>OZ010788.1:217384054-218022387 GCA_963932465.1 Maratus speciosus
TTAGAAATAAATTTCATTAATTTGTTATTACTAATTAGTTATTAGTTATTAGGCTTAGTTAATGGGCAACCGTTTAAAGTTTGTAAATGGAATTCCGGAATAACCTGCACATTTCGAGATGACGATAATTGATTCGATTATAACAACTTCTAATCCATTGAAGTCAACTGGACAAATAAAATCTTCTAACTTATGATTGATACTTAAAAATACATAATGCTAAATTATATGCAGTTATGATTTTAACCAAAACAAACAAAATTAAATTAAAAAACTTAAAAAGAAATAAAAAAAAAGAAAGGAATAATATTCGATAAAAATAAAATTGCTGTTTTAAAATATTTAGACTCAATTAACACTTTTCAAGAGCTGTTTTGAGGACTTTTATAACTAATGCATCAAAAAAAAAATAAATAAATAAATAAACTTTCCAAATGACCTCGTTCGTTAACAAGGAATGTAAGCTAACAATATATCTTTTCTACCTTCCACTCTACACGTTAAACAATATTTTTTCATGTTTAAATTTGTATTAACACTCGAAATAACCTTTTCATTCTCTACTAATTTAATGACTAATAAAACACAATTTATTTTATAGGAAATCGCTAACATTATTTTTCCTCATACTAAATGTGTATTTTTTTTTCCAGATTTTTACGCTGTATTCAAATTTTCTGCAACCGATAATAGTGCAACTTTTAAAATGTAGTATTTTTTAAACGATTATAATAAACTTTAAATGAGAATTTACTTATACCAATATTTTATTTTATGAGAGTGGGCTATGAAAAGTAAAAAAAAAAAAAAAATATATGTATTTAATGGTGAATAAAATATTTGTAAGTGTATTTAATGTGGTGTAACATTGAATTTTTGAATAAAAGAAATAATTTGTTTTACATCACTATTTGCAAGAAACGGTAATAGTTCAGTAATAACACATTAATGCTTTTTAATTAATGTTTAAGAGCCATTTGAATATTATATAAAATCAAAGGGGGAAAAAACTAAATTAAATTATCAAAGAGTTACAGAATTATGAATAATACAAGTTGTGCCAAAAATGACTAAGCATTAAATTTCTGCAATTTATCTCAAGCGTATAAATATTAAATCTAATGAAAGAAAGTTTCGTTCTATCTGTGCGTGTGAGTTTAACTATGTATCGTCAGTGGCTAGCGAAATCTACCTCACTTAGAAGTCTGAAAATGATGATGAGCATAAACGGAGGCAGGTCCTGATGCATATGGAGATCAGGATTTTCCTTTTTCTGTAATTAGCCCAGATATTAATTAAAAACCAAAATGAACGTTCATCAGAAAAGGCATTTTTTTACGAACCCACGAACCTGCCCTGTAACATCTTTCTGCAAATCTCACAGCACAGAAGAACGGAAGGAACTTAAATTTTTTCGCCCGTTTAATAAACGAGCGTCGATCGAACCGTTTGAAATACAGGAAATCTAAAAACATATGTCTAGATTTTGTATATTTTTAAATTCTAAAGCATAAAAAACATAAACTTTAAATATTTTAAAAGTTTTTTTGAAAAAATTTCTATATATCGGGTCGAGATTTGACTTTTTTTCGAAGCTTGAGTTGGGATTGATTTAAAAGATACCGAAAAACAAAATATACCCATTCGGGAACATTCCTCTCTGCGTCGCATTAATCCGTTTTCAAAAATACGGATATTAACTCTTTAAAAAAATTTCGCGTCTGGAAATCCTTTGCCTACTCTGGGAGACACTAATTGCTTTTGCTCTAAAAATAACTAAATATCGCTATTTTAACACAATATTTTTACACGTTTGTACGCTCGATTTATATCACGTGTAAAATTCTCGAAACATTCCGAAGATTTGAAGTATTTTTAAAAATATACTTTTCGCTCAGAGCGTCAATACGCGGATAGATTTGCTTATATTTTTACAACTCAATATCAATATTTTCAAACGAAAACTATACGCATGTGTCTGAAAAAGTATATTTAAAACTTATAAAATTTTCAAAGAGTTCGGATGATAACAATTATTGCCTTACGCCATACAAACTTGATATTTTCCAGATTTTGACATGGTAAAGATTATTAAATCAAATTGTAGAGCATACAAGAGCTATATTTTCCTGGAAGGAAGGTTTACTAGATCTGCGAAATCTCTACTCAATGGGGATAGTTCAGTTCCAGCTACATAAAACTCTTTAATCTGATTCAAACATTTACCTCCGCATTTATAACTGCTTGTGACGCATGCTCACAACCTTAAGTTGACTTTATGCTATCTTTCGCGAATTTGCGTTTATTTACATGACTGATGTTGGATTTTAACCAAATCCAAAATGCTTAATGTTATTTTTGAAAATCTTTATGTGCTTATAAACAGTTTAATTAAATTGTCTATATTTATGTATTTTTAAAATTAATTATGAGCAGACGTAATATCCGTTCTTCACTTTAAATAAAAATTATTTTGGTTTTAATATTGTACGACTGTGAGAAGAAAGCTAGGAAAAGTAAAAATAAAACACTTTTTAAATTAAATCAATAATTTTGCCTGAAAATTTAACACGGTTTTCAAAAACATTATATATATAACTGATAAGAATTACAAGACTGTGGACAACAAGGACTATATTTTTAGGTATTAAGCTAACCGACGTGAAAAAAAAAGTATTCTTAGAGGTGCCTGTACCAATAAATATCATTTTGTTTTCACGAATACTTTATACAGGCTTCAAAATTGTTATATTTATGACTCATAAAAACTTCAAAGAGTTTGTACAGTACGAACTTTAAAAAAAATATATTAAATGATCTGATGAGAAAAAAAAACTGCTCGCTTTTAAATTCTGAATGCGCTATTTTTTTAATGAAATACGGAACAACATAACACTCGCTTAATAGTGTGCATTTTACTTTTAAGCGACGTGTTCGATTAACAATTTTTTATTTGGCTGTGCTCTCGATTCGTTTGAAAAGATTTTCGTTTATAAGTATAAGTTCTTATAAAATCGGTCTAAAGATGTAAAGTCATACCAATTCGAGGTATATTTAAGGTTATTATCACGGGCCCGGGCAACACCGGGCCTAACAGCTATCAACTAATAATGTTTAAAGATAAGATCAGAGATCCGGTTAAATTATTTGAATCCCATCGCTGGATATTTTGTTATTTTTGTACATGACAATTCTAAGAAAACTTCAAATTTGAGCAATATATGGTGATGTATAATTCCTCGACCTGGAAGAGTACTCAAACTTCACAAATTAAAAAATAGAGATTCAAGCTTTCTTTTGTCCTTAAACAGCTAAAGTAGGAGAAGATTAAACACTGTGGTAATTTTGAATAGCTATACGTCAACACTTAAAGACAAAGCTGCAATCTATTAGCAAAAATCTTAATTATTTTTTATACTAGTGTAAATGCTCGCCCTCTGACGATGTGTAGAAATCGCAGTTTTCACTTAAAATGTGAAAATATGATAAAAATAGTCATATACTATTTATCAACAATAAGGAAATTGGACATGAAACCTTATTCTCAACCCTGATTAATGGATGGGCCTTTAAGCTTTGAACAAAAAATTTGTAATCTCATGTAATTAAGATGACATAACAAAACAGAGCCGAAATTACACAATTATCATAATTATTAAAATTAAATAGATATAGATTGAATGCAATGTCAGCGCAAATAGCTTTTACTGACTTTGTTGTAAAGATTTGAGCGTGTTGACTTCAAAGTTTTTATGCAACGGAATAATAGGATTTTCTCAAAAATAGTATGACCTAGGATAATCGCTATACTTTTCCTGCAAGGTTTGTTGTAAAGACTTTAACCCTAGGTAACAGAATAATGCGATTTTCTAAAAGCTTTAGTGACCTAGGATATTCACTATAGTTTTCCTGCAGAGTTGAACTAAACTCCTACTACCCTTATTTTTTTATAATTTTAGCTGTAGTAGATTCAGAAATAGGCGGGAAGAATGAAGTATATTTGCAAAGATATCTCTCAAAGTATAATACGTAAAAGTAAAAAAATATATTTGTTTTTAGATTGGTGTTTCCAGTTCTTTCGAAGGATACGCCACACGATATATATATATATATATATATATATATATATATATATATATAATTAAAGCAACTTAACTAGCCACCCTAATTTTTTCCTAAAAATATTTGGACATGCTTAACGGACATGGTACGACGTCAATAACTTTATAACATTAGAAACTTTGAACTTTCCGCGTTCTGTAGTTTTCGAGGAAAACGGCTGTGACAAACGGACAGACAGACACATGAGTACAAAATCATAAAAATGTAAAAAATGTCACTTCATTTAACTAAAAATAAAATTATGGAGAATCTTTGTTAGATATAATGGAATATACAAATGATTCTGAAAAGAAATTGCCCTTCTGCATAATTGAAAATATGTTTAAAATGTTTAGTTGAAACTAAAAATAAACAAATATGCAACACGCAGATCACATACAAATATTTTTAATAAATTTCTAACTGTATTTTTCTAGATTTTCTCAAAAACCTTATAAACTCTAAATTATATATTTATATGTTACTTAAAGGTGTCTAACATTTACGAAACAAAATTGTGCAGTTGTATATAACTTACTTCAAGCTTTCATAGATTTTATAAACCTTAAAGAATGGAGCATAATTTTTAACAAACTTATCAGAATTTTTACCGACATAAAAAGAAAAGAATTTTAAAAAGTTGCAAGAAACTAAACAAGTATTTCATTTTTCACTTGTGGCTCATTTCCTGAAGCTTTGAAATTCAAACGTAATTCTATATTATGTTTTAACAACAACAACAAAAATTAAACTGTATTTTCTTTCACTCTAAAATTTCATACTTCTAACAACTTCAAGTATGTTCAACTCATAACTATACGCCCTAACTCACGGTAAATGTAACACATTCTTGATTAGGACACATTTATCACAAAAAATTATTATTTAATAAATAATTGTGCAATTATTTATCCTTAATTATTTATAATAATCTTGGCAGTAGTTCTTGTATTGATATTAAGGT
This sequence comes from Maratus speciosus, assembly GCA_963932465.1. Lineage (NCBI taxonomy): Eukaryota > Metazoa > Arthropoda > Arachnida > Araneae > Salticidae > Maratus > Maratus speciosus. The sequence goes on from OZ010788.1 coordinate 217,389,120, forward strand.
CACCAGATAAAAAGTTCTGGAAAATTTAGTATAACAATTTTTATACATTACTTCTAAATGATCTAGAATTTTTTTATTGCATTTTACTATGGATTTTGAAAAACAATAGATAAAACAAAAAAGGGTTTAACCCATTAAACAAATTGTCTTTATGTAATACAAAACGAAATTCTGTTTTGTTTGAAGACAATTTCCTGCAGTTTAGCAGATTTATCCTGTTAATTTCTATTTTATACCCCATGAAGTCCACATCAACAAGATTCCCCTGTCTGTATTATTGAAAAAATATTTTACAGATAAAATCTATACCGATATAACAGGATTCACAGAGAAAGTCAATCAATTTAAAAGGATTCCCCTATCTGTATGAAGAAATTCTGTTGATTCCAAAGAAAATGTGTGTCAGTTAACAGTATTCCTCCGTATTTAATGGGAATACAATCTGCTGCATACAATTTATCAGAATTTTCTCGTCTAATGTATATGGGCAAACTGGTAGCATTATTGACAGGATTTTTATATACAATCTACAGGTTTCTTTAGAATCATAATAATGTACAAAATATTTTGAATGATGTGCAATTCATAAAATAAAATTAGGAAAGATCGTAATCTCACAGATTTGATTGGAATGAAGAAGGACTTTACTAAAACGTAACTTTTATTACCTAATAAGTTACTTTTTCGTTCCTATCAACAGTTAAAACTCGCGATAGATTAGCACCTCAAGTGAAACTTTTTGTATAAACCTGGGTAAAAGACTTGAAATTATAAATGTTTATTTTTTGTTACTTTACACTCACAGAAAGCAGGAAACTACTGTGCAATATATCATGTCTATCCCGAAACAAAAAAGAAAGAACTCGAAATTCTGAATGTTTGAGTTGGAAAAGCCAAAATACTACATACATGGTCTGTCCATTGAGTAATGAGACGGAATTTTTTGCGCCATGAATAAGGCAAAAGAAACAGAGTACGCGATCAATACGTGAGGTGGGGATTGTCAGCTACAGATTCCAGCTGAAGTCACTTGGCCTTCAGCCTTTACAAAGCACAGGTCGCTCTTGAAGCAGACACGTGTTTGAATGAGACATTAGGTTTTCATATTGATGTGGACTGCCGAGCAGAGGTACGCCATAAAGTTTGTGTAAAACTAAACAAATTGGCTACTGAGAGGCTTCTCAATTTACAAGAAGCCTAGGGGAAGGATTATTTGTCCAAGGCTTAAGTATTTAGGCGGCACAAAGTCTTCAAAGACGGAAAAGAGAACATCGATGACGAACAACGCGCTGGGCGCCCATCAAGTTCTCGAACTTCAGACGATGTGTCTAAAATGTAAATACTTTTGGTCTCTGTACTAAGTACATTCGAATGAGTGTCCGAATGATTGCGGAGACATTGGAATTTACGAAATCGATTGTGCATCAAATTGTTATGGAAGAAGTTGAAATGCGACAAATTTGCGACAAGCTGGTTCCAGGAAATCCTTCAAAGTGAACCAGTTCCTTGCAAAATACAGCATTACAACGCTGCCCAAACCATCGTACTGCTACAATCTGTCACTGCCGGCTTTTTTCTATTCCCTCGGTTAAAATTCATCTTAGAAGGACATCGTTTTGACAATCTGGAGAACTTGCAGTACAACGTAACGCGCGTTCTGAACAGCATTCACGTTGAAGACTTTCAGGCGGGAATAAATGGATGGCAGAGTTATTGGCAACGATGTATTAATGCAGGAGAAGTCTATTTTGATGAATATTAAGTGTCTGTAAAATTACCTTTAAATAAACGAATGTTATGGAATCAGTCTCATTATTTACTAGACCTGTATATTTACGAAATATAGTGCAGGGTCAAAAGTAATCGTCCTGATACAACACAGACAAAAAACATATTTTTATAGTAACTAGAATAATATTTTCTTGCAGCAAACGCGCTCTTCGAACGGAGTATAAAAAACTCATTAACCTTAATAACCGTAAAAACTTTCATTAATGAATGTGACATAAGAAAAAGTACATTGTAAATTTCACACATAAAAATGAAACACATTACAATGAGTGTTTCAAGGAAATGCTCTTTTAACCTTTATTTTCATGCTAGACTAAGCTTAAAATCTCACATTATAAAACAAGTTATTTAAATTTTCACGGGTATACCAAGCAGTAAAACTACTAAAAAAGACTAAATGAAAAAAAAAAATTGAAAATGAGTCCTTTTAAAAAAGATAACATGTGATTTCCTAAATGAATTTTTAAATTATATTTAGGGGAGAGTAGCCTAATTTGGACCACTTCGCTTATTTTCAGGTGTAACTCCCTTAATTTTTGGAATAGCTGAAAAATATCACCACACGGGGTCAAACAATTCATCCACTAACTAAATAAAACTTTCGATCATTTTCTTTTTGGAAATCTTAAATTTTATTTTAATTTGAAAAGTTTGTCAAAAGTGGTCCAAATTCAGCAACTGGTAGCCTAAGTTGGACCACCAGTCTCCTAAATTGGACCAAATAAAATCAGGTTGTTTTAATGACTAGGGAGTATAACTAATTTTATTAAAAGCAAAGTTTGCGGTTACTGAAACAATCAAACAAAATAACAGCAATGAAATATAATGAAATCAAATATCTGAAAATAAGTGTAATTGTTTTAAATCAAAATGTATTCAAAATATAAATCAAAGTTATCAGTAATTAAGAATAGAAATTATGAAACTAATTGCCAATTACTTGAATATCATTTAAGGAGTGATGCAAAGCTTACACATGAATTTCGTTTATTGAATTTTTTTTCATCGCATACAACAGGGAACCGTATTTGGCAATATGAATACTGAATCATTTCTACTGTTTTATTTTCTTACAAATCAGGCAAAACCAATCATCACTATTTAGATTTTTCTTTTTAGATTCTGAATTATTAGACTTTTTTTTTTGCAACAGAAGTTTTCTTTACATTATGATTGTAGTTCTCCCTTTTCATCATTTCCTTGATAATTGCATTACGTCTATTTTTTAAAACTTGATGTTCCATTTGCTTTTATGCTGTGATAGCATCCTTTTAGCCGATTTTTTGTGTTTTTTCATTTCAAGGTTTACTTTATATGGCGAAGATGTTAACACAACTGTTTTTTTTGGCTCCCTCTGTACTTTTTTAAAACTAAATTTAGCAAAGGATGTAATATTTCTAATGACATCCTTTTGGCTTTTGGGGAGGATTTGTAGCTACAGCCTTATTGCAAGTCAATTTCTTCACAACTTACTCTCTCCTATTTATTTCCTATATCTTTAACAGCTTTTGCTGGCACCTGTTTTTTTTTCCAGACAGCTTGTCCGTGTCTTTTTCAACATTATATTATAAAAGTGTTTAAAAAAATATGCTCTATTGAAAAATACGCCATGATTAGTTATACGCAAACATTATATATTCAACAGTATTGAATTCACCCCCCTCCTCCCGGAAGGTTTGAGGTTTTATGAGTTTTAATGGCAAAAAAGTGTAATTCCACCCTCCAGAACTGTAAAGACTCTGCCCTTCCTAGGGGAATCGCAAATATCCTCCAGGAAGAAAATGTTTGAATTCAACTCTGTAAACCAAATACGTCGTAGGAATAAAGTATTCAAAGAAAATAAATACAAATACATACAAGATAAAAAGAAATTGCAAACAAAATTTATTGCATAAACATGCAAAAATATTTTTTTTTTGTTTATATAGGCCTAAACTGTATAAAAAAATTTATCCAGATATAGCACCCCCACCCCCCCACCCCCCCCCCCCCCCAAAAAAAAAAAAAACTTGCATGGAGATAGTAATCTATTATAAAATATTAAAAAAATTAAAAAATTGTGTACAAAGCGTACCGTCCTCGAAATTCATTACTTAATTTTCAAAATTTATGATCGCATATCTGGTCCAATTTAAGCAACTTAAAATGGTCCAATTATGGCAACTGGGCCATTTTTTAAAACAGATAATTTTAAGACTAAGAACAAAAACGAAATCAAACAAAGCCGCGTGAGAAATATGCGCAATTAATAGATGAATTTATATATGTGTATGAAAACATAACATCTTACCTTAGTTTTAAAGTATTCACTTACGTTTAGTAGGAAAAAAAGTAGATCAAAACAGCTAACTTTAGGTTTTTTAAAATTGCCTGAAAACAAGACGTGGTAGGCGGTTGCTTCTTCTAATCGTGAGTGACGCCATTCTGATGAGTAGGATTTCAGAGGTAGATGGCGTCTCTTCCTGTAATTAACGGCAGAATGGCAACGGTCCAATTAAAGCGGCGGTCCAATTAAAGCGGCGGTCCAAATTAGGCTACTCTCCCCTACCACTGTCTGTATGTGTTGCATAATATTGTTATGTAAACAGTATATGTATTCTGTAAATTGTATATTAAATTATATGTAGAATAGAATATATTAAGTCCAGATACACGAGAAATGCTGTTGTGCATCCATGTATTTATCTGTCCGATATTTTTTTCTATGAACAATGAATAGAAGATTCTTAAAAAAAGGTTTCCATGTTTCATTTATTCATATTTATACATTTTTAAATGCTCTATTTCTTTATTATATAATATTCGTTTTATTTTGAACTATAAAATAAACAAAACCTTTTAAACTTTTTAATATATATATATATATATTTACTTTTTTGTTAAAACTTCATAATCAAGCTCGATTTTTTTGTACATATCTACATATTTACAAATAAATAATTATTCCAAAATTGTTTTTCGTCTAATATGATTGATAAGTTTAATAAAGTCACAAACAATTTATTTTTCATTATTTTTTTCTGTTTCTTCAAACAATTATTTATTGAAATTTATGCTGACTGCTTGGTAAATTTCGTATAAAACTTAAATATTTTTTTTACTTAACTGGTTACTATTTAAATATATAAAAACTTTTAAAGAAACGATTTCAAAATAGAATTAGAGATTCTAAAAAGGAACGCAGTTATTTATTAAAAATAAGCTTAAAAAAATTCTGACATTGAATAATTTATTAACAACACAAATGAAGATTACAAACTGTTTAATTCACAAATAACAATTAAATAGTATATCCTTTTATATTGTAAGTTTTTAGAAAGCTATTAAATATTAAATGCTTTACCTATAATTTTGGATTTTGTTTTTCAACTCTTATGAGAAAATTATCTATTTATGATTTTAACTGAAATTCTGAAATGTAAATAATGTAGCACTTTGTTTTGTAAAACTTTAGGAAACTAGTAAAAATGAGCTCTACTTGAATATTTGGGAATTTCTTTTCATTTCTTTTCTTTTTCTTTCTTTTTTGAAACACTACGAAAGAAAAAAAGTTGATAATTAAATTTTCTTCAGGTGGAATTTATAAGGTGCATGATTACCACTATTGAAACTCTTGAAAGTAGAAAAAATATATATAAAATTAACAATACTTTTTATCATTATTTATATTAATGTGTATTGAGGTGTAGTTACATATAGATGCATCGACAGCTACTACTGTCAGTATTCCTTTAAAGTATTCTCAGCACATATTTAAATATTTAACTGAATCAAGAAAGTCTTGAATAAAAATTGGATATTGAATGCACTAAACTATTCGAGAAATAGAAAGTATGTAATATAAAAATGTAAAAGAGAATTGTAAAAATACGGTAAATATAAGAAAAGAAAAAAAGTTTAAAAGATGTTAAAAGATGTTGGGTATTCCCAGTTATGAAAGGAATAAAAATGTATTTTTTTCGATTTAAGAATTTATAAATTTTTTCTACAGATTTTTAATTCTAATTTTTTCGTTAGACATTTCTTATATAAACACAACTTTTCCTCAAAACATTAAAAGAAAAAAAAATATTCACTGAAGCATTTTCTAGAAAAAAAAAAAAAATATGATTCCAGAAGACAAAATAATTTTCTTTAGAAACAAATTTATTTTTTCTTTATGGTTATTCAAAGAAGAATACTCGTAGTTCTTTTTTTCACATAAACTGTGCACTCTCGAAATAAATATTCATATAAAATGTAAGATATTTAGACTTAAAGATTCCCCATCTGTGTCAAATTTGTCAATTAGAGAAGGCACTTTTCAAGAAGTTTGGAAATTTCATTTTTTTTTTTCTTAAGTGACATCACTTCAGACAACTACAAAGTATTAACTTAATTACGAGATTTTTATAGATGGATAAATTTTGATGGGGTAAGTATAACAGTAATTCTAATCATACAGAGTTTTAAACTTTTGAGAATTTAATTTATAATATGATTTATATATTATTCATTGCTTTATATTACATTTGAATTTTGAGCTTATAGGAAATAAGTTAAACATACAGTAAATAAGGTGGATTTAATTCTTATAAACACACCAGACAAAAAAAATAGACAATAGAAAAGTTTAATGTTTTATTTACCAACATTTTGTACAAGTAAAATCTAAAATGTGATGTGCCATTTAATGAAAATGAGTGTGGATGATAATGAAATTGGTTTGAATCCACTATGTCAACAGTTTCTCCTGGAGGTCTCTGATATTACTGGAATGTGTATCATTTCAATTTATGGGTCTACACTTTATATAGATTGTCACAGATTTTTTTTTATGTTTTGGGATTTTCATGGCCTGAGAATGTCGAGGATTTCATAGAATGCTTGTCCATTCACTCAGCACCAATTTTTGTTCCCTGCGAATATGTAAACAGAAAATTAATGTCTGTTATCCAAAATTCGAATATAGCCTTGCCGTTTTAATATCTTATTACCTTCGACCAATTTAACTAATTTAAAGTATGTTAAACATCCCAGGATATCACAAACCCATATTCCTCGTGAAAAGCTTCATTTGACCTGCGATATACCCTATATTTAGCAACCTTATTTTAGAGACAAGAACGAGACTCATTCGACGATATGACTCGTTTACAGTTTTCTAGAGTACAGTTTTTATGAAATTTAGCACATTGTAAACAGGCTTTTTTGTGTTAACATTGAGGATTTTCATGGCACTATGTTGCATGTATACAGATTATAATGTACCCTCTGCAAAGTTCGCTCAAAAATTAGTAGAATGTGTTGCACAGAATCGATGTTTTACAGCAATTGAATCGTTGTTGGAATTCTTTAAAGAAGGTGAAGTGTGCCTGTTTTGCAATAAAAATATTAAGAGGATGCAAGAGAGGAGTTGTGGATAAAATCCCCTATGTGTGCGATGTGGGCCCATGTGGACTGTTATGGGGCCGAATCAACAGACTACATGTGTGATTTTTATAAAAATTAAAACAATTTTTCAAAGAATCTGAAAAATTTGTAGATGATGTCCTATTGTTTACTCATTAAATAATTTTGGTTATCCTTGTAAAACGTGGTTTTTCATGCAATTTTAATGTTCCTTATAATTCTACTGAACATTACTCGTTTGATTCATATTACCCGAAAAACATAATTCTAAATATTTCCTTGCTTTTTTATTCCACTTTAAACTTATTAAAAATGTATTAAGACATAGTCAAACACTTTGTACTTTATTAAATTTCAATGTAACTAAAAAATTTTGTATTGGGTTACAAATAAAATGTATATGGTATTCCATAATACCCGAACATCCTCCACATGTGGAGTGATAGCTAATAATCTAAGCAGCCAATTTTCAATCCTCGCTGCTACAGAAATGTTAGATGACTACTAAAACGATACAAAACACAGTGAAAAGGAAACCCAAACAGAAATGTGAATGTGCACATACACAGGCGCACTCTTGCGTCAGATTTCCGTAAATAATTCTGTTTTCCTATGCCCGCGATCCAAGTTTTTTTAAGAATGAACTAAAATTTATGTCCAAATAATTTGTAAAAAGTTGAATTTAAAAAGCTGTTTTAAAGTTTTTTCGATATCTGTAATATTTAGTCATAGTCTTATTATTAAAAAAGAGGGGTCTGTCCAAAAGCTTGCATTTGTACCTACCAGGCTATATTTGTGTGATAATAATGGTTTATTACCTCACAGATAGCTTAATTTTCTAAAGTTATTCTTTACAGTCTTCATCATATCTCCAGCCTTGTTCAAACAACTGTCATCTGAGTCAGGTATTTTTCTGTTTGTATAATGAGTTAGTTCTGTGTTTCATTATTAACTTTTTTAGAGTCAATGTTTTCTAGAAATATATAAACATTTTTGAGTGTATTTATGACCAATAGTACTTAATTGTGTAGTATTTAACACTTGCTAAGTAATATTTTGTTTCGCTACTATTCACCGTATTATTATCCAAAAGTAGATAAGCTGTTCTTTATTTAATATTTAAGTGCGGGTACTACAGTCAGCATCGACAGTAAGAAAGAAGCACATGGCACCGCACACTCTTAAGCAAAAAACAGAAAAAATCTACTAGTATCTGGGATGCAAATTTTCAATCACAATAGCGATGCAGGCTTAGCCAGAAGAATTTTTGGAAGTGGAAATCTATTAGTGGCCGCATTATAAAAATATGCACTAAACAATGTATAGAGGGGTATAGTGGCATAAAGGCAAATGACTTAGTCTATGCATTCATGCAGATGAGTCCAATAGCTCATACGGTTATCCACAACGAACATAAAGTGGATGATCGAGAGCGTTTAAGCCCGGACAGGGATTGGGGTATGTCACTTCTTGATCAGAAATTCAGCATGCAAACCTGCAGTTAAAGGTTTGGTGAAATCTAATGAAGACAATGGACAATACTATTACGTTTTAGAGTAAGATTAAAATTATAAAACATAGTTTTATCAATAAAGTGAAAAAATAGTTTTATTAGTAAAGTGAAAAAAATAGACATTTTGTTAATATGATGAACAATATGTATCAATAACAATATGCATGTCAATAACAATATGTATGATGAATAATATGTATTAAAAACATCGAAAGCACCTGCGCATATATCAAATGAGAAAGTAAAGCAAAAATTATAATTTTAGATATATTTAAACTTTTTTTAATACTCTTCTCCTTCTAATCTCAACAAATCTTTTAATGCTACCTGCAAAGAAAAAATAAATTTAACTAATTTTCATAAAATGAATTAAAATTTTGAAATTCGTATTAGAATTCGTTTATATAATCAAATGAATTCAGAACAAGATTATGTTTTTATATGGCTTTCACGTAACGGAATATTTATTTATTTCGAGAGAAAGGTAATAACAGAAAAAAGACGAAACACTGATTGGAATTTTTTGACATATATTTTATTATTTTTCCAAGTATTAGAAAAGGAAAAACATAATTTAATATCTGAATAACCTTGATTCTGTATAAAATACAAAAATACAATGTTTTTCCACAAATAGTATCTCCAAAAAAGACTAGAAAAGAATTCTCATTGCACTTATTAAATTGAGAGATTTATTTTAAATTTTAGAAATATTCAAAATCTGTGCGCATTCATTTGCTAATAAAACAGGAATTCCAAAATTCTTTTGTTGATTTTACTTATTCAAACGCTTAGAATGCTGAAATAAATAGTTATGTTTTGCAAGCAAATAAAACGAATTTTTGAATATAAAGAAATAAAATTTTATTACATTTTATCCTGCAAAATCCTAGAAGATAGCCAACATTAGCAATATCTTGTTTATAACTTGCTCTTTATTATTATTATTATTTATCCGTCATTATATTTTTGAACAAATAAAAGTTGTGTGACTTCATATATAAATAATTTAATGGTTACTACCACATATGGATATAGCGGAAATATTGCCCAAATTTTACGCTGTTCATAATTTGCCAATCTGAAATCAATAAAAATAATATTGACGCAATATTGACTTTACATTGAAGATATGTGAAATGTAAAGAAAAGATAGTGGTAATATTGTCATTTCATACGAAAAATACTCATACTAAAGCCAATATCCTATTAGTTTTAGTATTTAACTAGAAATTTTTCCGTAGTATGAAAAATATTTAGTCACTATTGTCATTCCACTGGAAATATTTGGAGTGAAAGGCTAATATTGCCTGAATAGTGATACGATTGAAATTACAAAGGTAAAATATTTCGTGCCAATATTGGTTTGGCGCTAGATATTGGTTATTCTTCAAGTCATTAATTTTCACATGAAAGTTGAAATAGATGAAATACAATATTTAGCCACAGTAAGAACAAAATTTAGATATTATTGTCATTACATTGGAAATTCTTTATAGAAACACCAATATTATAAATATTTTTACTATTGGCTTTTCATTTGCCTAGTAGCATGCCAATCTTAGTTTGTTACTAGGACGTGGTTCTTACTTAAAGTCATTTATTTTCAAATGAATTTAAAATGAAATTTTTTTCGTATTTAACTGTTAGTTCTGAACATTTTGTAGAAGTAAACATATTGTTGCACTTGCTGTATCTCGAAACAAATTTTGTATTTACTAAAACTATTTTCAATTTGTAGCTAATAAAAATAAGAAAAATACATGCTAATTTGAATTATAAATTTCGAAATAAACCTAGAGATAGTTGCTTATTACCACATGCAGATAAAAACTTTAATTTTAGTATATCTCTGTGCTTTAGAGCATTCCTTTGCATTTTCGAAAGCAATATAAACTAACAACTTCTGAATACTAATAGTTAAAAAGCAATCTAATGTTTTGTTAAGAAATAATAAAATTTCTTTCAATGAATTTTTCTTTATAAGCAAAATAACAAAATTCTTTTATTGAATAAAAATATTTAAAATCGAACTCAGTTCAACGGGAGAAGAAATAAAAGTCTCTTTTGGAACGCAACTTTCAAACAGAGAAAAAAAATGTTTAAAATTTTATCGTTCTTTAAAAATTATAATTACGTTGGTAATAAAATATTTGTAGTAGATTAAATATCTTATAAACTTTGTATTCATTTAATACGTAAATATCCTTAAGGAGCCAAGGAAATTCTGTGCCAAATGTGGTAATAAACATTAATTTTATTTATACAGGGTGATTCTAAATTGTTTTTACAAAATAAGAGGGGTGATAGTGCCCATTTAGACGAGAAATAGTTACCATAGAACATGGGGTCGAAAACCACTTGTTGAGCCACAAATACGGGGTGTCTCAGCATAACTGAAACATGCTTGTCGATAATAAATTTGCGAAAAATAAAAATTTTGCTATACAAATGTAACGATATGTACCTTATTTTGTATGAAATAATATAACATCAGAAAAAGTTCTGGAATAACAGGGTACTCACACAATCGATGATACCGTATGAACTGATAATCACAGTCCAAAATGTGGAGCTTCAAATGCATACTGCTGGCGTGTATAATGGAAACTTCTACCACATTTTTGTGTGCTATCATATTTACAACAAAAGTGAGCATGTCAATTAAAAGTTTCATTATAATATACTTCAGCTTGCTGAAAATTATTATCGTCAACCAATGTTCAATTAGGGTAGAAACCCTGTATTTGTGATTAAATAAGTAGATTGCGACCCCATGTTCTATGCTAATTATTCTCATCTGGATGAGTACTATCATCCCTCTTATTTTGTAAAAACAATTTAGAATCACCCTGTATATGATATCTCACAGCTTTTTTATTTCAGTAAAAGATAAAAAATAATGACAGCAGAAAATAAAAATAGCACACACGATTTCTTTAAAAAGAAGGCATTTCCCTTTAACAACATTTCAAAAGCATTTAAGGAGAATTGATAAATATTTTTTATGTAATACTACAACCAAACGAGCTGTTTCGCTACCATCGAAATATTCAAGGCCAGAGGACACGAGTTGTGACGTCATCACTAATCGACCGACTTCTCACTAGCGTTCGAATTCACATCGGAAAATATTGAATAGCAATTTTCTTTTATTGTATTTGTGGAATATCTATCATCTTATAAAACAATAATAACTATTTAAACTTACTGGTGAGAATTTGGAATCCCACAATAAAAAATCAACCAGATGCGGCAATACTGTGGCATTCCGCATCTGGCTGAATTTTTATTTAGGGATTCCGAATTCTCACCAGTAAGTTTAAATAGTTATTATTATTTTATTAGATTATAAATATTCTACAAACAAAATAAAAGAAAATTGCTATTCAAAATCTTCCGGTGTGATTTCCAACACTATTGAGAAGTCGGTCGATTAGTGATGACGTCACACTCGTGTCCTCTGGCCTTGAGTATTTCGATGGCAGCGGTTGGGTGAGTTTTTCTGGTCGAATACTATTGTCAGCGATAGTATTCCTTTATCAGAGAAGAAAAACTTTTGCAATTTATTAGTTATATCAGTCTGTAGAACGCTACCCAGTGGAAGTCCCAGTCCCCCTATCAACACAAACATACAAACGTCAATACGCACTTACCATCAGCTTAGATTAATTACAAAGAACAGAGGAAATTTATCTTTTTCTAGTTTCTCCTATTAACTATGTTTATCTGTATTTAAAGTAAAAATTTACATTTCGTTATGAAATAATGCATTTTCTTTTCAATTTTTTTATTATACAGAAAAATATTTACAAGCAAACATATAGAAACAGAATATGAATTTTCAACATAATTTGAAAAATACGGCTCGAAGCATAAATTAATTTTAATTCCATAATTAAACGACCCTACTTTAACGTTGTTTACATTTAAAAAAAAAAAAAAAAAAAAAAAAAAAACTATGGTTCATAAAATTGTGATATTTTGTGAAAGACATAATAAATGGGTGGGAATTTGTTTAAGCAAAAAAAGAAAAAAAAATTCAAAATTTCGCCACCAGAGGGCATTTTTTAATAAATTATACATTTAGAATTACGATAGTTTAGAAATTTTATTTATTAACTTGGCAAGACAATACAAACAGCATTTTACGACATGTTCTTAGCATTTCCTAGAACACATTGCAGTCAACTATTGAACATGCTATCTTACGATTCCAGATGTTATCTGAAAATCTTAACCGTCATGTGGAACATGATGTTTGGTTATATCAAATTTTCTTAAACTATTATAAATGTATGCTAAATCTGTAATTCGTTAAAAAATAGCCTCCTAATATTTTTTTTCGTTCAAACAAATTCCCATACTTTTATTATGTCCTCCACTAAAATTCGTAACATTCTGAACAATAGTTTTGTATGCAGACAACTTTAAAATAGGGTCGTTTAATTAAGGACACCCTGTAAATAAAACTTTTAAACTATCCTTATGCTAAATGTGTAATTTATTAAAAATTGCTCTGTGGTGGCGAAATTTTGAACTTTTTTTTTAGCTTAAACAAATTCCCATCCCATTATTATGTCTTTTACAAAATTTCATAACTTTATGAACAATAGTTTAGCCTGTAGTAAGTAACATTTAAAGTAGGGTCGTTTAATTATGAACACCCTGTATATAAAAGTTTTGTTACAAAATTTACACTTGAATTATAGCATATGTACAAATTTATATTTCAAGGAAAATAATGTCTAAAAATGTACATAAAAATAAATAAATAAATCTTATTTAGCGTGCCGAACAAATTTAAATGTAAACATAATTAGATTTATTAATATAACATTAGATAAATATTTGTTTTTATAAAACATAATCAGATTTATCGTTTTAAAATAAAATGGAGAATCTTTTATAGGAAAACTGAAACAAAATTATTTCTTTTTTCAAAAATTATTTTTCGCGTATAGATCAGTAAAATATTCAATGCCTCCGTTAAAGTTATGATTTTAAATTGAACTATGAATTATCTGCTGTCACCATCTGTGGTCATAAGCATTAATTCTTTTTCTCTGTCTTATCGCGTTTCTCGGCATTGTAATAATAAATTTAAACTAATAGCTTCTGAAATATAATAGTTAAAATAAGAAAGTTTTCCTAAGAGAGAGTGCATTTTCCTTTAAAGCCTTTTCAAATTGCCTAAAAATGTGAAATAAGATTTTTTTTCTACTATATAAATGTAGTCTAAATTGAATGCAATAATTAAAAAAAATTAAGTAATAATAATAAAAAAACCCCTCTCAGATTTTTGCCAAGCAGCTTTTTAAAAAAGAAAGTAATGTTTAACAAGTCTGAAATTGGTCGTAAAACGTGGAAAATAAGGTGCTATTCGTACTAAAACTAATTTTTATAATAGTCTGATCTTGGTGCAATAGATGTTGCACTCTTATTCAAAAATGCATAAATAAAAAAAAATTATTACGATTATATATATTAAATTCAGTAATACGGAAATATAATATATCTCCATCTTAAATAGGACGTAATCACCATGTGAATCTAGATTCATTGCCTAGCATGTGATATCATTTAATTAATTACGTATGATACAATTTACTAAGAATGAAGAAAACTTTTATTATTATATTTTTTAAGTTTTGATTTGATTTTCATAAAATTTGAAACCACACAATTCTGCTTCGATTATATATATTAAATTCCAAACCATTCGCTTGATTTTTCGCGCTGTTGTATGCAGACGGATGGACCAGACGAGGACTATAGGTGCTACGTATATATATATATGTAATTACTAGCTATACCCGGCCAGGCGTTGCTGTGGCTTAGTCTGGCTAAATGGAAAAGAAAGAAAAGAGAAAGTGCACGTTTCTAATATGCTTAATTTCACAATACTTGTGGGCATACAATATTTTTTGTTGTTTATTGTCTATGCAGATATAGAGATTGCCTGATTTGCCGATTCTAGAACACGAAACATACAATTGCAAGTGTGAGAAGCAATTAGATCTAAACCGCAGAATTTTAATGCTTGTCCTTAAGCTTTGTTGATTGATAGTACAAACGCCAATCAAATAGGTAATTGCAATGCCTTAAATCGAACTTGCGCATCCATTGGAATCAAAGGAATGCGAGGAATGAGGACATCTTCACCTTTAAAAGGTCCTGTCAAGATTGTTGCTTCTACGAAGTTGCTCATTATGTTTTTACTGCAAACCGCGTGCCGTTGCAAAGATTTGGCTTGTGAATATTTCGATACATCATAATTGGCACGCCGATTGTCAACTGCAGTACGTGCGGTGACATCCCTGACAAATCGAAGGTTAAGACACTTTCGAAGGTTTCAGACTTTGTACAAACGAACATTTATATTTTTATTTATATAGAAATGTGCCCCCACGCGGGGAAAGTAAGGGGAGCAAGATGCGAGGTACATAATATGAAACAGTAGTCCAAACGCTTCCTAATGCTATATCACTTGATGGGTTTAGGAAAAAAATTATAAAGCGCCCCCTGTTGGGAGTGGTGGCAAGTGGGGGTGGGGGGGGGAAGCGAGTTTCATAATAAGTATATAACAACACTTCCGTATTCAAATGCAACTCAACCCGTGAATTTCAAAGCAATCGGGGAAAAATTTTCGGAGATTAGTGATTTTGAACAAACGAACATTTACATTTTTATTTATATAGATGAACGTACCTAAAAAATAATAATAACCAGTTTAAAATGTATAAATGTTTTTATAATCAAAACTTAGTAGAGAAAATAATAATCCGCAACAAAGAAGAAAAATCACTAAAGAAGGTAAAATATATTCGCAACATAAATTAATTTTAATTATATGCTTATAAATTTAATTTAATTTCATCTCTCCAAAGTTTAGATAAAGTGTTACTCCCATTAATTATATTAGACACATATAAATGTTTTTTACAAGTTACAATACCTTCATCTGATTTCAGTCATCACTGCAACAACCTTTCACTATATGCGACCAAAAACTTTTGCATCCACGCATTACCAGTTCTTTTAACTTAATTTCCGGTCGCACTCAACTTTTGCAGTTGCTTCGCATTTTGCTAATTTTCTAAGTGCAGCTGCATGCATCCGCTACCATGATGCTTAATTTTTGGCAACTTCGAATAGCTAAATTTCTCAGCCTTGTCCCCTACCAGACGGTATCCATATGTGTATGTATCAAATAATCAGTAAAAACTAAAATTGTAATTCTAATTATTACACAACCAAAATTTTGTTTATATGAAACAGAAGGTTAATAAGAATTTTTTAGAACCATTGAACACATACGTTCCATACTCAATAGAGTTAAACTTATTTTTTTTTCTTTTTTACCCTATATATATAAAATCCTAATGAAACAAATTTACGAAACGGCTGAATTGAAACGAATTTATGAAACGATTTTATGTAACGACTGATTAAACAACTGATTATGTTTCACGGCGATTTCTCCTAAAATGTGAAATACTATATGTTAAAATTAACACCAAAAATCCGTATTGATCCGTAGATTTCAAAACTGGTATTATAATTTTTAAATTCGACTTAGTTTTCGAGATATTATTTTTTTTTCAATTTTAAATACTTTTCTCTAAT
The DNA here is from genome assembly GCA_963932465.1 of Maratus speciosus. Lineage (NCBI taxonomy): Eukaryota > Metazoa > Arthropoda > Arachnida > Araneae > Salticidae > Maratus > Maratus speciosus. Next base: position 217,405,444 of record OZ010788.1, read on the forward strand.
GATGGCAACTCAAATTTTATTCATAACAGATATTTTTTTCATATATTAGAATTGGTTATTACTTTAATCTAATTTGGCGATTTGGCGTCCAGTTTGGCCTCCCTTAAATGTATGCTAAAAAATTTAACATGTTACTTTTATTCATAATTCAATTTACTTCAACAATCTTTCGCCAAATCGAAAGATTCTGATAGAGAGATCTAGAACTCGGTATTTCTTATGTTAGCGAGACGCAGGTGATAAATCGCAAAACATTTTTCCCGTCGCATTTTCTATATTTCATTAATTTCATTTAAAATATAATCCCTTCATTCATTTTATTTAAAATACAAAACTTTCATTTAAAACTGAAACATTTAAAATTTATGAAATCCTTTCATTCCTTTTATTTAAAATACAAAACATTCATTTAAAACTGAAACTTTTAAAATTGATGACTTTGACTTCTTTCTTTTTTTAAAACAATACGATAAGAAAAATATTATTCACAGATGTCATATACGCACCGGAGTAAGTAATTGGCGCCAAAATGGCATTATTTTGATTCACATGGTAACCCGGCTATTGTTGTTTATTTAATAATAAATGTTTATTCACTTTTATTTCTTTTTTTTTAATTATATAAAATATTTTGTTCTATAGTTATTATTTTTTTGTTATTTCCGTTTGAAAATAATAGAAAATAATTAAAAAATGCGGTATAAAGTTGTACGATGAGTTTTAATGACATGTTGATTGACGCATTTGTGAATTTGTACAACATTTTCAGCTTATTACTAAAAAAAAGACAAGAAAAAAGAATAATACATTTTTTTAAAATTCTAATGAAATCTATACGGAATCACTACCTTCTTTAAAAAATCACAAAAATCGGAGTACCTGTATAAGAAGTGTAAATGGATCGACATTGCATTCAAAATAATACACTGAAGAGCCAAAAAAACTGGTACAGTGTGCGTATGCAAATAACGGAGGTTTGCACATGAAATCTAAACGTGATCACTATCAAAACGGATCTTAAAAAATCACTAAAATCGGAGCATCTGTATAAAAAATGTAAATCGATGGACATTGTATTCAAAAAATATACTGAAGGGCCAGAAAAACTGGTGCAGCGTGCGTATGCAAATAACGGAGTTATGCAACTAATTAGCGTATAACGCTATGCTGTCGGCAGCGCCAATATAAGGTAACAGGTGTCAGGGAATCTGTTAGAACGCTTCTTGCTGCTACAATGGCAGGTTATCACGATTTTAATGACTTTGAACGTGGCGTTATAGTCTGCACACGAGAGATGGGACATAGCATAGCGCTAGCAACGCAATTTGTATTTTCGCGAACGACCATTTTACGAGTGAGCCGTGAATATGAGGTATTCGGTAAAACATTAAATATCTGACAGCGCTGAGGACGGAAGAAGACCTTGAAAGAAAGAGACCATCGGCGACTGACGTCATTCCTTAAACGAATAGACGTGCAATACTTCCTCAAATTGCTGCGGATTTTAATGATGGGTAATCAGATAGTGTCAGCGTGTGAACTGTTCTACAGACCGTCATTAATATGAGCTTTCGGAGCTGCAGGCCCAATAGTGTACTGTTGATGACTGCATGGAACAAGGATTTAGACCTCACCTGTGCCCGCTAACACCTACATTAGACTGTTGATAACAGGAAACACGTTGCCTCCTTCTGACGAGTCTCGTTTTTTGTTGTATCGGGCAGATGGAAGTGTACAGGTAGACAAAAATCTTCAGGAAACCATGGACCGTGCATGTCAACAGGGGATTGTTCAAGCTGTTTAAACCGCTGTTATGGTACGGTGAGTCTGCAGTTTTTCAAATACATAACTTAGAGAATATATAACCAGACGGTCACACAAGCATCCTATCCGATCATCTACACCCATTCATGTCGATTGTGTATTCTGACAGACATGGACAATTCCAGCAGGACAATCCGGCACCCCACATATCAAGACTGGCTAACGAGTGGCTCTAGGGGCACTCTTATGACTTTAGACTTTGCACTTGTCACCTAAATCCCCAGACAGGAACATTATTGAGCATTTCTGGGACGTCTTGCAACTTGCTGTTCAGAAGAGATATCCACCATCTCGCACTCCTGTGGATTTTGGGGACTGCCCTACACGATTCATGGTATAAATTGCTTCCAGGATACCTTCAGCCATTATTCGACTTCATGCCACGTCGTGTTGCGTCACTTTAGCGTGCTCGTGGAAGCCTTACATGATATTAGGCGAGTGTACAAGTATTTTGAGTATATATATATACAACACAATTATATAACCTCCTTTGATTGATGTCAATTGAATGTTCGAAATTCTTTTGTTAATTTAATGGGTTTCATGTGGAATTGAACTAAGAAAAACCTACTATTGTAAAAAGTGGTTATAAGCAATAATTTCATTTCACAGTGGCTCAGCATTTTTTTCTTCTAAATGGCATACTAGAATTTTAAACTAATTGCTTCTGAATTATAATTTTTTAAAATAAGAGTCGCACTTCGTTATGATCCAATTAGAGTTGAGATCCGGTGTTATTTTCGGACACCGAGTCCGATAACCAAAGTACGCAATAGAATATTTTTAATCACATATTAAAATTGTTTCAAGACTAATGCTTTTATTTAAATATTTTTTTTACATAAAAGTACGTATTAATCCTAAATACTCCTTCATATCAGCGTTTTATTAATTTTTACAGAACCTGAAATGTTGTTTAAAAAAGCAAATTTGTCATTTATACCCAGTCATTGGCAAAAATCTTCAAATGTCATAATTCTTATTTTTTAAACATATCATTGTACAACAGTGGCAGAAAATCATAAGTTTTGTTTTCTATTACTTCTGAAAAAGAAATCCAAATAAAAAGCGGGGATAGAAAATATGTATCAAAAGACTTCTTTATGTTACTAACACCGACAGTGAAAAAACAGGCTTCAGAATCAGATAGAATATATCCTTTTTACATCCTATCAATAACAATTAAAGTTCTTTTTAAACTGATGCCTAATAGATTGTAAAACATTTTAAGAAACTTAGTATATTCTTTTTTCTCTCAAATAGCAAATTTATTTCCCTACTTTCAATCTGTGAACAGGTAAAATTTTTATTTGGAGCCTGTTGAAGCTTAGATTACGAGATCGAGTTGCGCTCGCATTGTCTATATTTATTACGCCTTGTAAAATTACTGGTTAGTTGGAATATTAAAAAACTTTTACTTCTTAAATACTCCTTAACATGCGTTAAAATGTAACACAAATAATTGTTCAATAATTAAAATTTAGCAGATTTCTTAAAATTTATATATTTAAAAAAAATCTTTGTAGTAAAAGTAATTAACAAAACTTAACAAAAGGAATCCATCCAATAAAAAAAACCTTTTTGCGACAAAAATTATTTATAATTTAATATTCAAAATTTCAATTTAATGTAATCTATGAATTAAATACAAAATTTGGGAAAATTACAAAGTGAGTCTAAAAAGTCTGTTAATAGGCAATTTTTAAAAGCTAAGGAGGAATATAAATGCGTGCATGTGCATGTGTATGTGCATGGAGAGAATAGTCGAGTAATGATAAGTAGCGTGGAGCACATGGAGAGGGAGCAAATTTGACAGGTACACCCACACAAGTGAAGGAATTGTGAAAATTTGTGTCGAAGTGTAATGAAGCAAGAGATAAGCATCTTGTTACAAATTGCAACAAACGACAAAGAGGACTCGTGAGATGTTGGTGTCAGTGTATGGAACACAAACCGCTGACAGAAAATGTGCTTTTGATCGTTAAGCACATTGCGATCAGTTTGCTCATTTTCTTGGATAACTTATTCTGAAACATCCAACATGTTTCTCATATAAAATGTCTTCAGACTTTTGTGTGTTTGTTTGTTTCAGTTCCTCAAGTGAATCAAGACAGGCCGCACGCTTCTCCTTTATTTACAGGTTGGAAACATGGAAGAAACAGGCTTGAAAGCCAGAATTTGTCTCCTAAGTTATGCTTGTCGCCTCGGGCTGTAGCCTGTCGTAACCTCGTCGCTCCCTGGGTCCCCAAATGGTGAACTATGTTTTGTTCCATTTTATAAATGGTACTCGAACATAATTACAATTTAGATATCCGAACGATATGTTTCGAAGTCTAAGATTCGAACTAATGCAAATAAAATACAAATCTTGCTCTGAAGTCAAATGGGAAAAGAAATAATTCAGTAATAATTAATAATACTGCATTAACACTCAGTAGAGAAGAGGGTAAGACCAATGTCAGACAGGCGTCTTTTTTGCTGCTTTTTTGCTTAAGTATTATCCATTCACAATGCTAGCATTGTGAATGGATAATACTTAAGCAAAATAAGCAGCAAAAAAGACGCCCGTCTGACATTGGTCTAAATAGCACACAGTTTGCAGTTGTACCAGCCGCCCAACCACATTTAACAAACGATTTGATTGATTACGAATAAAGCCTTCACTTTGCAGAAGTTTTACGAACGTCTTCGATCGTATATTACAAACATAGAAGTGTATTATAGCCCATTAAGATTATTGAGTATGGTTAAATGTTTTTTATTTGTAATTTCCGTTTTCTCGGTTCTGTGATATTATTCACCAATTTAGATTTTAAAAACATTGTTACTTTAGAAATACTGAAATCAAATTATTTTTGTTAATTACAGTTTATGTTTCATAATTAGAACGTACAAAAGGGGAATACATCGGCTAATCTTATGTGTGAGTTGAAAAACGAAGAAATATATTTTTACTTTTGCTATTTCTTAATCTGATAGTGCCCATTAATTTTAATTTACTGTTCATTGTTACTTTTCTTTCTATTTTAATAATTATTAAAAATTATATATAAATAATACACAATATTGTTAGATAAAATAAGAATTTAAATCTAGTAAAAAATTAGTGTTAAATGTTTTCGGTACCTTATACAAATTGCTTATAACACTTAAAAATGATAGAAGGTTTTTTAGTTAGTAAAACAATCAAAACTAGATTGAAGGAAAAAATAATGACAAAAATTTCATTTTGGCAGTACAAATTTTTAACATTGAGAAAATATATACAATTCAGTACCACTTTTAAAATAAATCACTTTTATAATAAAATATTTATAATGAAAGTATAATTGCCTGTACTAAACAATATCTCAGTTACGAAGCAAAATATATTGCACGTTCGTCTTATACCCAGAGGTTTAACTTTATTTTACTACGTCAAAATTAAGACAAAATATTAACCGTTTAAATGGAAACGTATCTCAGTTTATTTTCATTAAAGAAAAAGGATTTATTTTTATAGCAAAACTATTTTTCTTTACTAAAACTATTTTCGATAGTTGAGTTTTTAAATTGGAAATATCAAGTGAAATCTGTATTCCAATGTACCTTATTGCATTTATTTATAGACTTATTAAACTAATGACTTCTACAAAATAATAGTTGCGTCAAATTTTGTAAAAAAATATAGCATTTTATTTCCAAAATTTTCCATATATTTCATAATATACTAAAGTGTCTATGTTCAATAAAACTTAATAGAAAGCAATTTAAAAGAAAATTAAAAAAAAAACATATTTCTGAGAGCCAAAGTTAAAAAAGAGAGTAAATATTTCATATTTAATAGCTTTTTTAATTACTTCAATTTTTAATCAAATTTTTAATTACTTCAATAATGATTGTCTTAAAGGGTAAATAATTATCGATATTCAGAAGAATTAATAAATTTTTGTAAAATAAAGTATGTTTCAGGTTTAACACTAGAACGGAGGGGTCATTTTGACACCTGAGTACTTTCGCCCGTTGATTACTTTTTTTTGCTTGGGCGAAATCATTTGAAATTTTTTTACTTTTCCTAAATAGATAACATATATTTCTGAAAAAAATTCAGCTTTCTAGATTTGTTAGTTTTTGAAATATTGACTTGTATTCCTAGAACGGAGGACGGGTGTCATTTTGACCCTTTTAGTAAAATACTCTTTGTACTCGAAGCTGCTCTTTTTGCTATACTATATGTTCGAGAAGCAATAAAAAAAAAGGGTTTAAATTTTTATTCATTGTCGTCCAAGGCATGAGGATTGAGGAATACTGTTTTGCAAAGAAACATCTCAAGAGATAGATTCAAAGAAAGAAAAAGATTTTTTAGGTTTGATGAAAAGACAACGAGATCTAGCAGACTACAGACTGATAAATTTGCTCTTGCATCTGAAATGTGGAATAAATTTATTGAAAATTGCTAAACATGCTACCGACCAGGAGAAAATATTACAGTTGATGAACAATTGTTAACATCTCAAGATAGATATAAATTTACGCAATATCTGCTAAATAAATCGGATAAATTTGGAATAAAATTTTGGTGATCTGTTGACGTTGATACTACATACCTCTTGAATGAATTTATTTATCTAGAAAAAGATGAAAATGCCAATCCTCAATTACGTTTATCGGAAAATGTTGTCATGAAATTAACAGATCCCCATCTAAACGAAGGGAGGAATATTACGACAGATAGCTATTTTCCTAGCATCAAATTAGCAGAAATGTTAAAAGCTAAAAATATAAGTTTGGTTGCACAATGAAAAAGAACAAAATAGAAATTCCTATATCATTGAAAAATATGCGCAGTACTCTTTATTCATCGAAGATAGTGGAATGTAATAATATGACACTTACCATCTATCAAGCCAAAAGAAAAAAAAATGTTTTTTTACTGAGCTCATTACATTCTACTATAATAAATGAAGACGGTCTCAAGAAGTTGCCCGATTCAATAACATATTACAACGCAACGAAGTATGGTGTGGATATCCATGATCAGATGTGCCGAAAATACTCCGTGAAATCGGTTTCTAGACGATGGCCTGTACATATCTTATTCAATATTTTGTATCATGCAGCTTTAAACACCTGGATAATTTATAAAAGTGTAACAGGCAAGCCTATCAGTAGAAGAAATTTTCTATTAAATTTAGGGGATGTGTTCAGAATAGATCTTATGGTTTCAAAACTCCCAAAGATCTTTTCTGATTCTTCAGAAAAAAAAAAAAAAAAAAAAAAAAAAAAAAAAAAAAAACACGAAAATAAAATAGATATGAAGAGAAAAAATGTCAAGTGCAGACATGCAATGGAAAGAAATGTCAAGAATTTTGCGCACCAAGTTTCAAAGTTGTGTGCAGAAAATGTACTGGAAAAATTGCTATTTTTTTTGTTACAATTGAATTAATTCCTAATACGTGTGCACAATTTGGAGTATTATAAGCATTAAATAAAATTGAAACAGAATGCTTAACATATTAACAATTCAGCTACACTTATAATGAAATAACGGAAACAACAGAACAAATTTCCCATTTATGGATTTAGAGAATGAATCATTCGGCGAATAAGTTAGAGGAATATATATATATATATATATATCATTTTATAAATTGTGTTTTATTTTAGTTAACATTAGTTTTAATTTGTGAAAACATTAATTTTAAATCGATTTTTATATCAAATTAATGAGTTTTTTGAGTAGTTGTAGTATAGTCCAATTAATCGCCATGTAGGCGTTACATATACAGTACTTCTAAAATTCAATAAATTATCGAGTAATATTAAATATAAATTATGAAATACACGGAAATAACATATTTTTGCCAATGTATGGCATTTAAAATTGTTGTAGCGTTGTTATTTCAGTATTTTCATCGAGGGGTCAAACAGACCCCTTCCCGCTGTTCCAATAGGTAAGATTTTCCCACCGTTCTAGTGTTAACATACCGGGTGTCCTAAAAAGGACTGAATGATTTTAAAATTCAATAACTTGCAAACCGTGACAGATATTTAAAAAATTCTTGCAGGAGGGTTATGTATGAGGTCAAAAGTTTTTTTACAGTGATTTTCGATTTTAGTTCGAATTACAAACAATAGATGGCGCTGCGATGAATAGACGCTAAATTCATGCTCGACTTTTGGTCCTTCGGGACCAACTTAATACATTTCCGTCTCCTTTTTCCTGATAGAAGAAGAGATCGACCAAAAAATCGAGCCTGTTTTTAGCGCCTATTGCTTACAGCGCCATCTATTGTTTGTAATTCGAACTAAAATCGAAAACCACTGTGAAATTACTTTTGATCTTATGCATAACGTTCCTGCAAGAATTTTTTAAATATCTGTCACCGTTTGCAAGTTATTGAATTTTAAAATCAGTCAGTCCTTTTTAGGACACCCGGTACTTTTAGTTTGATAATCAGTTGATTAATTTCCTACTCTACTTAAGGGCAGTTGGAAGTAAAATTTTTGAAAAAAGTCGGTTTTTTATTCTTTTAATATTATGAGTCCTTTATTTTCCCACTTTTGAATGGCATATTAATTTTATTTCTATGAGAACAAGAAGTTAACAAACTGAATTACTTAAATTTCTTTAACATCATACATAAACATTATATGCGTAAACTTTAAACAGAATTTTCTCAAAAGGTTGCTTTTTGAACTTCGATATACCTTTAAATAGAAACTACTACACATTGGTAGAATATTTCTCACTTATCTCTGATCAATCTGAAGTGAACATTTTTTACAACCATTTGAACAAAATTTTTATAAAAAAGATTTTTGTAATTTAAAAGTGATTTTTATTACACATTTATAAAAAATAACTAAAGCATATCTGTTTATAATGTTGACTTCACTTTATTAGGAATTATTCATATTATGTATACAAAAAATTTCAAGGGAATATCTTTGGTAGTTTCTGAGAAAAGGTACATTAATCACGTTAGGTATAAGAACTTAAAAGAATATTTAGATGCAAATATAATTAGAATTCATTTCGTTAAAGTAAAAAAAGGAAAAATCTTTAGAAAAATCGAATTATATATTTTTTTCTTAGTAGAGCTATGTAAGAAAAATGTGGAATAATTTTGTTAATTAATTGTATTCGTGGAATTTTGAAAACAACTACAAGAAATCTGCTATTGTTACATGCAGCTAATGCTTTGTGGTCATAATCATTAATTTTATTTCGCCGTGTCTTATCGCAATTTATTTTCGTGTTTTAGTAATGGGATGAAGTACAATTTGGATTATAGTACAACTTATACGATTAAAAATAAGAATCCACGTTTTCTATCTAAAGAATGCGTTATATTTCTGTATTTTTTGCAATTAATCATCACACTCGAAATTAAAAAAAAAACGAATTTCAATTCACAGGAATTTTAACTTTTGTTTTTAGTATGAAAATTCTATAGATTGGGAAAGAAATAAATTAAGCTGTTCTTTTAATATTTATCATTATTTTTTAGAAATATATCGTTTTTATAATAGTGTATAAAACTTATATATGTCCAATACTTTTAAATCTTTATTTTACTCAAAATAGGTAAAGGTAGAGAAGTTTCACTTTTGATAACTAATTGTATTCGTGGAAATCAACTACAAGAAATGTGTTATTGTTACATGCGGCTAATGCTTTGTTGTCATACACTGTAAAAAATTTTCCGAAACGTTTCCGAATGTAACGGAGACCTGTGCTGCACGATACTAACGGAAAGGTTTCAGATTCGAGCAGAAAACTGTTTCGGTTATAATACGGAACATTTCCGATTCGCAATGAAATGTTTCTGAATATATCGGAAACCTTTCATTACGGATCGGAAAGGTTTCTGAATACATATGAAATCTTTCTGAAGACTAAGAAATTTTTTTGAATGTATAGGAAACCTTTTATTACGAAATGGAAAGGTTTCTGAATATATGTGGAACCTTTCTGAAGACGAGGATTATTTTAAAATTTACATAAAAAAGCACAAATAACTGTACTAAAATTACTTGCAGGTGCATACATATAATGTAAAATCATTTAAAATACATTAGAAATATCTCAAACATACATTAAAATTTTTAAGACATTTCTAATATATTTTAAATAATTTTATATTATGTGTAATGCACCTGCAAGTAGTTTTAGTACATTTATTTGAGTTTTTTTACATAAATTTTAATTATTTACTCAAGTTGAATTTAGCACTAGTATTTGAACATTCAATTATTGAAGATTATTTTGTGAAAGGGGCTTAGTTTAGTAAAATGGATTTTGTGAAGAAGCCAGTTTTATTAAATGAATTTTTATGAAAGCGTCTTATATGGAAGTTCATTTCTGAATGATCTTTTTTCTGAGTTTATATATATATATATATATATCTGCTTGGATTTATTCTGAAAAAAAAAATCAATATTATTATAACTTTTTCATAATTTAGATAAAATTTTATTGCGTTTTAACATCTTGCAGTGATATTTTTTTAACCATGCGGATTAACAAGTAACATTAAAGTTCCTGAACTGTATTATTATTGAAAATGGAATGATAAATTCTTTCGAAAAGCGTTTTACTTATTTTTTTAATCATTTATAGCATTATTTTTACTTATTATTTTAGTTCTTTATTAGCGTTTCTTTGTTGCACAGACATTTTAATACATAACATTTTATTATTATTAGTGCATGTAAATAAGATATGATTGCAATTTATGTTATTGTAGATTCAATATCATATTATGCTTTTCACAGCATAATATTAATAAATTAAAATGCCTTATAACTTAAAGCAAGAAATTTTGTGTACTATATTTTCATAAAATAAGCTGATGGTTAATGATCTAGAATTTTTCAATTTTGTTTACTGTAAAGTGCATAAGTTAAATAACAATAGTTTTTTTTTTCTTTTTCTTTTTTTTTTTTTTTTACAATTCAGTCTTGCAAAATCAGAAGAAAACATTTTTCTTTTCAAGCAAAAATATTTAGATGAACAAGTAAAATTCAAATCGCAAAAAATGCAATGGTTAACTTTTTCGAAGCATTAAAAAAAAAAAAAAAGTGTGTGTTTGTGTGTGTGGGGGGGGAGGGGGGGATTTACATATCTAAACCTGAGTACTAAACAAGTTAATGATTTTAAAACGATTCTTTTTATTTTTCTTTCAAAATTGGAGAAGAAAAAAGGTGAATATAAAAAATGAAATTTTTGAAATCTTTTTAGGAAACAGAAAAACAAATGAATCTATTTTATTTACTATAATGAATTATGAAAATAAATCCTATAATTGTAAGAATAGTTTACTGTTTATTTTTATTCACAATACCGTATTTTTTACGCAAAAGCAATCAACAATAAAGAAGTAAAATGACAATTAACCTTCAGCTTGTTTGATTAAAATATAATACATAAATTTTCTTTTAAGTTATAACGCATTTAATAATTTGTTAAGAACACGCTGTAAAAAGGAGAATACGATACCGCAATCAGTATGAACATCAAGTTTAACTACATTATCTTATTTTCATGCACACATGTATATATATTATAATAAAAAAACAGACAAAACAAAGTCTGATATATTAAAAAATAAATAGGTTATTAATTTCTTTTCGCGTACTGCAACAAAGAAAACTAATAAAGAAGTAATAATAAATAATAGTAAGTAAAAGTAATACTGTAGATGGTTAAAAAAAAAGAAAACACTTACCCAGAATTACGATCGTTCCGCGTTCAAAATTACTAAATTTCCAAAGCTCTGAAAAAGTCCTTTGATAATATCCAAGATACATTTCTTGCATAATTTTAAAACGCAATAAAAAATACCCACAAAATATAACAAAAATGTTATAATAGTTTTTTTTTTCAAAATAAAAGCGAATTCAAATACACGTGGTCCTACGCCGCCATCTCATACACACGAGCTGACTTTCACTTTAGGCGATTGCCTCCCGTCCGTTTCAGCGTAAGGAGAAATGAGAAATAGTGGTGAAATACTTGGAGCGCATGCGTACAGGCGCTTTCTCTGTTACACGGAAAGTACGAGGGAAAGTAAATTGAAACACCCAGGAACATTCCCGGTTGTTTCGGAAAATAGAAATAGCTCTCACATATCCGGTACTACTATCAGAAATGTTCCTGTTAGAATAGTAAACGTTCCCACTATTTTTTACAGTGTAAGCATTGCTTTTATTTTGCTGTGTCTTTTCGCAGTTTATTTACTTGTTTTAGTAATGGGGATGAATTAAAGGCTTCTAGTACAACTTATACGATTAAAATAAGAATCCACATTTTCTTTCAAAGGAATGCATTTTATTTCAGTATATTTTGCAATTAACCAACGCACTATAAAAAAAACACGAATCTCAATTCACAGGAATTTTAATGTTTGTTTTTACAATGAATATTCTATAGATTGTGTTAAAAATAATGTAATAAATTAAATTGTTCTTTTAATATTCATCATTATTTGTTAGAAATATATTGTTTTTATAATAGTGTATAATTCCTATATATGTCCAGTACTCTTAAATCTTTATTTTACTCAAAATAGATAAAGGTAGATAATTTTCACTTTTCTTCTTTTATCAGATAATCCATCCGTTTGTACTTCTGGTTGATTATCCTCACGAGCGTTCGTATCGGAGAAACATTGTGATTCCGATACCGAGGCTTATGTATGAAATAATAATAAATCATATGTGATTAGATTTGGTTTGAAAGGATATGGAAATTCTTTTAACCTACGCATACATTTAATTTACACTTAAATTTTTATTGGAGCAATAACAGTAGGACCCATCTTACACCAATAACTATCTTTACACCAACTCACACAAAGAAACATTTTTTACACCATCTAATATTTAGAGCCATTGCATTCCAATTTCAAGGGGGAAACATTTGGAAACGCCCGACTAGTATCATTAATTGTAATCATGCGTTGCATCTCCGGTTGTAACTATGGATTTTAGCTTCTGAGTCATTGATAATGTTCTTTTTGTTTAATTATTTTTACTTCGTTGCATCTCCCGTTGTAACTATGGATTCTAGCTTCTGAGTCATTGATAATGTTCTTTTTGTTTAATTATTTTTACTTATGGGGTTATGCCTTGATGGTATATCAAGATTGAAGCCCAGTGGCGCAGTGGCGCAGTGGTCGATATATCTGATTACCACGCTACAGGTCGAGATTTCGATTCCCGGATGCGCAAGGTTCACTCGACCTTTCATCCCTTCGGGGTCCATAAAATGCCAGTACCATGATAGTTTGGGAACCAAATATTGAGGGTTCGCGCATTATGTAGATCACCTGACCGGTATATATGCTGTATAGCACCTCGAGGCCCAGTGTGAAGTAAATAGTGTTGGACATTGTAGAGCCTGATCCTTCATGTATCGTATAGCCACAGGTTTAGATTTTTGTACGTATACAAGCATTCTTTATGTAGAAAATTTTAGGAAATTCCATCATAATAATTAACGGGCCCTTTTTGTTACAGTGACTATTAACACTTGTCACGCTTGTTTCCAAGGTACATTCTAGTGCATTTTTTTATTTCATGATTTGGCAACAATTAGTTGTAATCAGTTGTTTGTTTATCTAAATCTGCTCAAACCTACGGTGCGTTCGCTGAATCCACAGGAAAAAATAATGTAAATATCATTTTATATATACATATATTCTTTTGTATATATAAACCTTTTTAAAGTAAGAACTCAACGTCACTGAACCATAGACCATCAGTATTCGTAGTATACTCACATCATCTTACATTTTGGTTTATTCGAGGAGAGATTTTGTATCACTTCGCTCGTATTCAAACTGTAGTTATTTATTACATTATTGTTATGAAAGTCTTAATAAAACATAGCTCACTTAGATTAGAAAATAGTAAATGGAAAGACTGTTCTATCGACTGAAATATAAATCGAAACAAAATTGAAGATCTATGAAAAGATAACAAGTAATGTAGATAACGACCTGGTAAATAGACATTAGGCCCTATCCTTAGGAAATATTTTATAAAAAGGTGGGACTCTTAATGGCAACGCGCATAGTTACGAGATCCATCTTAAAAGTTTGTCTTCTTTAACTAAAAGTTAACTAATATACATAATCTTGAATAATTAAAGTAAATTCTACTATTATTACCATTTATTGTACATATATTCTTGTTTTATTATGAATATTAAGCATATTGTTTTAAAATGTTAAGCTATAATGTTCTGAAAGATTCGACGTTCCTATGATGTTTTTAAAAGTTTTATGCATTTTAGTTAGTAATTCGTATTGCATGGAATTATTTATTAACATTTAATGCTGTAATATTGAATGTAGGAACATGTCAATAGGTACCGACACGTTATGACTGCCCTTGACATTGACTTTGGGTGCCTTCATGGTGCATTATAGTGTATTTTTTGGTTTTGGTCTTTGTAAACTTTGAGTTACTCTCACTAGGTTTCTTATCATCGATCTACGTGGGAATATGTCACATTCTCCACATCCATCTGGATTCACATATTTTCGAGCAATGTAATACGAATCTGAATATAATCTTCTGTGTAGGTATATCTTTCTAAATAAGACTTCGGTTTGACTACACATTGAAGCAGCGACGATCGGTATTTGTAGTATACTCGCATCATTTAAACATTTATTACATTAGAACATGCGAAGGACGGTGCAAAAACATAGAATTAGAGAAATTTACATATTCTGCTTGTTTTCTTTGAGATAAAAATAAGCAGACTCATTTATCAAACGGCATTTAATTTAATCATAACAGCACATCCCATGTTTAGTCGTCTCTTAGTAACTTGAAAAGTTTAAAACCGCAACCACATCATCTGCAAACTTTCCACATTGAAGTTCGTTCCACCTTAATCTCGATGAACGATTTCGGATTTATTCGATGGTCGGATTCAAGCTCAGCGTGACGACAAAACATAGGAATGGATAAAAACACATATTTCGCTGGTTGTCGTTGAGACACATAGACTAGACAAAACTATTCGAACTCTCACAACACTTCTCATATTTAATCGTCACTTAGTAACTTGAAAAGTTTAGAACATCATCCAAATCGTTGGGAAACTTTACCATTTAAAGCTGTTTCCTGACTGAATTCTGAATGAACGTTTTTCTTACATAGGTGTGCAACTCCTACACCTTTTACACGTACAGTGCAGCGGCACGATCCACATTTACGTAATAAAATTCTTGTAGCAGAAATAAGTGATTATTCACATTTAATAGAATCAATAACCTCAATAAAGTAATTTACAATTGCAACATAAAATATTTTTTGTTGCAATCTTTGTTGTTTCTTTGTAGTCCATTTGTTGTTTTAGACTTTTAGATTTATTTCGCATGTTGAAAATTTTGGGAATTTTCTTTCTATGTGTAAAACCGGAAGATCGTTATATTATTTTTTCATTAAATCACCTTGAAATTCTCTCAAAAGGGGAAAATTGTAATGTTATTTTCTCTGCTTTTTGTTTTAAATGCTAAAAAAAAAAAAATATGATTCTTTCAATATTATATAAAAAAACTTAATTAAAAATATGAATGTAATCCTTGAGAGTTTTAATAATTGTTCAATGTATTAAAAACCATTAAATCAACAGAATTATATTATTTTAAATATTGCTGATTTTGCCGTTAAACCTGAAGCTTAGTGAACGTTATAACACGGGCTTGTCAGTGAGGTGGTTAAAGAGAATAATTTTATTTTTAAAGCAAAAGCCACATAAAATTATTTATTGTGATTAAACTATGTTTTTTAAAAAAAAAAATTTCCCATGCATTTTCCCCATAGAATTTTTTAGTCCTTTATGTGATTAAAATTAATTCTACTATTAAAAATTAATGCTGGAAATAATATCCTTATTCAGCATTAGCTCAGTTAAATACAAAGTTTGATAATATTTTATCTGAAAAGAAAATATTGTAAAAGAAAAATGAGAACAAAATGATTTCTTTTTACTAAACTTACTTAAAATTAAAATTTAAAAGAGTGAAATGAACATAGAACAATACAGAACAAAGGAATATAAGCAAGAGCCCGACTTTGTGAGATCTGTTTTAATCATACGTGATCACAAATATTAACATTATTTAATGTTATTTTTCCCTTTTTTGTCATTTAGTGAGCAATACTTGTGTTATTATAGTTGAATTAAGAAGTATTCGTTCAGTTTTAATGCACTTTCTTTAAACAGTTTCTTGAACTGATTAAAGAAAAATTTATGGGTAATTAATAAAAAGGGTTTTATTCAAAAATTACTCTCTGAATTGAACGCTATTGAAAAGAAAATTAAATAATACTTTTTGTTTTAGAATGCAGCTGTTAAAATAGGAGGATTATTTTTTTTAATTTCTAGCACTTATTTTTTTCTTATGCAAAAGAATTACTGTTTAAGTAATTATCCGCTTTTAACAATTTCAATCTAAATACCAAGATTACATAATGTTAATTATAAATTATTTTATTTAATATTTAGAAGTTAAATTTTATTTGATCACTGAGAAATGAGTAGAAAATATT
Source organism: Maratus speciosus (assembly GCA_963932465.1). Taxonomy (NCBI): domain Eukaryota; kingdom Metazoa; phylum Arthropoda; class Arachnida; order Araneae; family Salticidae; genus Maratus; species Maratus speciosus. Next base: position 217,421,824 of record OZ010788.1, read on the forward strand.
CTTAACAGTAAATGTAATTAAAGATTTTTTTATCAAAGGAAAAATGTTGCTTTCTATAGAAATATCAATTCAGAGATATCTTGTTTTACTTTTTTTAAAACTTATAAAAATTGTTTTTTTAATTTTATTCAGTAAATTTGGAAATGAACAAGAGAGGTCTGCACAAATTTTCACACGTGGCGATAAATAGTTATTTTATTATAGTGTTGATTATGCTTTATTTCCTTGTAGTTTAGTAAGTAGGTTCAACAAATGACTTCGAAATAACAATAGTTTTAAAAAATACATATTTAGACATAATTTATTTCTGAATTTGACACACGATTTGCTTGTGTATTAGTAGAACCTATTAGAATTTCGATAAAAAAAACAATAGGCCAGTATTACACACATAACGTACGTTTAAGGTTTTGTGACGTTATCATTATTAAAGATAGCAAGCAGTACAATGTCTGGAATAAAGATTCTGTATTTACTGCATAGTGTAGAAAACCGTTTTTAACTCAAAACTCTAATAATTTATTTTTATGTAACATATTTTCTTAGATTGCCCACCAACTACGCTCAGAAGCATTTTTTGGTACTTTAGTATTTGCCGTATGCCAACGGTCAATCGCAAAACGTTTCAGTATTTGTAATAACCTATGTCATTCTCATTATTTCAGTGTTTAAGAACAATTATTTTGAAATTCAGACAAAAAAGTGATATTTTGATAGTTGTATTTTTTGATTTGCTTGATATTTTTTTTTATCTTGAAGTAGATCACATTTAATGAAAAATGTGCAATTTTGAAACCCTGAAAAAAATTTTCTCTTCCCTGTAGAAAATGTCAAAGTTCAAGGTTGTAACCGTCATTTTTCATGAAAAGTGAAATGCGAGTATGTTTGCAGTGCTAAAGCTTTGGAAAGCAACGACATCCCAAAATTCTTTTGTGATGAAATATTAGTATAAGACTACCTGCTTAGTAAACTGTATTCGTTTCCATGGGGCATTGTTATTTTACATTGTTATGTTGTCTCAAAATGTAATGAAAATGACGTTTTTGTCTGTTTTCCGCTCGTATTTTATTATTTAAGCAATAGTACCGGAAACTTTTTCTTATAAAATATCGAAGCGTAGTACAAGGACAATCTAAATAATATAATACTTTACCGGGATATTGCTGCTGTTAGCAGAAATAGTCTGTTAAATATTCAAAAATTTCAAAATTGGCAACATTTCAATTAGTCTTTTCTCAAAAAAGCGTCACGGTTCAATAAAATAAAATGTGTCATGTAGTAGTTGAAAATATGTACAAACAGATGGAAAAGAAAAAAAAGTGGGGCCTCGTCATATTTTTAGAAAAAAAAAATAACAACAAACATTCAATTTTACAAAAATTCACAGTCAAAATATCCCGTTTAAATTTCCCTTTTTTCCATTTAGAACAAGGAAGGGGAAAGAAAAAGGGATATTTCATTTTCTTATAGTCTTTTTTGTGACTTTTGACATTTTTTTTCTAATAATATAACGAGTCCCCATTTTTTTTCTTTTCCATGTGTTTGTACATACTTCCAACTACTATGTGATATATTTTGTTTTATTGAACCGTGACGCTGCTTTGAGAAAAGACTAATTGAAATGCTGCCTATTTTGAAATTTTTGAATATTTAACAGACTATTCCTGCTAACAGCCGCAATATTCCGGTAAAGTTTTATATTATTTAGCTTGTCCTAGTAGTGCACTTTGATATTCTATAAGAAAAAGTTTGGGGTACTATTGCTTAAATAAGAAAATACGTGCGGAAAACGGACAAAAACGTTATTTTCGTTGTATTTTAAGGCAACATAACAATGTAAAATAACAATGCCCCATGGAATACAGTTTACAAAGCAGGTAGTGTTATACTAACATATCACCACAAAAGAATTTTGGGATGTCGTTGCTTTCCCAAGCTTTAGCACTGCAAACATACACGCATTTCACTTTTCATGAAAAATGGCGGTCACAACCTTGAACTTTGACATTTTTTACAGTGAAGGGAAAATTTTTTCAGGGCTTCAAAATTGCACATTATTCATTAAATGTAATCTACTTCCACATAAAAAAATATCAAGCAAATCAAAAAATACAACTATCACACTTTGTCTGATTTTCAAAATAATGGCTCTTAAACACGTGATTATAATTTTGTTAAATTTCTGTTTTATTTGTCTATTTATTTATTTGAAAGTTTTAATTTCGTTTGGCAAAGTAGTTATCAAATATTACGTTGAAACAAACAAATGTTTAACCCTTTATGATTGGACGGTATTTTAAAATACCGCAAATTTCTATCCCAATTAAAACTGAACCATTGAGTGCATTAGCAATGATACTTATAGGAAACAATAGCAAATACTTCCCTAGATCATCACTAGAGAGCAATAGTAGTTCCTGTAAGCGGGAAATTGTTCACGAAACTATTTTGGAGCGTGTGACTGGCAATTTTGCTTCTATTTTCTTGTATGACATGGTATCTCTAACTTTTGCTTGTAAGCATCTTACATTTTAAAGGTAAGGTTGTCATATTTATTCCTTTGTTTTAAATAGATCCCTTGAGAGTATGTTATGCTAAAAAAAATAATTGTCAGCTTGTTTACTTTATGAAGCACTTTTCAAAGCGGTACTTTTGTGTACCGTCCGGAATAAGTTGAAGATTTGTATCTTTTGAATACATATGGTACATAAAAACGTATATATTTAATATTGATGTGTGGGTGCTAGGCTGGTGGATTTTGATACGATGTAGGAGAAGATATTGCATGCTTTATGTATGTCATTGATGAGTAATAAAGCAAAAATATGATATTTTTATCGTTAGAAAAAATATTTCATTGTTATAAAACAAAATGGAAAATAATTACAAATTAGAGAAAAAAAATCTAAAAAAAACTTTTAGCATCTTAATGAATCATTTTGAGTTTTCTACTACTAAATGTAATTTCTTTCAGATATGCTTTCCATCGGACGATAGTATAATACCTGTAAAATATTCTTATGATAGCAAGGTTCTCACTAATGATACGCCAACAGCATCATCATCTAGTCATATATACATCATAGATATTTATACACTAGATATGAGCAGGATAAGTCACATTAAAAGTAACAAGAAAAACTTGGATATAGTTTTTTTCTAAGTCTCGATTTTTGTCCAAGTGTTATGACCCAACGGTGCTTTAAATTACCACATAATGTAATTAAACGTAATTAACAGAAAGAATAAATCTTTTATTTTTAGTGCATATATCTTTTAACGTATCCTAAAAATGCAAGGAAAAAGTGTTTCGAAGAGATACACATATAATTAATATTTCGAGGAAAGTTTTAAATTCATAATTTGGGATATAAAAGGCTAATTTTTTGACGATATCTTAAATTGAAATGAGTTAAAATTTCGTAAGTGAGTTGCAGGCATATTTATGAATATTTATACTTGAATTTTTTTTAACTGTAGAAAATCAGTAAATTCAAATAAAATTTTGAGACGAACTGCAGTTTGAAAATACCCTTTTTTGTTTCTATTCAATGGTGTAAAAGCTGAAATTTGTTTGTATTTAGAAGTTTCTAAGTTCGCACTAATATCAAAATTTATTGTTTAGTTCATTGCCAGCATCCATATGATATCAACGTCACTCACTGACATGTTTTACCTTTACAATATAGAAGAAGGAAAATCGGGGATAGGATCTGAGTGTCAGACACCATTTTTGACTTAATAAATAGATCTTGAGTCTAGTTTGCTAAAGAGAAATTGCTTGACTAAATGTATTCTCTCACCTCTCAAATTGTCATCAAATTAACCGAATAGACTATATGTATAGAGATAGATTATAAATATATACAGTGATCGCAATACTAATGATTTATGAGTGCAAAAGTCGCAAAGCTCTTCTATAATAAATGCCATATTGACGGTTTACTGGAAGTGAAAAGACTATGTTAATCTGAATGTCTCCGTTTTGTTATCGTGATTATCGTTTTAAGAGTTGTTGGACACTAAACCTCATACTGATTGTCATGATGCCAATTTATGTGTTGGGAATACCACATTTACATGTTATAGTGGTCGTCATATTAACTACTTACAGCTTAGAAGATCACAGATTCCAGTTAACCCTTTATCTACTGACGGTACTTATAAGTACCACTTACTTTAAACTTTTATACCATAATGAATATTACTAATATTACAATGGTACTTCACAAAAATCGCTCTTTTAACTCCACTTTATCCGAATACATGGCAGCAGTAGTTCTAGGTTTGTTATTTTAGAGTGAAATGAGGCTATATATGAAGCAGTCGATGTGTTTTGTGCCGACTTTTTGTACAGATTGCCACTCTCGTCTTTTATTGCTGCAAACACAGTAAAGGATATGGGTCATTCCATGCAAAATGAGCAAATCAGCTGTGGCACACATGTCACAGATTTTAATCAAAATCAGTCTATAAGTAGATCATATCTATTTATGAGTAAATGTAAAATAATAGATTTCTGGGTTGTTAATTTAAGTATTAAAATTTACATTAAAAGTGAATGTAAAATCGAGGTATTGTCTATGTGCTTAAAATTTCAATTTCGATTATTAGCCTTAGGAATGGAAAGAATATATTAAAAATTATTTATAATTAGGAATAAATGATAATTAACAGACTGACGTAAGTTAGTAATTGTATTTTTATTTCGTATCGAGAAAAAAATTATTTTTGAAAATTTTTGAGGGAAAAAAGCAATATTTCTATTAATCCTTTACACACGAAGGACAGCCTTGACAAGCTGCAAATTGCTACATCTTATAGCTAAAAGTATATATTTGAAATATCGAAAGTTTCATTCTTGCCTTTTTTATTCCTTAATGAGAAAAAAAATAAATAGTAAAAAATGTTGAGGGTAAAATGCAATATTTCAATCACTTTTTTTTAAGTCAAGGAAAGCTTTATTAAAATTTTAAGATATTTGATATTACAAATAAATGTATATACTTTAAATACAGAAACTTTTATTCTTGCTTTCAGTTTATTTTTGCCTCAAGAGAATTTTAAATTAGAGTAGAAAGAACTGGCTAAGCTAAACGAAAAACTATATATCAATTCTAAATTCAAATAAAAAAACTAGATGGCAGCACTAAATATGTTTTCCCATGAAATCGACGAGCCGTTAATTCCCAAATTGGCTCATCCGATCTCAGCAATCTGATCCTTTGTTAATATTAATATTTTGGATTACTTTACTGTGATTTTGATCAAATTTAACAAAATAAATCAATTTAAGTCATTATAATTGCATTCTATTTTACATTACACTACTTCATAAGAAAATAAATATAATTATCTACTATATAAATATCAGTTTTAGCCAATCAGATTGCTGGGATCGGTTGAGCCAATTTGGGAATTAACGGCTCGTATGAAATCGTGCAATATTTTAAGATACGCGGGCGAATTCAAAGAGGTATAGCGAATGGAATCTAGAAAACATTACTATTTTGAACCCATTTTTCTTATGTTAGGAATCAAAAGGCAATCTTGAATTTTTTTTAACGGATTATGGACTTATTAATCTTTATGTCTGTGCAATATTGTTACTGTCTGGCCTGTCCTTTTTTTTATTTTTGACTTATACAGAAGAGGAAAAATCATGATTTTGTAATTTTTTTTAAAGTTTCTAAGTTTTTTTGAAGATGAAGGAAATAAATGGCCACTTTAAAACTTGGGGAATTCGATCTACATATGACATACTACACCAGGCATTAATTTCACAGAGGTTTTTTAATTCCTTTGATTTTTATAACGATTTTAATTTTCTCAAAATTCACAAATTTTCAATTTTTGCAACCAATTTATAAATAATCATGGTGTTACTAGATTATTATTACTCAGTAAATAAGAAGATAATTTTTCAGAGTTTACAAAATTACAAAAAAAAATTCCTTTCTGTTAAACAGCTTTCAAGATACAGAACTTCAAACTTGCAACTTTGGACGATTGCGCACATGCCATTCTATATCACAAGTTTTTTAAATGTCCAAAACTGCTAAAAAAATTTATTTTTTGTCAAGATATTTTGCAGAGCATTACTTGAATATGAATTGAACCTGTGCATCGAATTTTATTAAAATTGGTTAGTATGTGGCCACGACTTTTTTTTAATTTTTGCTCATTTTACGTGGAATGACCCATATAAGATAAGTGTTGGATTTTTTTTATGTGTTCATTATGGTCTTAGAATACAATTTGACTAGCTATTTTAGTTGAACGGTGTATGTATTTGATTTAACAGTTGAATTACGGGGTTGGTACTTATAAGTACGGTCAGTACAATGAGTGCTGGAGAAAAACTTCTTGTTTACTTTTCGTCTGTGTAGTTATCCATCGTTTTCATCGGATTTAAAATGCAATTATTAAAATGTAGTGCAGTAGTGATTTCCCTGGTATTTATTTTCTGTTTCATTGTTATTTTTTATAGGAAATCGAAAAAGTTGTGGCACCGGCTGGTTTTTGCTATGCTAGAAATGACATATGTAAATTCATATATTGCATATTTGGAGATGCGAGAGAGCATGTTGTCCCTGGAATATTGACGTCGCAAAACTAAAGGACTGCTAGCAAGATCGAAACCTAAAAAAAAAATAGTTTTTTTTAAACCCTTTCAGGAGCAAAGCATTTTCAATTCTAATGTGTTGAAATAAATGATTGGCACCGGAATTTGACAATCTATATATTTGTAAATAAGAAAAAGCCTATATTTCATATACTTATTAAATCGAAAATATTTTCTGGTGTCAGTTGAAATAACTTGTTGGTTTTCTGTTACGATAATTTAGTCATAGTGTACTGACGGCAATTTAAAGTACCACTTTAGTTAATTACCTCTAAATAATTAAATTTCTCACGGGTGAGTATTTTTTTTATGTTTATCCTTTAATTTATATTGTAGTAACTGAAAAAAAATATTACATGAAAGAAATTGCAGTAGATCATAATGCCGTAGATAAAGGGTTAAAGCGATTACAGTACAGTACCGCCAACTTTTGAAAAATATTGGGTGGGCTGAAAACTTTTTGTTTAAAATAATATTAAGACACACATATAATTACTTAAAATGTGCTAAAAACATTTAAGATATTAGTGAATGTAACACTGGGATCTTTCCAACGCACACGCGTTCATTTTCAAAGGAAAAGGATGACTGACTGGAATAGAAAAAAACTTACGTAAAACAAAAACAAATTACTAGCGAAGTTCAGACCACTGCTCTAGAAGAAGGGTGAAAAGATCAAGTCACTTTTTCAGGAACTCTTGAAATTCACAGAATTTAAACTAAATCTCGCATATATTATAAGAAAAATCATGGTTACAAACATTATCACTCCTAAGTAAAATCTCAAAGGATTCACGGGTAATGGAAGAGTAATCGTTAGATGTTGAAAAGATTATTTTAGCTTTACAAAGTTTATCTTAGTATTTTCTTTTTTCCGTGAATCTACTGAGAATTTATTTAGGAGAGAAACTATTTGTAATGGTGTCCTTTCTAATAATATTCCAACCATTTGGTTTTAAATTCTGGGTATTTCAAGAGCTCCTGAAAATATGACTTGATATTTTAACCCCTCTTCTACAGCAGTGGACTGAACTTTGATTGCGCATGCGTAGTATTTTGTTTTGTTTTACGTATGTTTTCTTCTATTCCAGTCAGTCATCTTTTCCATTTGAAAATGCACGCTTATGCGTTTGAAAGTTCTCAGGGTTATATTAACTAATATCTTTATTAGTTTTTGGCACCTCTTACGTACACTGGTCATCAAAATTAAAGGATAATGTGAATAAAATATCTTTACTAAGTTAATGCTGTAACTAATGCCCATTAGTGCAATTATTTATGTTATTTAAATACTATTGAACTCAAAATGGAATTTGGAAATCTTGTTGGAAAATTGGAAATTGCTATGTATCTAACGGATGCTTAGAAAGGTATTAAAAAAGAACATGATAAAAGCGCGCCTCATTCGAAGTGCATATTTTATATCTTTCTGTGGATGTTAAAATAAGGTTGTAGGAATTACCACTTTTAATTCAATAAATTGGCCTGAAAATATTTTAAATTTTAATGACACTGGGCTATTTTTGGTCATGCTTTAGCAGAAAAAACAATGTGTCTAGATAGGAATACCAAAGCGCTATAATGACTACAGAAAGATTGACTATAAATATAAAATATAAAAATATAAATATAAATATAAAATAAAGATAAAGATTTTTATTGCAAACCTTTATTGAGGTAAAAATCTAACACTGCAAGAAATTATATTGTTACATAATGTTAGCGTTCTTCTCTAACATTATATAGGGGGCATAGCTTTTAAAAGTATATATTTTACGGTGAGAATTTTTTTTTTTTGATTTACCGAGGTTTAACTGTTACATTCACACGGTATATATAATATACATGTAATAAATTTGGCCCTTTTAATTAAAATTCTTTTGTATATTTTAAATAGTGCTTATATGTTAAACTGGGAAAAAATATTTTTTAAATAATGTTAAAAGCATTTTTATAATATTAAAACAGTATCATCGCAAGAAAAATTAAAGAAACTAAATTAAAAATTGGATTTACATTTCGCATACTTTTTATTTACATATTGTAATTGGAAAATGGATAATATATATTTTTTAAAGATAAGAGTAACATAACATAATAATTAGAAAAAACTTCTTTTCCGTATATGCTATTACGAAAAATTGTTACCCTATTAATGATTAAAATATTTAATTGCATTTAAAAGAAATAAACTAATCCTTATTGTAATTTTTAAGAATATATCTGTAATTTAACTAAAAGCTTTGATATTATTTTCTGTATGTTAATCGTCTTATATCAATGTCTTTATTAATTCAATTCCGAAAAACATCCTTTAAATGTAATCCTTTGAAACATAATATTGGTTTTTTTGCTGCTTCATTTTTGTTATTTTATTATTTCTAAATCTTTAACTTGCATCTAGAAAAGAAAAATATATCTTTTTTTATAACACATGATCGAGAAAAAATTAATCTTATAAGAATTTGCTACAGAATTTAGAGGATTTGTTTGCATTCGTCCTTTAAAAAGCTTTAAAATGCTACACATAATTTACTGTTTTTCTTTTGTTTTCAGCTTTCAAGTGGAGAAACAAATCCTATAATTTATAATGCTTTAAATCATTATTCAAATGTTTCCTAGTGTTTTTCTTAAATATAACGAGCAGTCTGTAGTTTAAAGTATACGAAAAAGTGCATAAAACATGTTTATGAATATACTTTGTTTTTCCACGAATACTCGCTGAGCTTCTACCACTATGTACAGGGTTACAGTCGGAAAACGCATTTTTATAAAAAAACAATTACAATATCTCAAAAACAACCCATTCTATTAAAAACATTCTATATATAATTGTGTTAGAGTTTAAAATTCTGAGTAAAATAAGTGACTACACTTAATATATTTGTTAAATATTAAGCTCACAACTCTACTTCAGATTTTATATGTTGAAGGTATGTCATAATTATCAGTGAAAGTTTATCACTGTTTCTTTCCTCTATTTGCACTGGTTCACACTCTACCACAAATAAGTCGACATCTGAAATATTGCCGTTTCCCACTTATATCGATTCTCCTCTATATAAGACAGGGCTGTGTTCCACATGATAAAGTAAAATCGATTGTTGAATTTCCAAAACCAAAGACTGTCGTTCATCATTAAAATTTCGAATACCTGATCAGCATGACCGTAAGCGATAGGACTTTTATGATATACGATGTCTTTGAAAAAGATTTGGAAAAACATTATAAAATTTATTAATAGGGGAGACAGGGGTTAGTAGGCGCAATTTTTAGTTATTGATTTTTATTATTTTTTTGTTTACGTTTTTTAACCAAATTTCACTGCACTTTTAAAGCACAGACATTTGTCTATAAATACCCGGAGTTCTATTTTTGTAGTTTTTGTAGTTTGTGTTTAGAGGAACCTTGAAGTAAGAGAAAAAATGTGTGCCAACCTATCCAGCCGCAGGGCAAGCTGCCTGTACCTATGGGGTAAGTTGTCTCACGCTTCATAAAAAGTTAATTTAAGCTCAAATAAGACACGTAGTTAAGAGAAATTTATTATTACCAGCAAGTTTAAACAAAGGCATTATTCCCCTATAATGTAGATTCTAAATTATACAGACATAAAATAATGAATAAAACTGTAACATTGAGTAGCTTCTATCGTACTCGATAACATCATCTAGAGTGTCTTTATTTGTGCAGGCTACATCGATTAAGTGGCTACATAGAAAAATGGAGGCTAGTTTGGCCTCCATTTTTATTACGAAATTTCGAGTTCATACCAGAAATAAAGAATAGTATTTTACTCTTTATTTAATGAGAGACATTTTCCGATCACATAAAGTGAAAATTCTTCTTTCGAAAATTACGGCGTGAATTTGAAATTTCAGATTAAAATTGCTGGCCAAACTGGCAACCCTGGGCGACATGTGCTTAACCCTTTGAGGGGCGGTGGGATATATTTTATCCCACTTAAGATTAATGAAGATTTGTACCAGAGAAATTTTATTAAATTTTACTTTCCTAACTTTAGTGGGAAAAAGTCGTAAAATTGTTTTTCCCTATTTTGAAATATATCTGTTTGCAGATTCCGGTGTGAATTCGACTTTACAGAAACAGAATTACTTGCCCTCAAATGGTTAATGTCGCACACTCTTTTATTGGTGTTTGCTGTTTCTAAAATACCAACACACACCAGATATTAACCTTCCTCGTCATCTGAGATATTGTCAGGATTTGTGCTTTTCTCAATAACAAGGTCCCTTTTATTATAGGTGGAAACAAAGTTTTCCTTATTATCTGTTTACCGATGACCAACTTTTCTGTTGCCTTTATTTTCTTCATTTTTGTATTTCATCTTTTTTCATCTCAAAAGCTTACCTTTCCTCTTTCAATGCCATACGATTTGGTGAATCTGTCAATATTCATGTGGCTGTTTTTTACCTACGCCTATTTTTCCCTATTTTCTTTTTTTATTCTGTCTTTTTTTATTGGTCTAACATCCTCTGAATATAATTTATCCAACATCCTAAACCGAAATCAGAGGAGTTCCAGTGACTGCTGGAGATAAAACCAAAAATGTGATACTGAATCTTTTGAACATCCAAGCCTGTCATAGCTGAGTTATGAACATTATCACGCGTTTAAACTTCATTCTTCACAATTTTGAAATATAGGGCAATATATATTTATTTTGATTTATCTTCTTAATATGGTTTAGACCAGTGGTTCCCGAAGATTATTTAAAACAGCATCCTCAAAATTACGTACTTCGGTTGCCTTTTTTAACAAAAAAATCTTTCATTTATAGCACGTACTTGGCACATAGATCTCTATCCTCCCATACACTCTATCCTCCCTTTAATCATAACATAGCTCACTTCATATACGCCGCGATAATATAAAATTATTCGAAAAAGTTTTTCAATAGTTACATACAATGGTTATTAAAAATACCCGAAATTACGAGCATGTATTGAATATAAAACTCTGCGCTTTCATATAAAAAATTAAATTCTAATAATATCTAAACAGTAAATTAGAAATCTAATTAATTGAAAAGTACATAAAAACTTTAATGTCTTTGAATTTAAGCTTAATTAATTTTGCCTGATTATAAAGCATCAACAATATATCATAAGAAATTATATCATACGTAATTCTTGTCAGAAAATAAAGAATGCGCTTTTTTATTATTGGATTAAAATACTATTAAATATTTGTTTGCAAATGTAGAAAATTTAGTTGACAGGATTAAAATATGTGAGATATATCATAAACAACCTACTTAGTTCTCATTTCTTAATTTCTTATGTTTGCGTATTTATAATCCTATTAAGATCTCTGCTATGTCTCCATATTCTTTTGTGTCATATTAAATCCCTCTAAAAATCGTCTGAATGGTAAAATTTTTGAAGCACGTGCTCTTTGAAGCAGTTTTTATTTACTTTTATTTAACATTTATATTTTTATATAATATAAAAAATGCCCACATTGCTCTAAAAATACTACTAAAATCTCTATAGATCTCGAAGAGGAATATAATGACAGAAGTAATTTATATTTAAACAATGATTTTTATGTTCGGTGAATTTAATTAATTATTTTTCTGTTTAAATCTGTTAATTATTAATCTGCTTAATTTCTGCTAATACCACATTATCTACAGAGTGTGTTCACCTTTCAATTTTTATCCCGAGATTATGTAGTATGTCTTTTCGGGATTTTATGTAGACATATTTTTTAAATACATATTTTTTTTTGTCATACTGCTTCCAAACGCAGTAAAATCCTTCATTTGATCTATTATACATATAAAATACAAATGGTAATTTCGTTCCGGCTGCTTTTAATTTGAGTTCTGCTAAATGGATTTTCATGGGACTTGCACTGTTAGCTACATTATTTTTGAGGAAAGCTGTTGGTATATAATCTGCTATATACATGTACACTATATGGCCATTAATGACCGGCAACTTTCAATTTTAGACATTTTGTCGAATATTTAGAAACATACTTGACAGATTCTTCTGGAATTTCACGATTAAAAGGATCAGGTATGACTTCATATTTATCAATGTCGATTCGACAAGGGGGACAATTAGGAGTCCAACAAAAAATCAAAGAATAATAATAATACTTGCGATCCCCCTGTAACATAAAATACACGAAATAACCTATCGCTACAGAATATGAATAAGCAGACATTGTGCAATATGTGTATTCATTTGTGTAAGAGTAGCACGTATATTAATAAAGATATAGCGATTCTTTAAAAAAATATAAAAAAAAAATCTTGCATGGTTTTTGCTTATAACATGCAGGGTTTTCAACAAAATTTAACGCCGGTCTCAGAAAAATTGACGAAATGTAGTAGACATAAAATAGTGCAACTGGAATATAAATATTTTAAATATTTTAGGAAATATGGGCAGGTGTATGAAATAACTTTTATCTTCGCATGCGCGAACGATAACAATGATCTTTTTACATAATTTAACAGGCAACTCTATGGAGCAACTTATTAAAAAAATCCAATCAAATATCGCAAAAATTCAGAAAGATATCGGCGTTAAAGTGAGCTAATTTTTATTTACTCTCTAAAACGAACTGAATGATAAGGGATTGTTCACAAGTTGTCAAATTTAATTTTTAATTTTAATTAATTTTCATTTTTTATCGATGTGTTATTTTTTCTTGGATAATCACCAGAACGAGCCTATATCATGATAAAAAGAAGTATCAAAATCCAAACATTTTTCCAAATCTGCACGTTGATAGTTACTAAATACTAACTCTTTTTGAAAGTTAGTTAACAAAAAATGACAATTTGTGTAAAATCCCTTATCATTCAGCTGCTTTTAGAGAACAACTAAAAATTTGCTCCCTCTAACGCTGATATCTTTCTGAATATTTACGATATTTGACTGGATTTTTTTAATAAGTTGATCCATAGAGTTGACTATTTAATTATGAAAAATGATCCTTGTTATTTTTCAATAACAAGAAGTTCGTGCATGCGCATGTAAAAATTATTTCATACAACTGCACATATTTCCAAAAATATTTAATATATTTTTATTCCAATTGCACTACATTGTTTCTACTATATTTTGTCATTTTTTCTGAAACTAGCGTTAAATGTGATTGAAAACCCAGCATGTTATAAGCAAAAAACATGTAAGAATTTTTAATTTTTTAAAAATAAATCGCTATATCTCTTTTAATATACATGCTATTCTAACACAAAACAATACAAATATTGCACAATGTCTGTTTATTTATATTCTGTAGCGATAGATCATTTCGTGCATTTTATTTTACAGGGTGATCCCAACTATTTTTATTATTTGATTTTTTGTTGGCCCCCTAATTGTCCCCCTTATCAAATGGACATTGCTAATTATGAGGTCATACCTGTTCTTTTTAATCCTAAAATTCCAGAAGAATCTGTCAAGTATATTTCTAAATATTAGACAAAATGTCTAAAATTGAAAGCTGCCGGTCATGAATGGCCATATAGTATATATAAAATACAGATGGTATTTTTATTCCGGCTGCTTATAACTTGAGTTTTGCTGAAAGGATTTTCGTGGGATTTACACTACTTGTTACATTATTTTTCAGAAAAGGCTTTTATATAGCATATTGTTCCACTCTTTCTTTAGTTATTTAATTATAATGTAAAGTTTTATAATTAGGTGAATCCGATTATGGAAAATTAGTCTTTTAAAACTGTTCTACTGAATGGATTTTGATAGGGTTTGCAGTGTTAGATATAATGTTTTAGAGATTGTTTTAGTATAATGCTTATTGTTCTACGTTGCTGCGTAAGTAGAATTATGAAGGAAAGACAATAATACGATGAACACGATTATGAAAGATTAGCCTTTATAAAAAGTTCTATTCAGCGGATTTGGATGAGACTTTTATTGTTAGGTAATTTTTCAGGATGGTTTTACTATTTTTCATATTGTTCACACGTTTGTAAATATAATGGCGCAATGTCGTTCGTATCGTTTGAAGCAATACGCAAGGATAAACTGGCTAAAGGTCAATGTTGTTTTTAAAGGCACTGTAAAATTCATCGATACGTTTCGTTTGATTCCAAATTCAAATAGAGAAACCGACCAACAAAGCGGTCGAAGCCTGCTAGTTTCTGATATACATATATATTACATATGTAATATACATACATGTTTATATATATATAAACATATTAAAAAAAAGAAACAATTCTTTTTTTAGGCTTGTGCCGGTTATTTTATTCATCGATCTGATTAATTGATCAATGCTTTGTCAGATCAATTTTTTAATCAAGTAAAGTGGTTCGACTGACTCGTTTTACCTTTTTGGAAAATTTAATTAACATTTCTTAACTAATAAATTAAGGTAAACATTAAAAATTCAATTCTGTCTCTAAAATAATTTTCTTTTACTATTTTATCAAAAAATATTCAAAAAATTTGAATCAAATGGACATTTATTAGTGCTGGTTTAATTAGTTTCCGGTATGCTACTTCTTTATCCCAGCTATTAAACTGTCGTCTCCAAAAATAATGTTCCGTTGTATAAGCCTGCCGTAAAACAAAGCAGGTATACTGTTAAATACTCTGCAATTTTTTAAACTTCTAAGCATCGCACATTTTCAATTTTTATGCCGTCATATTGGGAAAAAAAGTACTTATAAATGCAATTTGTTTGAAAACTGCATCTCAATTTATTTTTGGGATATTAAAATATTTTCTAATTTTTAACGCCATTTGTTTAATTTTGGCAACCAAAGCACTTCATTTCTGTAAAACGTAAAGAAAAAATAATGTGAAAATAGCTATTACATCTTTTTGTTGCCATTTTTCTCATAACTACTGAAAAAAAAATCCGTAATTAAAATACGTTTTATTTTCCAAAAAATATAAATGAATGATTTCTGATAAAACATTATTATAAAGTAAATTTAATTTTAATTATCTATATTACAAACAAATGAAGGCGTATGAATCATTAGATAGCCGATTTCTTTTTCTTGTCGAGTTTCTTGAGTGAGATCTGTTTTTTTTTTTTTTTTTTTTTTTTTTTTTTATTATTATTATTATTCAGCGATAGTGACGTCATCGTATGAATACTTTACTGTAGATGTTGTTTAATGCTGGATCGTAAATGAGTTATTATGAGTTATTGAGACTGGATCGTAAATGAGGAATTCTTCAGAGGTTGCCAATTACATAGTATTATATAAAATAAAAGATTGTGTTTTAAGTCTTAAAACTGAAATATATGTGTTGTATTAACTATATTTACATACATATATAATTTATTTCATCGGGGCGACACTAAATTCAGAAAAAGTAGAATTCCTGTTTTTTAGTCATTATCTTCATGGGGTTTACAATTAACAGTAAATACGTGAGCTTTTGCAATTCCATTGCTTCTCATATAAACCGAGTTCGATTGTGTAACTCCCATTTTAGATGCAGGCAGAAGACGAAATACTTGTTGTAAATTAATTTATATGGAACTTAAATCCGTAAAATATAAATCTGCTTGGTTGTTCATGGAACTGTTTCAAATAGTATCGGATGTCATTTTTGTGGTTTTGTTCTGTAATATATGAAAATAGAACAAACTGTACGTTCTCATCTTTAATTTTATATATATCTCACTTGAGTTTTAGAATGTCTGCAAAATATCATTACATGTAATCAAGTTTTATTTTTATTTGAAAAAAATTGTCTGAAGTGGTCCAAATTCACCAACTAGTCGCCTAATTTATACCTCCAGTCTCCTAAATTGGACCAAACAGTATAAGGCTGTTTAATAAGTACAAAATATAATTTTATTCTGAGAAAACTTTGCCATTAATGAAACAATGAAACAAATCAACAGCAATGAAATATAATGAAATCAAATTTCTGAAAGTAAGAGTAATGGTTTTAAATCAAAATGCATTTAAAATGAAATCAAACTTATAAGTCGTCAAGAATAGAAATTATGATGCTAATTACGAGTTACTTGAACAGCATGTTAGAAGTGATGCAAGGTTTACACGTGACTTTCTTTTGTTCTTTTTTTACTCCAGCGCCAACAACATGGAACTATATTTGGTAATCAGAACATTGAATTATTTGTGCCATTTCATTTTCCTTAGAAATTAGGCAAAACCAATCATCACTATCTGGATTTGACTTTCTAGATTTTCCTTTTTTGCAGCAGAAGTTTTCTTTAACTTAATTCTGTAGTTCTTCTCTTCCCTCATTTTCTTTCCAAATGAATTACGCCTGTTTTTTAAAACCTGATGTTAGAATTGCTTTTTTACTTTGAGAGCTTCTCTTTTGTCCTTTTTTTTTTTGTTTTCTCATTTCAAGGTTTGCTTTATATGGTGAAGATTTTAGCGCAGCTGCTTTTTGATTCTCGCTGTGCTTTGACTTAACTGAGTTTGGCAAGAGAGCTAACATTTCTATTTATTCTTTGGCTTTTTTGGGTGGGAGGGGTCGATTGCTGCAGCCTTCTTGCGGGTCAATCTCTTCACATGTTACTCTTTCCTTTTCGTTTCCTATATATTTGACAACTTATGATGTCACTGTTTTCCTTCCAGACTGTTTGTTTGTGTCACTTTCATCATTTTTTACTCTCTTAGTTTTAGTAGAATTTCACAACTCTAAGTCCGAAATATTAAAAAAATGAAAAAAATAATTTCCAAAGAGTATAACCCGAGAAATTCATTACTTACTTTTCAAATTTACGATCGTATATCTGGTCCTTTTTAAGCAACCCAAATTGGTCCAATTAAGGAAACTGCGCCCTATTTTAAAAACTGATAATCTCAAGACTAAGTAAAAATACAAAAGCAAACAAATCTGCTTCAAAAAAGTGCGCAATAAACACATGAATTTAGATATGTATATAAAAAACATAACAACTTATCGAAGTTTTAAAGTATTTCCCTTACGTTAGTAGGAAACAATCAGATCAAAACAGATAATTTTATTTTTTTAAATTGTCTGAAAACAGCACGTAGAAGGTGGATGCTTCTTCTAATCTTAAATGGCGTCATTCTGATGAGAGTTACAGCGTTAGATGGCTTCTCTTTCTGTAATTAACGGCATAATTGTAGCGGTCCTTTTAAAGCAGCGGACCAAATATGGCTACTGTCCCCCACATAAATACATTATTTTAACACTAGAACTACCGATGTTTTATATATACCTAGTTTTACCGCACCCGTCAAATTGACGGATTTTTTATTATGGCTTTCATTTTAACTTTTAACTTTATTATTTAACAAAAATAACATTTAATATAATAATTCGTTAATTATTAATGAAAAAACAAACAAAAACATTTTCTATTTGCATTTATAGCATAGTACATTTGATATGATTGAAATAACTATGGGGCACGTATTTTACAAATACATGTTATCTGAGATGAACACTTGCCACTTAGTTAATGTAAATAAAATAACATAATTTAATAGAAACAGCATTTAATATAATAATTAATTAATTATTAATAAAAAACAAACAAAAACAGTCTCTATTTGGATTCATAGTATAGCACATTTATATGTATGAAATAACTATGAGGCACATATTTTATAAATACATGTTATCTTAGATGATCACTTGCCACTCAGTTAATGTAAATAAGATAACATAATTTAATAAAAACAACATTTAATATAATGATTAATTAATTATTAATAAAAAAACAAACAAAAACAGTTTATATTTGCATTCATAGTATAGCACATTTATGTGTATCAAATAACTATGAGGCAAATATTTTAAAAGTACATGCTGTTTTAGATGAACACTTGCCACAAACATATTTGTTGCATACATTGCAGATATAAATCGCTCTGTTTTTGTTGCACAATCGAATTTGGCAAGATTTGTGTTCATAAGGACTTTTATTAGTTTTCTGGAGTACAATCCATAGCTTTCCGTTCTTGTTTTTGGGAGGAGGCTTCTTTTCTGCAGCACCTATATCACTGGAGAGTTCTTCGGATAATTGAAATAAAAATTGTTTTCTACTTATATTTTCATCACAAGTCTACATAATATCCACCCATTGATTGCTGCTAAGTCCAAAATATCGTAAAATACCTGCAAAGTCATCTACGTGAACCTGCTTTTACGCTATATTTGCGGGCCATTTGGTCAACTACATCTACTCCAAACTTAGTCTCATTGTAAAACGACACAGTTGCAGGAATTATTTTCCGATTAGAAGCCATTTTTACGGATTAATGTTTTGATCTAAGAAGTAATACTTTTTTACGAGGCTTACTTTTGTAAATTGTTAGAACAATATCATTTGATTTGTAGAGTTTTGTGTAGAAAAGAGCCATGTTATATTTTCTAACTTTAGCTATTTTCGGCAATTCTCTTTTATTAGCTCACTTAGTTCCAACGAGACTTGTTTTTTTGTTGTCAGTAGCTTCTTTGCGAGTTGTGTACGTGTAAAAAAATTATCCGTTGTTATATTTCTACCACAATTTACATAGTTTTTTACAAGATTCAAAAATACAAATTCATTCAGAGGTACTCCTAATGGTCTAAGTTCATATTTGCATAAATAGGGAAAGTCATTTCTAAGATATTTACTTCGCACGTCTACAGCTAACCAAAACTTAATTCCTAATTTGTCCGGTTTGTTGGGCATATATTGCAGAAATCTGCATCTTGCCTTTGTGGGAAACAGCTGTTAATCTACACTTATATTCTGATCTGGTTTGTAACAAGCTTGGCTGTTATCAATAAAGGACTTCCACATTTTGGAAGCTAATCCAAATTTGTCAGTTCTTAAGCGAACACTCCTCTCGCTTTTTTTGTCGAGTCTCATAATTTCTGAAAATCTGTTTCTACTCATAGTTTCGTAAAATAAAGAAGGTCCCCATTTTTCTGACCACAAATGTGATAATTTCAAATTTCTTGCTTCGTAGGCTCCTCGAGCATACAAAATAGCTACAAACGCATATAAGTCTTCAATAGTAATTTTCCAATCGTCCTTCTGTGAAACATTTCTAGCCTCGATCTCAGTGCAAGTTTTTATGTGATTCATCATTCGATTATCAATTATAAGTCTAAATGCACTGCTAACATTACCAAGCATAATGTTCCACTTCGCAAAACCAACTGGGCCTGAACTATCCTTGAATATAGTATGTGGTGGAAGTATACCAACAAAACCATTCCCTAATACTTCCCATTCAGTACCGTCGAGAGCAATGTTTTTCTTCTGTCTTTTTTCGGTTTCTGTTTGGCTATCTGACTGCGTATCTGAACACATTCGCAATCGCATTCTGCGTCTGTGGCTCTTTTGGGGAATTTCATCTTCACTCCCTGAATCTTCACTTTCATATTCATCTTCTTCACTTTCTTCAATATCTCGTACTTCAATTTCCTCTTCAGCTTCTTCAGAGTCTGAAAATTCAGTTTTATTTTCCACGAAAGATATGTCCAAATTATTATTACTTGAATTAGTGTCCGAACAGGCTTCATTTATAGTAATGAGTTCTTTGAATTCTTCGAATAATTTTTTTGCTTCCTGGAAATAGTTTCATTGTTCCTTACAATTTACAAGAAATAAATTTTAAAGCTCATATATTTTGCCATGTCCTAAGACGACATTCTTCGAACACACACAATCTATCACATCTCATACTCGCGGGCAGGGCAAACAACATGCACTGTAAAAAAAATTCCGCAACGTTCCTGGGAAAAAATGGGCAGCTGAGTTGCCCATTATTTCCAAGAAACATTTCTTGAAAATGACTGGTACTTTACTGTATATGTTAAAAACTTTCTACAGAAATGCCAGTAAGTTTCCTGCGAAATACCAGGAATATTTCTGTTGACAGCAAAACATTACTGACATATTCAAGGCTGGAGTAGCACAAGAGCGAAAAATGTCCAGACCAGGGATCGAACCTGGATACTTGGCGTGCCGTGCCAATGCCGTACCTGTTAGGCTATCCGGACCGATACCTGGCTGACATAATTCACTCTGGATGTTCGTTCCCTTCATTATGACATTACTGACATTTCACAGCATGCGGGATCCGCAGACGATTTTTACATTTCCAGTTGACAATTTTCGCTTTATTATCATTATTTGTTAGAATGAAAAAATATTTTGAAATTGACATCAAAATTATTATTTATAATTTACACGAAAAAATAAATTTTCAGTTAAAATTCAATAAAGTAAATATATATGTGACATATTGTTTCTGAACTTTGCTTAAAACATAAAAATGTATAAATGTAAATAATAATTAGAAAAAAATCTAGACATAAAATATTTTGGATTTTCGTCAGTGATTATGTTAGTTTACAAGTTAGATAAAATACATATAAATTTTCATGAAAAAAAAACCTAAACGTAATTGTATATTTTTTCCGAAAATAAAAAAAAAATTCAAATTTGCAGCAATTCAAAGTGTCAAATATATGTCAAATTTAAATCAAATTGTAATAAAGTGTTAAAATATAAAATTAATTAAAAAAGAAAAAAAAAGTCTAGAGGTAGCATCGAACCCGGGCCGTACGGGTGGCGTGCAAGCTTTCTGCGCCCACACCACGAAAGACACGTTGAGATATGCAAACTAATGGGTATTTGAAACGTATGCTAAAACTCGGCATCTAATTTCTAAAAATCTAAGGCCCATTTGAAGAAATCCTTTCACAAGAATAATTAGAGATAAGAACTCTAAAGCATACTTTAAATTAATCAAAATAGGTGAGAATCATATTTGATTGTCCCCTGGTTAATGCAGATCCAAATAATAGGTGTATTTTTTTTTACACAGTCTGCTCGTTAAAGATTTCACAGACAAGTACGTGAGATAATCTCTTAGTGATGTCACAGAGGTATTGTATTTTCATCTGAATTATCTTGACAATTATGTCGTCTATTGATTTATTTGCATTCCATATTGATTTTTTTACATTCATTTAAGGAATTCGTTTTCGACACTCGCGCGCGAGCAACGGATTATAGGAAAAAAAAATAATAAATGGCGGCCGCAGCGTTTTGCTGTTTCCAACTTTTGTTCAGGAACGTTTCAGATAAGAAAACCAGAATTTCACAGGAAAGAGCTAAATTATTCTGAAAACCTGATAAAAGGCGAAACGTTCCTGGATTTTACATGGAAAGTTACCATTTTTTTTTACAGTGTGTACCTATTCGTTTCTCACTTCATTTCAGTTTTTACTTCCTTTCTCTCTCTTACTTTTAGGCCTCGCCTTCTGGTATTCCGACGATTTGTAGGGTGTCTCTATTAGTGAGTGACATCGGCTGTTGGAAATCAAGCTGTGCATGACAGCAATTAGCTTTACTACAATACTATGTTCCGAGATTGGACTTTTTACAGATTACACTTTGCACAGATTGCACTTTTCACCAAGAACTTTATCACGTTAGAAGTACAACTATTAGTGATTGCGTCCTGATTACATTTACCAGTCAGACCGTTCAGTTCTAAACTGAATCGTAATCGGAGCAAATTGGATCCCGTTATAACGGCTGTCGAACACTTTGGATCATTCAACTTCGAAATTGCCAAAGCCGTCATTTTGACGGGTCTTGGTATAGATAGGTATAGGTCATACTGATTATGGAAATTAAAGTGGGTGAGTGGAAACTGAATAGTAATATTTAACTATTCTTATATTTCATTAAAAGTCGTATCATAAAATTCTAGAAGAATACATAAATTATATCAAATTTTTAAGCATGAAATGTGAAAACCGTCAAAATGACGGTCTTGGTAGTTCTAGTGTTAAACTTTAAGCTAATTTTTAGTTATATTTTTCGAATTATTATTTACCAAGAATCGAGAGGTATCTCCACGGAATGCTACGTGATCAAATACCTCATACTAAGTTAAGTAGAAGGTGTATTTAATAAAACAAGTCGGATATTGTACGTCAAACGTCGCAAATGAGGTGCGTTCGTGCTATAGCGCAGTTTTATACCTTACGAGCCATTACGAAGTCGTTTGTGTAGCCCTGTATATGATCTACAGAATTAATACACACAACGTAATATGCAAAAGTTTAATTAAACTTAACTCATATGACAACTAAAAATGAACTTCCAGCAATGATCGCCAATATACAGTATTTCGGATACACTATAGTGTCCGAAATATTTTGTGTGTCCCTGTAAATACTATGCACATTCTATTATACAGGAAGTAACTTATAATAAACTTCAGAAACGTATATCAGTTTCATTGTATGCGAATTTGTTTAACATAATTAAAATATGTCACAAACAAATGTTTCCCTCTATACCATTATGTAACGGAATAATTTTGTAGTAACCTGTAAATGAATAATATATATTCTTTGTACCGCATATTCTACAAAATGTATATTTTAGTACATTTCATAAATGCATATCAATTTCATTATGTTCGAAAGTGTGTAACGTCATTAAAATGCACTTGAAACTATTTTTCCCATTGGCCATAACGTAACGGAATACATTTGACTGTCCCTGTAACTGAACTATTTATTCATACGATTTTCATAAAATTTAAAATGACTCGACAAATTTATGTAACAATTACATATTTTAATTTTCAAACCTTTCGCTTGGGTAGTTTTTGCGTTGATATATGCGGAAGGACGGACAGACAGACAGGCAGGTGGTCCAGTCGACAAATATAGGTACTACGTATTTATATAATTTCGAATGCACCTAATTAAATGAAATCCTTGATTTTTGGATGATCATTAAGTTAAGTATTTTTTCAGGTGCCCATCGAACATAATAAAATGTAGATATTTAAAATATTTTTGCAGATACTAGCAAAAACTAATGTTACGTTTATGTTTCATTGAAGTTTCGGTTTGTGAAACTAAAATTAAAATTATGCAAAACAAAATAGAACTAGTCTGATGTGCCACTCCTAAAACGTTCTTCTATCTCATGCATATTAATAATTCAAAATTCGCTATCGCAGTGCCAAAATTAAATGACAATCAATGTACGTCATGAGGATTCTAAATGTATATATAAGTTCGTTGAATTGGACGCATTTAATAAGGATATATAAGTATCGCATTGTTTTTTTTAACAGAAATCAATTAATTTCAGAACCTACCCACTTAGATGTCCACAATCAAAATTTCCAACCCAAAGAGTATAAAATCAGCTATCTGCTGTTCAATATACACCCAAGTCTAATAAGAATGTATTTACGTGAAAATGTAATTGAACATTAAGTTGTATTAAACGTCGTGCATTATTCTTTTGAGATATAGCTTTTGCGAAAATCATAAAAAATTCAGCATAGCAGCGCAACCTGTTGTACAATTTACATCAAATTCTAATCAGAAACAGCTTACGTCAACGTTTAACAGAATCTGAAGTTTGATGAAAATCCGTGCATTAGTTCTTGTGCTACAGCTATTGTGGAAATCGTACAAAAGGCAGCACAGCAGTGCCCCTGTTGCGTACGATATACATCACAAACTAAACAGCACCATTTTATACCAAGGTCTAACTAAATCTTAAGTTTTATTAAATTCTGCTTATTAGTTCTTGAGATAGAGTTATTGCAGAAATCGTGAAAAATGCAGCTTAGCATCGCCACTTGTTCGGCGATATACTTCAAAACCTAACAATCAACAACTTAAGTCAACTTGTAACTGAATCTGAAGTTTGATAAAAATCCGTACATTACTTCTTGAGATAGAGCTATTCCGAAAATCGAGAAAAACGCAACATATCAGTACTATCTGTTGAGCTGTGTACATCAAAAACTAATCCGCACCAGCTAATATCAAGGTCTAACTGCATCTAAAGTTTTGTAAAATTTCACGCATTATATTTCGAGAGAGAGCGTTTGTCAAAGACAGACAAACTCACAGAGAGACGTTTTCTAAAAACCATCAAATCGTGTTCAGGACCTTCTAAAACGCATAAATCCATCGGAAACCGGGATTCGAAATTTTTCACGAATCCAATACCTTCTTGTAAATATAGAAGAAAGTAAAAATGAATTCAAATTCTAATTACATGGATAAGAAACTTCGATAAATACAGTTAAAACTTTTAACCGTTTGAGACTTTCAACTTTATTATTATTACTTTCGTCTATCTTTACAAGAAGAAAGTATATTGGATTCGTGATAAATTTCGAATTCCGATTTTCGACTGATTTATACGTTTTAGGGGTCTGAGATCACGAAAAACACGTTTTTACAAAACGTCTGTCTATGAGTCTGTCTTTCAGTCTGTCCGTGTGTGACACAAATTTTGTGGGTACTTTATCTCAAAAACAAATGAACGTAATGTAATAAACCTTTAGTATCGGTTAGTCCGTGATATAAATTAGTCCTGATTACTTTTTTGGTGTAAATCGCCTGGCCGGTGGCATTGCTATGCTGCATTATTCATAATTTCTACAATAGCTATATCTCAAGAACTAAAGTTCAGATTTTGAGAAAACTTCAGATTCCATTAGTCCTTGATATACCTTGGTGCTGCTAACTGCTTGGTGTAAATCGTCCAATAGGTGGCGCTGATATACTGCATTATTCATACTCTTCGCAATAGCTCTATCTCAGGAACTGTTGCATGAATTTTCATCAAACTTCAGATTCAGTTAGTCCTTCATACACCTTGGAGCTCATAACATTTTGATGTAAATCGGCCAATAGGTTGCACTACTATGCTGCATTTTTCACGATTTTCTGCAATAGCTGTATCTCAAGAACTAATGCATGAATTTTCATCACACTTCAAATTCAACTAAAAGTTCACGTAACTTGTTGCTGATTACATTTTGGTGAAAATCACGCAACCGGTGGCGCTGCTCTTCTGCATTTATCAGGAAATATTAACTTGTATGAGACAGAAGAATGTTTTGGGTTTGCCACCTGCGACTAGTTATTATTATGTTGCGGAGAAAAGTAAACATGGATGCATTTATGCATTCTATTAATTAAAAAAAATAAAAGGCAAATACTTTTGCATCAACATAAGCGGTTTATCAAATTTTAGCTAAATTAGACTTGTGGAAAATTTGCTATATGTAGACATGTATGGATTTCATTAGATGTATATAGGTACGTTAAATGTATTTAAGTATTGAAAATGATGCAGTTATAAGCAAAAATTATGCAAAAGCTCTATAGTTATTGTGTCATAAGTAGAAAATTTTAAGTAATTCTTAATCTTAACCAATTTACCATGTAAATTAAACATATCCACAAAGTTTAAAGTCTTTTTTCATAAAAACATGTATAAAAATCACTTATAAATAGATTAAGTAAAATAATGCTAAAAAGTGATAAAATATCTTTATTAAGATTGACGATCGTTTCGTCGCACAAACGGCGACATTTTCAAAATCATTTATAATAGAAAATATTTTCACAAAATTTAAAAACAATAAACATAGTAAAAGCATAGTGTTTTTTACTATGTTTATTGTTTTTAAATTTTGTGAAAATATTTTCTATTATAAATGATTTTGAAAATGTCGCCGTTGGTGCGACGAAACGATCTTCACTCTTAATAAAGATATTTTATCACTTTTTAGTATTATTTTACTTAGTTTTTTTTTTCCTATATGCAGTTACATATATCTCATACTTTCAACCCATTCGCCGTTCCTCGTGCTGTGCCAATATTAGGGGCCCTCCTGCTTCCACATAACAAAAGGAAGAAATGTAATAAATCAACTAATACTGTGACTATTGTACCTAGTTACCCGACTCAAAAGAAGGATTATGTATATCAGTGCATCAGTGCGTATGAGTGTACGTGTATTTCTTTATACCCTCGAAACATCCCAACCGCTCGATGGATTTTAATGAATGAGATCTCTGTCAATTTGTCTTAACCGCTCGATGGTTATAAACTAGGTTTTGTTTTTATAAATTCAAAATGGCGGCCGTAAAATACAAAATGGCGGTAGAGACGAAAAAGAAATTACGCTCCCTATTGAGTGGCATATCATTGGATAGGTCCTTCAAAGTGAAGACAATGTTTCATTGACTATTTTACAGTCAGAAGCTCCGTTAAAAGGTTATACAACCTGGAAGTTGTGTATGTAGGATCTCTAGCTTCACTGCAACTTTAACCATCATAGACATTTATAGACCTCATCGAAACAGTGTTTAAAGATGGGAACTAACAATTAAGCACAACTTAAAGGTCATCAATACAAGTAAATAAAAAAATAGGTAAGTAATATAAACGAGTACTATTTAAGTCAATTCCTACTTAGGTCAATAAGAGAATTTTTTTTCTCCCATTATTCTTTCCTCTTGAGTGGAGCTTAATATGCCTTGATCAAGAAGAGGGCTTTATCGATTATTGAAAATTAATTAATTTAATTTAATTAATGAATTAATATTTGAAAAAAAACTGGAGTAACATCAAGTGTCATCTACTACAAGTTAAAAAAAATTATTTGAGCTGGATTGGATGAATAATAAGTATTTTATTAACGATTGAAAATTTGAACAAGATATATATTGCGAGAGTGTGAGCTAATAGTAGGAATTAAAAAAAAATCGTTTCACATTGATGAGAAACAATTAATTAGTTCGCTTTTTACGCAGTCGGGTTCTTTTATTTTTAAAATTTAATTGTTTATTTCTGTATGCATTCGTCTAGAATAATCATTAAAATAATATTCAATATAATGGGATTTTTTATTCTAAAAGGGTTTCATCGATCAACAGTTCTCGTAAAAATGGGGCATTATAATTGCTTTATGTTTTTGACACGAATATTATTTATATGGTTAAAAAAATATATATATAAAATATCAGTATTATATTGAAAATAGGTTATACTATTATTGCATACATTCTGCAATCATTGTCCCTGTAAACGTAGTTTAAAGGTAGCTATGAAAACCACATTTTATACATATATTCATTTCACGCCATTCGCCGTTTCCCGTGCTGTGCTAATATTAGGGAACCTCCTGATTCCACATAACATAAGCAAAACGTGTTGTGTAACCTTATTACCTTGTAAGCACCTTATAGTGAACCTCTATGATGGATATAAATTTGAGTACATTTGAAATAGTGCAACGTCATTAAAATACACTGCAAACGATTTTTCCTCATTGACCATAATATAACGGAATTCTTTTGAATGTCCCTGTACATGAAATATCAATGCTACACATTTCATTTTCAATAACGAACATGCTACGGTAAACCTCAATAACATATATCAATTACATGACAATCCTAATATATTTACGCGAGATAGAACGCGAATAGGCACACGGCTTGACGGACAGACGGAAAGACGGCCAGAAAAATCAAATTCCTAAACACTTTTCAATTTTGTTTGAAAGAGTATAAAAAATGTAGAAAGTTCTGGGAGTACTGTAAAAACAGCATAGGTCAAATAGGAAGGCTTAGGATTTGAATGTTGTCGAGGCTAGTTTGTAACTGTACGTTTTGCTCATGTAGGAAGGAGCTTAACTGAGAAATGACAAAATACGATTATGTCTTCATAAACTGAGTGACACATTCGCTTGAATATTTCGTGCAGTGTATAAATATGCACTTTATATGATTTTTATTTTCCTTTTCAACAGAAAATGCAAAAGTTTTGCATGCCTAAGTTCAAACTTGCCAACCTCTAACTTTTCATAAATTAACACAAGAACGAAAATTTGTGTATCAAGAATAGATTATGAAACAATTTCTAATACTAACTTAATTTTATTAAGATATTTAATTTTTCCTTTCAATCTAAATTACTGTGTGGAAATAGAATGGTGTGTGGTAATAGAAGTGTGAAACTAAGCACTTTAAATAAAATGCACGGCAAACGATTTTTTCCCATACAATATAATGTAAATGAATTCTTTGGTGTGACGCTAAAAACGAAATATAAATTCTACGCAATTTATTTCAACAGCGAACTTCTACAGTAACCGTCCTTTAGAAATAAAAGTTACACTCAATCCTGGTATATTTACTCGAGTTAAAACTGGGACAAGTGTGTAGACAGATAGACATAGTGAACTGATAAAGACTTTAATTTATGTTGGAATGTGTTAAAAACATATTTTCAGCGAAAAGTTTTGTTTAAGGTTAAACAATCAAGTTTATTTCAGATGATTATAACATATCTGAAAAACTCATTTAATTAAATGAACATTCTGGTGCAAAGATTGATTTGGTTTTTATGTTTAAAAAAGGTTGTTCAGAAAATGTGGTAAGTTGATTCAAAACAATATTATGTAATTAATTTTCATGTTAGAACTCATCTCCTGAGTATTTATTTAAATACTACTATTAGAGAAGAACTAATCGTTTAGAAAATATTTTTACTCTGTTGTATTAACCTAGTTTATGTGCAGTTTAAAAACAAATTGCCTAAATGATGCGGCTGAGACAAATTTTACACAGAAAATGTAGTCCAAAAAATTGAAAACAATAAAACATTAAAGAACATCACCAGTCTACACGTACAGTTTTGCAAACATAGAAACACTTACCCTGTATATCTATCGTTAAAACAATATAGTATAGTTATATTCAGCATTATAATGTTAAAACAGTATAAGTTTTTCCATCAAAGTAAATCATTAGAAAACAAGACCAGAACATGTAGGAGAAAACTAGCGTAAAGAAGTGTGAAACTAAGAGCACACAGGCAAACATACACATATTTAGACATGATTGTGTGAGTGTGCATTTAATGTTACATTGAAAGCTCTTTATGATGCTGAGACGTTAAACAAATTTCACGCGAACAAAATTTCAAGTAAGAAAAATATATCCATTTGTGAGGGGAAAAAAACTATTGTATATCAGCCAAAATCTTTTCTCAAACCTTATTAAAAAAAACGTACTTTCTTTAACATATAAATAAAAGATACATTACAAGCAGCGTAATTTAATTTACAAAAGATTCTCTGCCGGATGTCGGAAGCTTTTTTTATGCTGCCAGTGGCAGTTGAAGGATGTTGTCTTTTAGACTTTTCTGTCAAATTCTGCAGATGCATTGAAATTTTAATTTAATTCAGATTATTTTAACGCTGTAAACTACTGTTGAAAAATGTTCTCTTCGTAACGCTTTTTCTATTCCGTTTACGTGTCTAAAGATTTGTTTTTAAAATTATATATATAAAACATTTCGATCAATTTTATGTTTTTTATTACTTTATATACATTCTATAAGGAAAAAAACATGAACTAAAAATCATACCTTCAGCATAGATTATGAAGCACTTTCCATCACATTCAGAATACTGTAACAAAATTCACAGATTATTAATGTGAAAGATGATGTCTGAATAAAGAATTTGCAAAACGCATGGCGCATTTGAAAATCCCATTAATGATATAATCAATAGTCTGAAAAATATTCCATTTTTTGTGCAGCTCTCTATATGATCTATTGGTTTGGATTTATAATACGTAGTATGCTAAAAATTAATTCAATTAAACGAAAAGTACAGTTAAAAATTCCATTCAGAAATTTCCATGAAAAATGGAAATCCCCCCCCCCCCCGTATCGAATTTATAAAATTTATATACCCCAATTAATATTTAAAAACATAGTTCAATTTTAAATTGCGTACCACAAGCGAAAACAAACTTTCAGCAATTATTGTTAATACGGTTCAATAAATCAATTTAATCGTCAATTTCTTCTGTACCCAAATTCATTTGTATGCACCTGTAAATGAGCGATAAATTTTATGCAGACACTATTTTACAGTAAGCCTCGTGTTGTATAACACAGTGAAATATAAAAAATTACGTATGTTTAAAATAGTGAAATATCATTAAAATACGCGTCAAATGATTTTTTCCCATAGACCTTAATGTAACAGAAATCTTTTGAGTGCCCCTATAAATGAACCGTAAATGATACGCATATTATTTTCAATACCGGACACGCATAAGGTTACCGAATAACATCTATAAATTACATGACAATCGGGCTTTATTTACGAGAGTTAGAGCACGGTGAGACGGCAGACAAACAAACCGAAGTCATAAACACTTTTACTCTATATTGGAAAGCGATAAAAAGGGACAGTGTATGATTTTTGATCGCCAAATAGTTGTGGGACAAAATGAAAATAGTCATTTGACTGCGAACGATGTCTTCTTTTAATTTATGTTAATAAAAAGCTTATGGTGTCATTTTCATATTAAAAATGTAACAAACTTTAAAATTGTCAATATGAACATCCAATTTTGATATCATATTTGCTATGTGACGTAATAGGATGAAGTAGTTTAGGGATTATGCAGATTTAAAAGTGCAAATCAAACTGGAATGATTGTAGTTTTTCAAGTGCAGCTCAAAAACTATTTCACGCATAAGCTATAAATTTAATATTATCATATTTAATGTTCTTGGAAAGTTGTTTAATAAAAGTTTTTATAGGTTACAATATATATTTATTTCTTAAATATAATTTCAATATATATATTACAACGTTAATATTCTAAAAAAATGTGTGTTGTAATATATATAAAAAAAATGCACTTTATTTCGTAAAGTAGGTTTTGAGAATAAAAAATCTCTGTGTATTGCAGTTTCTCTTACAACTTATAAATGAAGTAGTTAAAATTTCTAATTTGAATAATACGTAAACTTCTTAATCAAATAATTACTTGTTTTGTTATTCCAAATTATTTAAAATACCCCAATATGATGTCAAAATTGGGCTTTCGTTCTGGAATTTTGAAAGTTTGTTAAAATAAGAGTATAGGCTTAACTGGCAATTAAAATGCGCGGGATATATATATATTTTTTCATTTACTTGAAATGTACATTTCTTTTTTGTAATTTGTATTTTCGTAATTTGTATTAATCGTAGTTTGTATTTTCTTCTGAATCAGCTTAATCGACGTTCGTTTACACATACAATACATACCCTCTTGTCTGGCCTTTTGATAAACGCGGATAATTCATCCAAAAACAAAATATAAGAAATCAAACGCCGGAAAATTACCACAAAAACATTCTTAGGTAAAACTAGCAGGTATAATTATTAATGTAGGTTAGTGGTGCTAAAGAACTAATGTCCTCAAAGAAAAACCAGTTTTTCTTTAAGACTAACCAAAGATCAGTTCAATCAAGAGAATATATTTTGAAATAATTTATTTAAAAACATCATTTAAAATAGAATCAATATATTTGAAAGAAACAAAATATGTTAACTGGATTTTGAAGATCATTTATTTGTTTTAAGCGGCTTTTTTACCATGTAATTGCTGAATTCACTAGTTGATGCAATAAAATTCTAAAATTCCTTTTCCTTTTTAACGCTTTCCAATAAAGCTGAAAAGTGCAAATGAATTCTGTTTGTCTGTTTGTCCGTGCGTGTGCCCTTACTCGCGTAAATATAGTACGATCGCCATCGAATTGATAAATGTTATTGGGTATCACTATGGCATGTTCGGTACTAAATATGAAGTGTATATCCTTTAGGGTTCATTTGCAAGCACGATCAAAAGAATTCTGTTACATTACGGTATATGAGGAAAAATCGTTTGCGGTGTATTTTAAACGCATTTCACAATTTTAAACATACTGAAATTTATATATAAAACTAAGGTGTGCTTACTTATAGAATAGGGTGTGCATAGAATATATCCTCTTCAGATCCAGGGTTTATTATTATGTTTTTTTTAACTTCAGTTATGAATTTATATTAACAAACCGATAACTAAGAAAGATTGAAAAGCGAAAAAAATTAAAATGTATTTTTTGTACATAAAATTCGACGATACATGGGCACCCAATTAGTACATTTTTTGACAGTTTGTTAGGATTTTGTATTTTACTTTTATTTGCATTGCATTGAAAAAACAATGCAAAACCTGAAATAATTATACATTTAATAATTTTTTATTTAAAATGGACTCTACAAATGGTATCTTAACGTACTGAAAAACTGTTTACGTTTTCGTTTTTGTACATTTCGTGCATTTTTGCTGCAAGCCATTTTGATATAACACGTATCTCCCTAAAAAAGCACTATAAGAAACAAATTGCTATTTTGTTTAGTTCTGCTATCTATAAGGCTCCATACACACCAATTTTCTTTTTTTTTAACATTATTTATATACGTGAAAAAAAATTGTAAAGATGTGTATCCTATAGGATACATCGGGTCTGAGGAGGATATAGTTCATCTACAGGGACACACAAAAGAATTTGGCTACAGAAGAAATTGAACTGTTGAAGCCTATGAACAATATTGCTGAAAGTGCGTTTTAAATTGTGCATTATTTTCAATTTGAACTATTTTTTAAATATTATTTGGTGTGTATAAATTCTATTGATCATATACAGGATTGCACTAACTTTTTTCATACTATGTAGTATATATACAAATTCGTAGATCATATACAGGGCTACACAGAAAACATTTTTATCTTTTCGACTACTGATTGTAATAGAAGGAATTGGGTTTCCAAGTGCGTTATGTGTTTTTTAAATTGTTTATGTAGATATCATATTTCACATTCATAAACTGTGACTTTTTCTTGCAAGATTCTGAATACGTTGGAAAGTGTTACATAATCTGTGCGGGGCGCATGATTTCCCGCTCTTGTTTTCTAGTATATTAGATATTTAAAGATGTATGGTATGCAGGTATAAATGTTGTTATCTATACTTATCACAACTATTATTCTACGAATCATTAAATATATATGCGAAATATTTCGATATGCATAGAGGGTTGATTATTTAATATTTTTATTTACTTCTTTCACTCCAGTTTTCCTTTTTATTTACTGCGGAAATAGAAACTTTAATAATCTATGTTTGTATATTTTACCTTTTCCTTATTCATGAAAATTTAAATTTTCAATAAATGTTTTAGTTTGCTTTAAAATTGGATACATTAAGATATCAGTGTTGCACTGATTAGTTCCCCGATTTTTAATCATATTTACAGTCGCAATTGAATTAATTTTTAACAGTTTCAATTTCATAGTACAAGATTAGATTTTATATTTGAATCAAGATTTTTCGCTAACAATTAAATCGTTTAAAATAAGCTCTTCAGGTATTAGCAAAATCAGGAACTTTTACAGTTGTAAGTACTTTTTCGAATATTATATATATTTTTTACTTACATCTATCTTTACAAGAAGAAAGTATTGGATTCGGGAAATTTTTCAGCTTTCGGCGTTCGAAGGATTTACACGTTTTAGGGGTCAGATATTCCGAAAAACATGTTTTAACAAAATGTCTGTCTGTGAGTCTGTGAGTCTGTCAGTCTGTCTGTCTGTATGTATGTGACACAAATTTTGTAGGCGCTCTATTTCAAAAACTAATGCACGGAATTTATTAAAAATCTATATTCAGTTACTCCCTGATATAAATTGGTGCTGATTAGTTTTTGGTGTAAATCGCTCTAGAGGTGGCGGTGCTATGCAGCATTTTTGATGATTTTCACAATGGCTTTATGTCCAGATCTAATGCACCGATTTTCATCAAGCTTTACATTCAGTTAGTCTTTGACATGAATTGACGTTTTATACATTTTGGTGTAAATCGCTCAACAGGTTGCGCTACTATGCTGCATTTTTTGCGATTTCCATCTCAAGAACTAATGCTTCGAGTTTGAACAAATTTCAGATTCAGGTATACTTTTATATGAATTAGTGCTATTTATATTTTGGTGCAAATCGCTCAACAGGTGGAGCTGCTATGCTGCATTTTTCAGAATTTCCACTATTTCTCTATCTCAATAACGAATTCCCGAATTTTCATCAAACTTTAGATTCAGGTATACCTTGATATTAATTAGCACTGTTTATGTTGGCGCTTCTATGCTACATTTATCAGAATTTCCGCTATAGATCTATCTGAAGAACTAATGCAATAATTTTCATCAAACTTCAAATTCAGATGTACTTTGATATGAACTGGTGCTAAATTGATCTAAATTCTTGTACTAATTAAATGATTTAATTAACGCAATTTATATAGAAGAAAGTTTTGTGATGGCCACAACATGCTAGTTTTTTTAACTTTCAGGTGGAATTACAAATCTGGATACACGCTCAAAAATTGACTACGAGAATCATGATCAGTATTGCACAAACACGTAGTAAATATTTTATAAAACAACAAGTAAACTTTTGAAAATCATTCTGCATCAGTGTACTTAAATTAGTTTTTAACAAGACAAAAAATCATGAAACAAGCAAACATCATGAAAGTTTTTCAAACACTATCAGAATATTAGGTAGATTTCGTATGAAATACTACCTATTGGGATCGTTCCTATGTTAGAATTTCTGAAAAATTTTTGCAGATCTACACCGATCATGACCCCTAGAACACAAAACCACCCTCAGTAAAAAACTTTATCTATCTATCTATCTATCTATCTATCTATCTATCTATCTATCTATCTATCCATCTATCTATCTATCTATCTGTCTATCTATATCACTTTCTTCTGGACACGATAACTTTCCTAATTCTGCACCAATCTCTTCCAAACTGACACATAAAATCATAGGGCATAAAATCTCGGTCAAGTTCGTTAATGGGCAAAATCGGACCAAAGGGATGGAAATAGGGAGGGGTTTTGTGAAAACCGAAAACCCCCCATAACTTCTTAATTTTTGTACATATCAAATCAGTTTAAAGTTTTTATTACTTCTAAAAATAGGGCCAAAATTTTATGCATCACAGATCTTTGATAAAGTTAAAAATGGGCTCAAGGGGCGCAAAAAATAGGATTTTTGGGAGAAAAAAATTCGTAACTTCGTCAATTCTCAAGATATCAATTCCAATTAATTTTATTATAAATCTCCTTAATATTATCTACAACTTTTATATTCACAAGTTTTTGATAGGACCAATTCGTACCGCAACAAAAAATTAAAAACGAAAACTAAAAGGGGGATTGAAGAAGTAAAAAATCCATAACTCCGTCAATTCAAAAGATATAAAATACCCATGAATTTATCATATATCTTCTTAATATTGTCTACAACATCTAGATAGACAATTTTGGATATGACCAATTCTTAGAGAAAAAACAAATTAAAAATACATAGCGGTTGAAGAAAAAAATCATCTAAGTATTCAAGGTGTATTCAAATCCAAACTGCGCATTTTCTGACTCATTCTACAATTCATTTTTGCTCTCAAAGGCATCCAATTGCTAGATTCTCTTATTCAGAAACTATATAATGTACAGTAATGATCGATGTTTTGATAGAGGCGGAATATATTTCAAAAAATGCTGTTAAAGTGGGCATTTTGAACCGAATTTCCCAAAGCGGATTGTATTGGAAAAATCATTGCATTAAGGATGCACTCAAATCCAAACTGCTTATTTTCTGACTCATTTTTAAATTCATTTTTGCTCTCAAACGCATTTAATTGGTAGATTCGCTTATTCAGAAACTATATAATGTACCGCAATGATCGATTTTTTAATAGAGGCAGAATATATTTCAAAAAATGATGTTAAAGTGGGCATTTTGAACGGAATTTCCCGAAGCAATTGTGTTATCGCTTTCTTCTGGACACGATAACTTCCGCAATTCTGCACAAATCTCTTCCAAACTGATACATAAAATCAAGGTACATAAAATCTCGGTCAAGTTCGTTAATGGGCAAAAGCGGACAAAGGGGATGGAAATAGGGAGGGGTTTTGTGAAAACCGAAAAAACCCCATAACTTCTTAATTTTTGTACATATCAAATCAGTTTAAAGTTTTTATTACTTCTAAAAATAGCGCCAAAAATTCATGCATCACAGAATTTTGATAAAATTTAAAATAGGCTCAAGGGGCGCAAAAATAGGGTTTTTGGGAGAAAAAAATTCCTTAATTCGTCAATTCTCAAGATATCAAATCCAGTAATTTTATTATACATCTCCTTAATATTATCTACAACTTTTATATTCACAAATTTTTGATAGGACCTATTCGTACAGAAAAAAAAATTAAAAACGAAAACAAAAAAAAGGGGAGTTGAAGAAGAAAAAATTTTGTAACTCCGTCAATTCACAAGATATAAAATCTCCATGAATTTATCATATATCTTCTTAATATTGTCTTCAACATTTATATAGACAAGTTTTTGATAGGGCCAATTCTTAGAGCAAAAACAAATTAAAAATACATAGCGGTTGAAGAAAAAAATCATCTTATTAAGGGTGCATTCAAATCCAAACTGTCTATTTTCTTACTCATTTTTAAATTCATTTTTGCTCTCAAACGCATCCAATTGCTAGATTCTCTTATTCAGAAACTATATAATGTACAGCAATGATCGATTTTTTGATAGAGGCAGAATATATTTCAAAAAATGATGTCAAGGTGGGCATTTTGAACAGAATTTCCCGAAGCGATTGTGTTAGAAACGAAAAATATTGCCCTACTGAGAAAATAATTTTTTATTAATCAAGTTTTAATTAATTGAAAGAAAAATAAAAACACAGGTCGCTTATAAATCTTTTCAAAAATCACGTCAGCATGTCTCATATTTTTTTATTATTATTATTATTAAAAATGAATCTGTAAATGTGGGAGAAAATTTCGAGTTGTTGAGTATGGAAAAATATTTTTTTTTTTAATATTGCCTTAACATGATTCTGATAAAACCAGCTATTTTATAAAAAGGAAATAAAAACTCGTCAAAAGCAGACAGATAAAACTGTTAAAGTGGATTTATATCAAATAATGATTTAGTTTTTGTTGGTGAAATTAGTATACTTAACTTCGAAATCTACCTCTGCCTGTAGGCCGGGCCGGCAGGGATTTTTTGTTACAGAAATTTATTTTTTCATCCAATGAACAAAATATGTCTAAATAAACAATTTATAACATACAAAACGCATCAGAAAATTCACGTTCTTAAATTATTACCCATAGACTGTAATATATTCGATTATTAATTTGTGAACTCCCCCACATGCATATGCACACTAAGCTCAATACAAAGAATAATTAAGGAGGAATAAGGCATAATCTAAATTTAGCGTATTGAATTTTTTATCTCTCTTTATTTATTTATTTTTTTGTTATTTTTTTATATTTTAAATAGGAACTTGTAATTATTTTCTTATACACGATTTGTCAAATTTCATTTATCTTATGCATTAGTTTTTCCCACTCTTCCTTAATTAACACGTTTAATTTGCGCTAAATCGTGTCTAGGAATTAAGTCAAAATTGCAAAAATACGGTCTGAAATGTAATTTAAAATCGTGACTTTGAAAAACTCTTAGAAAAATCATAAGATCATTTTTAGCTATACTGTAAACTAAGTATTCTAATTGTGCTATTATGATAAAAACAATTATAGAAATATTTACATTTGAGGTTCCCTATCCCAGATTTTGCTATTTGTATAATGATTCTGTATGTACGTGTGTATGTGTACGTTTATGTTGATGGATTTATTTTACGTTGTTAAGTTACTAGAGTCCGTTTTTGGTGTTTTTAGGCCTATAATTCAAAAACTTATCATTCAAATGTCTTGAAATTTGGTGTCTAGGCATAGTTTGAATCGAAGTTTTGAAATATCTCGTTAAAATTGGGTATTGCCTTTGAAAAAAAATGAACTTTTCATTCGTTTTAATATGTAGATGGCCCCCTAAACAAATTTTATATGCATCATTTAAAAGTAGACTTTATTTCCAATCGATGGTACCAGTAACTTTTGTCTACGATAATTTGTTGAGCAGTTAGTAGGGGGTGTTTACTTTTTTCCCCATGGCTGTATGTAACGGGGTAACTTTTGATAAAATTATCCGATTTGCTTCAAATTTAGTATATACGTTCATTCTGACATGTCGCTTCTCTGATTTGTTTTTGGGGTTCATTGATTAAGTATAAAGGAGGAAACGGGGGATAATTCCCCTTAATTTAGCTAAATGGGTTTTTCAGGCGGAATTATCCGATTTGCTTCGAATTTCGTATAACGGTTTATTATGATAAGGCACTTCCTTGATTAGATTTGGAAGTTCATTGATTAAGTATAAAGGGGGGGGGAAGGGGGGATAATTCCCCTTTATTTATTTGTCAAGGGGAATTATTCTTTGAAATAAGAGTATAATATACAATTAGTGTGAATAGCCTGTGATCTCAATGCCATCAGTTTAACTGGGCACTTTTTTTCTAATTATCTCGATTTGCTTGGGATGCTACCGCACGTACTGCAATTGATAATCGGCTTGCCAATTATGTGTTGCGAAATATCCAAAAGCAATAGCTTCGGAACGCCACGCGGCTTGGATTAAAAAGAATATGAGCAACGTCGTAGAGACAACAATCTTGACAGGGCCTTTCAAAGTCAAGATGTTCTCATTGCTCACATTATTTTGATTCCAATGGATGTGCCATTTCAATTTAATTGCAATTACCAATTTGATTGGCATTTGCCATCTCCATCAACTAAAGCTTAGGGCCAAGCTTTAGAATTCTGCGGTTTAGACCTAGACACGGTTGCTTCTCACACGGACAGTGTTTTAGTATCGGCAAACGAGACAATCTCTATATCTGTACAGACAATGTATCAATAAAAAGTATAGTATACCACAAGCACTCTGAAATTAAACATGTTAGATACGTGCACTTTTTCTTTTCTTTCTTTTCCATTTCACCACACAAAGCCACAGCAACGCGTGGTCGGATACAGCTAGTTTGGAATAAAAAAATTTAAAATATGAGACACAAAAAAATTAAAAAACTTAACCTGTTTCTTTACACAGCTTTGGAACTGAACAAAAGTCGGGCCCTGGTAATTTGCACCGTCTCCCCAACCATCTCTGTATGGACCTGCGATAAAAATTTCAGATTCATTTAAGAATAATATTACGGACCCGGGCAATGCCGGGCGGGTCAGGTAGTACTATATAAATATTTAAAAGTTATCTTTAAGAATACAATATAGGTAATCGCATATTTTTCAACACAATCAATGTAGATCACATGCTAGTCATACAACATAAATATTTAAAGCTATTTTTAAGACAACTTTATAGGCATTTGCATATTTTTCAACACAATTAATGTCGATCACATACTATTCATACTATATAATATTTAAAAGTTATGTTTAAAAATACGTTATAGGCATTCGCATATTTTTCAATACAACCGATGTCGATCCATGCTAGATAGTCTTTATGAGTTAAACAAAGCCCAGTAATGATATTAATTAGTTTCCTAAAATAAATAGTACCTTAAACTGTTATCAGTAAAACAATGTAATTTTTTTTGCCTATCAAATATTATGTAGAATTTCAAATAAATAAAAAACAAACAAAAAAACCCACTTTTTTAAAGAAAATGTAAGGCTTTTTTTGCTTTCATGAAATATTTGAATTGCTTTTGAATGTATATTCTAGAACAGGAAAAAAACTTTAGCACACAGAAAAAAATTCAATTGAAATTTTAGGAGAATAATTTGAAAGCGTTTTTAAAATAAAATAACAGATAGTATTTTTTAAATTAAAATTAACTTCTAATGTTTCAAAAAGCACTTTATTTGTCATGCTTCTGTATAAGATTTTCCGATGTATTCCAAGCGTGCTTTCAAAACTCTATTTTATTTTGTTTTTTCTAAATGTATCTTTAAAAAACAACAGTTAAAGTATACGTTTATTCTATTATTATCTTTTATTCCGTGAACATTTTTTTCAGTTCTGCCAATTTAGTTAGAACATTTTTTTTTTGTCATATACTTAATATTTTTTTTCGACAGCAATTTTTTTTCATTAAGCGCTTTTTGTAATTCATAGGAGAAAAAAATAGTGAAAAAATCACATGCAAAAAGAGATAGGAAAAAAAAGCAAATGGAAGAAGAGACTAAAAAAAATATTAAAAATTGTTTTTCCCACAATGTCGGATATAGATTATAAAAATTTATTGCGCAAAATTGTAAAAATAATAAAATAAAAATAAAAGTAATAAAAGGGCTTGTTTTACTCATTTTCTTAAAACGAGTGTTTTATAATATTACTTATTGGTTAAACAATGTTCTTCAAAAAACATTAAATCATGATATTCAGATTTCTTCTACATTATTTTAGAATACAGTACACCTCCTTTTTAGAGTATATCAGTAGAAAACAAAAAAAGTGGTATAAATACGAATGTATAACATAAATCTTTAAGTGGATAGTCCATATGTGTCTTCAAAATGTTGGTTTATGCGCATATTCTTTTTTTCGAACGAATTAACGATAAAGAATCTAAATGATGACATACATATGTACATGCGTATTACGAATGATATTAGATACTGTTACTTATAAGTGCAGATTAGCTAAAAATATTTTTTTGAGGGGGAGAAGGGGATAGGAAGTAAGTGTGAAATACGCAAAGGGCGTGGTTTTCGAAAACGAACAATAGCTGTTATATAAATAGATGGACAACTATTACAAATATAAATAAGAATTATAGATAAAAATAACTATTATATGTGTAGATATAGATGTGTATTATTCATAAATTGATAGATTGATAGTACATAAGTTGATAGATAACTATTACAATTATAGATAAAGTTCATAGTTCAATTTCTGCTCCTCCGTCAGGCTGTGAGAAACCCACTGCTCACAGATTTTCCAGTAGGGGAAGCCGGGGCTAGTTGGCTACAGGGGTAAGTAGGCGCAGCCCTCATAAATCGCCTGCTTGTGGATAGATTGCGCAACCAGTCACAGAGCACCTTTCTTCTTGCTTTTTACAATCATCATTGTAGTTTTACGGCGTTACCTACGTGCAGTGGACATTTATTACGATTTTTCTGTTTTTTGCACTCATAAGAAATTTTTTGTTGCTTCATTCTTTTTCTAATTTATAATACTTATCTTAATAACTGCGATTTAACTTGTGCAGTTTTTCTTAGTGTATTATTAACTGTACCTTCTCCATAAGTAATTTACTTGTATTATTTATGCTTAGAGGGTTACGTGACCTTTTGTGAAGAAATTTATTATGGGGCTAGTAGGCGCATTGAACACGGGGCAAGTTGGCTCGGTGTTTAGTGTGTGCTGGTAGCTTGAAAAACAGAAAACACCTAGAAAGTTGTTGCAATGCAAGATTTTGGGCACACGAAGCTTGCCCAAATCGAGACACTCGATTTTTTATTTGTGACAACTGTAACTCTGATGATGATATCGAGTAGGATAGAGGTTACTCAATGTTAATGTTTTATTCATTATTTTTATGTCTGTATAATTTAGAATTTACATTGTACGGCGATAACGCCTTTGTTTAAACTCACTGGTAATGATGAAATTGATTTCTCTTAACTGCGTGTCTTATTTGAGTTTCATTTAAATTTTTATAAAGCGTGTGCCAACTTACCCCATAGGTATAGGCAACTTGCCCCGTGACGGGGTAGGTTGGCGCACAATTTTCCTTTTAACTTAGGTTTCCGCTAAAGATAAACTACAAAAGCTACAAACTCAAAATTCCGGGTATTTATAGCCCAATGCCTGTTCTTTAAAAGTACAGTTAAAGTTTCATAAAAAACTTAAACAAAAAATTAATAAAAATCAATAATTAAAAACTGTGCCTACTAGCCCCGGTCTCCTCTACTTCAGATGATCTGTAAAGATGGTGTGAGCGGTGCAGTGACTAATGCCCAGCATGACCCAAATATCTCGTACCGTCCGCCCTCGGTCATTTCTGGTGGCAACATCCACAGCACCTGGGTTGATTGACTGCTGTCTTTCAATGACACCGACATTCTCGAAATCGGTAATACCATTCAAACACATGTGCGCATGTGACATACTGTTTTCACCATACACATCAGACAATCAGGCCTGACTTCAATCGGGCCTGAGACAATCGACCTGACACTGCTTCCATATTCAAAAAATGCACTACACATCGTTGTTCCTTGTTCTCGGCCACTGGCAGTGTCTCGGTAGTTATATTCTACGCACACACGGCTCGCTTGCCTCACTTTCAGCCCGTCTAATTAACGCTCCCTAGATATTTGAGAAAGCCTTGACACACGTTACACAAAGCAGGCAAAACAAAGAAAAAATTCGATCATGTTGCATTTTTCGTTTTCGTTGGCTCTTGGAAGTATTAATTCTTATTTTATAATAATAATTAACAATCCCACGAGCCAAAGAAAACGAAACATGAAAGTTTTTTTCTTTGTTTTGCCTGTTTTGTGTGACATTTCCGTGACGCGTGTCAAGGCTTTCTCTCTTATCTAGGTGTCGTTAGTCTAATATACAAATGGTGCGGAGGTGACCGCTCGCGCTGTTCCTTCCTGATTCCCTATAGAGGGCACTACTGTAGACACACCCTACCTGCATTACCATCATCTGTGCCATGGTCGTTATTTAGTCTATCTCGCTGTCATTTGACTGTGCTTTGTATTATGGATATAAATAACTATAATATGAGGTCTGTCTGATAACTATCCGACCATGACTTTTCCTGCGCGCAGTAGTGATTCTAAGTCGACACCATAGGAATGAGACAGCTTAATACGCATGTTTGATTTATTCCCCCGCGTTTCAGTGAGCTAGTGGTTGCCTGCTGGACGCCTAGTGAGTTGCTGTCATTCATGTTCGTCGGATTTTGATTTCCCTCAAAATGACTGAACGAGTTAAGCAAAGTTACTTTATCAAATTTGATCAAAGAATGGTGATTCTCAAAGAGAAACAATTCGTAAGATTCAGCAGGTGTCTTAAGATTCATCAATACTCCAGCTCATTAACTGCACCTGATTCAGACTGCCGTTGCGAAACATGAAATTCCAGTTGTTTGCCAAACTCCTTATTCTCCAGACATGACTGCTTGTGGCTTCTGGTTGTTTCGGAAATTCTAGGAGCCATTGAAAGTATCCCGTTTTGTGATTAGAGATGAGATATACAGAGCACGACGGCGGAGTTGAACGTCATTCCAAAAGAAGCCTTCTAGAAGAGTTTTCGAAGCCTACTTTGAAGGGGATTAGCGTCCCATTCTCGTCAGGTAATTTATATATATATATTTTTTGGCCAAAGGTTAGATACTTTCAAACAGGCCACGTATATACGTATAAATATAAATATCCATTATTTATATATATTGATAAAAAAATTATATAAATATATATATAGATACCTATTATGTATACAGATATGTTAATTTTATAGATAATAACTATAAATAACTACAGATAAATCTATTTAT
Organism: Maratus speciosus; assembly: GCA_963932465.1. Lineage (NCBI taxonomy): Eukaryota > Metazoa > Arthropoda > Arachnida > Araneae > Salticidae > Maratus > Maratus speciosus. The sequence continues at coordinate 217,465,595 of OZ010788.1, forward strand.
ATTACATCTAATCTGTACTAACTGTTGTTAAGATTTAACTAAATATTAAGTTAAATTGAATTCCGTGTATTGGATGTTGTAGTACACTGTGTCTGAAAAAAATTTTCCTCCCTGATTAAAAATTAATTCATAGCCGCTATATATAATATAGACATGTGGAACTGGTTCTAAAATTTTTGAAAGCTTATCAAGTTATTTTGTTGCATATTTCCGTAAAATGACTCTAGTATAGGATGCCTAGTTTCCAGGACACTGGAAATGTTCACAATTCAGGAGAAAGCTCAGTGTGTTCTTTTATCTAGAAGTGAGACAGTATTTTGTACGGAGTCATACGAAATCAGTGTATACGGCCTGAGTGAATAATGCCAAAATATTCTCCCGACACCAATGGAAATTCCGAATCTTTCTCTGATTTGTGAATATTTCAGTTTTCCTGGAAGCTGACACTAATACGTAACAGCCACTTTACGAATGCGATCAATAAGAAAAAATGTTATCAATAATTTGTCACATGTTTATCTTATATATATCGGATATGAGTAAATTTTGCAACCAGGAAAATACTTTTAAGACACCTTGTATAACTCCCACAAATTTTTGCACCACATACAGAGGCACTCAGACACTAGTCCAACATTCGTTAAATCCTATTCGAGATATAACAAAAAGTATAAATTCATTAACTTAACTTATAAACTTCCGTTTTTAAATCTAAATAGATACATTAAACCACAAAATTTCCTTCATGTACCATAGCAAATAAGAATGACACAGTAACTAGTAACATTATTAAGTAACTTTAGTAAAGAAAAGTTATGACCATGTATGGGGAAAATAGGGGTTAGTAGCTGTGCATTGAGAACCAGAAATCGAACATGCTAATATATGCAACAATTCTTCTTGTGATTAAATATAAAATTACACAAAAATGGGTTTGAAACAAAAACTTCTAAAGCGATGTATATGAAGACGTTTTCGCTAGAAAAGAGATGGCCGTTTTTGTTGACAACGTAATGAAATTTTTAACACCAGGTCCTATTAAAAAAAAACTCCAACTTGTTAAACGAACTTTTTCTTTATTACATGATGAAAGGCGAAGGGAGAGGTACAAGGGGAAGCGATCAGAGCTTCTTGTTAAAGTGACATCACGAGGAAAGAGACAGCGCAGCAGTGTATTGAATATACAGTTATAACTTTCTTGCTTGGCGGACTACAATATCGCCAATTTACAAATATTTTGCGCCATGCACAGGAGTGGAGAAAAACATTAGCTGATATGGATTCGCCAAATACATACGGTAGGCTTCTAGCATATTAATTGAGTAGGGGGGGGGGCAGATTGTGGGCTGCAAACATTCTTGAATCATGATAGGCGCAGTCCAATCTGTACATTGATACAGCTGCGGTTAAAAAAATAAAAATTGTTTCTGGATAAGGCATAGTAACAGACCGAATTCGTTAGGCTCAAAAGCATGAGAATGTATTTTTCTAGACCAGATGTTAGTTCAAAGATAAACCGCTTTACCACAAAAATGCAGAATTGACATACATATGCACAAAAGGGTGTGAATGTTAAAGTGTATTGGGAAGAAAACTCTAATGAATAGATTGCCTGTTAAGTGATTATAAATGATGAGTTATATTCATGCCCAAATAAGGAAATGCCCGAAGTTAAAATGCTTTTGTTTTTAACAGACAACAGTAACGTTTTTCTACAAGGTTAAATCGTATGTGTGAGAGACTCACAAAGTGAAAATGGAGAGTGATTCACTGATTTTATTTTATTAAAGAGATGAGTAACTAGAATAATTTAATTTAAATGTGCAGGGCCATTAATCGCTTTAGTTTTTAAGTGTTGAATTTAATTTAGGGGCTGCACTGTTTGACTATAGTGCACTAAAATAAATAATTTATTAAACAGAATTTTAATTGAAACTGGTGTGTGTGGGGGGGGAATGGAATGCAAACATATATAACGAGAGAGTCGTTATATATATCACCTGGGACACTGCAAAAAAAAAAAACTTTTTGTTGACCCGTGTGCATGGGCAAAACATCAAGACAGATAGTTACACATATAAATATATTTTCAAAACAGAAAAGTTATTTTTTTAAACTAGTTTCTGTCATGAACACAAAAAATCTCCTAAGAGTCCTAAGAGATTTTATGAATTAATATTTTCTAAATTAAGTTTATTCATATCCATGTGAACTAAAATTTACTTCAAAAATCATGTATACCATGGTATTTTTTTTCTTTTTTTTGTTATCCGAGTCGACTCTGACAGCAAGTAATTAAGCAGCATGTAACTAAACCATTGGCTGCACCTCATCAAAATATTGATCCTGATTCGGATCATTTTTTTAATGAAAAACACAAGTAATAACAATAAAAATATAATATATAAACACAAATGCAACACTAGAAGTAAAGATTAAATAATAATAAGTGAAATGTGTAATTGTAAACTAATAAGCAATTGTAATATGATTTAAAAGAAATTGGACATGATTTTAAAAAATGTAATGTTTATGCATGCAGCATAGGATGACAAAAAAAAAGAGGTGCCTGAAGCACGCCCATGAAAAAGGTGTCACCCTGAATCTTGTGAAGACCACAAGTATTATGGCGTCGGCTTAGGGCTTCGGCCTTAGATGAAGAGGGAGTTTTGAGACTCATACAGCGCCCGCTTATATGAGTCCCTGCTCCTCCGAAGGCGCTAGCGGTCCTCTAAAGGAGCACTCGTCGGTTTACAAGCAAAAAAATGATTTTTTGTTAATTGAACACCAATTCCAAGGGGTTGTCCCTCAACACAATGAAGTTTTGGACCCTAAGGGCAATAATTTTGAACGGGAGCAAAACATTCGAAAGGGAGAATCAAAAATAAAAAAAATAGATATATGTCACATATATATCAAATCAAAAAGGGGGTAGACAATCCTAGAGTGAAGAGAGACATAAAAAAATGAAAAGTCATAATCAGGTTAAATAATGCACAAGTCGTATAATTAGAAGGTAACTACCTGGTTGACTTAAAGAAAATGTTATCAAATTACATGTGAAAAAAATTTTTTTTTAAATAACTGCAATTATTAAATGTGTTAGTCATCACTTTTAACTGAAATGTAATCGTAAAAGAATGAAATGTAAAATAAATGTTAAACTGTAAATAATAGTTAAGTGTATGTAAATAACATAAAAGTGTACAGTAAAATGAAAAGAGTGTAAAGTGATTCAAAATATTGTTCACAAGAGATCTTTGAAGAAAACAGTCATGGGCCAGCCATAATGTTGTCAAAGTATTGTTGTAAACAACATACATACAACCTAGGCCTCTGGTTGTACACTTAGCTTCACATTACATGTCATAAGAAAAAATGTAAACAAAAGTATATTATTTTCTGTTTCTTAAATTATATGTATGTGGTTGATAAACATTAGGGAAGTTGTGATTGTTTAAGTGACTTGTAGTAAATGTCCATATCGAGGTGGTGCAAGAAGTAACCTATCAATGTGTACACGAAATGCTGTATTATCAGCAGCATACAACCTCTTGATCGAGAATGACACAGGTGAATGTTTGAAAGTTACAATGTATGGTCCAGTGTATTTAGGTTTGAATTTATCAACAGATTTTAAGTACACAATATCTTTGAGAAAAATGGTTCTTAATTCAGCTTTTTGACCGTACTGTTTATATCTTTTATCCTGTGCTGTTTTAACCCGTTCGGGACGAGCGACCAGTATTCGTGCCGGCCTCGATTGCACTTTCATCCCGCGCGACGGGTATACGTGCCGGCGGTTTTGGCACTCACATCCCGAGCGACCGGTATTCGTGCCACACAGTTGGAACGTTTTATTCCAGAAAGTTTAACTCGGAAAAAAAAATCGTACTGAAATTTGAATATTCATTTGGGAAGAACATATGTCCTTCTATCTAGGAAAGCAAATGGTATCAATTAATATATTTTTAATCCATGTCAATTTAATTTTCTTCCAAAAATGACTTCAATGAAAAAGACAGCGTGTTTATTTCACATGCATCTATTTATGCTTCTGAAACCTGATTATCTTTCTATCATATATCTATGTCAAATGAAACTTTATTTTTTGTTTATCAGAAAATTTTCTACGGCACTTGGGAAAAGGAATGGTTGAGTCAGCTGATCAACTCTAAGCTTATGACGTAATCTTCACGTACGCATATGGCTAGGCTTCCAGTTGATTTATTTTCAGTTACTTTTTTTCTACTTTTATCGCGATTGGAAAGAGTTTATTTTTACGTCGTGGTGATTAATAGTTTTGGATTTTCGTTCATTGAGGAGGAAAGCGGGAGGCCTATTTATATTTTTTATTTTGTTTCAACAAATGCTGCTACCCAGTTTAAATATTTGCGGATACTTGTTCAAAATATTTTCGGTACAGTCAAGTCAAGAAAACTTTTGTGCGTTTTTTTTTTTTTTTTTTAGTTTTCCTTCAATAGTTATTCATACCGTTTCAAAAAATTTCGTCTTAAATTATCTATATTTATGTATCTTATTTTACACACTCATTAAAATGTCTAAAAACGCAGGTATTTTACTGACAATGGAATAGCTGGGATAGGGAAAAATATTTAGTAAAAAAAAAAAAAGAAAGAAAATGCATGAAATTAATGTATTTTCAGAAATTAAAATTTAAGAGAGTGGTGTGATTCTAACACAGTCATTGAACTCTGACATTTTGAGAAATGTTCGCAGGTTTTAAAGTTAATAGTTTCAATTAATAGTCAGTTTGCCCCTTATAATTGAATACATTTATATGATTTCGTTAATATTTCCATTTTATAAAATACTTTTAACATTAACGGCATTTTTTATCAGTATATTTCAAATTATTATTCAGATTTATTTATTATTTAAAAATATTATTCAATACTTTGAACCTCATAAATTTATTTATATGTTTATATATATATATATTATTAAAAGATGTTTATAAAGGTATTTTAACATAAACAATTTTTTGGAAGAATGTATTTTAAGTTATTCGTGTTTATTTATTCTTATTAAATATTCTTTAATTGATATTTCGTTTTATTATACGTTACAATATGTATTATTTCTTTTATTTACATAATATTTTTAACATCAACAACTTTTTAGAAAGGTTTATTTTAAAGTATAATTCTATTTTACTTATTATTATTTATTATTATTCAATATTTTTTATTTGATAGATATGTTATGATTGATTATATATTTACATGTAAATTTTGAATTTTCACAAATATTTTGAATTGAATTAAAAGTTTTCGAACTATTTTTTATGTCTGCATAATAAGCATTAAAAAGTTGCATGCAGAAGTTGCTTGCAAGTTTTATTTAATTATTTTTATTAGCGAATAAATATGCTTTTTAAAAATACTTGTCTTATTTACGGAAAGTGTTAACAATTATTTAGAAACAAAACTATTATTTTTTTTTAAACAAAATTATCCTTTATTTGAGCAAAACATTTCATATGTTGCATATTAAAGGAAAGCAAGTGTTTTGTAATCATATAATATTTTTTAACTGAAAAACGTGATTAAAACATGCATTATATTTGTTTAAAAAGTCATTTTTACATTAAAATATCCGAGAAAATATTTCAATTTTTTGCGTAAATATATATAATAACAACATATCTCATGTATGTGCATTTCAAAAGGTTACATGGAAAAATGAATCTTTTATAATTTTTTTAAGAACTTTTTACAAGATTTAGGCTTAGTTGCGCAAAATCCTTCGGCCCAGAAGATGAAATCAAATTTTCCCGCTCCGTCCTCAGATGCGCACTTCTGAATGCGCGCGCCGTCGCGAACAGGTTAATGTTAATGTAAGCCTTGTCATATATTTTGTGTAAATCTTCAAGTAGTTTATGTATTTCAGTATGTTTATCTAGAAAAGGTTGATTGCTATGCTGATCAAAAGTGTCAAAAATTAATGAAAGTTCACGTCCAAAGTGGAGAAGATTAGGAGTGAATAATGTAGTTGAATGTTTTGAACCATTATAGAGCAACTTGTGTATAAATATTGCCTTTTCAAATGAGTGACCTTCTTGCAAAAGTATATTAACAGAGTATTTGATAGATTTATTGATTCTCTCCGAAAGAGCATTGCTTTGTGGCCTCGAAACAGAGCTGTGAAGTACCTTAATACCTAGAGTATCATTAAAAATGTTGTATATTTGAGATGTATATTGGGGTCCTAAGTCTGATAAGACAACAGAAGGTCTCCCAAAGGTGGTTATGTAAGAGAATAAACATTTAACGACTTTAGCTGCAGATGTATCATTAAGTGGAAAAAGTTCAACATGTCTTGAAAAGTGATCTGTAATAGTTAAAATATGTTTATCATTAGAAAAAGGTCCAACGAGATCTGTACTAATAGTATGGCCAGGATATCTGGGCATGTAGGTGGGTTGTAAGGGTGCAGGAGGGGTTTGATGATGTTTACATTGAAGACATTTGACACATGAAGCTACAAAGTTTAACGTGTCAACATACATGCCTTTCCAAAAGTATCTTGATGATAGGAATTCATAAGTTTTATTAAAACCAAAGTGAGATAAATGAGAGATTGTTAAAACTTTGCTTTTAAGAGAGTTAGGAACAACAATGTGATATGAAAAAGTGTTATTAAGATTATTTTCTTTCTTCAACATTAAAACTTTCGAACCAGGGTGTATGAAGTAATTAGGATATTTTTGAGAAGGTCCTTTCTTTAGAATATCCTTGTAAACAGTGGACAAGGTGGAGTCATTTTTTTGCTCAGTGCTGAAAGTTTCATTTGAAATTTCCAATAAAGGATCTGGATTTGTTTGTTTACCAGATACAAGATAGTTTACATATTTCTTAGTGGCACTTGAACATGAATTATTACTGTCTGGTGTATCATAGTCAACAATAGTTAATGGTTGAGGGTCATGGATAAGTTCAGGGTTAGTATCCAGAGTTTGTTGATTGTTTTCAAAAGTACAGCGAGATAAATAGTCAGCAAGAACATTTTTCTTACCAGGGATATGTTTAAAAGTGTATGAGTACTCTGAAAGCTCCATGAGCCAACGAGAGATAATATCAGCTGGATTAGTAGTCTTGTTATATTTTTCTAAGGGTTTACTGTCAGAAAGGATTACAAATTGTCTGTTATATAAATAATATTTGAAAGCGGTAACAGATTTATAAATTGCCATGAGTTCTAATTTAAGTGCAGGGTATTTTTTTCTGACGGCTTAAGAGATTTAGAAAAATATGCCACTGGTAAAAGTTGTTGATTATGCTCTTGTCATAAAACACCAGAAATAGCAACATTTGACCCATCTGTATTTAAATAAAATGTCTTGTTCCAATCAGGTAATCTAACCATGGGAGAATTAAAGAAAATTTTCTGTATTGTGTCCATGATTTCTTGATGTTTAACTGTCCATTTAAATTTAACTTTTGGAGTAGTTAGGTTTATCAGTGGCTGTACTAACTCAGAAAAGGATGGAATTAGAAACTTATAAAATGTAATAACACCAATGAGTCTTTTTAGTTGACGTTTAGTTGTAGGTGTGGGAAAAGATGTTATTTTTATGATATTTGACTTAATTGGGGAAACAGACTGATTTTCTACATGAAATCCCAAATAGTCAATACTAGATTTATGAAAAGTACACTTTCTAGGAGACAGGGTCAGGTTATATTTGGTTAAGATAGAGAGAATTTTTTTTAATTTACTACACATTTCATCAAAAGATTTTGCACCTACAATGAAATCATCCTGATATGTATATACACCATCTAATTGTAATTCATCAAGCAAAGAGTCCATTAAAGCTTGGAAAATAGAAGCGCTGTTTTCTAATCCGAACACTAATCTCTTGTATCTAAAAGATCCAAACATAGTAGTAAATGTCAACTGATTTTGGAATTTTGCTGGCAAATCAATTTGATGATATGCCTGATGAAAGTCAAGTGAAGAAAAATATCGATGCTGAGAAAGATTTGAAATGATGGTTTGAATTTTAGGTAGAGGGTAAGATGAGCCTTGAATTACAGTATTGATCATTCGGAGATCTAACGCGAGACGGAATTTTTGTTTACCAGTTCCATCTGGTTTCTTTTCGACTAAAAGCATGGGGCAATCCCATTCTGAACAGTGGCGTTCAATAATTTTGGCATCAAGCAGATCTTTAATTTGTTCTAAAGCACCTTTTTGCAAAGATTGAGGAAGGGGGAATGGAAGAGTTTTTATAGGGTAGTCATTAATAAATTTCAAATCAGGTACAATCTTATCAGTATGTCCAAGTGTATTTAATGATTTAGAGAAGGCGGGGTAGTAATTAAGTAATAATTTAGTCATTGTATTTGCTTCATTAGAAGTTAAATGTGTAAGATCGAAATCGGTAGCTGCCAAATCCTCTTCCCTCTTTTTTAATGTTTCATTAGATGCCTGGATAAAATTTAAGAAGTGTTGTTCTGAGTTATGATGCTTGTCCAAATTATCAGATGGGGTATTCAAGAATTTCTCAACCTCCGATAAATGTCCATTTGTGTATTTAGGGAGATGAATGGTAGTGTCAGAATTATTTTTAAGTGAAATAGAAAAGAAATGATTTAATTGTACAGGCTTCTTTTTGCGTTTAGATTTCTTATCCATTTGAATAATGGCATCATGACCTATTAATTCTTTTTTATCTGCCAAATATCCAAATAGATAATTTATGTCATGTTAGATATTATTGTTTGTGTAAACTGAGCACTATGTTTGCTCTTGAGGTTCTAGAATGATTTTACGGGTTAAGAAAACTGATTTGTCACCACATCACATAAGGTGTTACATTGATTACTTTCACTGACTTTTGACTTAGTGTGTGATGTTTCTAGTGGAATAGTCAAGCTGTTGTTAATGTGAATGCATTTATTGAAAGTATCAATGATAATGTTAAATTTACTAATGAAATCAAAACCAAGAATGCCTTCAAAACTGGAGGATTCAGGAATATCCACTATATAAAAGTGGTGCGAGAAGGATTTTTTTTCTAACTTAATGGATGCTCTAATACATGAAGAAAATGAAACATCCGAATTGACGGTTTTAATATTTATGGCTGTTGATAGTCTCTTGTATTTTAATACAGGTTTGAGTTCATTAAATAAATTTTGTGAAAGTAACGAAATGCTACTTCCAGAGTCAGCCAATAGGGTGATTTTATGGTTTGCATTAGTGACCTTTACAAGAGAGAGTGATGGAGAATGCGTATTAACACTACAAATGATGTGAACATTGTTATCGCCTTCATTTTCTGTTTGAGTAGTGATATTTCTTGTGATTTTAATGTGATCTGAAGTTTGTGACCCGGTTGAATTAACTAACCTTTCTTTAGAGATTTTTGGTACTGTAGGGTCAATAGGAAATGTTGCTGATGTTAAGTCACATGGTTGAGACACAAAATCATCAGCATAAAAATTGTGTCTCTGTTCTAGTTTTCCTGAACCTGGTAAATGTTGCGTCTGTTAAAATTTTCCCTTCTCTGTGTATTAACTCTTTTCTATTTAAAACACTGATGGGCCTGGTGGCCATTGCGGAAACAGAGTTGACACATGACAACTTTTCTTTGTGGAAATTTGTGAGGGGAAAAACGTTTTGGGAAATTGCGAGTTTTGAAATTTTTTCATAGCGCATTGCATTTGAGTTATACTTTGGGCTACCTTGCATGTCATTTTTTTAGTTTCTGTTTTGGGTCCAGGCGGTGCGAGGGTTAACGCATTTATTTTTTCCGAGAGTTCTTTCAATTGTTCTTCAACATTATTTTGAGATTTACTGGCAGAGGGTAAGGAATGTAGAAACTTTTCGTTATGCAGAATTTCGTGTAACGTCTGTGCTCTTTCAACAGCAGCACGATATTCTGTGATACCTTCTTCTTGTAACTTTATTCGTATGTTAGCTGGCACAGCCTCCATGAATTTCATAAGTTTAATTGTGTTACGGGCATTCTCGTCGTTAATATCAGCATACACGGTTGCGGCTAACACGTTTAATCGGTGTGCCAAATTTTTAATTGACTCCGCTGGCAGAAGAGATAAACTCGAAAGTGGGTTGCAAACATTCTTGAATCATGATAGGCGCAGTCCAATCTGTACATTGATACAGCTGCGGTTAAAAAAATAAAAATTGTTTCTGGATAAGGCATAGTAACAGACCGAATTCGTTAGGCTCAAAAGCATGAGAATGTATTTTTCTAGACCAGATGTTAGATCAAAGATAAACCGCTTTACCACAAAAATGCAGAATTGACATACATATGCACAAAAGGGTGTGAATGTTACAGTGTATTGGGAAGAAAACTCTAATGAATAGATTGCCTGTTAAGTGACTATAAATGATGAGTTATATTCATGCCCAAATAAGGAAATGCCCGAAGTTAAAATGCTTTTGTTTTTAACAGACAACAGTAACGTTTTTCTACAAGGTTAAATCGTATGTGTGAGAGACTCACAAAGTGAAAATGGAGAGTGATTCACTGATTTTATTTTATTAAAGAGATGAGTAACTAGAATAATTTAATTTAAATGTGCAGGGCCATTAATACAATCGCTTTAGTTTTTAAGTGTTGAATTTAATTTAGGGGCTCCACTGTTTGACTATAGTGCACTAAAATAAATAAGTTATTAAACAGAATTTTAATTGAAACTGGTGGGGGGGGGGATGGAATGCAAACATATATAACGAGATAGTCGTTATAGGGTATGCCTAACCTAAACTGTTTTTAATAGATAATGTCATTGTGCCTAAATGTAAAGACCAATAAATGACATAATGTTCTTTTACTTAACAAATATTAAAACGCAAGAATCCTATATAAAGGCTATATAATCAGACACCTGGATTCAACACGTTTTCTTTAATAAAAACTCCGTTACAAAGCACATCGCTTTTTTAAAACGACCTCATATTCTCTAAATGCTGCTAAAAATCCGGAGAATATTTCAGGGTTTTACTTTTTTAAAATTTGAAGCTCAAATAAGCTTATTATATGGACATCAATGGCTTGAGCGTCTGTTTCCTTGGTATCGAGTCAAAGCTTCGGAAAAGGCTTAATTAGGATTTAATATCTAATGTTGACTGTTCTGTAAGCTCAAGGTTTTAAATCAAGCTCCATAAACGTAATAATATAAATTCTCTAATAATGCTTGATGTGTCTATTTAAACAAATTTTTCATTACATAAAGATATAAGTCTTCAAATTAGAGTTCCAAAATATTTTACGCGTTTTGGTGACGGGTGTTCTTCAGAGACTTATTAGATATGAACTGAATGACCTAAATTTGGAAAGAATTTTAGGATTTTAATTAGGCTGCGTTCAGTTAATAAATTAAGAATTTAAACATGATCCTTCAATTGCGTTTTTTATCGGGTCCTTACATATGGGTTTCAAATTATCAAAATAGAAAAATACATGTTTTTATAATTTTCAATAAAAAACTGGCATTTTTCCATTCAATTGGTGTGCTGTTCCAGAATCATCTTTCGGTCCCAATGCAAATCACTGGTATTAAATTTTACAAAATCAGAAATACGGATTGAAAGAATTAAATTCTTTTATATGAGTCACTTCCAGCAATGAATTGACTGACTTTAACTTTTAGCAATTATTTTTGAACTGACCTGTTTCCTGCCAATAAATCAATTTATACTGATGATTTTCATATTAATGGATCAAATATTAATGATGATTCTGCTAACGATGGCATGATTCCTGATTTTGAAACTAGAGATGATTTAATAAAGTTCGTTAATGAGGACTTATTCACCAATACTGACTGAACAAACTAATACTGACTTTACAAACTAATGCTAACTGGTCTGTAATCTAAGGTTTTTAAATCAAGAACCTTGATGGTATTAATATAAATTCTCCAATAATGTTTGATTTGTCTGTTAAAACAAATATTTCATTGCATAGAAATATAAGTCATGAAGATTTAGAATTTTTGCAACAAATGAGAGAATGTTTCAAAGAAATAACATGCAAAACCAGACAAGCTTCACTTTCAGAACAATCTGGAGCCCAACCAAAATCATATTCACAAACATCTTTTGGAGAACCTGACACATCTCAATCTTTTGAAAGCTGTTTATTAAATACAGTCTCTTCAACAAATCAATATCCAGCCAAAAAGAGAAAAGCTGTGGGGTCAAACGTTGCTGAATGTTTATCAACTGAAGCATATACGAAATAAAAGAGGACAGTGAAGTGAAAAAGGCCAAACCAAAAGGCAAAATTTGGAAAACAGAGAACAATTAAATCTTAAAATGCAAAAACACCTCAAACATATCTAGAATTCTAACATTACAAAAAAAGACAAATTTGAGGATTATAGGGAAGTTGAAAATTGAAAAAAAAAATGAGATAAAAGCAAACGAAAAAGCAAGAGGGTTGGTAGAGCTTGTTGTTGATTATTTAATTATAATTTATTCAAGATTATGTTTCTCAAAAATATTTTTTTTTCTTATTTAAGTTAATGTTAAATAAAAATATTAGTATATTAAATCGTTCAATAATAAGCTGTCAACATTTAATTTTCTGTATTTTAACTCTTTTTCGGGTAACTCAATAATTTATAGCAATCAAATGAATATTTTAAGATGACTTGACATGGATATGATGCATTCTCACATTTAGAACTTTGTATGTTTTATTTACGTTTTTAACTACCGTAAGTAAATACGACAAAAATTACCTAAATGCAACAATCGTATATTATTATCTTATATCACATATACTGATTTAATTTCTCCAAAACAAGTTAATTTTGAACTAAAGGCACAGTATTTAATAATTGTTAGCATAATTATATATCTGTTACATAAAAAAAATTTTGCAACATTCATTTAAATTATTCTAAATTACCGGCATATTCATTATTTCCCTATTTCTTAATACTCTGTATTATTTATTTCTAGTTAAATTCCTATAAAATTAAAACTCATATCTTAATAATAATCTTATTCAAAAACTTAATCTAAACATTTATTCCCTTCATTATTTTTTATCAGCTACCAAAACTGTAATATTCTAGGCGCAGCTACTTTTATTTTTTAAATGTTTATAAAAGCCATTTTTGCTATTTTTAATTTATTCTATATCAACTTCCCGCCACCTGTCTAGCGTCAGCCGTATCACATCGAAATCCCTCCGTCTGTCGATCCGGAACTCAATTCTACTACGTTTCTATCCCACTTTCCATTGGTTTAGCAACGAACGGGTCGCATTTTCTTTCGTGCCTTGCTCATGAATTTGTTTGGTTTGTCAGGAGTTTACATTTCAATCGGTATTCCTCCGCGTATTCTAATAAAACGCTCGAGCACGATCCCAGAGTGAAGATTTCTGCCCTGTTTGATTGTTTATCTAATCTGTTACCTAGTGTCCAAAATCGAGTAGAATGTCTAAATTGTCTTTTAACATCCTTTCGTATGAAATATTAGTTCGTGCTGTAGCATGAACGCCGTAATAAATTCTCGCACTGTGGGAATTGTTTACGTTTATATGTTGCGATGAAATAAACAGTTTGAAGTGAATGCAGTCTATGTTTTATTGGGAAAACTCAAGATTTTTTAATCCTTTATTCACCACTCATGTGGCCTAATCTGCATTGACCATATCATGAATCTACGGTTTTTCAATTGAACTTCGCCAATCTCATCACGATAAACAATCGATTGAGTTAATTAAATCAATCAATTAAAATATTCTATCTGTCCACAGCTGCTAATATTCCACAACATTGATACCTCCAACAACGATGTTTGCATTAAGTGCAACTAATGTTATACAACTTCACCAATGCCTGAGTATTATATAGTAATAATCCAGCAGGATGTCTTAAAAAGCACGACGGGATTGTTCGACTTAATCCACTTATTCCTTACGTAATATATCTACCCTATATATATAAAATCATAATGAAACGAATTTATGAAACTGATATTATGAAACGACTGAACTGAAACGAATTCATGAAATGTTTCTACGAAACGACTGATTATGTGTCAAGGCGATTTCTCCTAAAATATGGGGTACAATATGAAGTATGTAGTATATGAAGTATGAAGTTAACACCAAAAATCAGTATTGATTCACAGATCTCGAAACTGGTATTAGAATTTTTGAATTCGAATTAGTTTTCGAAATATTATTTTTTTTTCTAATTTTAAATAATTTTCTCTTATGATGGCAACTCAAACTTTAATCATAACAGATTTTTTTTTCATATTTTAGACAAAGTTATTATTTTAAAATAATTTGGCGACTAGTTTGGCTTTCCTTAAATGTATGCTAAGAACAATGCTTTTTTTTGGTATTTCATTATAATTTTATTTAATACAAAACTTTCATTTAAAACTGAAACATTTAAAATTAATGGCTTCCACTTCTTTCTTTTTTTTTAAAGCGAAACGAAAAGAAAAATATTAGGTTCAGATGTCATATACGCCAAACCCGCTGCTTATATGACATCTGTGCTAAATATTAAATAATGCAACAAATCATGACATTTAATTTCAAATTCAAAGCAAATGACCAATATCGCCAAATCATATAAATCGCCAAACCACACGCCAAATTGTAGAAATTGACGTAATTTTTATTTTAAATAACGAAAGAAAAATTAAATTAGTATAAAAATACAAATACAAATAAAGCGTCGAGATAAAAATCACTTGATGGCGTAAGCACATGTAACTTCCTTCCAGTCAAGTGAATGTGACATTTACGATCAACCATTATTGGCATTTAATCTTATAGTCTGGCGGTAGACTTTTGGTCAATGGGGTAACCAAGTAGTACCGTTTTAATTTACCACTCGAAAAATAAAAAATGCTGACTGGCGAGTAAAAAAAAAGCCATTGGCGAGATTTGAACCCGGGTAACAAAAAAGTATCAAGAATTCTTTGCGATCATGGCAACTTTTATGTAATTTTATTCGAAAATATAACTTTGATTCTTTAATCAAAATAGAAACCTTTCTTATGAAAAGAGAAGGCACTGTTAAAGATTGTCTCACGACTTAGGCTATTATTATAGAGATTGTTTTCAATTCTAAAAACAGCACAAAGAAAAATATTTTCTGACGATTAGAAATCTATTTACATATGGCTATTAAAAACAGAAAAAAAAACTTTAAAATTACTATTAATTGAGTTCGTGTTAAAAGCAAGAAAATATTGAAAATTATGTCTTGAAAATTGTATTTACACGTGAATATTAAAAGAGAAAGGAAACTTTAAAATAATAAATACATTAATCTGCTTTTAACCCTTTCAGAGGCATGGTACTAATATTCGTAAGACGTTGAAATCAGTGAATGGCACCGGAATTTATAAACAAATTTCGAAATACGAATATGCTTTTGTTCACCTACTTAATAAAAGAAATTTTTCATTCCAATATTCTGGTGCCAATGTGGTATTTAAGAATTAAAATTAAGTGGTCCAAAAATAAACCACCGCTCTTGAAGGGGTTAAAGCAGTAAATTGTAATAATTGCAGTAAATTGTATTATGCCAATCATTTTATAATGGTGTTAAAAAACACCGGGAATCAAAGACTCTGTTTACTTAATTCATTTTATTTTAGTTTCTTTCAAATGTTTGACTGATCTTCTTTAATCAAATACGAAAACAACCATTGTAGTCCAAGAGCTGTTAAACATTTTAGGGAAGGTATTTGAGGCACCCTGAAAATTTGTGCAACACTTCTTTTGTAATGGCTGAATACAAAATCAAATGTCTGGCTGAAGGATCGTGGCCCAAAAACTGTGCCAGACACGTGTCAAGTGCCATTTTTTGACTACGCAAAGAAAAGGTATTTGAGGCACGCTGAGATTGAGACAGAATAATATTTATACTTAGAAAAAAATATTTTGAAAACGACAGACACTTTAGTCGGCCCAAAAACTGTGAAAACTGTGCCAGACACGTGTCAAGTGCCATTTTTGACTACCCAAAAAAGGTATTTTAGGCACGTGTGAGATTGAGGCAGAATAATATTTATGCTTAGAAAAAAATATTTTTAAAATGACAGACACTTTAGTCGGCCCAAAAACTGTGCCAGACACGTGTCAAGTGCCATTTTTTGACTACCCAAAAAAGGTATTTTAGGCACGCTGACATTGAGGCAGAATAATATTTATGCTTGGAAAAAATATTTTTAAAATGACAGACACTTTAGTCGGCCCAAAAACAGTGCCAGACACGTGTCAAGTGCCAAATGGCACTTGACACGTGTCTGGCACTTTTTTGGGCCACGATCCTTCAGCCAGACATTCGATTTTGTATTCAGGCATTACAAAAGAAGTGTTGCACAAATTTTCAGGGTGCCTCAAATACCTACTCAAAAATGTTCAACAGCTCTTCTACTATTGGATCTTAACAGCAATTTATTCGGCCTTAAATTTTCGCAATCAAAGGGAATTGAATGGAAACCCGTTTACAGGGAGATCGCTATAGGTTTTTTATTATAATTCAATATTCTCTAATCTTTTAAAAACCGATCAAATTAGCGTGATTTTAGATTATGCGTTGTCTGAACGAGGAGTGGCGAGCGTACCTTGCAGGGGTCCCTAGTATATATATCTATTTATATAAAATCCAAGTCTCTGTGTGTCCCTCACGATTCCGGTAGGACCACCTCATTGAAATGAGTAATTGTTGAAAAATACTAATGCAGGGTTACCACAGTAGCGCCAAATGTTGGCCAACTTGGCGATAGCTGGCTGATTTGGCGAAATTCCCATTTAAAACCATTAATCTTTCATAAAGGAAGTCACCAAAATTTAATTTAAACTCCTCTCTTTTAAGATATTTTTTCAGAATCTATGGGTGAGAATTTAAAGTACATCTTTACATCTTCCTCCTGATGCTACTAATAAAATAACCGCCAATAGACGACGCTGTACTGTATGAGCTCCTAACTGCACGATTTTAATGTGCTTTAGGTACTTTTCCAGTATAGGTGCCTTGGCGAAAAAGGAAATTTGGCAACATGTTTTCCGGGAACCTATCCACTGTTTCATTTTATATACACACGCATTTTCTTTCGATATTTATACGATTTATTTAACATAAAAAAGCCGTTTCTCTAATTTTATACAGAAACAGATGTAATTTGTACAAAAAACATGAATAATATACATATAAAATAAACATATAAAAAAAACGCTCATCAAGTTTGTTTTCATAGTTGTTTATATGATTTGACAACAAATCTCAATATTTTTCCGTTATACGGACACCATGCCAACATGTATGCTAATGCGCCAATTATTTCAAAATGCTAAAAGATATTTGTAATTTTATGCCAGCAGTTTAATATGAGTTTTATTTTATTGCTTTATTTTATAACAGTTATTTGTCCAATTATTTTAAGTATATATTTGTGATTTAATGAAATAGTTCGTAAAAGTCTGGAATTTTCAAATGTTATATATTTTAAATGCTCACTTTAGTATCGACAATATTTTTTCTTTTATTTTTCAAATGCCTCAATTCACGTGATTTTCATTTTGCGCCAACTATTACGCTTGGCGACAGTGGTATCCGTGTAACGGAAAAGTACCCAAATCTCACTTTCTGATGCCCAAATTACACCAAGCTTTTTTTTTAAAAAACGCCAAAGCCCCTACAGTGGAAAAGTATCAAAATGTCTATTATTTTGCGTTATCTGTGTTATAGTTTATACTATATGCAAGGTGAGTGGAGCGAAGAGTTTAAACATTAAATATTAAAGTTTCGGTACAGATGTCATATACGCCCCATGTTGGCGCGATTTTTTTCTGACGCCAATGTCATATACACAACGGGTACTTAACTGTCGCCAAAGTGTCGTTATTTTGCTTGATATGGTAACCCGGATGTTGTTGTTTATGCTGTTGATGTTTTCGCCAAATTGGCGTCGGAAAAAAAAACGCTCCAATATGGGGTATATATGACAACTGTGCCAAAATTTCTATAAAGCAGTATAAGAATAAAAAATTAAGAATAAAATAAATGCAAAATAAGACTAAAGAAGAAAGAAAAATCATGCGTTAAGTATGGAATATGAAACACTTTCCAACACATCTGAATGCTTTAACAAAACTTCGTTATTTAGGGAAATAAGGTAAAGTAAGGTAACTAAGTAAACATTTTAGAAAACACATAAAAAATTTTAAAAATTGATTTCAGCAGTTACCGTCCATAGCCAATAGTACCATTATTACTTGCCACTATTTAGCTAAAATTTAATTTAAACTACTCTTAAAGCTACTGAAATCACATTTCCAGATATTATCACCCATAGACGGTTATGTATCCAATTCTTTGCGCGACCCTGTATATCATTTTATCTATATTCTACAAACATTTCTTAGTAAACTAAATGCAGTTCAGCGTAAAACTGCATAACTCCTTTAAATACCACCTTTAAGCAATTTATTCTCATACTCAGTAACCATTACGAATTCTTTTGTGTAGCCCTGCATATGAACTGTAGCATTTATACACACGGTATAGTATGCATAAATCTAGTGAAACATAAAAGCGCATATCATAATTAAAAATGCATTTCTAGCAGTCATTGCTTATGTACAATACTTCGGAGAAAAGTTTCTTGGCGAGAAAGAAGTTTGCCAACGTATTTTCTGACAACCTATTTACTGCTTCATACTCACAAGCAATTTTTTGCATATGTATATAATTTATTTAATGTACAAAAGCTATTTACCCATTTTTATAAAAAAACAGAAGTAATTTTTGTACAGGTGTCATATACGCATCAGGGTTGGCGTGATTTTTTTCTGACGCTGAGAAATCTCGCTTTCGAATACCAGTTACTTATATATTTTTTAATTATTTGCTAACATTTTGAAAAGGAAATAACTATAAATAAATAAAAGTTTGAATAATAACTGTAGAACAAAACATTTTGTATATTTTAAAAACAGAAAATAAAAGTAAATAAACAATTTATTAATAAATAAAAAACAATAGCCGGGTTACCTTAGCAGGCAAAATAACACCATTTTAGCGCCAGTTAGGTATCTCGGTTCATATTTGAAATCTGTGCCGTAATTTGTATATAAAAAAAATATTATATATATTTAGAAACGATTTTTTTATGTATATAAGTGCATATATAAACAAAAATAAAAGTTCATTAGATTTGTTTTCATAGCTGTTTATATATTTTGACCACATATCTCACTTGCTGATGCCCGAATTACGCCAAGCTTTTTTAAAAAATGCGCTATAATAAAAAAATTCCTAAATAAATAATTAACATAAAATAACCAATTATACAAACTAAAACTTTTTATTTCGAGATCAAAGCATTGTTTTTATTTTCGATTAAAAATACATGTATCCTTGGATAACTTTATTTGAAATTAGGTTCACGGCTTAATATCTCATTCCATAAACCTAAACAAACACAAGTGATTCATTCATCGTGAACCGTAAAAAATATTAAATCATTGAGGTAATCATTCACAAAGTAAGTTCTCCAACAATCAATGGACAATATTCTAATGACGTCATAGTATGTAAAATGGTGGTGGTATCATTTGTTTATGGTTTGATATCAGAAAGATTTAATTTTGCAATGTCTCTTAGTTACATTATTTTATTGTCATATTTATGAGCTCAGAACAAAAGCATATTTTTTCATTATTTAGTTATTAAAGACGGAAAAAAATTATAAATGTGCATGATTTGAAAAATTTAAATAATTTTCTTTCTTAATACTAAAAAATAACATCGGGAAGTAACAGCGAGTTTAAGTTAAATAAGTTTAGCTGTTTAATTCTGTTGTAATATTTAAAATAACTGTATTTATTAGATTTCAGTAAACAACATCACGGCCCGATTAAACTTTGAAGTTAGAGGAATTACAATGTCATTTCAGGACATTTCTTTTGGAGAAGCTTTTCTAAATTCCACATATACATGGAAACTCTTCAGTGTTAGAAATATTATTCCTAGGACTGGCATTGCATGGGAACGGCCTGCAATTTTACACAAGTTTTTGAAAACTACTTTATATCAGAAATTTTACTAAAAACTGATTACTTTTTTGTTATAGAGGCCCACACTATTAGAATTATGACAAGTTGCAGCCAATTTCGCCAAAGTCGTAACCAAGATCGTGAAGCACACACATATAATACCATATAATGCCATTTCCTGAAATTGTATACGATAATTTAATAGTTTTTACCTTACATCAAGTGTGTAATTTATTTATTTTTAAGGCTTAACAATCTAAATTGTCCAATATATGAATTTAAAAAAATGTAAACAAAGATTGAATAGACATGACCGCAAAGAGCCTCAAATCCGCATAACACTTGGAACCAAACTGTGCAGATTAGTGGTCTTCTACTGTACACAGTTTTTCATAAATGCGTGTCGTTCTTAAAATGTGTTATTTTCATCTATCACTGCGGAACAAACGAGAAAACACATATTCTTGCACATGAGTTGTATATATCTTTATATCTAAATTTCCGTCATTTTTGACGGGCTACCTTTCTAGTATATAATAAAGTACCAAATATAGCCTAAAATGCCTCAAATCTATGGGGAATTGCTATGAATTTAAGTACAATGACCTTATATGATTTCTAATGCATTTCAATATAAAACAATCTAAATTGAATAACTTTTGTTTTTACATCTGAGTATTAATCTGATTAAAAGTAAAATTTAAACTGTGATTAAATTTTTATTTTATTTTTCGATAATAAAGTAAAATATATAAGATAAATGATCACTTTTGAGGAAATTAATAATTGTTCTTTAATGAAGGAACTATTGCTTTAATAGCTGTCCTTGTCGTTATCTCTATTCTAAAATTATCTATTTATTTAGTTTATGAGTTATTCACATTTAAATAAATAAGGACGAATGTAATTAAAAAGCAATATACTCTACAAATTTATAATCTTTATTCGGTTACTTCTTTTTGCGATTAAAATATATTTTCACCAAATAATTTTATTAAATATTAATGGGTTTTTTTTTCCAGAAAGAAATATTAAATTAAAGTTAAAACATTCTAAAGAAAAATTTTAATTAAACGAAATATTGAACTTTTAAATACTCTCTGGAAAGCCTTTTTAAACATTTGGAAAAATGATTATTATCCTCGGTCAGGGTAGGAAATCAAAAACATATCTAAAGCGTTTTATTAGTTTAATCTCGAATTTTATTCGTTTTCTGATTGATCTATACTGTAATCTGTATTTTCCCTTTACTTTCAACAGAGATGGATACTTCTGTTGCCACTATGGCAAAAAAATGATAAAAACTGCAAAAAAATAATTAATAACTCAGAAACAAATTGAGATACAGCTTTCAGACAAATTGCATTTAAAAGTACATTTTTTTCTCTATACGACGGTGTAAAAAGTAATATTGTGGGATGTTTAGAAGTTTAAAAATGAAATTTAATTTAAAATAGCTCCAGGAATATTAATGTTTAATATATGGCGTACGTAATGTATGACCAGCTCCGTAGAAGTTTAAAAATTTACAGTACCGAAAAATGTAATCCATGGTATACGTAATGTATGATCGACTCCGTGCGATTTTTTATGTCTTAAATTTTAGTCTTTGAAAAAATCATTTTCCAAATGATCGTTGTAATTTGTTAAATTGCATTTTTTTTTTTTTACTCTAATTTATAGCATATTACATACATTCATTTTGAATACATCTATAACATAGCATAATTTTTTATTAATTTTTTTTATACATTTAAATTTATAAGAAAGCCTGAAATTAAATTTTCACTCCTGAATATAGAAATATAAAAAAGTTATATTCAAAATACGACAGAATTCTTCATTTGTTAATTGAGCGTGACGACATAAAATTGTAATACCAGTAAATAATTTTTCAAAACTCAATAATTATCAAATAAATATTTTTATTGTTTAATGAAGTTAATTTTGTTTTAAGTGTTTTCTTCTAAAAGGAATAGCAATTCATTTAGTTTATGACTGCGTTATTGAATTTAACATAATTAATGACAAATGTGATTTAAAGCAATAACTGATAACATAACTGATAAATGTTATCTCCTGTGGTACATTCAAAATATATTGCATCAAACAATTTTAATAAATATTAAATTTCCAACTGAAGCACTAATTACGAATAAAGCAAAATTATTAAGAGACTTTTAATGAAGATCGATATTAAATTTTTATTAAGTCTCCAAACGAAAAACATATTTCTGTCGCTGTAATTTATTACATATACTTTGTTTATTATGCATGCACATTATTATAGAAAATCTTGGCGTAAACATTTAAGAATGTTTTTATACATATTTAAATACCAAAGTGGAGTCAAAATTCTATTTTTTATATCACAATATTAATCTTAGTATAAGTAATACAAATATGTTTATCATATAATTTAATTTCGCGACAATATTTCAGAATATGCAGAGTAAAGGATTACTTTTTAAAAAATCATCTAAATACTTCTGCCCTTTAAAAAACAAAATATTGTTTTAATATCTTTATAACGTTATATTTTATTTAAACGATTGCCGTTACATTTTGCTTATGATGGCGTAATTGAATTTTAAACAGATAATTTGGAATCATATTAAAAAGCAATATGGAATGAAAACGCACGATCGTTTTATCGTGCTGCTGATTTAAAAGTAATTTCACGAAAGAATTTGAATAAGTATTAATGCTTTTTAGGCGTATAAAGCTGTAAACTTAAACAAAACAAATTATAAAGAAAGAATTAATGAAATAAAATATAATTTTTTTTATATATATGACTTACGACAAACTTTTTCTGCCCCTTTCATTTGCAGCATATTTTTTTTTCATGTAGCATATATTTTTTCATATAGCACACATGCAGGTTTTTCGTAAAATTTGATTAATCTTAGTAATTTGGATAATCAGAATTTAAGAACTCTAGCCGAATGAAAAAAGAAAAAAAATTCGTCGTGAAAAACGGAAACATCGATGTTTGACCCTTTACTGCACTTTTTATTTCAATGCGTTTGAAAGTAACTTTCATCATTTCATTCTTTCGGGGTCGTTAAAATAATTACCAAGCATGATTGGTACTCGCTTTAGCCCTTTATCTACTGACGGTACTTATGAGTACCATTAAAATAACTTGTTGCAAAATTCATTTAATAAATAGATTAGTTTTAATACAATTTAGAATGAGTTATAGATACATTATTTCATCTTGTTCCAAAAGCTTTATTCTTTACGCAAAACGGAAATATTTTTAAAAGAATGCTTTCTTTTGCCTTTGCATCTTTTCAGCTTTCTTGGCGTTGGGGGGGAGGGAGCGATTTTTCAATTCTGAAATATTTCTATATTTTTATTGTAAGACCATTATATTTGTACATTTCCTAATTCTACAAAATACTAAGATAAATATTAAAAATAAAAGATTTGAGTGAGGTTATAAATATTGCAAAAAATCCCTATAATTTCAAATTTAATGAATCCTTCTAAATCCTTCAGTCTTTCTAAAATCCTCCTAAAATTTATTAAATGATTATGCAAATCTTCTAACGTAGTTTAAACAATTCCCTAAAAATGTATTAGAAGATAAAATTTTCAAGAATTCATAATTCAGTACATAATGGGTTAAACAGGATTCTGTTCCAAGTAATATTCGGTAGTTGAACATTACTTTGTCCTTCAGAAAATAACCATCTTGCTTGAAAACTAAACACTGCTGCTCCCGCGTTAGGCTGGCCACCTGACCCGGCACATATTCTGTATATCACCTCAGGCCAATCGTCAAGAAAACAGGGCTGGACACTGTCCTTGAGAAAATAACCATCTTGCTTGAAAACTAAACACTGCTGCTCCCGCGTTAGGCTGGCCACCTGACCGACACATATGCTGTATATCACCTCAGGCCAATGGTCAAGAAAACAGGGTTGGGCACTGTAGGCCACTATCTTTCATGGATTGTAGTGCCGAAGGTTTAACCTTTTTTTTGCCAAAATAATTTTATTTTATTTAATCGCTCTAGTTATATGTCGGTTAAGTTTTAAAAATAAGTATATTCTTAATGTCTACCCAGATCAAGAATAAGAATTCCAAACCCGATTTAATTCATTAAAATGTTGTGAAATGAAAATCCCCAACCCTTGTGATAACGCAGAATTTTAAAATATTATATTTTGCTAATTCTGAAAAACTGAAAATATAAAGAATAAAATATATGTCCCATTCAAACAAACTTTATTTTCTTAGAAATCTTCGGGTTCCCATTGAAACCCGCACTTCAATGTCAGTTTCAAAATTGTACTGTCGCCTATTGGGCCAGTTAAACATACACTGAAATGACATTATTGTCGTTTCTCGTATACATTCTAGTTCTCAATTTAGTTACATGTGTATTGTGTTCATCAAGGTGAATACTCTATCGCAGTCCACGGAATGTTGTGTTAAAACACCAGCAAAGTGTAGCATTTGTACGTTATAGGATAAGGTAACCGCAGGTCGTTTATCGAATGAAATTTACCTGTATCCTACATTATCCATCTTGCATTCATTGATCTTATAATCCTAAATTCTAAAATATCTACTAAATTCATGGCACTTCAACGAGAACTTAAGTAATGCGAATAAGAGTGTCACTTGTATTTACACACACATAGGGTAATTCCGGGATTTATGCCGCACATTTTTTTGAATTTGAGTATAAAGTCCCATGGTGGACACAAAATTAAAAAAATAATGCTGCGCTATTTAATGTTAAATATACAACGCGTGTACTGCGACAAAAAAATTCAAAACAAATTATTAATATTTTTTAACAATTTTTTTCTAAAATATTACACTGTGGCGCATCACCCGTACATTAAGGCTGAGACGCCGCACTTGTGCGGTAGTTATGCCGCGCTTGTAACAAGAACAGAATGAAATTATAAATAAAAATATTCAATAAATATTCATATCTGGACTATAATTAACGATGTAATGACAAAATGAAACTAAATGAGTACAATGAAACGTATTAGTAGATTCAAATTAATAATTGTTGCCTACTTTCACTATTAAAATTATCGACCTATTTTTTTTAATTAAATTTTAATTGTTATTTCAGCAACAACGTAACATCAATGTAATTAGAAAGGGAAAAGAAAAAAAGTAAAATTGCTTTTAAATAATTTATTTGTTAACCCTTTCGGTATCGGCTGCTTTTATACAAGTTTTATTCGGTTGGTACCACTTTTTTAAAAGAAGTTACCTTTAGTTAAATAATCATAAAAATGCTCTAATTAAACATAGCAAATATTACTTTTCTTTTTTACTGATGCCAAAAACAAATTTTGTAAGCTCTTTATGAAGGTGCTTATATGCACCTATGGTCAATAATGGGTTAAGAGATCTGTTTTTTCGATTACAATCTACAGAAAAAGTGTCGAAAATGTACAGTCTTTATGTAACTACATTTAAACACATGATGCAACGAAGCCAATTACACTTCCTCTTTTTTGGAGTAGTTTGCAAAGAACGTCTGCGTTACACGTAATCCAATTTTTCATTACTATCATCTTGACTTGCATCTTTCTTGCAATTCTTACTTTTTATTTTCCCCTTTTTCTCCTTTGGTTTTAGTAAACTTGATAACATGCCTAACATGGTTAGTCTGTGCAAAAAGAAAAGTAAAAATTAATAACACTTAATCATCCCCATGTATACCGGAATTACAGTGCGAAATGTATCCCATTTTACATGGCGCAGATGTCGGCCATCACAGTTACCTGCCATCGCTAAGGGGAGTGGCCTAACCATGCACACAGTACTCTATACAAACGCTACACTTAGTTTTGACTTCGAAATCATGCATGCATTTAGTAATTAGTGTATGAAAAGCATTTAAACATAACGTGTTTAAAAGTTTGGACAGTGAAATCTTGCACTTACGTCAAATTAAGAATTGTACTTCTACAAATAAACATCGAAATGGGATTCACGCTATACACTGGTTAAAATAATCTCATTGCGCACCTATACACTATACAGTGCGTTTGACGACCATCTATCGATAATTACAAGAAATACAAGGGGTGCGGCATCTATCCCGTATGCGGCGACTCTCCCGGAGTTACCCTACAAGAAAAAAAAACGAGGAAAAATTGAGCATTCGCAATTTGGCAAATATGATTGATCGTTTACTCACCAAATGAAGCAATTTTTCTTGATTCGGACAGACCCTTAGTTACATGTCAGAATATAAAAAAGCTTTAAATAAATAATTAAAAAATACTTTTAAATAATACAAAAAAGATTAAATTGAAATTAAATTTTTACATGTGAATATTGATCTCAATATAAGTAAATTTAATAATACGATTAAGGAAAAATGGGGTAATAAGAGAAAAAGAATCTTATGCAAACACACACTTTGCCTTCTGAAAAATACATAGCATTTTTCACTAATGAGGACTTGGCAATTTTTATCAAAGATTTAAAATTGATTTTCGGTGTTTAATTTTTTTAAGTGTAAACTGTCCTTTTTCGTATCTATTGGATTACATGAGACTAGTCATCCAATATTCATATGAATATTACATTAAAATGCCTTTTGTTATATAAAGAACTCTTTAAAAAGTTCTTTAAATGTATTTATTCAGATTAAAAAATAACATTTTTAATTTTCAGTTTAAGCCATGAAAATAATTTCTTGAATTGACATCAAAGTTTAATGGTCCTACAAATTCATATACTTCTCTAGGCATATTATATGTAAAATATGATTGTACATATATTAAGTATAAATTGATGTAAATCTCAATCATTACACAAAGATAACGCTGCGACAAGGAATTTTTGTTTAATTTTACCTAGGAAAATCAAGAAATGTGGTAATAAAAGACACTGATGAAAATATATAAAACACTTTTTATAATTTAGAAAGTAGAATACGAATTAACATCTTACTAGTAAAAAACTGACGTATCAGTTCTAACTAAAAATATTACCCATTTTCAGCTAGAAAATTTTACTTTAATTTTGCCTTAAAAAAATCTTGAACTAGAATTCGTAATTTAAATGGAAGGCGTTTTTCAGAGATTAAAATTTATATTATATATAAAATTTTGTTAGATAGTTAATTGTAAGTTAAAAATAAAAATTATACTTTATCACATTCCTTACATTTTTAATTATATACTAGGGGTGAGTTTTTCTTCTCCGTCTTTTATTACCCTAAAATTGTAAGTTACTCTTATGAAAAAAACGTAATATACAGAAAATATTTACTTTTGGATATTTTAATAATTACCAGAAATATATTTCTGTCACTTAATGTAGGACATTTTTGCTCTAACAGCTTTTTTTTTTTTTTTTTTTTTTTTTTTTTTTTTTTTTTTTTTAAATCATTACTCAATGTCTAATTTTATAATAACATTAGTGAATTTTAATTTTATAACGGCAAATGGGATTTGAAAACAGTATACTTTAATGATTTTAATGCAATCAACTGATTGCTAAAGAATCCATATGAGTAGTAATTTTTCAATCTGAGCGAAAATGTTCCAAGTTTTGGACTCGAACCCTGACCCTTTATCTTCACTTGCAAACGATTTTCCAATGGAACTATCTAGAGGACAACAGCAGTCAACACAATATTCGCTCAGAACAACTTTTTGTAATAATCTGGTGTGTTCTTTGAATCAACTGGTCATCCAGATAGCTCAATTGGAAGATTATTGATAATTGAAAACAAAGGTTCTGGGTTCGAACCCCAGGCTGACACAGTTCCGTTCAAATGGAAAACTTAGTCCCCATATGAATTAATTACCAACTGTACGAAATAACTAAAATGTGATTACTCAAACATAGTTTATTGGAGTTCCTTTACCTGCGGTTTAATCTGTCGATATTTTTCAAATAACAGACAAAATTACAATACCAAATGGTTTTACTGAGGTAATATTGCATTGCCTTGGATGGCGTCCAGGTAGTTCAATTGAAAGAACATTGGTAATTGAAGCCAAAGTTCAGCCTGAATACATTTTCTCTCAGATGAAAAAAATCTACTCATATGTAAATAATATAATCCTAACAACTGACAGACGTCTTTTCACTTTGCAGATTCAAAACAATTCCACCAAATAGTTTGATAAATACTAGCAAAACCCTCTAATTTGCTCGCGTAATAATTGAAATATGACAAGTGGTATTCGTGCGTCTATTTTTGTTAGATGAAATTATACTGCTACGGATTGTTCAAAAACAATAATTAAGTCACAGTTTGAGCAAACTTTGGTATTACACTGCACTAGGCGACAAAGAGACTTAAATTAAAGAGAAGAACTAAAAGTACTTTTATATAAATGATAATTTAGTATGTATTTCGAAGCTTTTACGCTGATTAAAGCTTTCATTTGAAGTTTTGAATTTTTTAGAATTCGTTCTTAGGAAGCACTAACACCTTAAAATAACCTTCGTTCCATGTTCCATCTTGAAGTCTAATGGTATACCACCACCCTGGTGGTAGTGGTACCAACATAAACTGCCTTTGTTGGAGTAAACTGTCGCCGTCAATTTACCAACAATATTTTCAATTCTGTTTGGTATTTCCTGAAAATCCGTATAATTAATAATTTAGAAAGTTATTAGAATGCTTTTTTTCTTATTTTCCACTTATAAAATTCGAATCAGTTATAAACTGTTATGTCTTATATGTATCTACCATGCCAAACTTTATGTTTCTACATTTAACAATTCAATAGAAATCCTAATTTATAACAGTTTAAGAGATTTTTCTGTTACTCCACATCCCTTAAATTTCGAATTGTTTTTAACTGTTCTTAGAGTTAGTTCATCTGTTCTATTACGCTTATAAAAACTGCGATGCCAAATTTAAAATTTCTAGCCCCTTTAACATTGCAAAAATAGCAATTATAGAGTTTATTTTTGTCTTGCATAGCACACCCCTTTTCGTCGTGGCACCGACATTAAATATAGCCTATGCTGGAACAACAACTATCACTATCAATTTACCATAATTACTCTTGAAATCGTTTTGGTATTTCCTGAGATTCCATCATAGTCTTAATTTGGAAACTTTTTAGAACTCTTTTTGCGCATTTTCGCCCCTTTTTCGTGCCCCCACGATGCTGAATTGAAAATTCACAAAAATCAAACAAAAATCGAACATTTTGAGATCACAAAAATCAAAGATTTTGAGAACATTTAAGAACATTTTTTACTTCTGAAACCTTCTGGTGGTTGATGTAGCCTATGTTAAAGCAGGGACTGTCACCATCAATTTTCAACAATTACTTTTGAAGTCGGTTTGGTATTTACTGATATTCCAAAGAAATCGTAATTTAGAACATTTTTAGAACTTTTTTTTTTTTTTTTTTTTTTTTCACCTTTCACCCTTTTAAATTTGGAATTTTTTTGGAACTGTTCTTAGAGCTCATTTAGGTCTTATAAGTACCTACCATTCCTAATTTCAACTTACTGTCTTTAACAATTCCAAAGAAATCATAAATTAGAACGTTTTTAGAACGTTTTCACACCTTTCAAATTTCGAATTTTCTTCAACCGTTGGTTAGAGAATGTTTATATTTTATAAGTAACTACGATGCCTAAAATGTCAAGTTTCTATACCCTTAAGTTAACAAAAATCCCAGTTTTAGAACGTTTTTTCATTCTGCACCTTATTGGGAGTTGTGGCACCGATAAATAATATAAGCTTTGTTGGGTCAGGGGCAGTCACCATAAATTTGCAACAAATGATTTTGAAATCGGTTTGGTATAAAACAAGCAAACGTTAATTACCTATACGTTAATATTAGTACTGATTAAGACTTTTCATAATGAAGCAGTTAATTGAAACTAAACAAATTATGAAGAAATATTTAAGGAATTTAATTATTAAATTTCTATTGATATTTTTAAAAAACACCCTTTATCATTTCATACATTTTTTCAATACATTTTTAGCATAATATACAAAACTTTTTATAAATATTTCAGAAAAATTTTTAAATAATCGAAATAAAGCCAAAATTAAAATTGTAATATAATTTTTATATCTGAATATAGATCAAAGTAAAATTTAACAAGAGGTAGATCTTATAAATTTTTAATTTACTCTCACGTAATTATTTTGCAATATATAATAAATAATTACTTTTCAAAATTTAATAATTTTCAGATAAATATTTCTATCGTTTAATGAAGGAAATTATACTTTAATAGATTTTATTGGAGTTATGTTTCTTTTAAATGGATTTCTGATTTATTTCGTGTAGGATAACGCTATTGAATTCTAAATAAATAATGCCAAATCAGATTAAAAAGCAATATGGTCTGAAAACTGATAATCGTTATCTCATGTTGCAGATTCAAAAGTAATTCCACTAATGAGTTTTAATAAATATTAATGCTGTTGCGAATAAGAATTATATTGGAATAAAACATGTTATTATGGAAATTTTTAATGAGGTGAGACATTAAAATTTAATTAAGTTCCATCTAAAAACAATTTTTTTTGTCGTTGCCATATATGATTCTTTTACCAAGGGCGATTTGTGTTTTTAATTCACATTTTAATATATAAATCTCTATAAATATAATTAGTTTTTCAATTCATTTTCAGCAGTGAAATTACACCCAAAATCATTGAATATTAAATGCGTGAAAGTACTACTGTTCTTAAATAACTTTAATTCCGCGTAAAATCGTGGCTATTGACCTTAGTTAAAAGACAAATAAACAATATAATTTATATTCATGAGCTTATGTAAGGGGCCATCCACAAATGATGTCACGCTTGGAGGGGGGGGGGGGCTTCATGAAATTGTGACAGTTTGTGACAAGGGGGTGGGAGGAGGTAAGAAGAAGTGTGACATCACACATTTTGGTTAAAATAAAAGGATTAAAAATCAGCAGATTAAATTCTAAAATTATTTTGAAATTAAAGCATTTTGAGTTCATACAGTAAAGATAACATGTACAGCCAAATATATTAAATTCCATTACAAATTCCAAAATACTACTGTTTTTAATTGTTCTTTCATATTAATATTTTATATTAATTATGCTTTTTGTTGTAAATCTTAATCTTATTTCATACAAAATAAGTACACGAATCATTTTTATTATTATGCTCACAAATGTCATTAAAACACATAGTTAAAAGTTTCAAAATAAAATTTGAAATATGATCTATAACATAGTACTTTATTTTTAAACTGCAAGTATATGTTTACGTAATATAGCGTGACATGTGTGAACAGGGGGGGGGGGGGGGTATGGTGAATTGTGACACTTTGTGACAAAGGGAGGGAGGGGGGGTCAAAATATTGAAAAAAAAAGTGTGACATCATATATGGATGACCCCTAAGTGCTTTTTCTGGTTTAATCTTGAAATCTTCTATAATTTAAAAGGAATTATCAAAATAATTCTTTTATATTTCAATGGCAATTTCATACAAAACCTAAAGTGCTCAGCGAAAGTATACTGTATACAGAAAAGATAATCGATAATGTGTACATTGGATAAACCTACTGTCTTCTAAAGTATTTAAATTTGGCTTGTTCCAAATGCGGCACAAGAGACAGATAACAGAAGAAATGCATTAAATAAATTTAGAGTGATCGTTTTTATAAGTATTAATCAGAACTTTCTATTAGTATTCTTCTTGAATGCAGAATGTGTTTTTATATCAAATATAATTTTCTTTTCAGAGAATACCATATTTTAAAATAAACTTTTTCTTTTCAAATTTTTATAAACGGAGAAAAGGAATTACAACCAAGTATTGTTGTTTTTTCATTTTTTATATCACCTCAGTTTTGACAAACAATTCTTAATCTACGACTAAAATTATAATAATAGGTTTTTGATGGTAATGGGGTCTATTATATGTTGTTCTTGCAGTTATATCTAAAACAAATTAGGGGGGGAAATGCCATACCAACATAATTACTTTAAAATTAGTCGAAAGGCCAAAAAAAAAAACAGTTGTCTTTTTTTAATTTAGTTTTTATTTTGAGACAACTAATATAAACTAAGAACAAAAACATGCAATACAACATTATACTAAACCCACAAAAACAAATTGGTATTCGTAAAATGTCATATTAAGAGATAGAATGGAGATCCAAAAATAAAGTACATTTGTTTTTAATCTATAGTAAAACATAACACTTGAACATATACCACCAACATACACCTAAGAGCTAATCAACCGCCCCCCCCCCGCCCCCCAAAAAAGCTTAAATTTATTTTTTTATTTTGAAACAGCTAATACAGACTAACAACAGAAACATGCAATACCACATTATGTTAAACCACTGTACGTGTATGTAAATTGATTATGGACTGTAACTAGTTCAAATATAAATGCGAAGATAGTCAAATAATACTAAGAGAGTCTAATAACAAACAGTTCTTTTTATATACATATATGCAGGAACTTGTATTGTTGACACCGTAGTCAGTTACGAAACATACTACGATGTTGTTTTCGTGGGCAATACCACTCGAATTAGAGGCGTAATATGCATACTTATGCTACACCAATCCTATAAAAGACATTATTACTAACAATAATGATCCCATGGTCATTTTAGCTAACGAAATAGCTCATTAAATGCGGTTTTATTCCATAGGAGCATTTGACGTGCGAACAACAACAACAAACGATAAAGACTGCCGTTGCCAAATGGCAAACACAAAGTCTGGTGGAACGCACAAGGAGGTGCGTTCAAAACAGTGTCGAGGCAAGCCGTAACAACCACAAAAACCCCAATTAACAACTTGGTATTCATAAAATGTTATTTTAAGTGGTAGAATGGAGGTGCAAAGGTAAAGCACTTTTGTTTTTATTCCATTCTGAAACATAACACTTGAAACATACTAGCAACATAACACTTAAAAAATATTAAAAAAGCCAAAAAAATCTTACATTTATTTTTTTTATCTTGAAACAACTAATATAGACTAAGAACAAAAACATGCAATACAACATTATAGTAAACCCACATAAGCCCCTAATAAACAACTTGGAATTCATAAAATGTCATATTAAGAGATAGAATGGAGATCCAAAAATAAAGCACTTTTATTTTTATTATATTGTAAAGCATAACAGTTGAACACATAAGGTGTGTCCCACCGAAATAAAGCCACCGTGATTGTGTGCAACAAATTGAAACAAATATATTAAGAAAGTCCATATACAAATACATATTCACAAGGAGTAACTCATTCCTTGCCCCACCTGGGCAGGAGAAAAAGATGAATGTGTAAAAAAAGAGGGGAAAAGGTGTTCCGCCGAAATAAAGCCACTGTCAATATTAGTATTTATTGGTAACTACCGACATTCGAGCTGCTTCAGTTCAACATGTTTATGATGTCAGGAAGTTCTCAAATACTTGTTTTGAGCCAGTCGAACTTTATGTAGACTTCAGAAGGCTGTATTTTCTATTTCTCCTAGAGTATTGGAATAGGAATGAAAACCCATCTATCAAAGTTCGAGAAAGGACAAATAACAACTTTTAAGGAAAAAGGTCTTTCACATAGAACAATATCCAAGCAAATCCAACGATCTAAAACCGTAACAAACAATTTTGTAAATCAGGGCAATACGTAAGGGTATAAAAAAAGATGTGTACATGCAGAAAAATGACTTCCAGGCAGGAAAGAGAAGTTTTGCGTCGTTTTCACGAGCTGGTATTTCCCTAAAACAGTTGGCAAAAGAAGATAACATCCCTGTGACAAAATCAACCCTGAAACGAATTGAAAAACGTATCGGCATCTTGCGACACAAGAAAAGGAAACAGCCGCCCATGTTGAAAGCTATCCACATGCAATGGAGAGTCGATTAGGCCAAATATCATTGAACCTGGGAGGACCAGTGGCATCGTGTTATAGTCTCAGATGAGAAAAAAATTAATCTAGATGGGCCAGACGGCCTTGTTTTCTATTGGTATGACATGGGGGAAGAAAAGGAAAATTTCTCCAAAAGACAGCAAGGTGGAGGCCCATTAACAATGTGGGGAAGCTTCGGTTATGGAGGTAAACATAACCTGGCTTATCTCTCAGGCCGCATGAAGGCTACCGATTACCAAGAAATGCTAGAAAACCATTTACTGCCATTTGCAAAGAGACTTTGTGGACTAAGTTGGATTTTCCAGTCGGACAAGACCTCCATTCACGTTCAAAAATCTTCCTGGGAATGTGTTTTGGATAATCGGGTGCATGTCATGGAATGAACTGTCCTTTTCCCTGATCTCAATCCCCAAGAAAATGTGTGCGGTATCCTCAGTAGGGCTGTGTATGCCAATAGCAGACAGTTTCAGTCTGTGACAAAATTGAAGGTTGTCATTATTGAAGTGTGGGAGAATATTGATGCTACTGTCTTCCAAAGATTGGTAAATGGTATTCCATATTGTATATTTGACGTCATATATAACCATGAAGGATATATTGTATATTAACAGTAGTGGCTTTATTTCGGCGGGACACTTTTCCCCCCTCTTTTTTTACAAAGTCATTTTTTTCCTGCCCAGGTAAGGCAGGGAGTGAGTCACTCCTTGTAAATATGTATTTGTATTATAAATATTGCATTATAAATATATGTATTTGTATTGTAAATATTTACCTTACCACCAACATCACACTTAAAAGTTATTCATAAAGAAAAACACACTTAAATTTAATTTTTATTTAACAGCTGATACAGATTAACAACAAAATCATGCAATACAACATTATATTAAACCACAAAAGCCCTCAATAAACAACTTGGTAATTCGTAACATGTCATATTAAGAGGTAGAATGTAGATGCAAAAGTTATTAAATAAATTTGAAGTTTATTAAATGCAAGATGCTTTAAATTAATTTAAAATTAAGCGGGGGTTATTTTTTTTTTATTTCTTGGAAATAAAAAGGGGTTTAATTTATATTAAATTAAATTAAATATTAACCACTTTTGTTTTTATTCTGTTGTGAAATATAACACTTGAAACATACCACCAACATAAAAGTTATTCAAAAAGCCAAAAAAAATCCTTAAATTTATTTTTTATTTTGAACCAACTAATAAGAACAAAAACATGCAATAGAACATTATATTAAGCCCACAGTACACAACTTGGTATTCGTAAAATGTCATATTAAGAGGTAGAATGAAAATGCAAAAATAAAGCACATTTGTTTTGAATCTAGTGTGAAACAAATTCCACAATAGATAAATTCAAAACAAGAAAAGGAAACAACAAAAAAAGGGTGGGTGAGTTAACTAGCATTTAGAATAATATGAACAATAACAAATTATTAAACATACCGTTATCGAAAGTGGAAATGATTAAATTTCGGCGTATAACATTGCTTAGTGCTATAATATTAAAAGGGAGACATACTGGCATCCTTTTTACGGAAAAAGGGTCAATCTTTGTAACGAAATAAAATCCAAATCAAATAAAATTAAAAACTGAAAAGTAATAATATCTAGCAAACATTTATTTACTAAATAAAATGAACGAAATAAAAACTTTAACATAAGCATTAATCAACATGAAATTCAGTTATTAATCTTCTATATTACACAAAAAATAACTCTTAACTAAATCGTAAATGGTATATAATCAATCGTTCGTTCTGCTTATCCAAAAGAAATTAGAAAGTACCAAAGATTACACTTCTATATATAAGAAAAGATTTAAAAAAAGTAAATTTGAAGTTTATTAAATGCAAGATGCTTTAA
Source organism: Maratus speciosus (assembly GCA_963932465.1). Taxonomy (NCBI): domain Eukaryota; kingdom Metazoa; phylum Arthropoda; class Arachnida; order Araneae; family Salticidae; genus Maratus; species Maratus speciosus. Next base: position 217,501,384 of record OZ010788.1, read on the forward strand.
ATTGATTTAAAATTAAGTGGAGGTTATTAATTTTTTTTCTTGGAAGTAAAAAGGGGTTTAATTTATATTAAATTCAATTAAATATTTAAAAAATCGCACAGAGTTGATCATACATTACGTACGCCACGAATTAAACATTAATAGTGTTATTACACGTAAAAATTACAAGCCAAAAATATCGCCTGCGACCCGTCAAATTTCATGAAACTTAAGTATTATCCACCTGAAACTTACGTAAATATCCAAGCATTTCATTGGCTGTTCGGGAAAAAGCTTTTCCATCGTCAGATTTTCAAGAAATCTGACGGCCAATTTTAAATGAAATTTCATTCTTAAACTTCTAAACATCCGACAATATTACTTTTTACACCGTCGGATAGAGAAAAAAAATGTATACTTTTAAATGAAATTTGTTTGAAAGCTGTATCTAAATTTCTTTCTGAGTTATACTTTTTTTTGTAGTTTTTATTACTTTTTTGTCATAGTGGCAACAGAAGTATTCATCGTTGTTGAAATTAAAGGGAAATACAGATTACTGTATAGACCAATCAGAAAACGAATAAACTGCGGATTAAACCAATGAAAACCTTCAGATATGCTTTTCATTTCCCTTCCTGACGAGAACAATAACCATTTTTCCAAATGGTTAATAATAAGTAATATTAAATTAAAAAACAACAGTGAATCATGATCTCAATAGGCGTCATTTATTTTACAGCTGTATTAAATGCCAAAAAAATCTCATTTGAATGCCAATAAGCAATAATTTCTCAAAATTGACATATTTTTTAATATTTGAACATCCTTACGAAATAAAATTAAGAACAGCTGTATAAATCATTATAGTATGTGAGATATAAGAATTATTCAGTTAAAAAAAAAATAAAACGTTCATGTTTACTTTAAATACATACTATAGCAGGGGTGCCGCAGGCGACTATTTTTATATTCTACTCACACCAGTATAATTCTAATATAAATTTTGAAGTACATTTCTCTTGCAAATGTTGTCAAAGTGTGTGCAAAGGATTTCTGTTTAGAGAAAGTGGTGCTACTTAGAATTAAAAATTTAGTACATACATACATACATACATACATACATACATACATACATATATACATATGTGGAAATTTCGTAGGAACACTTGCATTAGACCGAATGTCTCCAACTCCGTGTTTCTGCTTCGAGATTAAAAAAGGGAACGTAAACCAACGAAGCTGTGTGAAGTAGAAACGCAGTGGAAGTAATGGAACGAGGAAATTTTCGACGATGTTGATTTTGTAAAAGAATCAGAATACTTTCGACGCTACAAAACGGAAGGTTTAAACGACGTAATAAATGAAGCCTGAATTATAGCTTTTAAGTTAATTAAAGAACGAGAAGAGTGTTTTTTTTCATCTGTATTTTTGTTTGTGCGTTCGTCTCAATAAATGTCAGTGCTCGTCCTAAAAGTGAGTTATGATTTATAAATAGAGCCACATCCCATAAAGTAATGTCAGAAGTCCCAGTTAACCCACCAATATTATTAATTAGAATTATTCATCATACAGATTCAAGCCGGATATTATTCTAACGGTGAGTTTATTATTATTATTTTATTATGAAGCTAGTTGAGATACCCGAACTGGAACTTGCATTTAAAAACGAACGAACAAATAAAATAAAATAATTACATAAATTCCTATTTGATGCTAACGGTGATCGATCTAATAGAAAGAGAATACGTGATTTTACTGGTTTCGGTTTCCAAACCGACAGCACCGAGTTCCAAAATAAAATTACTAAAGTTCAAACTGATTTTTCATTAAATGATCTGATTACAGTGTGCAATATACTTTGTATTGGTAATGAAGGATCTTTAAACGATCTCGCAACCCGATTAGTTACATACCTTTCAGACTTGACCTTACTACAAAATAATATTATACAAAATGAAAGTGACACTGACTCGGAAACCAAATTGCCTTCAAATAATATGGCTTCAAGTAACAATACTGAATTATCAAATTTTGACAAACAGAAGCAATTTCCAGTTCAAAGTTCTGTACCATCGTCTATTAATTTCACTGATATTGAAACTGTCGTACCTCCTTTCGATGGTAGTTCTTTTAGTGATATAAATGTATGGTTTAGTAATTTCGACGATGTCACTAATATGTTTAACTTATCTGACTTTCATAAATTCATATTTTGTAAAAGATCATTACGAGGAAAAGCCCAGTTATTAGTACAGACAGAATTTCATATCAATTCATATGACAAACTTAAACAACTCTTAATCTCAGAATTTAGTACCACTTATAATTCTGCCGAGTTACATGATATATTAAATAAACGAAAATTACAAGAAAATAAATCGATAGAAGAATATTTTCTTATCATGAAACATATATGCTCGCGTGGTAAAATCGAGGATTCCGCATTAATGCAACATATCATAAACGGTATACCCGACCCTGTTTTCAGAAAATCAATGTTATATGGATGCCAATCCATTGTAGAATTCAAGCAAAAGCTCAAAATTTATGACAAAATTCGACATGACTTTGAGAACAGTAAATTTCGTAAAGTCAAACCAGAAATGCCAGTGAAAGACAAATCCTTTCGACCAAAATCTGATCTTTTTTGCTTTAATTGTGGCTTGTCAAATCATAAAAGTAGCCAATGCAAACATAAAGACAAAGGCCCTCGTTGTTTCAATAGTTCGAATTTTGGCCATAAATCGGCTCAATGTGATCAACCAAGGAGGCCTAGAGTTAAGTCAGAACCCTCCAATGTTTCCACAGTTATGTTGAACACTTTCATGACCAAACAAGTCATTATTTCGTCTGTAAATGTTACATCATTGGTAGACAGAGGTAGTGAAAGAAGTTTGCTAAAGGAAAGTATTTGCCGCAAACTCCCTATAGTCTCGAACCTTGAACATTCAACCATCACATTAACTGGATTAGGAAATACTATAATCAAACCCCTGGGTTTTTTCTCTACGGACATTATGATAGATGATTTTAATTATAAAACTAATGTTTATGTAGTCCCAGATTATTCCATATCTTTTGATCTTATTATTGGTACATATATCATACAACAAAGTATTTTAACGATTTCTGGAAGTAATATTTCGATGTAAAAAATCGAGGAAAATGACGATACGTCCAATACTTTTTTGATTAATGTTGCTCATGTGTTAGACGATCTTAATCTTGATTTATCTCATATTACCGATGAAACAATACGCTCAAAAATTTCAGAACTTATTCAAAATTATTCTCCTAAAAAATAAAGACAACTGATGTTAAATTATCAATTCATCTGGAAAACGAAGAACCTGTCACTTGTCCTCCCAGACGCTTGGCGCAAATAGAGAAAAACTTCGTCGAAAAACAAATTTCTGAGTGGCTCGAAAAAGGAATTATTCGTAAAAGCACTAGTAATTTTTCATCACCTATCGTCCTAGTAAAAAAGAAAGATGGTTCATACAGATTGTGTGTTGACTATAGGAAGTTAAATTCTAAAACACATAAACAACGTTTTCCCCTCCCAGTAATTGATGACATTATTGATCAGTTGCATTCTGCAAAAGTATTTACTACTCTTGACCTTAAAAATGCTTTTTTTTCATGTCGAAGTAGAAGAAAATAGTAGAAAATATACTTATTTCGTAACACATTCTGGTCAATTTGAATTCTTATATATGAATTATGGCCTTAGCGATGCACCCTTAGTGTTTCAAAGATATATTTATAACGTTTTTCGAGACCTCATTAATGAAAAAGTGCTTATTGTTTATATGGATGACTTCATAATACCAGCTGAAAACGAAGTCGAAGGACTCCAGAAATTACAACGCGTCCTTACAACTGCATCCGAATATGGTTTAGAATTGAATCTCAAAAAATGCCACTTTTTACAGCGATAAATTGATTTTTCGGGTTACCACATTAAAAATGGTCAACTGCATCCATCTCCCTTAAAAACTAAAGCTGTTCGTAATTTCCCAGAATGTAAAAGTATAAAAGATGTACATTCATTCGTCGGACTAACTTCACATTTTCGTAAATTCATTCAAGATTACTCTTTAATAGCTAAGCCTTTAACAGATCTCCTTAGAAAGGACACTAAATTTCACTTTGGTGACCAGCAACGAAATGCATTTAATCAGCTGAAACACATCCTTTCTTCAGGTCCTGTTATAAGCATTTATAACCCTAGTAACGAAACAGAAGTTCACTGTGATGCATCTATTGACGGTTACGGAGTAGTCCTCCTTCAAAAGTCTTCTATTGACAATCAATTTCACCCTGTCTACTTTATGAGCAAAAAAACCACAGATGCCAAACGTAAATATTCGAGTTATGAATTAGAAGTTTTAGCTGTCATAGATGCCCTTAAAAAATTTCGCGTTTACATTCTAGGTATTACTTTCAAGATAGTTACAGATTGCAACGCATTCACCCTTACTATGAATAAAAAATATCTTTGCACCAAGATTGCTCGAAGGGCTTTAATGTTAGCTGACTATAACTATACAATCGAACACAGAGAAAATACACGCATGAACCATGTCGACGCTTTAAATAGAAATCCAATATGTATGATCATTCAAGATAGTTTTACTTCCAAAATCATGCAATCACAGAACACTGACGAACATATACAAGCCATCAAAGAAATTTTGAAAACAAAGCCATATGACAACTATTTCCTTAAAAATAACGTTCTCTATAAAACTCATAAAGGTATCGATCTGGTAGTTGAAATGCAGCTAAATGTCATTAAACACGTTCATGACAAAGGACATTTTGGCCGTAAACGCTGTGAAGAACTCCTTAACGAAGAATTTCTCATCCCTAACATGTCAAATAAAATTGATAAAATTATAGCAAATTGTGTAACATGCCTTTTGTATAATCGCAAACGAGGAAAACAAGAAGGTGAATTACATCCCTTACCTAAAGAAGAGACTCCTCTCCAAACTTACCACATTGATCATTTAGGCCCTCTTGAAACAACCAACAAAAATTATAAACATATTTTGTCTTTAATAGATGCATTTACTAAATTCGCCTGGTTGTATCCCTGTAAAACCACTTCTGCTACGGAAGTTATATCAAAACTACGACAACAAAGTTATACTTTTGGCAATCCTTCCACCATCATTAGCGATAAAGGTCCTGCATTCACAAGCAAAGAATTTACTGATTATTGTCAAGATGAAAATGTAAAGCACGAGACAGTTACAACTGGCCTTCCCCGTGCCAATGGTCAAGTAGAGCGACTTAATTCCATCATAATTTCTGTAATCTCTAAAATGTCCAAAGACGAACCGACCAAATGGTTTAAACATGTTCCTAAAGTTCAACAAGCCATTAATTCTACTTACCAACGAAGCATTAAGAAAACACCGTTTGAAATATTATTTGGTACAAAAATGAAACAGAAAGAAGATGTACAAATTATTGACCTCTTAAACAGTGCAGTCGAAGAACAATTCATGAAAGACAGAGAAGAGCTCCACAAAGAAGCCAAGAAGAATATTCTGGAAGTTCAACAAGAAAATCGCAAGCACTATAATTTACGACGTAAGAAACCCCGGAAGTACAAGCTTGGCGACCTTGTAGCAATTAAGAGAACCCAGCAAGGACCAGGTTTAAAGTTGAAATCTAAATTCTTAGGTCTGTATAAAGTAATCAAAGTGAAGTCTAACGACACCTACGACGTAGCGAAAATCTCATAAACCGAAGGACCGATAAATACTAGCTCCTGTGCTGAATACATGAAACCTTGGCCTGACGAAAATTGAAACTTAAAAAGAAAAAAAAAACATTTTTTTAAAAATCATTTCTTCCTGTGTGTTATGAACATTTTATAATTCAATATTTTTAAAGAAATCTTCATATGATGTTACGCTACTTCAACTATGACGTGTAGATTATTTTTTTTTCTTTTCCCCTAAGAACAGTTACTGGTTTTTGCTTTTGTTTCTTTTTCAGATTCTATTTTAGCACATGTCGCTGCGGCAGCTCCAGATGTCAGGACGGCCGCTTGTGGGAATTTCGTAGGAACACCTGCATTAGACCGAATGTCTCCAACTCCGTGTTTCTGCTTCGAGATTAAAAAAGGGAACGTAAACCAACGAAGCTGTGTGAAGTAGAAACGCAGTGGAAGTAATGGAACGAGGAAAAAGTTCGACGATGTTGATTTTGTAAAAGAATCAGAATACTTTCGACGCTACAAAACGGAAGGTTTAAACGACGTAATAAATGAAGCCTGAATTATAGCTTTTAAGTTAATTAAAGAACGAGAAGAGCGTTTTTTTCATCTGTATTTTTGTTTGTGTGTTCGTCTCAATAAATGTCAGTGCTCGTCCTAAAAGTGAGTTATGATTTATAAATAGAGCCACATCCCATACATATATATACATATAAACTTTTTAGGTGGGGGTGGTTTTGCGTTCCTGGGGTTATATACTGAAAAGTTATGAAGGAATTTTTCAAAAGTCGCACCATGTTAACGACTGCAATAGGTAGTATTTCTTAGGAAATCTACCTAAAAATAGTCGCCTGTGGCAGCCCTGTATAGGTGAAAAAACAAGTAAACACCTCCTACTAACTCTGCAAAAAATTATGGTAAAAGAAAGTTAGTGGTACCAACTGATTGGAAATAAAGTCTACTTTTAAATCATGTATATAAAATTTGATTATGGAGTCATCTAGATATCAAAACGAACCCAAATTTTGTATTTTTTCAATAGCAATACCCATATATAGCGCCAAATAATTTCTGCATCCTTCAATTAATCTAAATACAAATTTCCATGAAATTCGTACGTTTAATTTCAGATAAATCAATTATTTTAAAATGAGCCTATTTTAGGGTTTTTTCTCGAAATTAAAGTTCGTTACCCGAATGTCGAAATGCTACGGAATGATTAATTCATTTCTATTAATGTATTATTTCTTGCCAATATGACTATTTTACTCGTTTATTATGATTCAACGATTGAAAGCCCAAATGTTTCAATAACATGAGTAAAATAAATATATTTTTTGATTATGCTTTTCTGCACGTCATAGACTTAAACATCATTTTGACGTTTTTTAACCATAATTCGAAAACTACTTGGAAGAATAATCTGATTTGGGAATTCGCATAAAGCAGGGCATAATAAATACAGATTGGTCGGAAAATAACTGGCCAAATTTTAAAAGGAGATACAAGGAACCTGAACAAGCTTTTCTCATCATAGAATGCGTGTCCGGAAATTGCTCGTTTAAGAACTGTTGACGAAGAAATTTGGGAAAGATGCAATGAAAGACAGCGTATAAGCACCAATAGATGGCGCTTATACGCATCATTTCTGGACAAACATTCTATGACAACAAATACATAGTTTGGTCCCTTCTACCGCCCTTTAATATTTGGTCAATTTTTTTCTGATCACCCTGTATGAATCCATTAAAAAAAATTGTAGGTTCCAATTCAAACATTTTTTCGGATATTGATTTCATAATTCATATTATGAAGTTTTAAAATTAAAAAAATTCAATGTTTATTTATGTTTGGGATTTTTAGTGTTATAACAACACAAAAAAATATCACATTATAATTATAATTTCAGGATATGTTAATAAAAATATGAAAATGTAACATTAGAAACTCTAATTTTTGAATGGTTATAATTCAAAAACTTATCATCCAAAGGATTTGCAATTTCATTTCTAGCTATAGTTTGTTCCGCCGATTAAAAATATATTGTCGAAATCATATGTTACCTTTGAAAAAATAAAGTTTGGTCTGGTTTTGATTTCTAGATGCCCCCCTAAGCAAATGTTATGTACATCATTTAAAATTAGACTTTATTTCCAATCGTTTGGTACCAGTAACTTTCTTCTATCTATATTATAAAGGACAAACATATCTGTGCGTAACGCATACGTCATTTTGCGAATGGCAACACTTTGAAATCTGAAATAAAATTTTGGTTTTGCGATTTTCTCTACTGCAAATTTTTAAACTTCTAAACATCGCACATTTTAAATTTTTACACCGTCGTTTAAGAAAAAAATGCTCTTTTAAATGCAATTTGTTGGAAAGCTGTATCTCAATTTATTTTTGAGATATTAATTTTTTTGTAGTTTTTAATACCATTTTTCTTATCGTGGCTACAAAAGTACCTCATTTCTATTGAAAGCCATTGAAAGTAAACGGAAAGTAGTCGAAAATAGGAAATACTGTATCTTTTTGTTGCCATTTCTCATAAAACCTGAAAAAGAGTTGGAATTAAAATATGGGCTATGTCAAGAATATTGTCTGTTATTCCGTGATAATGACGTCATATGCACACTTTTCTATAGACGAAGTTTAAGACTGGATTGTAAAAGTGGATTGCTTTAGCAGATGCAAATGACGTCATTTTATAAAAATGCGTGTATTTTAATCTTAAACCTGAATTATGTTTTGTAAAAGTGCGTCATTTTTACAGCCCAGCTGCTTTGAAATTCTTCACAGGTGAAAATGCTTTACTTTTGAACATAATGTAATCGAAAGCACACACTGATAAGACACAATGTTTTACAAAAATTTAAAGTGTCTATATAAAAGAGAGGTGACATGCAAATAATAGCGATTTATATTACAGAAATGGATGATTCTCGCCTGGATAGATTTGCTTCGCCGAGCTAGAAAAGCAAGCAAATATTTCGTGGTTTAAAATAATATAGTGTTCCTGAGGTTTTTGTAGAAAATTCTCTCGAATAATAAAATTTTAATGGTATTCCTTAGGACATTCTACTACAATTTTATCAAAATAACATAATTTGAATAATTTAATTTTTCTTAATTTTATATAATCTTTATATCTCAAACACAAGTGTGTTTTTTAGTCATCTGTCCTGATCTTTCTGCTGAACCAATTTTACTAGTATTTTTTTTTAAACTGAAAGCTCTTCCTTTGTAGATGTAATCGCACTATCTGTATTTTTTAAATATCCCCACCTTTATATTTTAATTTTAAAAGCCTTTTTTTTTTCTTCAAAATGATGAAAATTAGAAAGCTTTCATTATTGCAGACAGGAAAGAAATAATGAGGTATCTTTAACTTTATTCATGCTATTTTCTGATAAAAATTCAAGATTGTTGATAAAAATTTCTATATAGGGTTTAGTGGCGCAAAATCCCATTAGGAGCAGAATATTATATTAGGGGCATAATAACGGTAAATGACGTACTGTTTTTGAAAACACGCATTTTTCCTCATAAATTTTCTAGATTGTTTTCCCATCTGCATGTGTACTGATACAAAGTTTCAGACACTAGGCAAAATGCTTATTTAAGTGAAAATGAAGTCATATTTAAAAGAAAACTATCATTTTCTTAGATAAAACTAAACATTTTAACACAAATGCGTCTAAAAAAACATAAATTACGGAAATTTTTACTCTGCGGAATTGAGATTTGAATCTCAAGTAAAGGGTGCGTCTGTTCACATAAAAGATGTTACTGACAATCGTGACCTCAAGTTTTGAGTTAAAAGGATTTTTAAATGATCAAACAAAAACAAATTTTTTAAAAATGATGAATATGGATATGAGAAGTGCGCATGCAAAATCTGAGAAGGTGAAAATTGCTGTTTCAATCCATAAATCCAAGCATAAGAGCTTCAATTGATAATCACATCCTAATAACTGATCTTTATTATATTTTACTGATTAAATATCTATATTATAACGAACAAACGTATCTGTGCGTAACGCTGTCGTCATTTTGCGAATGGCAACACTTCACGATCAAATTTCGGTCTTGAAATTTTCGCTACTGCAATTTTTTAATATTCTGACCACCGTATAATTTTCAATTTTTATCGCATAAGGGAAAAAATTTACTTTCAAATGCAATTTGTTTAAAAACTGTATTCGTTGACTGATGTATTATATTTTCTAAAATAATTTTTAAGCATGATTTTTTTAAAGTTTATCTTATCACGCGCCGATTTCAATACATAATAATAATAAACATTTTGCACATAAAGCAACAAATATTTTTCAGCATTTGTTTCTGAATTTTTGCATAACGAAATTAAACTTATAAGTAATAAGTTTGCATAACCAATCTAACATATTTATGAAAGACAAATTCAGGAAATTAATGGTTCTTTTATAAACAAATAAAAGAATATAAATGGAAAAAAACACAAATCTAACATATTTGTAATCGTACAATTTAAATTTTTAGATCACCAAATAGGATTTTGTTTTTCAAATGGAATTTGTTTGCAAAGTTCATCTCAGTTTACTGATTGTCTATGATTTTAAAAACAATTTTAAAGCATGAAATATTTTTTAATTTATCTATATCACGCGGAGCTCGATTACGAAAGATTAATCCGTTTGCCCTTAAAACAAAATAAAGAGTTCATAATTTTCGTACGGCTAATATCCAATAAAAAAAACTTCCCTATGAATAAATAAAATAATATAAATAAAACACAAATTTACCAGACATGTATAAGCTCTGAAATTATCAGAATATAAAAGGATGCCTTAAGTAGCAGAATCTTGGCAAATAATTCTTATAAGTTGGCAAATAAGAAAATATCGCTTTTGGTAAATTTCAAAAAAATTATTTGATTGTATAATTCGTATTTTCCATATGAAAAAAGCTTTTTTAATGTAAGTGGTCAATCTAAAAAATTTATTGCATATAAAAAAATTATTAGTTTTCAATAAAAAAAAAAAAATGTTTTCACCTATATTCTTTAACCCGGGAAGCACGGGTACGATCCCCTAGTTATAATTACTGGCAGAGTGAGAAGGTGGCGTTTATTTTTTTTTTACACGACTGTACATAATCAAATCTCACCTATCAGAGTTGTCTGAACTAATCATCAGAAAAATATGAAATTGTGAATTCGACAAAATGAAGAGTTGCGAAAGACATTGAGCACAAAAAAATAATAAAAAATGGCTACCAGAGGGCGTTTTCTGATAACGTTTTGGAATATATACGAATTTTAGCAACCATGTGATGTATGTGCTCATGCACATTGAAAAGTTTGAATAAAAAGATGCAAGGGATCTCTTGTCCGTCTCTTACCTTTTCTGCGGGTAATGTAGTACAGTATACCGGATCGTGCTTTACTTTTGAATTTTTTTTTAATCAAAACAGTTAATCTGTGCCAAATTCTTTCGGGGGTTTCCTGATTTGAAAAAAATTCGCAGCGGTGTAATGTCGTTAAAGGAAAATATCGCCAAAACTCAAAGACAGCATTTCCATTTTTTCGATGAAAAATAATTAATCCTCGCCAAACCTTTCTAGCTTTGAAAAGTAAGTTTAAACGGAAAATTGCCAGAACCCAAGGACAGCATTTCCCGTCACGATCAAAATGGTTTAATCGCTCCAAAATCTTTCGGAGGTTTCCAGGTTGAAAAACATTTGCAGTAGTCCAATGACTTCATATGGAACGTTGCCACAAGAGAAGGACAGCATTTCTGTAGCACACAGCATACTGTATATTAAATTTTATTCATGTGAGATCAGTTTCGCTGTTATTTATCTTTACATTTATATGATTTTAACAAAAATATGGATAAATATTTATTTTTTCATGTTCAGTTTCATTTGTCTCTTAAGTCGTTCGGGTCTTCTGTACACTGTAAAAAAAACGGACTAAAATACGGAAATACTGCTGGCAATCGAGGCGCCTGTTCTACTTTTGTATTTTAACGGAACTTTTTCCCGGTAAATTAGATAAAAATTTCCGTTTTTTTGGAATTTAACGGAATTTTTTCTGTAATTTATCGGGAAAAAGTTCCGTTAAAATACGGAAATAGTACTGGCGTCTCGAATGCCAGTAGTATTTCCGTATTTTAGTCCCTTTTTTACAGTGTACTATTAATTGTACATGTCTTTTCATTGAGTATCGTTATGTCTTCATAATTTATTTTGTTACCAACTACATTAGAGTGGAGTGAAAAAGCTTTTTCTCGAAATTAATATTGTCTGAGATATTATATCGTGCCAAACAGGCTGAAAAAAATTGTCACTAAATTTCAGCTTAAAATATTGACACTTTGAGGTTCCACACCTCAAGTGTACATTTCTATAGCCTTTTAAAAATGTTTTTAATGCATTTTTAACCAAAAAAAATAATAATTAAATAATTGAATAATTAATTTGTAAATTAATATTAAATACTTATGTTTTCATTAATAAATGGCTTTATTAAAACGTTATTATCAAATGTTAGTGCTAGAAAGGGCATTTCGTACATAAATAGCAAATTAAACTTCAAAATCTAATAGATGGCAGCACTTATTCTAATCTAAAAACTGTGAATGACCCGTCACTTTTATTATGTGGAATGATTCATTTTTTGCGGCAGTTGTCTTTGTTTGATGCTTGTCTTTGTTTCAACCACTAATATGAAGACACTAATTAGTTTTTTTTTTTGGGGGGGGGGCGGTCAAGACAATACGAAAGTTTAATTTAAACATGACCTCAACTGAAAATGAAACTTTTTGTAGTGTTTTTGGATCTCCAGTACAATTGAAAGAGACAGTGTTATCCACGTATGTTGATTTAATGAAGCATTTCCTATGAATAAAAAATGAATATAGAACGAAATTTTTTAGCAAATCAATGGTTGGAGTGAAAAAACAGGATCAATTAACATTTCTGCAACTCAAAAAGGGAAGTGTGTTAGAGAAAGGCAACGTAGAAGGGAAAATCAGGAATGTAAAGCAGAGGAACTGCTATAAATGCTTATAAAATATAACATATATAATAATGGTTATAAAAATATTATGGATTTAGAAAAAAACGCCGTTTTAGGATCTGATTCAGAATTGGAAGATAGCTCTGAAGATGATAACGGTTATGTTTGTCATGAAGCCAAATATCGGAAATCTAATATCTATGATACTCCCTCAACCTGCAAGACAGGCCAGATGAAACTATCACTGCCAAATCTAACCGTATCTTGTGATAGAACGGGAGTATCGAGTAGGTCAGCTGCTATCATTGCATCATCTATGCTTCATGATATAAGGATTGTATCCAATGGTACTCCATCCAAAGTTATTGAAAAGATTAAGCTGAGGCGAGAACGTCGATTACACATTCGGAGCAGGTTGCCGTTGGCATTGATGGAACGAATGTCAATGTTGGTACAAAAATGGAACAGTTAGACAGCTTGAAATCTTTTTTGGACACAAATTGCACTGATTTGTATGCTTATTGCATACTATTGAACTACCTCTACGCCGCCTTTTCAAGAAGATTGATGGAATTGCATTTGATTAACACCAGCTTTTCGGTACAATAGAAAAATCTCTGGAAATGTGCAAAACCCTCGATGTGATAAGTTTTCTTTCTATTCCAGTTGCTCTGCTTAAATTTCATAAAAAATATCTCAGTTCAGACAAAAAATATCTATTCGATATGCCTAGGGCGGTATCCTCGGGCAAGTTCCTTCCAGATATAGCATAATGAATTTCCGGAACGATGTCTAATTCAAAATGGCTCAATACATTCAATACAATTTGCGCCTGTACGTGTCGACTGCCGAGCCAACAGAAAACTTTAAGCTCCTAGTAGAATATGTCATGAAAGTTTACATCCATCCTGGTTTGAAATCAAGAAAATCTCAGGAGCCCGTCACCTGCAGAGAATGATAAAAAAAAAGTTCATTCTGGCCAGAAGGTTTTAAGTCAATCGTTCACGAAATTATTCAGAGGAAATCTTATTTTGCTCATTCTAAAAGCATTCTGTTGGCAATACTGTTAGAAGAACGATTACATATTCGAAAACTGCGGCCCTGTAAAATACTGAAAGCAAGACAAACTGACTGGAAGGGAAAATTACGCTAATTTCACCTTACAAATTTAGATTTCGGAGAAAAGGACTATATTTAGATGACTCACTGGGACAATCTTTTGGAATCACCAGCTACCATGAACCCATTTTGGCCCTCATGTGAAATCCAAAATTGAAGACTGATTAAAATAAAATGTCTTCCGGTTTCTTTTTCATTTTTAGAACTGTTTTTAAGTTAGAAAATAAAGCTACTGTAATCATTAAAATTAAATAAAAGAAATTGATTTTTTAAATTTTTGAGTTAATATTTCTTTCTTTCGCCCCCTGTGTGGAACCTGAAAACAATGAGTGATTGTGCTGAAAATTTTTTACAGTGTCGTTTTAGCCAAACAGCACCATTTGTTGAGTCAGGAAATGCTAAAATTAAAAAATAATTTTTTTGCCTTTTTCACTCCACCCTAATGTACATGTGGTAATGGTATGTCTACGCATTTCTTATTATGACTCCATTTATGTTTTGGCATTTATTAAATAATAATAATAATAATAATAGTTTCCTCATTTCACTTTTCACTGTTGGCGATTATTTTAATTTAAACGTATATTTTACACTTTAAATTAAGGATCTACAGAATCAGAAACGAAAAGGTATTTCGGTAATGTTCCTATTTTTGTCCGAAAATGAAAATATACATTAAAAAAAATAATATGTACAAAAATACTCAGTATTATTAATTAATTAAACGTGTGGCCTAAGTTTGCTCTGTGTTTCTCTGAACAATGTCTTTTATTTTCATATAAAATAAAATGTAATTAATTCATCTACGACACAGAATAGATTTTTAATTATAAGAATCTCATCAATGAAAAAATGTTTTAAGTATACATACCTCGATTTATCTTTTATAATGATTTTTGTAAATGATCACCTGTTATACTAAAACTCTCTGAAAGAGTATTCGAAACATTTGTGCGGTTTCAAACTAAAAATTTTCTATTACTGTTAAATTCGCAGCTTTTAATGAGCTCGAGAAATGTGTCTACAAAGTTTAGTCATATAAACATTGCTTGCTTTATAATTTCCACCTAAGTCTTGAATCAATCATGACTGATAATTATAAACAGTGAAGTTCATAGAAATAAATAAAAAGTTTCTCATTTGATCTGTTATAGCTCAAATGAAGGAGTAATTTTGAAAATTTCCGAAAGCAGAAACGAGATTTTTGGAACACGGATAGTTTCGGTCCGGGAGAATTTTCGGCAGCACTTTAATCCGGCAGGCGAGAACGAATTTTCGCGAAACTCAGAATTTTGGCGGAAAACAAAAATTAAACTACGTTTTTTGTAGATCGATACTTCAAATTTAAAATATACGTTACTTTTCTGTAAGAATCATGTGTGATAAAAAGCAAAAAAATATTAGATAGTTGCAATATCGATTCAATCTCATTGTAATACGATATTTTCCAAACGTCTCTAAATCTCTTCCTTAGACCATTGTCATATGAATATGAATGGAATACTACGTTCGTTGGATTTCAGACAATGAAATATTAGTTAAACTTCAATACATCTATTTGGAAATCTACTGTTAACATTATTAAATAAAAAATAATTTTTTTCTCAAAATTGATTTAAAAAACTCGAACCCGAAAGGGTTAAGTATATTAATCGAGAGGATTTCAAGCTACGTAGTATTGTAAATACCGCAAAAAGTACTTTAAAAAAATGTTATTTTACATAAAAACAAGACTTCTGTTCGTTAGTTTAAGTCGTCCAGGACACAAAAATCTTCAAATTTTGCAAAAATATTTTATTTCGTTAAAAATTTCTCTGTTTTTTCCTGCTTAGAATGACATTTAAATCGTGTTTCTATCTGGATTAGAAGAAAAAATATAATTTTTTTAGTTTTGGTTTGTTTTAAAAATTTAGCTTTCAAGCAATGGCTGTCATGGAAACGACTTCTTGTAAAAATGCGTTTTCCTTCATGATAGGTTTTTGCGCCATTTCTCATATTTAAATTCTTAGAACTCCAGAACCGTTAAAGATAATGGGTTCAAACTTAGAACATATCTTTTTCAATGGTTTTACTTTAATTTTGATTCAGCATATTTGAAAATAATATTTACTTTTGAGATGTGATTTTTTTAATAAAAGTTGCACCACATTTTTTTTTTTAATTTTTTTGTTAAATATTTTAATTTTTTTTTATAAATTAATATTTTTAAAAATGCTGAATCAAAATTAAAACTTATACATTTCTGTTTATTTAAATGAAAAAAAAAATGAAATTCTATAAATAATATTCCGAGTTATAACGATTTTAATTTACCCCACTTTTTGATAAATTTTAAATTTAAAATTTTTCTAAAAAAATATGAGAAGTTTTATTATGTGATTTTGTTTACAAATGGTAAAATTAACCATTACAAAAAAATTGAGAATTTTAACTCAATAAATAAAAATTATTTCAAAATGTGTCCCGGATCCCCTTAAAGAATCGTAACAATGGAATTTATATCCACGAGTATAAGTTATTGTTATCTTTAGGAAAATCTTGAAATATTAGATAATTTAAAAAGATATATCTCTAAATACGGACTTTAATTCGTCTGTGGAATCTTTGTTCAGGACATAAAGGGAACAATTAAGGAATATTTTACGTTGAAAATGTAGTTGATAATGTGTAAATTGTTCATAAAATAGGATTAACCTTTATCGTTTAAAGAAAGTATTTTAATGTCGCTCGCATAAAAAACGATCTAAGAGGCAAATAGTATGAGAAATACATAAAAGAGATTTAAGAAAGAAATCCGTATGAAGTTCGTAAAAACGATCTAAGAGGCAAATATTATGAGAAATACATAAAAGAAATTTAAGCAAGAAATTCGTATGAAGTTTTGATACCAATCAAATCATTCTACTACTTATTGCCTATGAATAGAATTGAGACAAAGAAATACAAATATACAGAATTATTTTCTTATTTCTCTAAATCAAACACGCTACATATAAATAATATTCTTTCTTTCAAATTTCAGTAAATGAAAGTAACATAACTATGTATCACGAAGTGACCTTTGGCTTCTGTTTCCTTATCCATAGAGTTATGACAAACGATTTTTAATGTACGGCAGGGCTCTGAACAGGCACGAATCAATCGAATGTTTCAGACACGTGAGTTTAGAAGGGTGTAAGGTCGAAATTGACTACCTATCAGTTCGCGCTTTCAAAACAAACAAATTAATTAATTAATTAATTGATAAAAAAAACCACGTTTCTGCAGTAATACTCCACAAAATCAATATATATCGTAAAACCAAATTGTGTGCTTCGTTAATATTGACGTCATAACCATGCGGGCAACAATGTGCAAAGTGTATTAAGGTTAGAACAATGGAGCTAATTTTCAATTTGACCTCTTGAGGGGCGGTGGGATATATTAATCCCGCATAATTTTGATTATGATTTACACCAGAAACTTTTAATTAAATGTTCCATTTTATCTTTGGTGGAATAAAGTCAAAAAATTGCTTATCTTTATTTTGAAGCATTTTTTTTTTCGAATTTTCCGGAGTGAATTCAACATTACAGAAACGCGATTGCTTGCCCCTGGAAGGGTTAAAATAATCAGTCGCAATATTACACTTCTATAGCAATAACTATAAACAGCATAAAAAATCAAATTAAAGAAATCTAATACAAAATCCAGAAAATGGCTTCGAGGTGAATAATATAGAAAATAGAGGTATTAAAGGTATCTTTCTGCCAAATTTTGTAGCTCTACGAACAGAAGTAAGCAGTAACTTCAGAACACAACACACATACACACTGACAAACTTCACGCTTTATTAACTATGTTTAATAAAAAAATTATATATCAAGCAGGACGGTCGTTCTGCCAAGCCGAGCTGAAAAACAAAATGCTAACCTCGCCAAACAAACAAACGCCAAGAATAAAACGCAAGACACCGTAACTGCTTATTATACTCAAGACAGCTTCTCCATGTTAAATCGACCAAACATGCCAGCGTAAAATTTTCCATATCAAAAGCACCAATCATCACAGAAAAATAAAACCAAAACCAGAAGGACCTAATGGAAAAGATCTTCAATTTGAGACCAAATGCATCCTCATAAATTAATTATAAACAGAGATATAGATTTTTTAAAATAACGTCGAGATACTGAAAATGACAAATTTATTTTCTTCGTCACAACTTATGCTTCAATCGAGGTAGAGACTTACATAATGGACATAAAAAAGTAAGGATTGCATTTTTGGACAGATATTTACTCAATCTACGTGCTTTTATAAAATTCAGCTTTAAAAACACAAATTTTCTATTCTTAATTAGCGAAAAACTGTTAATTAATTCTAAAGTTTATAAATTATGCCAAACAGCGATAAACCCGCCAAACCATTTTAGAAGTCTTTTACTATTCTTTTATATTATCCTTTTGCATTGATTTCATCGAAGAAAACTATGGCCGAGATCCAGATAGATTTTTCGCTGTTAGCGAAATGAGTTTGACCAATCAGAAGCCAGAATGTTTGAGAATTTTTGCTGTTTCTGGATCCCGACCTATGTCATAAAAGTTTTGAGTCATTTTCTTAGTGCCATGGATGAAGTGCAATGTTTACAGAAATCTAGGCTGGGATCCAGATAGATTTTTCGCTGTTAGCGAAACGAGATTCACCAATCAATAGCCTGCATTGCTGCAAAAAGCGAAAAGTTCGCAAAAGTGCAAGCTTCTGATTGATGAATCTCGTTTCGGTAACAGCGAAAAATCTATCTAGATTGCGGCCAATTATGTTGAACACAATTTTGCATTTCCACATCCAGGAAGGGTATTGAAGTCATAACAACAGTACAGCGCCTAGAAGATACAGTGTGGAAAACGGCTATTCCTATAATGCTTTAAAAAGTGCTAAAAACTTGTATCCCATAAATCTCCAACAATGCTCAGCGGCAATATGCTGATACGAGCGCCATCTCGTAACTCTTTTCAATATAAACACTGTGTTTTCAGAAATTATAGAATGTTAAATGTCGGAAACTATAAATAGAAGATGTTTTGGTCTGTTATAAGCTAATTTAGTTAAGGAATGGCGTGAAATAGGTTAAAGAGTCTCTTTTAGAATGACTATCATTTTAAATCACTACGATGGTGCTACGATCGACATCTTGTTATTCAGCATCGTTGTACATTTATGGGATTCAATTATTTTAGCACTATTTTGTAGCCATTTTCCACACTGTATCTTCTAGGCGCAGTAACAACAGTGCATATTCGAAACTATTTAAGGCATTGATTCTGAACTCCTTTGCCATACATTTCAATATTAAAGAAGTTGTTGTTTCAATAGTTTTAGCACTTTTCTCTATTGCTCACTCTAAAACACAAATATCGAAATTTAACCAACAGCGCTCAGAAACTATAGCGCCTAGAATATATAGTGTTGAAATCGGCTAACCCTGTAATACTTAAAAAAGCGCTAAAATATTGTATCCCTTAAATGTGCAATGATACTGCTGCAATATGCAGATCGCAGCGACATCTGCAGGATATTTTCTACAACTGCAAGAAATTGATAGTCTATATAATGTAATAATAGTAATACGAAAATCCCGCAGATGTCGCTGCGATCGGCACTTGAAATTTTAGCAGTATCGTCGCACATTTAAGGGATACAAATTTTTAGAACTGTTTGGATAGCATATTTCCACACTAGGTATTCTAGGCGCTGTATCAGAAACAACACCATAACAGAGAGCCTTTATACATAAGAGTGGTGATATATGCACAGGAGGCATGCTCATTTCAAGTTTTTGTCGAAAGTACGGCAATCCGCTTTCTTGAATAGAGGATATTCAATCTACGTTATGATCACATGGTCAAGGAAAGAACGTCTAGCGTAAAGAAGGGAAGGCTCCGCCTACGTAACGTAAATCCCCGCTAGCCAATGAAACAGCTCATGGGAGAAAGCAGTAGTACACTGTTAAAAATATCGTGAAAAATTACCTCTGTTTTTAAAGGCTTTACGTTTGTATTATGACCAATGAGAACGCTTCATAGGCGTTTATATAGCGTTCTCATTGGTCAGAAAATAGAGAACCTTTAAGAACAGAGGTAATTTTTCACGATATTTTTAACAGTGTAGTTTCCTGATTTTCTTCTTATCAGTCAGAAATTCTTTGGGTAAATTACCGGTACCACGTGACTTTTTCAGCCTCGAACCCATATTTGGAATATCCTCTATTAGAAGATACGCGCATGGACGATCTCTACTAGACTAGGGAAATAATTCAACATGCATTAGCCTGACGATAATGGCATGCTCACAACGAACTTTAACTATTTGTTTTTATCACTTTTACCAATAAACATTTATTGGCCGTATGTCACTACTTCGTTATAGAGACACACTTGTTCCTAATTAGATCGCGGCCTTAATGTATCAAAATACGGAGCTTGCTTTCTGTACTATTCCTGAGCTCAGTTATAGCGGCTAGAAATATAGGCCGGGATCCAGGTACATTTTTGCAAACAGCGAAAAGTTAGCAAAAATTCTGGCTTCTGATTGGTCAATCTCGTTACGATAACAGAGAAAAATCTACCTAGATCACGGTCATAGCGTGGAAACAGGCTATTCCAGTAATGCTTTAAAAAGTGCTAAAAATTGAATCCCATAAATATTGAAAAATACTGAATGGCAAATGTCGATAAGAGCAACATTTTCTAGATCTTCTCTGAGCGAAACGTTTTCTTTTGAAATAGTTACGTTGGAAGTACCATATGTAGCTCTAATCAACATTCGTCGTTTAGCCTCGTTCAACATTTATGGGATACAATTTTTTAGCACCTTTTTAATAAGCCGATTTTTAAACTATATCTTCTAGAAACTATAGCTCCGTTATAGCGTCTAGATTATATGTTGTAGAAATCGACTATCCCAGAAATACTTAAAAAAGCGCGGAAGTATTGAATCCCTTAAATGTACAACGATGTCGAATTTCAAACAGTCATTTGCATCGACATCTGCAGGATATTTTTTAAAGAAGAAAGAGACATGTGTAATGCACCGCTACAGCGTCTAGAATACACAATGTGGAAATTTGCTATTCAAGAACCGCTAAGAAGTGTATCCCTTAAATGTGCACCGACGCTGAAATCCAGGGAGATGATCACAGCGACACCTGCGATATATTTTCAAATTTCAAAGTAAACATGGTATTATTACAGCGGGTTTGACGCCAAGCACACAGATCAGATGTATGTTAATAAAACGTAAAATATATATATATATATATATTACAGCGTCCAGACCAAATTGTCTTGGAGTTTTGGGAAATATCCTGCAGATATCGCTGTGATCGACTGATTGGATTTCCACACTATATATTCTAGACGCTGTAGCACCGCAGTAGCCTGTCTTTTTCGTTTGCCTCGAAGTAGATATGGATGACGTCATTTGAAGCTGTTCCTAAAGTGTTGTCAGCTCATCACGTCACACGGAGTTGAGTACCTGTACACGGCAATGGACACAAAAAAAATTGGCGCACTGCTTTGTACTAATCATCGTGTAAAGATGATCCAACTCCGTGTGACTTTTAAACGTCATGAACTGGCCTATTATGCCATTGGTCACGCTAACACACTCCCCCTTGCGTCCGCCATATATAGCGGCATCTTGCACTGGAGACTGCTAAATGGGCTGCTATCGGTCAAAATCAAGAGAGAAAAGGGCAGAAGAGGGGGAAAGAACACGTTTTTTTTGGTATGTAGTTTTTCACACGGGAAGATTGACATGTCTGCTCCTCTCCTTTCATATCTTCATGATGGTGAAATAAACCAACGCCCCCTAGATATTTGAGAAAGTCTTGACACGCGTCACGAAAATATCACACAAAGCAGGCAAAGCAAAGGAACAAAATCATTCATTGGCTCGTGGATATGAACGAGCCAATGAATGATTTTTCTTCTTTGTTTTGCCTGCTTTGTGTGATATTTTCCTGACGCGTGCCAAGGCTTTCTCGAATATTTAAAGGGCGTTGAATAGGCCGGGATCAAGATATATTTTACGCTATTAGCGAGATGAGATTGATCAATCAGAAGCCTTCATTTTTGAAAACTTTTTTATGTTTGCTGTAAACACCGAAAAGCCTGCAAGGATGGGGCCTACTGATTGGTCAATCTAATTTTACTAACAGAGAAAAATTTATCTGTATCCCGGACATTAACTTTGGTTGGTTGAGACGATTTTGAATAAAATCAAATCAGAAAGCCAGTGTTTTTTAACTTTTCTGGTTAGTTTAATCGAAATCTTCCACGTCTATTACAGAAAACTGAGTTACTGTACTTTGGACAAAAACTTGAATATGAGTACACGACTTGTGCATATGTCACCACTCTTACATATAAATGTACTCTGTTATGAGCATAATTATAAGCGCAGCTGGTTAAATTTGAGTATCTGGGTATTAGAGAAAGCAATTGTGGCCCACCGTGGCTGAGTGGATAAGACACCACGCCGCTAATTGCTTGAGAGTGTAGGTGGGGGCGGGTTCAAATCCCGCCGTGATCCCCACGTGATCTGATATATATGTGTTTAATAAAACAAACAAACAAGCAAGCAATAGTGAAAGGTACAGTTGCCATGGAAACAACGACTTCTTTAATTCGTATAGAAAATGAATGAATAGTTGTAAATGACTTAAGTTTAAAATGTAGGCAAATGCTCTGAAAATATCAATGGCTCCCCTCTAGTATTTTACAAAATTAATTTAATATATTCACATGATGTATAAAGTTGATGCAACTCTTAGCTAATGAAAATTCTGCGACAAGACTTATGTAGGTAGATCTTTTCAATGATTAATTCAGAATTCTAAGAACAAAACGAAATTCTTAATCGCTCTTTCTCCCCCCCTCCCCCCCCCCTCAAAAAAGAAATACGATAGAAAGATATAATTATTTGGATAACTTCAGTATTTCTGTGATCTTCAGTCAGAGTTTAGAAAAGGTGTCTGGATATTAAAAAAACATAAAACAGATTTGACGAATGATAAGACTATAGATTTCAGGCAATTTTTAACTGGAAAAAATTTAATTCTAATGTTTATGCGGCTTTAATAATAGACTATTAAAGATAATCAATTTACGGGAATTTTTATACGAAATTATATTCTCACATTTATGCAAATAGGTATGGATAAACAGACTTGAGTAAAATTACATATTTATTCTTTCATCTCTATAACACGATCTAAATGAAGATGTACAGTTTATATCTTTAAATTTTTAGATTTTTTTTATCAAAAATGTTTCCTCATCATGTCTAGAATTGCTAGATTTGCTTCTTTAGACAGATCTTCGATTCTTTAGATGCCTGCGGGGCTTCATTCTCGGATTATCCGTAGGTATTTGTAAAGGTAAATTTATTTTGCAAAACCGTCAGCAAAAAAAAGTTCGGACAAACAATTAACTGACAGACTAACTGTAAATATATATTTTATTTTGACTCTATTTGATTTTTACTAAATTTTCATCCTTCATAGAAAATTTTAAGAAGACATAAATTGAGAAAGACTGATACTTTGAAAGAAGGAATTGACTTTCCTTACTTTTAAATTATTAATTACTCTAAAAAATGAATGATAGGTAAACAAAATGTATACTATTGTGTTTGTTCCCTGCTGATAAAGGCTATACAAGGACTAATTTTAGCGAGTAGAATTATTTCAATTATATATAATCTGTTTTAAAAAAAGGACTGATATCTACTAAAAAACAACTTTTCAAAAGTAAAAAAACAAGCCAAGCAAAAAAAAAAAAAAAAAAAAAAAAAAAAAAAAAAGGGGGGGGGGGAAGTTGTGGCTAAAAAATAGTGTGATATCAAATTTCCAAGCTTATATTATGGTACTTATTTAACATTTTTTATTAAAAATTTACTATACGTAAGTCGAGTACCTAAGTATGCGTTGATAGAAAGCCTTTTCTCCTTTACTAAATACATCATAACGTGTTTCTGAAAATTATTTTTTTTTTAATTATGCATGATGGGCTTGGCGGCCATCTTTCCATATTTTACACAAATTTCTAAGCAGACAAGCTCGTAATATGTTTGCATTATTAAGAATTTTGAACTTCTAGTTTTGGCTACAGACAGATAAATTAAGATTGTCTTTTATTTTGAGAAAATCAAATTGATTTTTACTTCTTTAACTAATTAATTAACCCCTCCGAAAAAAAAGAATCATAAGATGAAACCTGAAGTTTCTTCAACTTTATTTTAAGACACAAATTTCTAGGCATTTATTTTCATAAATTAAAAGCATAAAATGTTTACTTTAGCTGCAATTTCGAATTTCCGATCTTAACAATGTACTTGTGTGCTTAGAAATTTGTGTAAAATATGGAAAGATGGCCGCCAAGCCCATCATGCATAATTTAAAAAAAATTAATTTTCAGAAACACGTTATGATGTATTTAGTAAAGGAGAAAAGGCTTTCTATCAACGCATACTTAGGTACTCGACTTACGTATAGTAAATTTTTAATAAAATATGTTAAATAAGTACCATAATATAAGCTTGGAAATTTGATATCACACTATTTTTTAGCCACAACTTCCCCCCCCCCCTCTTTTTTTTTTTTTTTTTTTTTTGCTTGGCTTGTTTTTTTACTTTTGAAAAGTTGTTTTTTAGTAGATATATATATACAAAATATAATACATTATTTTAACTTAATTTTAATTCCCAAATGCCATGGGTGGCATCAGAATTTTGCTAAAATCTTTTCCATTTAATATATATCTGAAGTATAGCATTTTTTCATATTTGCAAATAAATTTGTTTGTATATTCCGGTGCCAGTCATTCATTTCAGCATTTTAGTAATGAAAGTACTTTGCCCCTAAAAGGTTTAAAATATGTTAACGATAAGTTAAATACTCATGCAGCCACAAAAAAATAGCATTCATCGAAAAACTTTAGAGAGATATTTAGGCGAATTTCAACATGATGAATAGGGTGAGATGAAGCTAAACAATGTGACAACTAGAGCTGTTAGGTCGAATGTCACAAAAAGTAGGGCAATGAGACAAAAAAGAAAAGCGGGACAGTGGCTACTAAATACGGACATAATAATGCATGAAACCTTATGAAAACGGAACCTGTCTCTAGCGGAATACAGTCTGAAATGTTAAAATTTCATTTTCCCTGATGTACCATTATAACTGCTCAGAAAAAATCTTGTTTAAAACAAAATTTTTCTCCTCTGACTTGCGATTGAGTCTAAATAGCTTTGTTTAAGCATCATATTTTCAAAAACATTTTTTAATAATAATTAAAGCATGTAGCATAAAGTTATTTTGCTTTTTTTAAACGGATTTTATTTCTCTTCACAAGTGTTTCAATGTAAAACAAAGTGGGTCAAGCTTCCCATACAGTGGGTCAACTCTGCCATATGTAGGGAGCCTTGACCTATTATTTTGTCATGATTAAAATCAATCATTTTTCAAATGTCTTATATATTACATTTATGTAGCAAATTTATTTTGATAGCTTATTGTATAACGAATAAAATGATATATAAAACTTTATTCTACGTTCATTATTTAAAAAATAAAAAATAATTTGGTAAAAAGTGAGTCAATCCTCCCTAGTCTCCCCTATATAAATATATATATTATATAAGTCATATATATACATACCATAATATTAATATATTATATTATATCAATATATTATATTAATGTATTATACTAAACATCTTTATTCAAACAAACATAAATAAACCGGAATAAATATCTTCTCTTATTACTAGAATAGTTCTATACATAAACTTGAGAATGCATTCCACAATTGTTCTATTTAGGATTAACAATCTGTGCAAAATCCTTTATGCGTTTTATCATTCTTAAAACAAACTTATTGTTTCCCAAATGTTTCCGACTATCAAAATTTCGGTACTCAGAGAATTGTGATTTCTCCCAGAAGCTGAAAATGAACACATTAAATGCAGATCTCAGATTGCACTAAAAGTACCTTACGTATGTTACTTTCGTAACATTTCTATCGCTAATTATTCGTATGAAAATGGATATTTTGAAAAGTATCATTAGTTAAGAAACAGGGAAATATAACGGTTTCTTTCGAATAGCTTTAAGCAGATACATATCGAGTAATCTATTCAAGATTTGACAAACCATTAAAGGTTGTACTACATACCTTAGCGAAGAATTTATTTATGGGAAACTACGATCACAATCTATCTATTCAGTCAAAAATACAGGATATATTACTGCAATTCTAATTCGGATCTTTTTATAACATTATATATATAATAGCGGTAAATGTACAACATTTCCGGATTAAACTCATCCGGATCCCGATAATCATTTGTTAAAATCAGCCGTTTTATTTAAATTTTGAGAAACTGGCGAAATATAGAAAAGTTTCTTGGCGAGAAAGATATTTGGTAACTTATTTTCTGACAACCTATATTTGCTGTTTCATATTCACAAGCATTTTTTCCATATATATATACAATTTATTTAATATAAAGAAGCTATTTATCCATTTTTATAAAGATACAGAAATAATTTGTATATAAAAAAATATATATTTAGAAATACTTTTTTAATATATATATAAATTTATATAAACAAAAATAAAAGTTCATCAGGTTTGTTTTCTTAGCTGTGTATATATTTTAACAACATATCTCTCTTTCTGAAGCCCGAATTGCGCCAAGTTTTTTTTTTCAAGTAGTTCAATTAGCTACTCCTAAGGCTATTACTGAATCGAAAACGAAGTATAATTATGTTGTAGAGCATGTACCACCTGCTATTGCTGCTATGGTTCGAGATATAATAATGAGTCCTGATCCCACTGATCCTTATCAGATTTTGAAATCCAAAGTTATAGAGCGTTGTAGAGAAAGTCGTACTCTAGAAATCCGGGAAATGCTAGCTGGAGAAAGCCTGGGCGATAGAAAACTAGCTGAATTACTTCGATTAATGAAAAGACTGGCAGAAAGCCACAGTATCAACGACGATCTTCCTTTAGAGCTTTTTACTCAACAAATACTAACAACCGTACAAACAATCCTAGGTTCCATAAAAAAATTACACTTGATAAAGCAGCGGAGATTGCTGATAGAATATTAAATTTAACGACATCCAACATCAGTTCTATTTGAGTTTGAAAACCGACAACTGATGCTCAGACACCGCCAGCCATATATATGCTCGTAAAAGAAATCCAAGCATTACGGCAAGAAGTCATTCAGCTTCGACGTTCAAGAAGTGCATCTATAGGTAATAATCAGCAGCGTAATCGCTCTCAACTCCACCATAGGGATGCTAAATTGTGTTGGTACCATAAAAAATTTCGGAAAAAAGCAAAAAAGTGCTTCCCGCCTTGTTCATATTCGGAAAACCAGCAGCGGGAAGAGTAGCAGTGACGGACTTCTTCTCAGCACCTTCTCGTCGCCTTTTCCTTATAAACAGAAATTCAGGTATGTGTTTTCTTGTTGACTCTGGATCGGATGCTTCCCTCGTAGCCGCTAATAATAAAGATAAAACTAAGTCTGTTCTCCAAACCTTTTGTGCTGCTAATGACACCAAAATTAATGTGTATGGTCGTAAATGTATTAATATCAACTTAGGCCTACCCCGAAATTTTACTTATTCATTTTATATTTGTGATGTTTCATGTGCTAATTTAAGAGCTGAATTTTTCCATAGTTTCAATTCAAAACTTGATTTATGAAATAGTCGTCTTATTTATTCCACAACTAATTTAAAAACTCCTGCTATATTAAGTGTTTGTAATATATTTTCTGTGAAACCCAAATTTGTAAATAATATATATGGTAAATTGTTATTTAAGTTTCCTGAAATCACAAAATTATCGGATCCTAACCAACTGGTTAAGCATAATACTGTGCATTATATAAACACTAAGAGGCCTCCAGTCGCTGCTAAGCCTAGACAGCTAGCTCCAGATGTGTTAAAAATTCCGAAATCTGAATTTCAGCACATGCTACAGCTCGGTCATATGAGACATTCTAAAAGCAATTACTCTTCGCCTTTGAACCTGGTCTCGAAGAAAGGATCTGTCGATTGTACACCTGTTGGTGATTATCGTGCTCTAAATGCACAAACTATTAAAGAGAAATATCCTATTCCTTGTATCGCAGTTTTCACTGTTGAATTACATGGTAAACAAATCTTTAGTCATATTCATCTTTTAGAAGCCTACCATCAAATTCCCACAAATCCTATGATGTAGAACTGCGATTTGCACTCCATTTGAACTTTTTGAAAGTGCTCGCATGTAATTTGGCCTTTGTAATGCGTCGTAAACTTTTCAAGGATTTATTGATGACGTAATTCGTGACTTAGGATTTTTTTACGCATCTCTTGATGATTTGCTAATTGCATCAGATAATGAAATTGAACATTTGGAACATCTTGAGTTGTTGTTTTCTAGACTTAAAGAGTATGGTCTGTGTATTAATGTTGATAAATGTAAATTTGGCCAATCCACTGTCGACCATTTAGGATTCAAGCTTTCAGCTGTAGGAATTGAACCCTTATCTGATCGCGTAAAATGCATCCTAGATTTCCCCCACCCTCTACCTTAACTCAACTAAGACGTTATTTAGGTCTTTTCAGTTTTTATCGAAGTGGCATTCCCAACCTGCCGATATTTTAGCTCCACTCGTTAAATTCATAGAAGAACAAAAAATAAGAAAAATACATTCCCGTTCCAATGCTAACAAAACTGAGCAATTACAATGGAACGATGAAGCCATTATTTCCTTCACTGCTTCAAAAGGAACTATAGCTCGAGCTACATTATTGCGGCACCCAACTTCTGCCGCCCAGTTAAGTTTATGGGTCCATGCTAGCAATGTCGCAATTGGTGGTTCTTTAATGCAACTCTCCGAAAACCACTGAGAACCAATAGCATTTAATTCCTGTAAATTAAATAAGTCTCAAAGAAATTGGTCTACTTTTGATCGTGAACTGTTTGATATTTATTGTTCTATAAAAAAATCCAGACACATGCTAGAAGGTCGAAATTTCATTATTTGTACAGACCAAAAACCCCTTACATTCGCATTTCAACAAAACCCTAATAAATGTAGTCCGCGTCATTTGAGACATTTAAACTATATTTCGCAGTTTTCTACCGATATTCGAAATACCAAAGGCTCTGACAACACCGTGGCCGATGCATTATCTCGAACTGAGTAAGATTGAATTTCTCCTGATGTGCTAGATTTTAAAGAGTTTGTCACTGCTCAGGCCAATAATGAAGAGCTAAAAAAACTTCTCTAACTTGATACCAATTCATTAAAATTAGTAAAAAAAAACTATTTTCCACTCGAAGCTGTACATTTATATCGCGATATGTCACAAAAACATCTTCGACCATTTGTTCCTAAAAGTATGCGACAATCAGTTTTTTCAACATTGCATTATCTCTCTCACGCAGGTATCTCAGCTTCATTAGATTTAATTTCCAAACGATTTGTATGGCCTGGTATGCGTAAGGAACTTAACATCTACGGATCGCAGCTGTACGAAATGTCAAAAATCTAAAATTTTTAACACACCAAATCACCATTTGACACATTCTCTGAACCTGATGCTCGTTTTGCCCATATTCACGTTGATTTATTCGGACCCTTATTATCCTCCGATGGCAATCAGTACTACATGACCATCATTTATAGGTTCACGAGATGGCACGAAAGTTATACCCACACCTGACATGACTGCAGAAACAACTGCTCGTGCATTGATACATTTTTGGATGTCCAGATTTGGATCCCTTGTTACTATCACTACTGATCAGGGTAGAAATTTTGAGTCCGCTCTTTTCAAAGAGTTTACCAACAGGTTAGGTTGCAGACGAATCAGAAATACAGCATTCTATCCACAGTCTAACGGTTTTATTGAAAGATTTCATCGCCATCTTAAGAGCTCCCTTAAAGCTGACAATCAAACTCGATGGACTGAAATCCACCGCACTGTCTTGCATGTTTTACGCACTGCTCTTAAAAATGCTACCTGTGCTCTGATCGCATTAACACTGAAACTATAAATCAACCTCAACTGAGTCACTGAGATATTTTATTATCTATTATTTAATCTCTAAATACATATATAAACAAAAATGAAAGTTCACCATGTTTGTTTTCGTAGCTGTTTATAGATTTTGACAACATATCTTACTTTCTGAAGCCAGAATTGCGCCAAACTTTTAAAAAAATGCTCTATAACGGAAAAGTACCTGTATAATATAAATAACCAATAACAAAACACTTTATTTCATGATCAAATCATTGTTTTTAATTTTGATTAATCAAATATATATACACTGCTCAAAACAATTAAAGGATATTTGAAGTTTTATATAAAATAAAGATATAAACGAAATTTTTTTTGCCGAAAATAGAAGAAGAGAATCACAAATGCAAATTTTTCTGGTTTTCAAACTGTGGAGTATGCAAATTTTGAGTTCGACGTCAAAAATGTCGCTTCAGCGGCAGCGAATGAAATTTGACTTTCAACTGGATAAAAGAGAATGAAGACAAGGATGATCGGCATTCAGTGATTGCTTTGTTTCGATGAGTACGATGTCTCAGCGAAGTCATTTGACAGATTCAGAAGCTTTGAGAATTGTTGGTAGGTTAGAAGGGGGCCAAACTCAAGCCAAAGTAGCGCAAGCCATTGGAGTGTCACAAAGTGTCATTTCCAGGATCTGGAACCGTTTTTTGGAGAGTGGATGTGCAGGCCGAAGATCAGGGCAAGGTCGTAGACGGGCAACAACGCCCAATGAAGATCGGTATTTAGCGTTAACAGCTCGGAGACACCGAACCATGAACGCTACTCTTCTCCAACAACACCTTCGCTCGGCTACAGGCACCACGATTTCAACTCAGACTGTCCGAAACCGGCTCCATGCTGTAGGTCTGTATGCTCGCCGACCGATGGTATGTGTTAGATTAACATCAAGGCATCGTCGCGACCGCAGGGAGTGGGCAACCGAGCATGTTAACTGGAGGAGAAATGAATGGAGCAATATTCTGTTTTCTGACGAGTCCCGTTTTTCTGTGCATCCGGATTATAGGCGTATTTTCATCTGGAGGGACCGTGGCAGTAGGAATAATCCTGCGTTCGTGCACGAAATTGTCAGATTTGGCGGTGGAGGAGTGTTGGTGTATGGTGGCATCTCCATTGACGGGCACACTGACCTCTACATCATTCGAGATGGAGCTCTGACTGGTCGCCGATATAGGGATGAGATCCTCAGACCTATTGTAGTCCCTTACGCTGCAGCAATCGGAGATAACTTCATTTTAATGGACGATAACTGCGGGCCACATCGTGCAAACCTGGTGGAGGATTTCCTTTTCGAGGAAGGAATCGTTCGAATGGAATGGCCAGCGTGTTCTCCAGACATGAATCCAATCGAGCACGTTTGGGACGCTCTAGGAAGACGAGTTTCTGGCCGCCAACAACTCCCACAAACTCTCCAAGAACTGGAAAGAGCTCTTCTGGAAGAGTGGGGCAGAATACCCCAACTCGTCATTAATAGCCTCATTGAGTCCATGCCTCAAAGGTGTTCAACGTTGCTGGCCGCCCGTGGAAACCATACCCCCTACTGAAAATGATTTTCTTTGAAGAAAACACCTTTTCTTATTCTTTTTTTCTCATATACACAAATTGTGTTTTTTTCCTTTAGTACACAAATGCGCAATAAAATGCATTTTTTTCTGCCAAACATGTGTAATTTATTCTCATATAACCTACTATGTCTGTCGACCATGTATCAATCAGCTAAACAGTTTACCAGATACCAAATCCACCTAAAACTGCAATATCCTTTAATTGTTTTGAGCAGTGTATATATATATATATATACTATATCCTAGAATAACTTCAGTTGAAATTAGGTTGACACTTTAATATCGCATTCCATAAACATAAACAAATAAAAGAGATTCATTTATCATGAACGTTAAAAATTATTAAACCAATGAGATAATAATCCACAAAGCAAGTTCTCGAACAATCAATGGACATTATTCTTATGGCGTCACAGTAGGTAAAATGGTGGTGCTATCATTTGTTTACAGTTCGTATTCGCATTTTTTTTTTTTTTTTTTTTTTTTTTTTTGCAAATTCTCTTAGTCACACATCTTTATTGTCATATTTATGATCATTTTATTTTTAACAGTAAACACGTCATTCTGACGATCTATCTTCTAGTTGACAATAAGACATATATTTTGACAAAATTTGAAATAGTCTGACATTTTGTTGTGTTAAATGTAAGGATTTCATGAAAAATTTTCGCATTTTTTGACAAAATAGGACTGAATCTCAATAGGACTCATCAAAATAGGCCTGAACTAGAGACTATATATATATACTAATAAAAGAAAACCTAATTTGCAGAACAAATTAAAAAAAATATTTCCTAAATTGTTTAAGCCCGAGAAGGGTCAGATATTAAGATATTTCATTCAATTCGTTCTACATTTAATGTTAAATTTTTGTAACAAATACGTTGAACCAATTGAAAATTAAAAAGTAAAAATGAAATTCGTACAATATAATACTTTAAACACCTATATACTTAGATTCCGTTCAAATGAAATCGAAATAAATCTCAGACTTTTTGTAAAGTTTTGTATTTTGCATGTACCTTATCATATTATATACAATCGTCATAAACATAATGCAAAATCTGCAGTACAAATATTTACAACTTAAAAATGGAAAAAGTCTAAGATTTATTTCAATTTCATTTGAACGGAATCTAAGTATATAGATGTTTAAAGCATTATATTGTATGAATTTCATTTTTATTTTTTAATGTTCAATTGGTTTAGCTTATTTGTTACAAAAATTTAACATTGAATGTAGAACGAATTGAATGAAATATCTTAATATCTGCCCCTTCCCGGGCTTAAACAATTTAGGCATTTTTTTTTTTTATTTGTTCTGCAAATTAGGTTTTTGTTTAATATGTCAAGTTTTTTAATAACTACTGCATTCAGACAAACACATTTCAAAATTAATGGAGGGTATCGTCATCAGGCTTTGATTTGTGCGATATCGCATCCCAATTTGTGATGCAATTTACCTATGTGTAATTGAAAATGTTTCACCAGTGCAGTAATGCATGTTGTTGTAGTTTGGTCAAAAAATTACAATCTGAACTTAAAAAATCTGCTTGAAAATGTCATTTTCTTCCACTATGACGTCATATTCATCTTCCTTTTAATTCTTAAAAAAAAAAAAAAAAAAAAAAAAAAAAAAAAACTATTTCAGTTTCTCAGTTTCATGTTTCACGTGAAAATCATTCAACTAAAAATAGGCAAATTATTATTACGGCTTTTGAATTATTTACAACAATAAGGAAAATGTTAAATTTTATTAGAAAATGTCCGTTGATTCTCAATGAAAAAAGCGAAATTTGGAATTATTAAGAAAAATATTTGAATAATGTAAATGAAAATTAGCCCATGTTACTCTCTAGATTATAATCCACCTATATGCAAAGGCATTTTATGATCCGTTTTGGCCCGGATGTCTGGCAAATGTTTTTACACTTTGAATTTATAATATTATTAGAATTAGCAAAGAATTAAAAATGAGTGGTATCAGGGACAAAAAGGTGGGAAGAAAAAATTAAAAAGTTATGATCTCCATAGGCTTTTCTATGTTAAATTAACATTGAGAAGTGACACTGGAAATAAATAAGTATTGCGCTGCCGCGCAATACTTAAGTAAAATAAAACAGTTTGCCCATGTGTGTGCCATTACATGCACCTGCTATGGCTGGCGAAAGCTACTGTACGTACAAGTCTGAAATTTTTAGAAAAAGGCAGTCCAAGCCAGGTCTTTTTGCACCTCAAGCTCAGATTTTTCTTTTTTCGATTAATAACCGACATATTAATTAAAAACAATAAAAGACCCTCATAAAAAATTGACATTAATTTTCAAAATGGCGTGCGTTGGCAGTTCAAGTGATGACTAGCATTTGAAAAACCGAAAGGCGGAAAGCCTAAACTATTGTTTTTGCATCTTTCGCAGTACGCTCCAGAATAACTTTTTAAAATTCAGGAAGACTGAAATCACTAAACCACATCTACCTACACTTTCTTTTTAACGTTAAAGTTGTTTAAAAAATAGTCAAAAAATTATTTGTAAACAATCAGTTTTCTTTTTTTTTTTTTTTTTTTACTCTCGTTTTTCGATACCCGCATCATCGTCAATTTTAGAGAATTGGAAAAACCTAGCGGGTACTTTTTTCTCTAACACAGAACAATCTGTTTTGAAAAATCAGAATATTACCTCTTTCAAAGAAATTCGTCACTAAGTAATTTCGCACCTTCCGGAGACAATCTTTTTCAGCAGGTTAAAGTAACTAAATGTGTGTATTTTACCGAAATCTTCTGAAGTGTTTTTGGACACTTAGCTTATGTCACTTATAAAAATCGCGAATAATCGGACGATTAAAAGTATATTAAAAAGGTTGAAATCTGCAAAATATTTCTTCAGAACGCTGGTGACTTTAACTCATGATTTTACAACTAAATATATACCTTTTAAAGGAAATTATACACAGTCCTTCAAAGCGTTATATTTTTAAGTAATAAAATTCGAAGTGTTCGGAGGATAAGCACAATTTTGTTTGTAATATTAAACAACTTGAAAAAATAAAATTGAGAACAAAACGCAGCCTTTTACACTTTATCCTCTTACTTAAATGTTAATATCCTTTTTACTATTTGTTTTCAATAGACTTACCATTATATTTACAACTCAAATCAATTTCAAAGTGTTTATGCTATAAAAACTCTTTATTTTAACAATTAAATGACACGATTTGAAAAAAAATCTTCTTACAAGCGCCTTTACTACTAAATATCAATACTTTTTTTTTTTTTTTTTTTTTTTTTTTTTTTTTTTTTTTTTTTTTTTAACACAGGTTTCAGATATTTTACATTCACAACTCAGACAATTTTCGAAGAGTTTGGACAATAAGAACTTTTTTAATACTAAATAATCTTAAAAAAAAGGGAGAATAAAACACTCTTTATCTACCCGTAAAATTAGATTCGTTTGAAAGATTTTCATTTAAATGTATAAATTCATTTAACACGAGTTTTAGACATATTTATATTTAAGTCATTATCTGCTTTATCTCAGTCATTCGAACAGTGTTCGCATTGAGAAGCAGAACGTAGCAGCCCCGTTGTAGGATAAAGTATGGGGCCCACAGCAGTCGAAATTTTTTGGATAGATTTTAATTTAAAAATATAAAACCATCCAAATCCGAGGGCTTACGCTACTGAAGAATTTCGTTTAAATATATAAAATCATTCAACATTGATTTTAGACATTGATACTGAAGGTTACTTTGACAACATTGATATTGAAGGTTATTATCATGGGCCGGTACAATGCTGGTCGAGTCAGCTACTTACTGAATGTAATTGATAATTAATACAGTTTCATTTACTGCATAAATAAGGTTAGGTAGTGCATGTGAGCCTGCACAAAATTGGTAATTTCTAAGCATTCTTTTATTGTCGCTAAGAAAGGATTGAAAAACTATAATAATTTTGAAATGAACATTAAAATAGTGGTTGAAATAAAGTTTGTCTTCGAACATTTCGCAAATATTTTATGTACTTTCACTGCGGCTATAAGCTTTTTATATGTTCTAAAGTCTAGAATTGTGAAATGTGACTGCTATGCGATAGCAGTCCAATTCAGTTTCAACGAATAGACGGTGAAGCAATGTATCTGGAATAATTCTACCAAAGTGAGTGATTGATGGTGAACTTCTTAAAATTTCAACTTTTATGTGTTAGTCGAGCTCTAGTAAACACTATATTTTGTTTGGCACAGTAATAAATCTGCAGTAGCTCTGGAGAATAGACAAGCCAAAATCTTTCAAGGCGACAAAGTTTCATACTAACTTCTAGTGCGATGGTATAAAAAGTTTAAATTTGAAAGCGTGAAAGACGTAAATTGAAACCTTCATGCAATAAAACATTCATTTTACGGCACTTAAGACGCTTAAACTATGTGAAAAGTTCAATTTCAAACACACGGCTAGCAGATCTCAACGAGAAGTATAAGTCCCACTTGTTCGTTCAACTACCAGCTGCTGACACATCAAACTCGATATCACAAAGTTTACGGTTCGGAATAAATTTCCGCGGGATTATAAAATGTTTCGCCATTATTAATTGCTTCCATTTCCAACGGTTGGGTCACATGGCGCATTTGTGTAAAGGACATGGACTGGATTCACTGATGAACATAATAATAATTGCTCTAAAGCTGATAGTTGCTGAGCACCAGATAGTGAACTTTGCTTTTGTAATTGTCTCGGTGTTCTCGCTTCGAAGGCTGTTTCCTATAGCCCCCTGCATCCAACACTCAAAAACAATTCTTACAATGGCGGCTGTTCGACTTATAGATCCGCGTTTGGATAGTCTGTTTCTTCGTGGAGGAATCCTTACAAACTTTGTGTTCAAAAATATATACAGCTACCTTCAAATAAACTGCATTAAAGAAACTTGTTCTAGTTTCTCTAAATGGTATTTGTATTATCAACTGTTATGCAACCTATTTCATATATCTCGTATATTGTGTGCTCCATCATATACTCCTAGTGTTCTTTGTTTTATTCATGTTCATCCTCAGCCTGTGTGTCATCTACAGCTGCATTTTCGTCACTATTTTTAATTTCCTCTGCCCAGTGCCGTGCCATCATGTATTGTCCTCCATATACTCCTAATCCCCTGAGTTTTAGTCATATATCTCATTGTGTAGCCGTGCTGCAGTATTTTAATTTGTGCATGCGTTTACTTCAAGTCAGCGTTCTATCTATTGATAAGTGTTTATAATACATCATATTTTACTGCTAGAAACTTTCGGGATGTCATTTGCTATCGTACTGTCGTCACTTTCTTTATCGCACTCTGTCCAGGGTTTATCAACACTTCACCACCACGATCTCTGTCGGGCTTACTGGCGTGTTCAGATGAACTTTTAATTTTTTTTAATATCTCAATAATGGGGACCGGGAGTGACATCTATGCTTTACAGACTTGGTTTAATAATCTGAGCGGTCCTTCTCGCACATAATTATTTGAAATATATTTGAAATATGTGACCAGATATTTAATTTGTGGTTTTGAATGTGGTTTTAATATGCGGTTTTAATGATACAACGGTGTTGTTGTTGTTTATGACGGCCAATTATCTACAACAGGAATACGGGCCCGAAAGGCTGGGAGGGGGTTATCCCTCCGTTGGGGTCTTTCTAGGGAAACCTAACCCGTATTTATGACAGGAAATCCGACGTTTGAAGAAAACCACGGAAACGATTAAGCCAACGGGCGACATTGTGTTCGAACCCACCACATCCCGTCTACCAGCTTTGAGAGCAGAACCTCTCGGCCACTGGAGGGGTCTTTATTCATAATACAACTAAATTTATAAAGATATAATCTTTCAACATGATTTGTTCAAACTTTGTTTTGATGAGCTGTCGGGACTTTGTGGATAAATCCTTAATAAACCTAAATTCTTTTATATGGTTATTATTAAGATCCATATCTTTTAAATAATTTGTGATAAGTAAGAACAAGTGCTGCAGAATACAAGTTTTAAATGACTCATGTTTTTACATTTTTTAACTTAGCAAAAGTAATATCATCCATGAAACATGGAAATAAATATTTTTTCACGTGTAACTTTCATCTCAGAATATATTTATTTGAAATTAGTGCAGGTTACTTACTTTGCACTCATAGATAACAAGTCTTAACTTTAACTGAAAGAAAAAAAAGACTTTCAACTTTTATTGTTTTTTGCCTATATGTTTGCTATAAATAAAATTTTGAAAGACAAGCTTTCACACACAGAAAGACATTTATTATTGTCCATTATACATTTGACTATTGTCTTTCTTTAACCACATTACTTGTGAAAAAAATCTTTGTTATACATCTAATTTATTTTTTCTCAAATAGAAAACTATATCCGTCGGTATGCGTGTTTTTTACTTTTAAAGAAAATGTATATATAAAGTCTCTTATATATATCTTATATATATCTTAAGAAGTAAATATGTATGTGTTTGTGTTTGTGCGTCATAGGGGGAGATTCGCCTCAATAATTAATTATGCATTCATATTTTATATAATAAATATATTTATATATGAAACTTCAACCTGAAATATTATATCCGTTGCAGTTTGAGGTCAAAGTTGAATAAATTCAAATTTGATCTCCTACTTGACACTAGTTTTTCAAATGTATACATGATGTAATTATTATTCATGGCATTATGGATTTCAGTGTGTACGTATTTTCCTTTGTAAAGAGCTGGTGAATTTGCAGAACCAATGGTACTAAAATATGAGTGAATAGTCCCAGGATGGATACCGTTGGAGTAGCTCAGTGGTTTCAACATTTGCATACATATTGTTCGAGGTTCGAGTTCTGGTCTAGATACGCTTCACTCTTTTGTAGAAATTTTACTCATGTTTGACATCCACCCACAACGAATATAGTCCTTCATCTCGAAATTTCATATGTACGTAAACTATACAGGATACGTTGACTATTTTAAAAACGTAAAGTTGTACTTTATATGTTAAAACCATATTAGAATTGCCTTGACGATTGCTCAGTTTTTACGAAATTGAAAACCTGTAAAGTAAAAGTAGCTGTGAAAGCATGCATTCAAATATATCATATTTAGATTTCAGTGATATAGAAACAAGATTATCTGCAGAAGAGGATCTTTTCATCACATTTTAAACATATCTTAACGTTAATTCTGAATAAATCCCATGTGATTAGAATCTAATAACGTTTAAATTAGATTTGTATTGCCGACTTCCATTTATTCATTCCGTTTAGATCTGAATTTTGTTCTTTTAAGATAATTTAAGAAAATATCTCATAAACCCTAAACCGTTAATTTTAATGCGTTATGAGAGAATAATTCACATTATAAGCTAAACTAAATATCCTACTGTAGTCAGGTGTCTTAATGGCGTAAAGTTAGACCTTTTATCATTAATCATTTTATTCAAAGCGAGTACTTAAGATTTTAAAAAGATTTGGCGTCTTTTGAATATTTAAAATATTTTTGTAGTGTCCGGTCGTTATAACTCGGCGCACAATAAAGGATTCTGGTGTGAATAACAATACAGGATTTTAATAAAAACTTGAAAGTAACACAAATACTTTAAAGTTAGTTTATTTTTTATTGCTTATTATTATTCTGCGTACCATTATTTTAAAACGAATATTTTTATTTTATATTTCAACAAATTTTTAATGTAGAATATTTTAGTTTGGAAATAGTGGTTTGACAAATTTCAAAAATATTGTGGAATTACCAATCGTCTAGTTGTGATAAAGTTGTAAAAATAAAAATGTACCGGAGCAAACCAGAACGATATTCCGGTTCGCAAAATTATGATAAATATCATTCCGTCTCGTGCAATTATTAAAACGAATGATTACAGTTTTAAATATATAGCTTCTTGTATTATTTGTAAATTGTATTTAATTATTATTCAGAAAATTGAATGCATTTTTTAAACTAGTATTGTATGGTTGGATATAAACTTGTTTATACTAAAAAAAAATAGTCAACAATAATTTTTAAATAGTGTCCCGATTTGTGGGTTTTTCCATTTCAAGCTTTTGTCAGAAGTGCAATATTTTACTTCACAGAATTAATTTAATTTAATTTCTTTAATTAAATAAACTTTCTTGTTTGAAATATGTTCATTTACATGGAATCTTGTTAAAGTTACTGAGTTTCAATAGGCTATTATCGCACATACAAGAGTTTTACAACTCAAAAATCAAATTTTACATTTAAATAGAACTATTATTATATTTTGAACAACGACTGGTAATTAATTGTAGTAGCTTAGCCCTTAAATGCCTGATTTTTCAAAAATTATTTTAATAATGTTTTTCGGCTTTCATTTTTAAAATAAATCATTGGAAAAATACTTAAAAAAATATTTTTTTTTTTTTTAAGTATGGTTTACGGCTAAAACTAATCGGCAATACTGGTCTTTAATTGAAAAAGTAATTCTCCTCGATAAAATTCTATAATATTAAGCACACAAGAATTTTAGGAACTATGATAAAAAATAAATTTTACTTGCTCACTGCAGAACAAAATAGGGTATTTCGCAAGCAAATAAAACAAAATGAACGTATAGCAGCAATTGAAAAAATAAATCTATCTTTAATTTTAAACAGCACAAGTGTTGCCATCTACGTGTTGAAAATCGATTTAATAATATTTTCGGAATATATTTTATTGGCAACATTAGACATTATAGCTTCAAAATTATAAATAGTATTTTAGAACCCTAAATTGGGTATGTTTCCGAAAATAAACACCCGACATTTAAGGGTTAAAGAGATCACCAGAAAACGTTCCGACATGTGTATATTATATGTAAAATATGCACACTTAAGCTCTATGTAGCTGTATTCTGAATTAGGTTTTTTTAATTGAAAAATCTTTTATTTGAATTTCTATTTCCCATCGTGGATTAATTGGCATTTTAAAATTCAGTTTCAATTTATTATTGCACTATAGTTTGTAACAAATATATTTTAAATACGAACTATAACGTTACTAATAATGAAATAGGATTAACATTTTTTTTTGTGAAAAAAATAAATCCAGTTTTTAATTCTTTAAAAATTGATCAATTATACTTTATGAAAAATCATTCTAACTACAAATGCAGTGGATCAAACATCATATAACGGCCTTTTTTTAAACAAATGTCGAAAAACATGCAGCTAAATCTACATTAAAGTTCTAATTAAAGACCTTACCATTTAAACCACCAAGAAATATACACTTAAAAGAAAAAATGCCTTAATTTACCGTATTTTAAACTTTCATAGGAGGTTACGCTTGAAAAAAATAAAACAACTTTTTTTGGAGGGAAATTTGCGTAATATCATGCTTCTCTTTCAATAGCACATCATAAGGATTTGGCTTAAATGCAGCATTAAGTGATATAAAAGGCTTACAATATGCTGCCATAGTGTGATTATAAGCAAAAAAAAAAATATTTAGACGAATAAAGACGAATCGCAATAATGTATAGCGTTCCTCGAATGGCTTTCCAGAAATCTAGGTCTCACGTCTTGTAACATCGCTCTGTAGGGTACTATCAAGTGACGAGTGGCACAAGAGTGATACGAGGCAATATAACAGTTCAATGAGGCTATTCATTAAGACACTTAAACAATTACTAAAGCAACACTTCCTAAAATACCATTTATGATATTGTACAGTCGTGGGACAAAAAAGTAAACACCCCCTACTAACTCCTCAACAAATTATCGTAGACGAATGTTACTGGTACCGTTCTATTGTAAATAAAGTTTACTTTTAAATGATGTATATTAAATTTGCTTAGGGGGCCATCTACATATTAAAACGAATCCAAACTTCATTTTTTCAATGGCAATACCCAAATTTAACGAGATATTTCAAATCTTCGGTTCAAACTATGCCTAGAAATGAAATTTCAAGTCATTTGAATGATACGTTTTTGAATTATAGACATTCAAAATTTAGTGCTTCTAATGTTAAATTACATTTTCATATTTTTATTTATATCTCCTAAATATGCTCCTAATGTGCTAATTTTTTGTGTAGCAATAATACTAATATAACACAAACATAAATACGTTGAATTTGCAATTTTTATATTTTTATGATATGAGTTATTAATTATGAAATTAATATTCGAAAAAATTATGAATTTCAACCAACAATTTTTTTGATGGATTTAGATTTATTAAGTCCTGCTTTATGGAAATCCAAAATTTCACATTTTTCTTCCAAGTAGTTTTCAAATTATGCTTAAAAAACGGCAAAATGATGGTTTAAGGGGTCGTCTATGATAGAAGTGACTAGATATTTTAAATTTCTTATGCTTTCCTGCAATCTAGTTTCAATGACTGCTTGAGTGTTGCTTAAGGTGCCTTGATCAAGAAGGGGGCTCTCTCGGTTAATAATCGTGTACCGAACTTCAATTTGCATACAGCCCTTAAAACACGCTTGTTTTAAAACAATTAATTTCTCTGAAAATTATCGTATGGATTGAATAAAAATTTATTTTTAGGCTAATTGAAGGGTGTAGAGTTCATTTATGCTGTCAGAATTGTGTACTGCTATTGAAAAAAAAAAGTTACGGTTCGTTTTAATATGTAGATGGCCTTCTAAACAAATTTTATATGCATCATTTAAAAGTAGACTTAAT
This sequence comes from Maratus speciosus, assembly GCA_963932465.1. Lineage (NCBI taxonomy): Eukaryota > Metazoa > Arthropoda > Arachnida > Araneae > Salticidae > Maratus > Maratus speciosus. Next base: position 217,543,587 of record OZ010788.1, read on the forward strand.
TTCCAATTGTTCGGTACCAGTTACTTTCTTCTACGATAATTTGTTGAGGAGTTAGTAGGGGGTGTTAACTTTTTTTCCCACGACTGTATATACATGATTTTCTGCTCCGAAAATGATATTGTCCATACATACTTTCTTCGCGGGTCACTGTCAATGACAGTGACGGTTACAGTAACTGAAATAAATCTGATACATGTTCTGATATTGTACCATTGTTGTTACATCATTCTGTAAGTTATGACAATCAATTTGGACCACACTGTACACAACCTGATTGATACTTTGTTGAATTGTGAAACATTAATGTTATCTTCATTTTTAGTATTTTGTTTATTTGAAACGCGGTATCTCACAAGAAAACTTTTTTAGAGAACTCAGAATGTTATCTAACTTTTCTATGTGATAATTCGGTCATGTAAAAATTTGACTTCCTGTTCTTGAAAACACTACATTATCATTTTTAGCATTTGTTTACAATAGGGATGCACAACCTGTGGCCCGCGATCACAATTTATATAATTTCTTCATTTTTTTTGACAAAATTTCGCCAATTTATAACTGGAAAAATTGCAATTTTTTGTCCATATGTCGCAGGAAAAAATCGCGAATTTCGTCAATTTGCCCCGGGAAGAAATTGTAAATTTCATCAGAGCCAATTAAGAATCGCAAATTTCGTTAATCGAGTCGGGAAAATCGCGAAATTTATCCATGAGTCGCAGAAAAATCTCAAATTTCGTGGATCAACTGGGGAAAAATCTCGAGTTTTGTCAGTTTAACTCGAGAACAAATCGCGAATTTCGACAATTTGCAGCTGAAAAAATTGGAAATTTCGTCAAAATCAGTTAAAAATCGTGAATTTCGTTGATCGGACGCGTTAAAAATCACGAATTTTGTCGATTATATAATCCTTGATCGGTTGCTGAAATATTGCGAGATTTGTTAGTTGATCGTGAGAAAAGAATCGGAATTTTGTCAATTTACCGCGGGAAAAATTATAAATTTCGTCAGACTCAGTTAACAATCGCAAATTTCGTTTATCGGGCGCGGAAAATTTTCGAATTTTGTTGATTGCGAGAGGAAAAATCGCGAATTTTATCGACTCGGCTCGGAAAAGTCTCAAATTTCTTTAATCGGGCACAGAAAAATCGCGAATTTTGTCGATGAGGTACGAAAAATTGCAAATTTTGTTGATCGGCTGCGGAAAAATCGTGAGTTTCGTCAGTTTATCGCGAGAAAAATGTCGAATTTCATCAATTTGTCGAGTAAAAATTACAAATTTCTTCAAAGTCAGTTAAGAATCACGAATGTCGTAGATCGGACGCGGAAAAATCGCGAATTTTGTCGTGGAGCTGCGGTAAAATTGCAAACTTTCTTGATCGGCTACAGAAAAATCGCGAGTTTCGCCAGCCTTTTGCGGGCAAAAATCGCAAATTTCGTCAATTCGTCACGCGAAAAATTACAAATTTCATCAGATTCAGTTAACAATCAAAAATTTTGTTAATCGGGCACAGTAAAATCGCGAATTTGTCGATGAGGTACAAAAATTGCAAATTTCGTTGATTGACTGGGGGAAAATTGCGATTTTGTCAATCTGTCGCGGAAAAAAATCACGAATTTTAACAATTGATAGAAAAAATTACAAATTTTGTCAATTGGTTGCAAAAATATTGCGAAATTTTTCAATCGCTCGTGAAAAAAAATCGTGAATTTTCCCGAAAATTCGCGAATTTCGTGAATAGCTCATGGAAAAAATTACAAAATTTGTGCGTCGGTCCCAAAAAATATCATGAAACAGAAATCCATTAGCCGCAGGAAAAAATCGCAAATTTCATCGATTGTGCGCGTAAAAGAAATCGCGATTTCCCCCAATTTATTGCGCGAAAAAAATCGCAAATTACATCAACGTATATCAGGAAAAAATCACACTTGTCGATTGGTCATTGGAAAAAAATTGCAAATATTGTCACGTAAAATTTCTGAAAATCGCCAATCACTCAGGAAAAAATAATCGCGAATTTTGTCAATCGTTTATGGAGAAAACTTGCAAATTTCGACGATCGATCGCAGAACAAACAAGTCGCGAAATAATTCGATCGGGGGCGGAAAAAATTGAAATTTTCGTTGATCCGTTGTGGAAAAAAAATCGCGAAATTTGAATATTTATCGCTGAAAAAAATCGCAAATTGCGTCAATCGCAGGTATAGCAAATTTGTTGTTAGAAAAGATTGCAAATTTTGCCAATCTGCAATGGAAAATTACCGCGAAATCTATCAATCGGTCGTTGATCAAAAATCGCGAATTTCGTCAATCAGTCGCACTTGATTGTCAAAAGAAAAACTAGTCGGATGTACCAATCCCAGAACTTTCTTCTATCTCATACATGTTAATAATACTTCAAAATTCGCTATCACACTGCCAAAATTAAATGGCAATCTATGCATCTCATGAGGATTCTAAAGATATGAAATTCCGTGCATTAGTTCTTGAGCTATGACTATCGCTGAAATCGTCTAAATCCAGCAAAATGCTGCCTAGCAGCGCCACCTATTGAGTGATTTATACCAAATTATAATCAGCAATAATTTATGTCAACGTCTGACTGAATCTGAAGTTTGGAGAAAATCCGTGCATTAGTTTTTGAGATAGAGCTATATCGAAAATCATGAAAATTCCTGCATAGCAGCGCCACCTATTGGGTGATTAACACCAAAACCTAATTAACAACAACTTGTGTCAACATGCAACTAAATCTGAAGTTAGATAAAAATTCGTCCATTAGTTCTATAGATAGAGCTATTGAGGCAATCGTGAAAAAATCAGCACAGAAGCGCCACCTGTTGGGCGATTTACACCAACACATAGTCAGTAGCAAGTCATATCAAGGACTAACTGAATCTGAAGTTTGATGAAAATCCGTGCGTTAGTTCTTAAGATAGAGCTATTGGGGAAATCGTGTAAATCCTGCAAAATTCATCATAACAGCGCCACCTGTTGGGCGATTTACACCAACACATAATCAGTAGCAAGTCATATCAAGGACTAACTGAATCTCAAGTTTGATGAAAATCTGTGCGTTAGTTCTTAAGATAGAGCTATTGGGGAAATCGTGTAAATCCTGCAAAATTCATCATAACAGCGCCACCTGTTGGGCGATTTTTCACCAAAACATAATCAGCATCAATTCATATCAAGGACTAACTAAATCTGAAGTTTGATCAAAATCCGTGCATTAGTTCTTGAGATAGAGCTATTGTGAAAATCGGGGAAAATGCAGCATAGCAGCGCCACCTATTGAGCGATTTACACCAAAAACTAATCAGCATCAATTTGTATTAGGGACTAACCGAATATAAATTTTTATTAAATTCCGTGCATTAGTTCTTGAGATAGAGCGCCCACAAAATTTGTATCACATACACACAGACAGACAGACAGACTCACAGAATCACAGACAGACATTTTGTAAAAACATGTTTTTTGTAATCTCTGACCCCTAAAACGTGTAAATCCGTCGAAAACCGGAATTCGAAAATTTTCATGAATCCAATACTTTCTTCTTGTAAAGATAGAAGAAAGTAAAAAAGAGTTTTGTTAATAGTCCGCAGAAAAAATAGCATAATTAGTCCATCATGCCTTGTTATTTCAAAAATAAGTTTCCTTTTATTTTAAATGAAGTTATTCTTCAATATATATATATTTTAAAATTTTCAATAACGTTCAATTATTTAGAAATTTTGTGTATTTTTTTTTCTTCAAGTTACCATTTGTCAAGAAGGAACAGTTAGTCTTCATAAAGTGTTGAATGGTTATTCATACAGATGCGAAGAAGCCCTGCATTCCTTCATACAATTATTTATTTCAGTTTGTCTATTTTTATTATAGACAAAAAATAATTATTCATCAATAATAAAGACTTACTAGGACTTCCCTCAGAGGGATTAGTCTGAGCGATATTACTGAGAACATAGATTTAATAATAACATGTGGAAGCAAAGAAAATGAGATGTTATCTTTAATTGTCCATATACTTCGAAAAATTGAAATGATGAAAAAAAACGAATTGTAGAATTACAAAATCTTATATATAAATTCGTATACACTGTTTAAAAAAATGGGAAATCAAACCATTCAAGACAACCATGCATGGATATAAAATTGAAAGTACGCAATATATTAAAAGTAAAATAGAAAATGAAACACTAATTTACTTATATCGGAATTTTAACTGTATAAAATGATGTCAAGAGCATAATCAGACGCTCCGCACCAATTTGAGTAACTTTAAATGACAAATATATGATGTTTAAAACGAATGGACTATACTTTATATGGTGTGTGCCCCCCGGAATAGTTAATATTGTAAAATATCTGTTTTCCACGGATGCAATAAGGTTGTCGATAACATTTAAAGAATTCTTTTCTCAAAATCTAATATAGTATCAAAGTACCGAATACATCAAAAGTGGCATGCAATGCTTCGTTAGAGTGTGTTTTAGATATGCTCGATCGGATTTAAATGATGAGTGTATGCTGGCCACTACATACGCTGTATTGTTTTGTTTTCAAACATATTCTGCACAAGTTGAGCTGTATTTAGCATGTATTAAATAAAAGAAATCGGCAATGATTACAACATAAAGTATGACACAAGATCTGAATATATCGTCTGCATAACTTTTGAGCTGTCAAAGTGTCATTTGAAGTAATTTACAAATCCATACATATTTATTCAGCAAATCATGCAAGCTAACATACGCCAATATGAACCCGATTACAAAATTTCACCAGAATAAGTTAATATATAAAAAATCTACTAATGATAATTGAGAATATGACCTTATGATAAAATGTCTAGAAAAATGAATCGGATGAAAAATTCATATCACATTTAAAACGGCACTTCCCTCTGTTAGTGGCCTTGGCGAGAGAGAGAAAAGCCTAGAGAAGGAACACTTTAACAAGTACTTTCGGGCAACCTACTCACTGTTTCATACAGGTCTTTATTCAATATTTACACAATTTATTTAATGCTAGGTGGGTATCTATCAGTTTTGTTGCATTTAAATCGCATGTTTTGCGGAGGAAATGCAGCATTATGAAATATTTAAAGTTGCTGTACCTAATAATTCCAAATTAATGGTAATTGAGATCCCTTTCCGTTAATTTCATCTTTTTAAATTTTAAATTTTTTAGAAACCATTCATAGACACAATTGTATATTTTAAAACTAACCCGAAGCAAAATTTCAAGATTTTGGCCTCAGCAGTAACAGAGAAATAGAAAATTTGTGAAAGTTTTTTGTTTCTGCACTGTTTTATATAGCGACATTTTTAGAAATTGTTCTATTGCGAGAATTTACGTCATGATAAATACAGCCATGTCAATTTTCATGTTTATATTCCTAACAGTTCCATGTTCTTCGTTACTTAGATCATCTTTAGATCTTTTTCCGCTTTGTTTAGTCTTTCTATTTTTTAGAATTCGTTCTACAACGAGCATTTACATCTTATTAATTACTACCATGCCAAAGTTCTAGTTTCTAACCCCAACAGTATCCCAAAAATTTCAGTATTCCAAATAAATCATAGTTTAGAAACTTTCTAGAAATTTTTACGTTTATCCGTCAAATTGAACCTTTTAGAGAGCGTTCATTACGAGTATTCACATCTTAAAAGTAACTACCGCACCAAATTTAAAGTTTCTAACCCAATCAATATTGCAGAAATCACAATTTTAGAACTTTTTTGCTCCTGCAGCGATGTAGATTTTTGCACTGACATAAAATAGTCTTTTTTTCGGAGCAGAGATGGCCACCAACATTTTTTTAAGTTGGCTATGTAGTTTCAGAGATAACACCTCACAAACGTACAAGCATTAATAATATTATATACTTTATAATATTATAACACTTTATAATATTAGCATTAGATGTACAGATACAAAAGCCATTTATCTGTTACAAACTAAAGTGCCGGCGTTGCCCAGAATTTGAAGGATGTTTGTTCTGAAAAATCAATTTCAAAATTTAACATACAACGCAAAACAAACATTAAAAAAAGCAGTCGAAATGTTGTTGAATGAATCATATGAAAACGCTATATAAAAATGTATAAATGTATATAACAGACGCAAAAGAATACAGCTATAAATGAACTTATTTCAATTTACAATTGGAGCAATAATGTTAAAATACGCCAATATTTCCCTAATCGGGTTTTTATCATGCTTCAATACATTTTTCACACTCATATGACGCTATACTATAACCACCATGCGCTTTATATTTCCAATATGACGTAATATTTTCCTCTTTCACGTGGAAACCTTGAAATAGAAAAGTTATGAAGTTATATTCACTTTCATTTAAATTCGTCAAGCCATTTATTTCATTTTCATATTTCACGTGAATATCTTGCAATAGAAAAGTTATGACGTAATATTCACCTTTTTTTTAAATTCGGCAAACTATTTATTTCATTTTCATTTTTCACGTAGAAATCTTGCAGTAGAAAATTAATTGTTGTAGTACTAATTTTATTGTATTTTTTAATTGTTGGCAACTGCTATAACGAAAAATGTTTAAATTTGATAAGAAATTGCTGTTAAATTGGTGGTTTTTTATTAATTAAAAATTAGCTATAAGTTATTTCGATTCCGGATTAATTTAGTTGTCTCGGCCATGTTTTAATACACATGTACGTATCTCTTCACAATTTTGGCTTCCAAATTGTGGATTTTTTATAGAATTACAAACAGACAGATAGACAAGTTTTCATTTCTATATATCTCTCTATTCTATAAAAAGTAACTAACGCTGTCACCGCCACCGCCACCGCCGCCGCCGCCGCCACCGGTTTTGAATTTTTTGTGACCGGAGGTCTTTCTTCGTTAATATTAAGAAAACTATTGCATACAAATATATGAAAATCGGTGGTATTATAGCGAAATGTTTGATCAACACACTAATGCATACAGTTTTCAAATAGAAGAATTATTTTAAGAGATATTTAATGCTAAAGTTGGACAAAATCGTTCCATTAAAAAAAAATTATAAGAGCAAAAGCTATACATGGGAATTTAATCATTTTTAGATCATTTTATTCAATAGAAGATCCCGGTCTGCAGATTTCATTAATTTTTTTATTTGACTCATTTTTTGAGGTTTTATTTCTATTTTGAATTCAAATATTCAGCATTTTGACAGATATTTTTTTACATATTTTAGAAAATGGTATTAATTTAAACTGTTGCCAACTGTATAAACAGCGCAAACAATAATATTTGCTTCAAATAAAAAAAATTATTTACACGTTACTATTATAAACAGAAAAAACCTTCAAATTGGAATTAAATAATTAGGTATAAAAAGCAGGCACTTATTGGAAATTATGCCATGAAAACTATATTTACATGTGAATTTTAAAAGAGAAAGGATATTGTAAAATAAATTCATTAACATGCGTTAGAAATCTGAAATAGAACAAATTACGTCACATTACACTTATTATGCAAAATGAACAAAAAATAGTATTGCAAAACAGTTTAAATTTAAAAATTGCGCGAGACAAAATATTAGAGGTTAAATATTAGATTTTTTCAAAATTTCATTATTTGTCGTTTGATGTGAGGTGTTCAGCTATAAGTATGCAAATTTTTGTTTCCAACATAATTAGGGGCTGAGTTAGAAAAATTGCTTTAAATACACAAGTTAGAGCGCAGAGGGTTAAATATTAGACTTTTTTAAAATTTTATTATTTGCTGTTTGATGTGAGGTGTTCAGCTATAAGTATGCAAAATTTCACGTCTCCAACTTAATTAGGGCCTGAGTTAGAAAAATTGCTTAAAATACACAAGTTAGAGCCCAGAGGGTTAAATATTAGACCTTTTTCAAAATTTTATTATTTGTCGTTTGATGTGAGGTGTTCAGCTATAAGTATGCAAAATGGCAAAATGTCATGTCTCCAACTTAATTAGGGGCTGAGTTAGAAAAATTGCTTAAAATACACAAGTTAGAGCCTAGAGGGTTAAATATTAGACCTTTTTCAAAATTTTATTATTTGTCGTTTGATGTGATGTGTTCAGCTATAAGGATGCAAAATTTCATGACTCCAACTTAATTAGGGGCTGAGTTAGAAAAATTGCTTAAAATACAGAAGTTAGAGACTGGAGGGTTAAATATGACTTTTTCAAAATTTTATGATTTATCGTGTTATCGCAAGTGTTCAGCTATAAGTATGCAAACTTTCATGTCTCCAACTTAGTAAGGGGATGAGTTAGAAAAATTGCTTAAAATACATAAGTTAGAGCCCAGAGGATTAAATATCAGCCATTTTTCAAAATTTTATTATTTGTCGTTTGAAGTGAGGATTTCATCTATAAGTATGCGAAATTTCATGTCTCCAACTTAATTAGGGGCTGAGTTAGAAAAATTGTTTAAAATACATAAGTTAGAGCCCAGAGGGTTAAATATTAGACTTTTTCAAAATTTTATTATTTGTCGTTTGATGTGAGGTGTTCAGCTATAAGTATGCAAAATGGCAAAATGTCATGTCTCCAACTTAATTAGGGGCTGAGTTAGAAAAATTGCTTAAAATACAGAAGTTAGAGACCGGAGGGTTAAATATGACTTTTTCAAAATTTTATGATTTATCGTATTATCGCAAGTGTTCAGCTATAAGTATGCAAACTTTCATGTCTCCAACTTAATTAGGGGCTGAGTTAGAAAAATTGCTTTAAATACACAAGTTAGAGCCCAAAGGGTTAAATATTAAGCCTTTTTCAAAATTTTATTATTTGTCGTTTGATGTGAGATGTTCAGCTATAAGTATGCAAAATTTCATGTCTCCAACTTAATTAAATTAGGGGCTGAGTTAGAAAAATTGCTTAAAATACACAAGTTAGAGCCCAGAGGGTTAAATATTAGACTTTTTCAAAATTTTATTATTTGCCGTTTGATGTGTGGTGTTCCGCTATAAGTATGCAAATTTTCAAGTCTCCGACATATATAGTTTCTGAGAACGGGCTCTGTGACAGACGGACAAACAGACAGACAAAGGAGTGAGACAGGTAGGGTTTCGTTAGATGAACGAAACTCTAAAAACATGCTGCGGATGACTGTAACAACATCCTAAAATTACATTACCATCAGCGATCTACCAATCCCGAATTTAGTTTATATTCGTTTCATATATTCTTATTCTTTTGTGCGGCCCTGTAAAATAATTATCAATATTATATACAGTAAAACCTCTGAATAGTGGACACCCCGAGAATGCAGAATTTGTCCTCTATTTAGAGGTGACCACTACTGAGAGTAAAACATGTACAGTTATTTAAGGGTTGGTAATCGAAAAAATGTCCGCTAAATTGAGGTATCCGCTAATCGGGTGTGTCCGCTATGGAGGTTTTACCAGTAAAACTTCTGAATAGCGAACACCTCGGGAGGGCAGAATTTGTCCTCTATTTGGAGGTGTCCGCTACTGAGAGTAAAAAATGTACAGTTATTTAAGGTTTGGTAATCGGAAAAATGCCCGCTAAATAGAGGTGTCCACAAATCGGGTGTGTCCGTTATGGAGGTTTTACTGCATAATAATATCATCCTTTACAAGAAAATTGCATGCTGTATGATAGACAGACAGACATCCAGAGCAAGATAACCTCCCGGATCAATAAACACTCATGTCTTTTGTTTTAATCATCCACAATTGTATGTCATACAACATGCCAGATTTTATACAACAGGCTAAAAACGGTCACCGTGGTACGGAATACTGTATTATTATTTGTTTGCCCACCAAAACTGGTTGCCACGGGTTGTTGCAAGGTTTGTGATCACGTGGTTGAAACTGATCTATTCAATATTACTGCGTGCGTATTTTTTTTTATTTGCTCCATGTGTTCAAACCAGCTGTCTACGAAAACATCAACCGGTGAAAGTGACGCACACCAAATTTCTGTAACGTATGCAGATAAATTGTGCTTTTTTATCAGTTTTTTCTATATAATTTTTAAACGGTTTGGAACTTATTTTTCATAGTAGGTGCATTCAGTAGGCGACCCTCATAGGTACCTTCTGGTACAATCAGAAACGAAATCCGACAAATATGTTTTGAGTTATGCTTGACGAAAGGTTTTTATTAGGCTTTTTTTTTAGTAGGACATGGCGTTAATATCCATCGTAGTAGTAAAGTGTCCGGACAGTAATATTTCGCTGAGTATTAGCCTTCGCTTCGCTCAGACAATTACCCCCCCCCCTACCTCCCCGATATAGAATTTTCTCTGTGTTACTGATGTGGCCCTCGACAACCCAAAATTTTTTGTAAGTGGCCCTTCTCTTAAAAAGGTTGTGCACCCCTAGTTTACAACAATATATACCATAATTGTTTTATTAAAACTGTTTGGAAATCTTAACGGCACAAAATATAATTGTTATTTTCTACTCTCGAACAAATGGGTTAAGTATGGGTAAGCATGTTATGAATGTGTAGCTTGGATCTTGATTATAAAATCATTATTACTTATTTCTATCTTTAATAGAAGAAAGTATTGTAATCGAAATTTTTTCGACTCCCTGTTTTCGACGGATTTACACAGTTTAGGGGTCAGAGATCACAAAAAACATGTTTATACAAAATGTCTGTCTGTCCATGTGTCCGTCTGTCTGTGTGTCCGTATGTCCGTGTGTCGCCATTGTACCTTCAAAATTATTAAGTTTTGCTTAGACTTGAACCAAATTTTTTTTAAGTTTTTGGCTATGGCAAGCAGGTCTTCCCTCAATTTTGAAAAAATCCACCTGTAGGGGGCGCTGTAATAGCGATTTTTGTGCATTTTGAATACTGTACCATCGAAAATTGTATGAAGTTACGCATCGAATTAAACCAAATTTTTTGTGTATGTTTTTGGCCATGGCAAGAAGGTCCTCCATGAATTTGGAAAAAATTCGCCGTTAGGGTGTGCTGTAATAGCGATTTTTGTGAGATTTTTGTGCATTTTGAATATTGTTCCATCGAAAATTGTATGTAGTTATGCATAGAAGTGAACCAAATTATTTGTGTATATTTTTGGACGTAGCAAGAAGGTCCTCCCTGAGTTTGGAAAAATCCCGCTGGAATGGGGCGCTCTAATAGCGATTTTTGTGCAATTTTCAATATTATACCATCAAAAAGTGTATGAAGTTGTGCATAATTCTAATCCCAACAAAAAGTTTTCGGTAAAAAAAAAAAAAGCCAAGTTCTCCGTAATGTTTCGGCCAGAAAAAGTAGTGATATCTGAAGTTTGAACAAGGGCACAAGTTAAAAGCTAAACATCCCAAATCTTTCATTGAAAATGGCTTCCTGCGACTTGGCCGTTAATGCCTTCTACAGCATTCCAAAACTAATGATTGGAAATTTCGCATTTATGAATTATTTAAATATTAAAATTAATATTAGTATGCAAAGAGGCAAATTCACATAAAGACATTCTAAGTAATAGATTTCTGTTAAATACCATTCAATTTCAACAAACAATAGTTTTGATTACAGATCCTTTAGTCCACATGTGGTTTAATTGCATTTTCGTACGGTCTAAAAATAAAGTCATTAACGTGAAATCTAAGAAATAAAACAAAATTTACTTTCTTCAAATCTCACAATATGTTACATTATATTTTATTGTATAATATTGAAATCTTGTGCATTGACGAAAGAGATTTTTTTCGTTTGAACATTTATTATAGTTTGTTTGCATACATTAACAGGTATTCGATTTATAAACTGTTAAAAGCTGATACTAATTATGTTTTATCAATTAGAAATATTACAATCTGAATACAAGTATTTTGTTATATTTAACTTCTAAGCATTTAAGTAGACTGAAGTGGTTTAAATTCTTTTTTTAAATGTGCATTTTATTTCTGTACTTTGAGCCACAAAATGCCTAAAATAATCAAAAAATGTAGTTGGCATGTAACTCATTTGTACATATTTTAAAATTTGAAAAACTCTCTCGAAGGCATTTACGGCCAAGTCGCAGGAAACCATTTTCAATGAAAGATTTGGGATGTTAGGCTTATAACTTGTGCACTTGTGCGAACTTCAGATATCACTCCTTTTTCTGGCCGAAACATTAAGGAGAACTTGGCTTTTTTTTTTTTTTACCGAAAACTTTTTGTTGGGATATCACTACTTTTTGTATATTTTTTCTAGTTTTTTCTAAGCTATATTAATATAAAAAAAAACTTAAATTTCAGTACTTTTATGTTAGCCGGGAGCAAATCTCCTAATTAGCATTTTGTTTTTTCACCAATAGTAGTTTTCATTTTTCACATGTGTAAATTAGAAACAATGCTTTGATTTTCAAATAAAATATTTTGGTTCATGTTATTATTTGTTATTTATTTATTTATTTATTTATTCCTATGTTAAATATTCTATTAAATTAAATGAGGGATATGCATCTATTTTAAATGAGATGACTGAAAAGTTTATATTTTTAAATGAAATGAATGCAATATGAACAATAGAGTTGGGGACAGTATTTGTCGATTTGCCACTCGCGCCCGGCTAGCATAAAAATACCTAAATTTATTTTATTGAGCTTTACAAATTCATACTTTATTTCTTTTTATATTAAAGTACTAGCCGCCTCTAGCAAGTAGTATATACTCTATTAATTGCATGTTAAACGTTGCAGCATTGTTAAAGACAGCTTTATTAGTTACCCATTTCATTTAATTAAAAGCAGATTTTTAAACTTTCATCTGAGAACTAGGATATTTTTCCACTATAAGGACCTTGGCGTTTTTTAAAAATCTTGGCGCAATTCGGACTTCAGAAACTGAGATATGTTGCCAAATGATATAAACAACTATGAAAACAAACCTGATGAACTTTTATGTTCTTATATATGGTTAATTCCATGCGAACTTGTCATGTCTGTCAGACACTACGATTTTTGGCTACCAATATTTTAAAACTGAAAAATGAGACTTATTTTATCGGAGATATCTTATCAATTCAATAAGGCGAAGCAAACTTTTCGAAAATAACGGTGGCCAACAAGCATAACGATTTTCAGCTTTGTGACAGACATGACAAGTTCGCATGGAATTAGCCATATGTATTTATATACATACAAACATTTTACTTATACACGTATAAAATATTGTTTTTTATATACAAATTATTTATGTTGGTATATAAAAATAAATAAACGGGTTTCTTACATTAAATAAATTGTATACATGTGGAAAAAATTGCTTGTGTATATGACACATTAGATAGGTTGCCAGAAAATACGTTATTATCAAATTTCTTTTCTCCTCAAGGCTATTTTCTCTATTTTGCCAAGGCTACTATATCGGAAACCTACCGAATTGCGCTTATATTTTGTTAAATGTTTTATTGTTTTAATATCGTGATTATATCATAACCTATACTGATTAAAATTTTTAGGTATATTCATTTTTTTTCTATTTAACAAACATCTTTGGAAAAGCATATATATAAAGTTTTATTCTGCTTGAAATTACGTGACCCTTTCAAAACTCTGTAATCGAGTATTGGCGACCAACATTGGCGCAATTGAATGTGAAGGAACTGTTTACGGCCAAATCAACACCCCCTGTTTTAAGGGTTTAGAGGCGGAAATTCTGTGTTTTCTGATTTTTATGGTTAATTGGGCTACAAACCCGACTTACTTGAGAAATTTCATGATTCTACCACTTTTAGAAGTGCCTTAGTTATTTGATGATGCGAAGTGAGTCAGTGACAAAAAAGCGCTTTTTCGGAATTTAATATTTCGAAAACTACTAAATACAGAAACATGAAATCGTGGAACCTTAGTTCAGTTTGATCATACGAACATGTGTATAAAAGAAAAAATTCTATATCTCTCCCTAAAACGACGTTATGAGGGGGTGAAAAGTATGCCGAAATGGTTCAGGAAAAGGTAGCTTACGGCTTGTGCGAACTTGGCGGACGTACTGCCGTGCTCCCAGATAAAAATACTTATGAAGTTGTGCATAATTCTAATAAAAATACTAATAAAATTAATTTAAATGAAATACTGACATGAGATAGAAGAAAGTTTAGGGATTGGCAAATCCAACTAGTTAAAAATATAAGTACTCGACCAGTCACTACCAGAAACGCGACTGTCTTTCCAAAAAAAAATAAATAAATAAATAAATAGGTAAATAAATAGGGATTGCATAAGAATATCTTATATATAAATATTTTGAAATACAATACAAAGAAAGACGAAAATGATGAGTTTGTTCTATTCGAATATTTTCAAAAGAAATATAAAAGAAAGTTTCCCAAATCATCGATATTTTTTTCTGCAACTCTTATAAATTCTCTGGGAAGTCTGAAAGAAAGATACAAATATTATAAAAATATAATAAAATGCTATGTGGTCAGAATATATTTCGATTTGCGATACCAAATTCATAGCAATGGAAAATTTTGACTGTAAACTTTGAATATTTCAAAAACCGTATCCTTACATATTTAAACATGTGGTTTTGTGTAAAATAAGAAAACTTCTTTCTTCTCCTAGGGACCCTCTCCTTGGCATATGCATCTATAACGCATGAATGATTTAAGAACTACTTATAATTAAATTATTTGTTAATTTAATTAAGCTTAAATTTAGATAAATTTGTTGCACGTATTGTATAGTACGAAGACAAAAAAGCATATAGAAAAAAAATATATATAGTGCAGTTACCATTTCATTTTTAATCTTGAATAGCACTTTGTAAGCAAATAGGACAAATTGTACTATTCATATGAAGTATCAAATAAAAAATAAGTTATTGTGATAACATGGACACTCTTTAGACTATGTTTTGTGTGATGAAAAGTTTGAATAGGATGAAAGTCTTTAACCGTAGGGTGCATTACAACAAAAGAATATTTTGTTCACTGTGGATCGATGTCATCTGGTGCAGTTCGTAAAATTCAACCTGAAAATTATTGCAAAATCAAAGCTGATGATTTAGTGTCTCCTTGATTGGTGGAAAAAAATTTTAATGCTAATTACTAAACTTGAACAAAAAATTACAAAATTGTAAGTTTCTTTGAGAATCACAGACTACAACTCTTTCATCGATCACGAAATGTAACAGGGGCGTATTTAGTCTGCATGTTAACTCTCTATGTTTGAGATCGGCTCGTTTTGGGCGAGCTCAAGATTTTCAGGGTTTTACGAAAACGATAATTTCTTTACCTTCCTTTGAAAGGTTCTTCTTGAAGACACTTATTTTCTCGCAATATGGACAAAACTGATCTATGCTTAACAAAATCATTCCTACTCAAAAGCATCCCAGACTACTGTTCTAATACACATTACGAGATACGAGGGAAAGATTCTTTGTAAACATGATTAAATTAATATTATTAAAAGGAAACTTAAAAGGAAACTCATTGTTGGGAATTTATGGAACAATATCTGAAATCATTTTTTCCAATGAGCCAAGAAAGGCTCAGGTGCAAAACTCTATTAGAGAACACATAAAAAACCATAGACTACCATAACCACAGACAACCATAGTCGCAATTCCTTCACTCAATGAAAAATACATGATGCTTTGTTCTAAGCCGAAGTCACTTTTGAAATAAAAAATTAACAGTAATTAAGATATTGTACCAACTTTTAATGCAAACATTCCTTGCATTGGATAAAATGAGTTGAGCTATTGAAAAATTGTTAAAGAGCACAGTAAATTAGGCAATAAAAGTGTATGTAATGGTAAAAAAACATTCCGAGTAATTGAAGGACTTGTTCAACACTGTTTGGGCGAAGATGGTTTCCACTGTCAAATCTTTTTTGTGTCCCTTTCAGTCAGTGATAGCAACGCCTGTTGAAAATTTTGTTAAAATTTCTTCATTATTTTTATAAATTATGAACAAAAATCCAGTCTTCATCTAAAAAAAAAAAAAAAAAGTATATAAAAAAAAATAGAAACTAATATATTGCTGTGATTCAATAAGATTCTATCTCTTGATCATGAATTCTAATTGTATTTCTTTATTGTGTATATGCTTTATATTAAAGATGAGGTACTATATATGTGTAATATTAAACATGAGATATTGTATATGTTTCATATTAAACATAAGATATACGTAAAGAATTAACATTATTTTCCGTTAATACACCAGATAAATTTCTTTTACTTAAAAATTTGTAAGAAGGGAAAAGAAAATTATTTATTAATGCAATATTACAAACATGAATTTAATATAATAATCATGTCTAAATATTTAATGTAAAAAAATAACTGATTTTTTTTTTTTAGAAATTAATGTATTTCTGTGATTAACTACGATTCTATCTCTTGCCCATGAATTCTAATTGTATTTCTTTATTGTGTTTATGCTTTAAATTAAAGATGAGGTACTGTATATGTTTCATATTAAACATGAGATATACGTTGAGAATTAACATTATTTTCCATTAATACAGCAGATAAATTTCATTTACTTAAAAAATTGTAAGAATGAAAAGAAAAACTATTTATTAATGCAATAGTACAAACCTTAATTTAATATAATTCAATTATATATAGTAAATTCAATTATATATTTTCAATTATATATAGTGAAATAATTCAATAAATTTTTTTGAAAGAATTAAATGCATTCATAAGCTAATATATCGTATATTTTCTTGTGCGTAATTCACCCCCCCCCCTCCAATTTTAGCCTAAATTTTGATTTGTGCAGTGTACGCTGAATATTTTCGACAACTACCTGAAACCACATTTGTTTTTATTAAGTCATAATGAAACAAATATTATGTGGATAATATTAAATATAATTTTAAACCAGATAATAAATTCTGAAAGCATTCTTATTTTGAAAATTTTAAGTGCTGTTTCTTCCTTTTAAGCAATTTTATCTCATCAATAAATGTTGTACCGCATTTACCCGTGCATATTACATGTATTGCTGTAGAAAACGAAGAATATGATGTATAAAGCGCTCCATACGATTTTCACGACAGACAATCCATGAAACCCAAATCATTTAAAACCTGAGAAAGTTTTCGATTAAACAATAGGTAACAGAAACAAAAGCTTTTAGAACCAAGAAATCTGCACAGAGATTTATCCGTCAACATAACCTTAAACTACGTATCTAGAAATCACTCTTATAGTCATTCTCTGTAAGGTATTTAAGTTGTCCGAACCAAATAATTCATTAAAGTATTATCAGTAAGCAAAGTAAATGAAAAAATCGCACTTATTATGAGAATATTATGAGCGTATTATATGCTTATATTGTTGCATATATTATGAGGCAGTGTATTTTGTTTGTAATTATTTCTAGATAAATATTTAAAAATAAGATTTTCAATGTGAGGAGAGTATACAATCACATAAACCTTATAAAGATAAGGTATTGATATTATTTGATGATGCGATATGATGATGCTTTATGATATTGCGAAATTTAATAAGAGGGTGAAAAAAAGACCGCGAATAGGGCAAGTTATACTTGAGAAAACTTTAAGTTATAAATCCTACAAAATGTTTCAATTTCACCGATTGTATTTTGTGAAAATCGTGTAGAGCGGATTATACATCATACGTATTTTTTTTTCGTTTTCAACAAGAGTATGTACAATATGCACAGGTAAATGCAGTACATCATTTGTTAAGAAAATAAAAGTGTTTAAAATGAAGAAACAACACTCGAAAATTTCAAAATAAAAATGTTTTCAAAATTTATTATTTGGTTTATAGTTATCTTTGATGAAAATAATCGTATTCTCTAAGAACTTTTTCACGTTTGCATTTTCAAAAGTTAGTTTCGAGTGATTTTAAATTTTCATTAACAATCAATCATTCGTTCAATACGGTTCAGTTTTTGCAAAATATTCCATGTTTTTATAGACAGTTAATAATTTAATTTTTCAAAATTATTCTGTTAACCTGTGGAAAATAATTGCAGTAAATAAAAAATCATAAATGCAATAGTATGGCAGAAAATGATTAAAATTTGCTCATTTTGAAAAAATATATATATATAAATTAACAAAAGATGATGTGTATGAAAACGAATTCACAGACTTTAATTTAGTATAAAATAAAACGTATAGTTTAAAAAGGAAACATTGTATGATTAATTTAATGTGCGCGGGTTTTCTATTTGAAATAATATTCCGTAATGTGTTTTCTACTGAGCTCGTCATCGATATCATCATTATGTATTTTATTTCAAAAGGAATATACACACTCTCAAAAAATACTGTCAATTTCACGGAAAACTCTTGTCAGCATTACTGCCCGTTTTACTCTGTAAATTATATGTTTTACTCTGTAAATAAATTCTGCTAATGGTGCCGATTTTCTATGTGCGAAACAAAATTTTTCTGCGTTATAGACAGAGTAATCCTGTTAAATTAAAACAGAGTTTCTTGAAAAGAAACAAAGTTCCCCCATCTCATAGAGAGGAAAATCCTGCTCAACGGGAAATGATTTTCTGTGTTACAGTACAAGAATTTTTGCTTAATTAAAACTTAGTTACTTGTACGTCTATAAAGAAAAATCTTTTTACTAATAAGGTGCTCAAAAATTTATGAAATATTCTGTTACAAATGAACTGGTTTTTAAAACTTGAAAACCATTAATATTAAAAATCATATTTAAAGAAAACAGAAAAGCTCTTTGTTGTCTGTTTTCTATTCCCCTTTGTCTTCTGTTTTTTTTTTTTTACATATGATTTTAATATTAATGGTTTTTCAGTTTTAAGGACCAATGCATTTCTAACGGGATATTTAATAAATTTTCAAGCACTTTTTTAGTAAATAGACTTATCCTTTTAGTTATTTTAACGCAAGGTGCATATGTCCTTCCACTCTGAACTCGTCTTTGAGATTTTAAGTTTTTCTACTTATACATATGCCTAACTTTTCCGCCGATGAGCATCATAATCATCAAAATGATAGCTGCTATGGTCGAAATGGTTCACTTAAATAAACTGATACAAATCAAAGTCTTTGTGCGATATTTATAAATAACAAGTTTGTTTGTGCGTTCCTTTTATAGAACACATTCATCTGACTTGTGTGCTTGACACTAGAGCCCGCTTATAAGTCATCGTCGATATACAGGGACGAGATAGCTCAAGGAAATTTACAACACCAGAGAATTACATCCTGGGGGCTCCACAAAGAGTGGGCAACGGAACCGGCGGGATTCGAATCCACCCCCACCCCCCAACTACGCTCTCAAGCGATTAGTGGCGTGGTGCCTTATCCACTCAGCCAAGTGGGCCCTAGATAACGAGTGTCGTAGCACGATTTTCAATGTAAGCTTTGTTCACACTTTAAAATATAACTAGCATCAAAGACTTATTAAAACTTGGGGGGGGGGGGGGGTTCAATTTAAATTTTTGCCGCTTTAAATAGCTCTCAAGATTCGTTAAACTTTCTTTCAACAACTAAAGTATCTAAAACAAGTAAAGTATAGTGTCTAGAAAATACAATGTGTCAATCGAACAGCCAAAAGTTTCTAAAAATGTGAACTTCATAAATGATGAACGATGCAGAACAATAAATGGCGATCGCAGCAACATCTGTTAGTTCAAACGTAAACATTCTATAAGGATTCAATTGACAAAGCATTTCGGCCTGCGTGGAGCTACCAGATGTCACTGTGATGGACATTTGTCGTTCGACATTGTTTAAAATTTATGGGATTCAATTTTTTAGCACATTTTAAAGCATTACTGGAATTGCCGGTTGCCACACTAGATCTTCTAGACGCTTTAGTAATGTTCACGGATGCGTCCGTACTCTTTCAGTATTGAATTATAGAATCAAGAATAATAGTGTGTAAATCTATTATCCAAATAGTGCTAAAAATTTGAATTCTTTAAATGTACAACGATGCTGAAATCCATAGAGACGATCGCAGTGACATCTACGGCACGTTTAAAAATTTCAATATAAACATCGTATTATTACAGAGCCTAGACTAGCAATTCTCTTGGGCTTTTAGAAAATATCCCTTAGATGTCACTAGGATCAACTCTTTCAGCATCGTTGGGCATTTAAGGAATTCAATATTTCAGAACTTTTTTAAGCATTACTGGGATAGTCGATTTCCACACTATTTATTCTAGACTCTATAACTAAAGTAATTTCAAAATTAGTATTTACCGATGTCGCCATGACGAAATCAAACGAATGTTTTCAAACTCACTCTCTAAGATAAATTTTTTGCAGGTGCCAAACGTGTTTCTTAGGTTTCTAAATAAACTCAAAGATTTAAAATTGTCCAGCATTCGCTTAATTTCGGCTCGCCTTCTAAAAATACAACGAGAAATTATATAGCAAACTAAGTACATTCGGTTTTTACAATGAACTAATTCAGTATAGATATTTTATAACTTTCCAATATGTTTAAATAGTTAAGTTTAAATTAGTACAAAAAATTTAATTAATATTATTAAAAATTCAATTAATATTATTAATTAATATAATACAAAATACTATTACTTTCAAACGAAAATGTCAGAACTTCGCAAAGAATAACAGTCTAATTTTGAAATACGTAGAAAGTATTACGTTTAAAGAAATCCTTTATCTCGATGAAAAACATTCATAAAAGAAAGGAAATGCATAAAATATTCTACCATATTTTCGTCCAATAATTCAATTTTCTTATTCAAACGGAAAAAATGTCAGAGGAAAATGCCAATGCGAGCACATTTCTTTGATGATTTAAATGCGACTTCGAAATATAAGATCATATTGATCTGCTTCATGGAATAAATATGTTTTTAGTACGCCAAGAATTACTTAAATAAATCACAAGTTTTATTTGGTACTTAAAAATAAAAATCTTTTGCTGAAGATTTTGATTTTATAAGTTTGCATTTATGACATGCATTCTTTCAGATTTAAGAGTTATTTAAAGTCAATTTATCTCATCTCTTTTAAATACTTTTCTTAATTGTTATCCATTTTTATGCTAATCAGAAATGTAAAAGTGCTATAATATATAACTGTGATGCGTATTTAATTGTTTTTAAATATATATATACGATATTCATATTTGGTACAGTAACCGTGCCATGTATAAAAAGTGCAAATAAGAATCTTTATAGTTATTAAATTTTTAAAGAAATAAAAAAAGAACGTAAAATCATATGTTAGGTATAGATTATGAAACTCTTTTCAACACATTCAGAATTCCATAATAAAACTTCACAGTTTAACTCATTAAGCGCTGCTATATATATTAACCGATTTCTTTTATGGAATCGTTGTTTTTTCTTAATGAACAGAATGCCATTAAAGTACTTCTGAAAAAAAAAAATGATTATTTATAAAAAACAGTATGTTCCTGAAATGGGAACAATGGCGTTTAATAGAGTTTTTTTTTTTTACAAAAATATACTTTTGTCTCCGTGTAGTTCATTTCTTTAGAAATAAAAGAAAGACTATGTCATTCTGAAAGAGACATTTTATGAAAAATTCAGATAAAATACATCTAGAAATGTAATAAACATCTACATTCATAATAAAAAAAAAATCAATTTACCTGTTCATACATATTTCATTATATATCTCTTTATTTTCCTTCATTACATTATCTTTTCTCTCTATTTTACATGAAAGACGACTGAACAATTTTTATGCAGCTTAACATTGCACTATTTACAGGAAACGGGAGTATTTTTTGACGTACTTTAAACCTAGATATTTTCCAAGCATTTTCTAAAAAATGGTTTACGCCATCAAAACGCACGTTATTTGGCAGAAAACCAGAAGGCCCCGAAAGGGGACGTTCTTCTATTTTATATCCTACTTTTTCAATGACGAAACAATTTCGCGAAAAAATTCTATCTGAGTAAGTTTTCTTTTACATTCCTTATGGACTCGACAAGCTGCTGCAACTCCCATATTTAGTGTGTTGATGAAAAATGGCCACAACCGTTTTCCTCTTTTATTCTTGGATGATGAATAATAAAAAACCGCAAATCGACATCATCCACGTTTTTGTTAATTTGTTTTGTTTACACCACCAAGACGTAATAACAAGGGGCTGCGGTATATCAATTTTTTTCTTATCCTGCATGCTCCATCTTTTTGCCGAACCTTCTCGTTCTGTAAGTTCAAAATTTCATGCCAGACAAACAGCCTGATTATCTTTCCAATTCACAATGCAAATTGTAGTAATAGAGTCAAATGTTCCTCTGTCTTTTTTCGTCAAAGCTTTAGAATCTATCAAAGGACAATTTTGTACCGTGTTTTAGGTAGCTTTCTTTACAAAAAAGCTACCTATTGCAGCCGTTCGGAGGAAAGCGATTTCAAAAAATTTTGGTATATTTTCATCGATCATGACCCCCAGACCCCGAAACCACCCTCCGTTCAAAATTGATATATATATATATATAATATCAATATATATATATATATATATATATATATATATATATATCTGACATATGTCATACTGTAACTCTCGTATTTATGAACCGATTTGGATGTAATTCAGTGTGTACATAGTACATACCAATGTCTCGACCGAGTTCGTTGGCCAGCTTCATCCGCCATTTTGTTTCAAAATGGCGGCCATTTAAAATTTTTTAAAAAATTTAAAATTTGAAATGTGGTACCAAAAAAAATGAAAATGGAAAAATATTTTTTTCTTATGTATTTGACCTTTATACAAAGACTCCGTAGCAGTTTTTGTTTCGTCTATATCTTAAAAAATGGCTGAGTTATAGCATTTTGAATTTCTAGCGAAGCTGGCATTTTGAAACGTCCTGAATTTTGTCACGCCATAAAAGGCGTATTTATGAACCGATTTGGATGTAACTTCGTTTATACATAGTACAGACCAATGTTTCGACCGAGTTCGTTGGCCAGCTTCATCCGCCATTTTGTTTAAAAATGGCGGCCATTTAAAATTTTAAGAAAAATTTAAATTGGAAATGTGGTACCAAAAAATTGAAAATTGAAAAAATATTTTTTTCTTATGTGTTTGACCTTGATAAAAAGATTCGGGAGCAGTTTTTGTTTCGTTTATATCTTAAAAAATGGCTGAGTTATAGCATTTTGAATTTCTAGCGTGGCTGACATTTTGAAACGCCCTGATTTTTGCCACGTGATAACAGACGTATTTATGAACCGATTTGGATGTACCTTGGTGTGTACGTAGTACATGCAAATAACTCAACCGAGTTCGTTGGCCAGCGTCATCCGCCATCTTGTTTCAAAATGGTGGCCATTTAAAAAAATTAAAAAAAATTTCAATTTAAAATGAGATGCTAAAAATTTGGAAAATGAAAAAGATTTTTTCGTATGTGTTTGACCTTAATACAAAGATTCCGGAACAGGTTTTGTTTCGTCTATATCTAAAAAAATGGCTGAGTTATAATATTTTTAATTTCTATTGTGGCTGACATTTTAAAACGACCTGATTTTTGTCTTTCGATAACAGGCGTATTTATGAACCGATTTGGATATTACTTGGTCTGTACATAGTGCATACCAATATCTCGACCGAGTTCGTTGGCCAGCTTCATTCGCCATCTTGTTTCAAAAAGGTTGCGATTTTTTTTAAATGTATTTTAAAATTTAAAATGAGGTATTAAAAAATTGGAAAATGAAAAAGATTTTTTTTTATGTGTTTGGCCTTGATACAAAGATTCGGAGAAGTTTTTGTTTCTGAAAATTTGTTCTTTTGTTTATATCTTAAAAAGTGGTTGAATTATAGCACTTTGAATTTCTATCATGGCTAACACTTTGAAACGATCTTGTATTTGTCACGCGATACCACACGTATTCGCCTATTTCGATGGAAGAAGGCATGTGGATAGTATACATCAATATCTCGACCAAGTTCGCTGGCCAGCTTCATCAGCCATCTTGTTTCAAAATGGCGGCCATTAAATTTAAAAAAATTATATTTAAAGTGAGGTGCAAAAAAATTAGAAATTGAAAAAGGTTTCTTTCTTAAGTATTTGACCTTGATATAAGGATTCAGGAGCATTTTTTGTTTGCCTTTATCTTAAAAAATGGCTCAGATTTAGTAGTTTCAATTCCTAACGTGGGTGACATTTTGAAAAATCTGATTTTTTGCCTGCGACAGCACTCGTATATATCAACCGATTCCGATGTGAGTGAGCATGTGCACAGCAATTACTAAGGTCTCGACCAAGTTCACTGGTTAGCCTCATCCACCATGTTGTCTTAAAATGGCAGGCACTTTAAGAAATCACCGAATTTGGCAGCCAAATATAAGTTACTTTAATTAAAAGCAGCTTGGATAAAGCTGACTAATTTCGCGAAATTCTCATTCATAATGATTTAGTATTGATAAAAATTGGTATTGAATCTCCTACATTCGGTTTCCACTAAATTGAGCTTCGTGTGTTTGAATAATATAAGTTGGCTTTTTTAAAATAAGGAATATGAAAGCTACCTCTTCCTCCCGGCACTGGCCGGAAGGACTTTTCTTTGTTATATCTTCTTCATATATTACTATTAAGGAATCAATCGGCAAACAAACAATTTCCGGATCATCCGAATAATCATCTGAATCTAATTGTTCAAAATAATCCAAAGCTTGAGACACAGTGAAAATTTTCACAGGCATCTTTTCCTTAAAATCGAAATATATGACATGAAAAATAGAAAATTCCGTTAAAAATATACCTTTAGCAAAAAGAAGATATCTAATAAAGTAAGAAACATTTTAAGAGTAACACTTCCAAGAAAAAAATTTTAGGAAGGAATAAAAAGCATTTCCAAAGTTGCTATACAGACTGTTTTCGCGCGCATAACAAAAGCACCGTATTCGGAGTTCCTAATTTGGGACGTTCCGTCTGGCCTTGAAAACTAACGAAAGCGCCATTGCTCCCGCTACGGGAGCAACTCGTTATTTCATCCATTACGATCAATCTATTATACTTATTAACTACGGATGTATGTAGCGTTAAACAATAGACAGTTATAAACAACATATTTTAAATAAAAAATATAATTTTTATTAGAACGTTATTAATATATTTTTTAATTCCTTGCGAAAGCGGTCAAAAAGCTAAATTTCGTCTTTTTAAACATTTTTTAAAAACGGAAAATACAAATAAAACTTTACAAAAAAAACAGAAGTCATCTCATATATTCAAAATACAAATACCTTAAAATTTTTCACAATATATAAAATACTCATTTTAGAAAAAAAAAAAAAAAAAAAAAAAATCCTAATTTAATGTTTGCCAAATGGGAGCAATGGCGTTTAATGGGCTAGTAGGGCGAAAAAAGATCTCTAAATAAACAATTTGTAAAACGCATAACACATTCGAAAACACAATTTCATCAATTACCATTGAAAGTAAAATAATAACACTAATAATAATAAAATTAAAAAAAAAAATGAATTTTTTTGAGCGGCCATATATGTGAACAATATATTTATCATATACTAGCAAACCCCGCCGCTTTGCTCGCGTAATATTTGAAATATGCCAAGTGATATTTATATGTCTAATTTTTATCAAAAGGTACTAACTAAATTTTTATTTTATTAAAAGGTAATATTTTATTTTATTAAAAGGTACTTATTACTTTTAGGAATAATTCAAAAATTACTATTTAAAACACAGTTTGACTAAACATCATTATTACACTGTATTAGGCAGAAATGAGACTTAAATTAATAAATTGAAATAAAACTAAATAAATGATAATTTAGAAAATATTTTGAAACTTTTATGCTCAATTAATACGCTAATTTCAGTATTCATTTGAAGTTTTGAATTTTTTAGAAACCATCTTCTTACATCTTAAAATTAATCATCATGTCGAATTCCAAGTCCTACCACCTCTCTCAACATAAAGGGCTATGTTGAAACAGGAACTGTCACCATTAATTTGTCAACATTAATTTTGAAATCGGTTTGTTATTTCCTAATATTCCACAGAAACGTAATTTAAAAAGCTTTTAAAGCCCTTTTTTAGAACGTTTGATGTTCTTGTGAACCCCAGGTGGTAGAATCACCGGCATAAAATATAGCCTGTGTAGGATCAGAGACTGTTACCACTGATTCGCAATTATTACTTTTATAATCGGTTTATATTCCCTGAAATTGCATAGAATCGTAATTTAGAACTTTTTTAGAATTCTTTTCGCACCTCCCCTTCGCTTCACCTCTTTTTAATTCGAATTTATTTTCGACATTCCTTCGAGGGCATTTATATTTTATAAGTAACTACCATGTCATATTTAAAGTTTCTAGCCTTTTAAGTATCACAGAAATCGCAATTTAGAAAGTTTTTAGCTCCTGCAACCCTCTGGTGGTAGTTGAACAGACATAAAATATAGCTTATGTTTGAGCTGGTTCTATCACCAAAATTTGTCATCATTATTTTTTTAATCGGTTTGGTAATTTATAAGTTTGCTTAAAAATTGTAATTTATAACGATTTTCACTCACTTCATTTTTTTTAAATTTGGAATTTTCTTTCGACTGTTCTTAGAAAGCAATGGCATCTTGTAAGTAAATACCATGCCATACTTCAAAGTGTTAGACCCCTCAGTTGTGCAAAAAATGCAAATTAGAACATGTTTTGCTTTTGTAACCCTCAGATGGTAGTGACAGCAACATAAAATATAACCTATGTTACAGCAGGGACTGTCACCATTGATTTGCAACCATTACTTTTGAAATAGCTTTGGTATTTCCTTAGATTGAGTAGAAATCGCAATTTAGAACGCTTTTAGGACGCTTTTCGCGCATTTTCACCCCTTTTTAAATTTCCAATTTTTTCGAAACTGTTCTTAAAGATCATTTATAGCTAATAAATATGTACCTTGCCTAATTTTAAGTTGCTAGACCCTGCCGATCACAAAAATCGAAATTTAGAACGCTTTTTTGCTCCTGCAACGTCTTGGTGATAGTGATACCGACATAAAATAGCGTCTATGTTAGAGCAGAGGCTGTCAGCATCATTTTCCCTCCATTACGTTTGAAATCAGATTCATCCTTCCTGAGATATTGCCAACAAATCGGCATCTAGAACGTTTTTAGAACGCTTTTCGCGCATTTTGCTCCTGCATCTCCTCTGGGGTAGTGGAAACAGATATAAAATATAGCCTATCTTGGAGCAAGATCTGTCACCATCATTTTTACGCCATTATATTTAAAATCGGTTCAGTACTTCCTGAGATTGCATAGAAATCGCAATTTAGAAAGTTTTTTATAACGCTTTTTGCTCATTTTGACCACCTTTTAAATTTCGATTTTTTTAGGAAATGTCCTTAGAGATCATTGATATCTTATAACTAACTACCATTCCAAATTTCACGATTCTAGGCCCTTCCGTAACGCAAAAGCCGCAGTTTAGAACGTTTTTTGCTCCTGCACCCCCTTTGGGGTAGTGACACCGACATAAAACATCGCCTATGTTGAGCAAGGGTTTTCACCATCATTTTGACGCCATTATTTTTTAGATCGGTTTGGTATTTCCTGAGATTGTTTAGAAACCACCATTTAGAACGTTTTTTAGAACGATTTTCGCGCATTTTCACCCCTTTCAAATTTCGAATTGCTTAAGAACTGTTCTTAGAAATCCTTTATATCTAATAAGTAGCTAATATTTCAAATTTCATATTTCTAAGCCCTTCAGTAACACATAAATCGCATTTTTAGAACGTTTTTTGCTCCTGCACCCCCTTTGGGGTAGTGACACCGACATAAAACATAGCCTATCTTGGAGCAAGCATTGTCACCATCATTTTGACACCAATACTTTTTAAATCGGTTTGGTATTTCTGAGATTCTGTAGAAACTACCATTTAGAACGTTTTTTAGAACACTTTTTGTGCATTTTCAACCCTTTTAAATTTCGAATTGTTTAAGAACTGTTCTTAGACAACATTTATATCTTATAAGTAACTAATATTCAAAATTTCATATTTCTAAGCCCTTCAGTAACGCTAAAATCGCATTTTTAGAACGTTTTTTGCTCCTACACCCCCTTTGGGGTAGTTGCACCGACATAAGATATAGCCTATGTTCTAAGTTGGACTAACACCATCATTTTGATACCATTACTTTTGGAATCGGTTCGGTAGTTCCAGAGCTTATCTCCGACAAATAAACAATTTTTTCCTCTTTATAATAGGAGTATAGAAGTATAGATTACAGAGTATGCTAAAATTTATAAAATGTGTAGAATTTATGCGCACTATGAAATGTTTTAAAAGAAGTTTAATTTAAAAACGCGTACCACAAAATAAAACGCACTTCCAGCAAATATTTTTCATGGAGAGTATTGGACCCGATTTATTTTGTGTCCCTGTATACCATTGATGGATGTTTAAACATCATATTTTATAGTAAATGTCTTGCAGTGCACCACAGAGATATATATTAATTCCAATACGTTTGAAATTGTGTAACATGGATAAAATACACCGTAAAATATTTTCCCCCGTATACCGTAATGTAATGGAATTTTTTGAGTGTACCTGTAAATGAATGATGAATGCTATCAATAGCATATCTTATAGTAGCCATCTTGTAACGTACTTCAGAGATATATATAAATTTCAATGAGGTTAAAATTGCGAAACATTATTAAACTCACCGCAAACGATTTTCGTCATAGGCCGTAATGTAACAGAATTATTTGAATGTCTCTGTATAGGAACTGTAACTGCTACAAGTTTCATTTTCAAAATCAATTTATTTCTAAGCACAGATGATGACACCTTAGAGGTTTCGAAACAGCTGTATGCCTTTATATATATTTAAATTTGTGTATTTATACGTGGTTTCTCTTTCTTAAAATAGTTTTTACCTACTGTTTGTTTTCGGAAAGCAAAACTCAACGCGCTTTTGCGTATGCGTCCGGTGTGTTTTGATTTTTTGCAAAGCAGGGGTGAGCGGGGATTTTTTCAGCTGCGTTTAGCTAAGTGTGAATCTTAGTGACAACATACAAGTAAACGATGAAGTAGAACACTCTCAGAAATAAAACTCTCACTTTTGGCAATTCAGAAATCCTTGAGCTGTATTTCTTCGTTTTTGACGATCATTTCCTATCAATATTACGTGATTTTTAACGAAAGGTAAACTCTCAAATATTTGACGAAAGTTTTGCCTCAATTACGGTCAGACTCAATGCATTTTAAGGAAACATTTGCTGTACCTCCTCAAATCCTACGATTCTAGCAAGCAGATACTTGCTTGTTTATGTTAGTCCTGTAATAATTTATTTTAAAACAGCATTTTTTAGTGCCCTTCAAAAAATACTGAAATGTAGGTAGTTATTGTTTTTTCATTAGTTATTTTTTTAGCTGTTAAAATTTTTAGGAATGCATATATTATTTTTATTTATTTATTTATTTCTATGTTGTTTTTTATGTTTTAATTCGAAAAGGATAAATTTCCTGTGTTCTTCAAAACCATTCAAAAAAAAATTTGGTCAATGCAATTTGAAACTTCCAGGATATTTTTTTTAAATTTATTTAAGAAGTACATTCTGTTTTCAATGAAATTAAAAATAAACATAATTGATCCCTCTCCCCTTTATAAACAGTAAAGTGTTAAAATCTTATCCCTCTACTCAAAGTGTTAAAATCTCACGCAATATGCACTTCACAATTCGCTATTTGTGAGCAACAAATTAACCAGACCATATTCTAACCATTCATTGAGCAAAGAAAATTTCACTAATAAATTGTTTAATCAAACCATATTATAATTATTCATTAACCATGAGATAACCATAATAATAAATTAACCTTACTTAAAACTTTCAGAAATTATAGCAGCACTAATAAAATTACAATCTACCTTATAAAAACATAAACACGCAGCAGAATTCATTACATCAATCTAAAAGCAAATCTATACAAGTCCCCAATAGCAGGTTAGAAGAGCAACGGGCTCCCATGCTAAAGGCCGCGGGTTCGAATCACCCCGAGGGAAACGAGACGTGAATTTTTTCTTCCCGCTGTCAATAAGGAGCTTCCAAACTGTTCGATAGATTTCGCCACCAGCCTATTTTTGACGAAATTTATATCGTCAAGCAAGTGAAGAAAGTAATTTCATCAATTTGACGAAATATTCGCTCGGAGCATTTTCCAGGAAACTGTTTCGTCAAAAACAAAGGAAATTTCGTGAAATCTGAATATTCATTTCTGAGTGTGAACTTCGGGAAATACCCATCTCAGCGTAATACTCAGCGTCTGGATAGTAGAACGGTTCCAGAGTGCTCGGCGCGGCTTTCGAAAATGAGCAATATATTCTCTAACCCGCCAGCCCGAGTTTATACCCTTGTTTTTATAATTTCAGGTTGGTCGTTTTTAACAAATAATTGATATATTTTCAAATAATTAGATATGAATTTAAATAAATTATGTCTAAATTGGATATTTAATATTAAGAAAATAAATCAGTATTCATTAATTCAAGTAATCATTAAAAAAATCATATATAATGTATTTTAAACTTCCATTCTTTTAATACATATATTATCCGGGATACCAACTTTAAAGTAAAATAATGCTAATCACTATATGATGTAGCGTAAACTATAAAGCATCTTTAATAATTCTGAGGTGCATCTTTAATAATTTTGAGGTGCAGGTTTTTGGAAGGTGCCAGTATCAAATTTTCGCATAAAATTAAAATAATAATGCGATTCTGTGTCAATATATTCAATCTCAATAACCTAATTTTAACAGTATAAAGATCATTTTCAAAAGGAAAACATTTTTGCCCAACCTTAGCAATATACATTTTTTTATACAAAATGTAGACATTATATTATATTAGACGATATTGCAAAGATTTAAACGCAATCAAATGGGAAATAAGCTTAAAACAACAGCAACAACAACAGCAGCAAAAATCTCTGCGGTTCGGCCCTACTGCCACAGGTAGATTTAGACTTTTAGTGCTAATTTCACTAACAAAATCTAAATTAAGATTAGCGATAAACATAGATAATTATTGGTATTTTTCTAAGAATTAATAACATCTTGAAACAGATTCAATATATTTCAGAAATAAGACGTTATGGTCGTTTTAATGTTTTTTATATATCCCCCTACCCAAAATTTGGCTGCAAGAGTTCATCCTATCAAAAATTTTACTACAAAAGTTATAGATAATATAAAGAAGATTTATATAATAAATTAAAAATATTCGGTGATTTTTTCTTTTCATTAAATGAACAACACATTATAATTTAAATTCTGACGCACTTTTTATTCAGACAAGCGCACGTTTAATATTGCAACCCTACATACAGCGTTTCTAAATATGTCAAAAATTTTCATCACGCCAATGATACATTTTTATCGACTTAGTGGCGGATTAACAGATATGAGATTTCTTTCCTTCTACAAGAACTATCTTTAAAAAAAAAATGGCTGTAAGACTTGATCCTATCAAAAACTTGTCAATATAAAAGTTGTAGATTATATTAAGAAGATTTATAATAAATTCAGGCGCATTTGATATCTTGTGAATTGATGAAGTATGAATTTTTTTCTTCTTAAACCACTATTTTTCCCGCTCCTTAATATAAAAAATCTGTCACAATTAAATTTTTCCTAGAAGCAATAATAAGTTTAAACTGATTCGACATGTATCATAATTATATAGTTATGGGTTTTTTCTGCTTTCACATAAACCTTCCCATTTACATTACCCTTGGCACGATTCTGCCCATTAACGAACTGGACCGAGATTTTCTGCCCATTGATTTTATGTATCAGTTCGGGAGATATTTGTGAAAAATTACGGAAGTTATCGTGTCCATAAATAAGCGATATATATATATATATATATATAATACTAGGGGCTCTTCCCCCTGCAAGCTACGCCCGCCAACCCCCATTCGGGCTTCGATGTCTCTAAATATGAATAGCAGTATGCCATGTTGAAAAAATATTACCAGGTTACGGAAGATAGAATGATATTATCACTATATTATCACGCGGCTGTATTCTGTCATTCGGTTGCCACTTCTAAGTTTCAATGAGGCATTTTTCGGTTACAATGATCTCATCCATCACTGTCGTAACAACTGACGGCGGTTTTCGGGATTGATAAGTAAGATCAATTACACATTTGAAAATAAGCTTGTGCAAAATGGTTAGGTTTAAAATTTTGCTATCTTTCTGACTTTTATAACGACGATAAGGACCATATTCTTCCTTTATGTTCAAGGTTAAAACTCCATCTGCTTATGGGAATAGCTTTCAGAATCACGGTATATTGAAAAGCATTGTGTTCTAAAATTTTACTATGTTTCTATATTTTCAAGAACAGTTATAACTTATTCATGACTATTTTTCTCTGATTTAATACTCCATCATGCATAATTTCTTGTTAATTTTAGAATGCATATTGTTTATATTAATAAGAATATCCGACATTTCTAATATATATTTATTATATATATTTATACAGTAATTCGTACAAAATAAATCGAAATTATTTTGCCCTGTATTTATCGATATTCATCAAGTGATAAGAATGGGAAGAGTTCCGCATCCTGTTCTGGTTCATGGGATTGGTGAAGGAATCAAAAATGTCGTTAAAATGCCGTCTTAGCATCTTGCCAAAATTTTCAAGATGGCGGAGTAAGATTGATTTTAAATTATTATGACGTATATTTTTATATTATAAACATTAAATTTGCATGATTTATATATATATAAGTATATTATGTTACATATTAGTTATACATGTAAATAAATACTATATCCTTATATATATTTCCTATTTTATGCATTATGCATGCAATGTGAAATTAAAACAAAAAAGTCCTTCCGGCCAGTGCCGGGAGGAAGAGGTAGCTTTCATAATCCTTATTTAAAAAAAGCCAAATTATATCATTCAAACACACGAAGCTCAATTTAGTGGAAACCGAATATAGGAGATTCAATACTAATTTTTATCAATATAATGAATGAGAATTTCGCGAAATTAGTCAGCTTTATCCAAGCTGCTTTTCTTTAAAGTAACATATATTTGGCTGCCAAATTCGGCAATTTCTTAAAGTGCCTGTCATTTTAAGACAACATGGTGGATGAGACTAAGCAGTGAACTTGGTAGAGACCTTAGTAATTGCTGTGCACATGCTCACTCACATCGGAATCGGTTGATATATAGGAGTGCTGTCGCATGCAAAAAATCAGATTTTTCAAAATGTCACCCACAATAGAAATTGAAACTGCTATATCTGAGCCATTTTGTAAGGTAAAGACAAACAAAAAATGCTCCTGAATCCTTATATCAAGGTCAAATACTTAAGAAAGAAACCTTTTTCAATTTCTAATTTTTTTGCACCTCACTTTAAATATATATATATTTTTTAATTTAATGGTCGCCATTTTGAAACAAGATGGCTGATGTATCTGGCCAGCGAACTTGGTAGAGGTGTTGATGTATAATATCCACATGCCTTCTTACATCGAAATAGGCGAATACGTGTGTTATCGCGTGACAAATACAAGATCGTTTCAAAATGTTAGCCATGCTAGAAATTCAAAGTGCTATAAATCAACCATTTTTTAAGATATAAACAAAAGAACAAATTTTCAGAAACAAAAACAGCTCCGGAATCTTTGTATCAAGGCCAAACACATAAAAAAATCTTTTTCATTTTCCAATTGTTTAATACCTCATTTTGAATTTTAAATTTAATTTTTTTTTAAATGGCAACCCTTTTGAAACAAGATGGCGAATGAAGCTGGCCAACGAACTCGGTCGAGACATTGGTATGTACTATGTACAGACCAAGTTACATCCAAATAGGTTCATAATTGCGCCTGTTATCGCGTGACAAATATCAGGTCGTTTTAAAATGTCAGCCACAAGAGAAATTCAAAATGCTATTACTCAGCCATTTTTACTTTCTTCTATCTTCAATAGAAGAAAGTATTGTAATCGAAATTTTTTTCGACTTCCGGATTTCGACGGATTTGCATGTTTTAGGGGTCAGAGATTCCAAAAAACATGTTTATAGAAAATGTCTGTCTGTCTGTGTGTCCGTCTGTCCGTCTGTCCGTCTGTCCGTCCGTCCGTCTGTCCGTCTGTCCGTCTGTCCGTCTGTCTGTCGCCATTGTACCATCAAAAAGTGTATGAAGTTATGTATAGAATTAAACCAAAATTTTATTATAAGTTTTTGGCTATGGCAAGCAGGTCCTCCCGGAATTTGGAAAAAATTCGCCGGTAGGGGGCGCTGATATAACAATTTTTGTGCGATTTTGAATATTGTACCATCCAAAACTGTATGGGGTTATGCATAGAATTGAACCAAATTTTTATTTTAAGTTTTTGGCTATGACAAGCAGGTCCTCCCTGAATTTGGAAAAAATTCGCCGGTAGGGGGCGCTGTAAATGCGTTTTTTGTGCGATTTTGAATATTGTACCGTCCAAAAGTTTATGAAGTTATGCATAGAATTAAACCAAATTTTTATTTTAAGTTTTTGGCTATGGCAAGCAGGTCCTCCCTGAATTTGGAAAAAATTCGCCGGTAGGGGGCGCTGTAAATGCGTTTTTTGTGCGATTTTGAATATTGTACCGTCCAAAAGTGTATGAAGTTATGCATAGAATTAAACCAAATTTTTATTTTAAGTTTTTGGATATGGCAAGCAGGTCCTCCATGAATTTGCAAAAAATTCGCCGTTAGGGGGCGCTGTAATAGCGATTTTTGTGCGATTTTGAATATTGTACCATCGAAAAGTGTATGAAGTTATGCATAGAATTGAACCAAAAAAAATTTTTAAGTTCTTGGCTATGGCAAGGAGGTCCTCCCTTAATTTGTAAAAAAATCGCTCGTAGAGGGCGCTGTAATAGCGATTTTTGTACAATTTTGTGCCATTTTGAATATTGTACCGCCGAAAAGTGTATGAAGTTATGCATAGAATTGAACCAAATTTTATGTGTTTATTTTTGGTCATGTCACGAAGGTCCTCCCTGAATTTGGAAAAATTCTGCCGGAAGGGAGACTATAATTGCGATGTCTGTACCATTTTCATTATTGTACCATCGAAAAGTGTATGAAGTTATCCATATAATTGAACCAAATTTTTTGTGCATGTTTCTGGCTATGGCAAACAAGTCCTCCCTGAACTTGAAAAAATTCCGAAAGAAAGGGGCGCTATAATTCCGATCTCTGTGCCATTTTCATTATTGTACCATCGAACAGCGTATAAAATTATGCATACAGTTGAACCAAAATGTTTGTGCTTGTTTTTGGCTTTGGCCAACAGGTTCTCCTTGAATTTGGAAATATTGCGCGGTAAAGGGGCTCCGTGCTAGCGATTTTTGTATACTTTTCTTCATTTTTCGTAGTTCTATTGTGCATCGGCGGCTCATGCAGCAGCGGGAACTCGCTTCCTACTATGCCGGCTAATCGCAAACAGCTGATAACGACAGAATAAGGAAAAATTAATAATTTTAACAAATATCATGATATAGATTAGCTCGTTTTTAGCCCGTTTAATTGACTTGAGCAGAAATTTAAGATGAAAATCAAAGTTGGTATAGTATTGAACTAATAATATTGAAGTATTAACATGTGTAACTAGTTTTTGAAATATTAAGATGTATAAGATAGAAGAAAGTTTTGGGATTGGCACATCCAACTAGTTTTTAGATATAGACGAAAGAAAAACTGTCCCGGAATCTTTGTATTAAGGTCAAACACATACAAAAAAAAATCTTTTTCACTTTCCAATTTTTTGGTATCTCATTTAACTTTTTTTATTTTTTAATTTTTTTAAATGGCCGCCATTTTGAAACAAGATGGCGGATGAAGCCGGCCAACGAACTCGGTCGAGATATTTGTATGTACTATGTACACACCAAGGTACATCCAAGTCGGTTCTTAAATACGCCTGTTATTACGTGAGAAAAATCAGGACGTTTCAAAATGTCAGCCACGCTAGCAATTCAAAATGCTATAACTCAGCCATTTCTTAAGATATAGACAAAACAAAAACTGCTCCCGAATCTTTTTATCAAGGTCAAACACATAAGAAGAAAATATGTTTTCAATTTTTAATTTTTTGGTACCACATTTCAAGTTTTAATATTTTTAAAAAATTTTAAATGGCCGCCATTTTGAAACAAAACGGCGGATGAAGCTGGCCAACGAACTCGGTCGAGAGATTGGTATGTACTATGTACACACTGAATTACATCCAAATCGGTTCATAAATACGTCTTTTATCGCGTGACAAAATTCAGGACGTTTCAAAATATCAGCCACGCTAGAAATTCAAAATGCTATAACTCAGCCATTTTTTAAGATATAGACGAAACAAAAACTGCTCCGAAATCTTTGTATAAAGGTCAAATACATAAGAAAAAATATTTTTCCATTTTCAAATTTTTGGTACCACATTTAAAATTTTAAATTTTTAAAAAAAATTTAAATGGCCGCCATTTTGAAACAAAATGGCGGATGAAGTTGGCCAACGAACTCGGTCGAGAGATTGGTATGTACTATGTACACACTGAATTACATCCAAATCGGTTCATAAATACGCCTTTTATCGCGTGACAAAATTCAGGACGTTTCAAAATGTCAGCCACGCTAGAAATTCAAAATGCTATAACTCAGCCATTTTTTAAGATATAGACGAAACAAAAACTGCTCCGGTATCTTTGTATAAAGGTCAAATACATAAGAAAAAAACATTTTTCCATTTTTAATTTTTTGGTACCACATTTCAAGTTTTAATATTTTTTAAAAATTTTAAATGGCCGCCATTTTGAAACAAAACGGCGGATGTAGCTGGCCAACGAACTCGGTTGAGAGATTGGTATATACTATGTACACACTGAATTACATCCAAATCGGTTCATAAATACGCCTTTTATCGCGTGACAAAATTCAGGACGTTTCAAAATGTCAGCCACGCTAGAAATTCAAAATGCTATAACCCAGCCATTTTTTAAGGTATAGACGAAACAAAAACTGCTCCGGAATCTTTGTATAAAGGTCAAATACATAAGAAAAAAAATATTTTTCCATTTTTAATTTTTTGGTACTACATTTCAAGTTTTAATTTTTTTTTTAAATTTTAAATGGCCGCCATTTTGAAACAAAACGGCGTATGAAGCTGGCCAACGAACTCGGTCGAGACATTGGTATGTACTATGTACACACCGAATTACATCGAATTCGGTTCATAATTACGGGAGTTACAGTGTGATATAGGTCAGATATATATATATATATATATATATATATATATATCAATTTTGAACGGAGGGTGGTTTCGGGGTCTGGGGGTCATGATCGATGAAAATATACCAAAATTTTTTGAAATCGCTTTCCTCCGAACGGCTGCAATAGGTAGCTTTTTTGTAAAGAAAGCTACCTAATATCATATTATAAAGGTTAAAATTATATACACCTTAAAACATATAAAAATGCATAGAAAAAATATTTACATAATATTACAGCTACTGGAAAATATCGTATAAAAAATCCGAAAAATTATAAATTAAATAAAAAATTATTTATAAAAATATATATAATCCAAATTATTCTTACCCACCAGTAACATTCTAGAAATAAAAAAAAGCAACACCAAATGCTGAAGATCGCGATAACTACATCAAAACATTTATCGCGAAAAAGAGCTCGCTAGAAAACCAGAACAGGATATGGAACTCGTCCCGATATAAAATATATACAAATTTGCTAGCCGCACTACTTTTATACAATGTAACTTCACAATAACATTCTCTGGAATGAATTTTTATTTTAATGTATCGCTTAATATATGGCGAAAGTTTCACAATTAAATGCATTTTTGGTGTAATATATATATATATATTTCTGTTTTAAGATGTTTAAAGTATATTATTTAATTTAAAAGAGGTTGGGAATATTACTGTTTGAGCTCTTTAAATATGACCTAATATTCACCACTAAAAGTTTCTCACCCATAAAAATTTAATTATTTTAAGTACTTTAAGTATGACGATATTTATATTTGGGCATTTTAGATATGATGTAATTACCACCTTTAATTGAGATTCGCTTGTAATAATATTATTATTTTAAACTTTTCGTACATTTTTAATATTTACGTGTAAATATTTTGACATGATTTTCCCTATTATCTGTTTTTAACACCTGATCATTTAATTATGTTTTTAAAATTTTCATTCTGTTCTTAATACTTTCGTTTTTTAGTTTCAATTTGAAAATTGCGACAAAAAAGAAATCTAATAATCCCTTTCATTTTCTCTTTTCTTCCTTTTTTCCGCAAAAATGGATTTTATTTTATTTCTATGAAATATATGTCAAGTTGAAGATGACATAATATTTTTTATTTAAAAAATAAACTGTTTCTTGACGATCCAAAATTGAAAAAAAGATTTTATTTTATCAAATTTTCCTGGAAAACATGAATTAATCGCAATACTGTCTTCATTACCAATTGAAAAAAAAATGAATTGATACTGGTGAAAGAAAAGAGATCTACTAATTCCTATCGTTATCGTTATCCGCTTTTTCCCTTTTCCCACAAAAATGGAGTAATTTAGTTGCCATCATTACATTCAAATTACAAAAAAAAAAAAAAAAAAAAATAGGGAAACTATTTTAAATTTTAAAGTTCTAATACCAGTTTTGAGATCTGCGGTCAACACGGATTTTGTTAATTTAACTATTTTCATTCCATATTTTCGGAGAAATCACCGCGAAACATAATCAGTAGTTTAATCAGTCGTTTCATATAATCGTTTCATAAATTCGTTTCTTTAGGACTTTATATATATAGAGTAAATGTATAGATGATAGATGGATAGATATATAAAATTTTGAACTGGGGGTAGTTTCCGGTTCTAGGGGTCATGATTGGCTTATATCTGCAAAAGAATTCGGAAATTTCTACATACTGGAGAATAAAATACGTAATATTTCTTAAGAAATCTACCTAAAAAATATTATGGAAAAGTGCACATCAGACTCAAAGTTGTACGCGAACATTCATTAAATATGTATTTAATTTTCTTTTTAAAAATTTCGATAAAACAAATATTGGGAAAACATTCCTTGTTTTAAAGATCGTAAAGGGATTTACTCATAAAGAATCTCTTATAGTTGCATTAGAACTGAGTAAACTGTTGTATAAGTTTGTGTAAATTGACTATGTGTTTCTCTAATGAAACATATCACAAAAGTTAAACCGCAGTTTCTATTGCCTGAGATTCAATATTTAATTCCCCCCCCCCCCACACACACACTCACACACCAAAATATAGAGTGTGATTCAAAATGAATATAGCAATTACAAACGGCTATAACTATATATAATTTGCAAGAATTTATCGATAAGAATTACACGGAATGTAAAAAGAAGTTCAAAATTTTATTTACCTACTGTATAAATGTTCTATGTGACTGCCCTTGGTCACACGGACAACATGTTAACATCCATTTTCTTCAAACATCCGATACCATATGCGTATGTTGGTAAAATTTTAGAAAATTCTGTGTGTTAGAATTTCGTAATTGTCGTTCTGTCATCACAATGGAGAGAGGATTTTGTCAGCGGTACAGTCAAGTCCGTCAAAATTCTAACAACATTCGCATGAGGTATTCGATGTTTGAACAAAAAGGATGTTTAGATGTTGTCCGTGTGACCATGGGGAGTCGCATAGAACATTTATTAAGTATGTAAACAAAATTTTTAACTTCCTTATACGTTTTGTGTAATTCTTATCGATAAATTATTTTCGATTAAATAGTTATATCCGGTTGTATTCACTATATTAATTTTGAATCACATTGTATAAAAGCGAATTTCTTTAATAGCGAACATTTTTTTTACGTGCATGCGTCCCTCTTTTTCTCTTGGTTCTTTACGATGCTGTTCTTTGCATGTGTCCTACGTAGCCGTTTTTCGGGCTACATATACAGTTTCAAAACAATTTATGTTCTTTTTTCAAATCGCTGGTCATTTTCGTATGGACATTAGTGGTTGTTGGTATTCGAAAATCTGATTTTTTTTTCTGTAATTGTAACTATGCATGCTCCATTGTTTTTGTTCATCAAAATTTGGAGTGTATACCTTCAAATAACTATATCTTATATTTCATTTACCGAAATTTCCGACGTATAATCCGCGGATCAAACAATCATTTTTCGACCCAGAAATTTTTTTAAATGAGATGCTACCTCTTAGATCGCGGTAAGTATTTGTCCTCAATTACTGAATGACTTTTCCTGGCCCAAACAGAATTGTTTGATCTGCGGATTATACGCCGGAAATTACGGTAAGTTTGTTGAACGAAGCAGCTGCTAGGGATGTGTATATCGGCTAAATTTCTGTATAAACACCTTGTTATACACACAACAAGGTACATTGCATATACACACAAACATACATACATATATATATATATATATATATATATATATATATATATATATATTCATATTAAACGATGTATTAATTACACAAATTTCTCCATTTTTTAACATAAAATGTTTCGCAAGATAAAATATAAATATTTTTATAAAGCCCTTATTTATAAAGTTTTTAAATAGCGTTATTTCCTTTAAAATATGTAGACGCAATCCTTCAGAATGCTTTATGAATTTATAAATAAATCAGACATTATGTCTTGTATTATTCCTTGTTTCTTTGTGCACTGAATACGATCACAGAAAATCCGTTTTCTATCTCCTGGTATTTGTAAAAGCGGGAAAATTGGAAGCAGCACAGAATCTTTCAGTTTCGGAGAAAATCACAGAATATAGAAATCGTCAGAATAAAGGATTGTAAATGTAAATGAATTATTCATGGAATATCGTAAGAAAAACGAGAATATAAGTTGCAGATTTCTTTACTGTAACTCTATTTTTTTCTCAGGTATCCTGAAACACCTTGGCAGGTAATGCATTATTGTTATTATTATTATTACTTTGATCATAGTTTTGGACAAGCATTTCATACTTTTAAGATTCATTAGAAAGAAACTTAGTGCAAAAAATTAATGCAAAAAAAAAGCAAAACATAT
The DNA here is from genome assembly GCA_963932465.1 of Maratus speciosus. NCBI lineage: Eukaryota > Metazoa > Arthropoda > Arachnida > Araneae > Salticidae > Maratus > Maratus speciosus. The sequence continues at coordinate 217,584,607 of OZ010788.1, forward strand.
ATTTTACACTAAAGACAGAGACCAAAGACAGACGTTTCTTAATCTTGGAAAATACAGGGTGTTTGTAGAAAATGTCCCAGTTTCAATAGTATATTGGATCAGTTTAATTTAGACTATTTACAACAAATGACACATCAAATTAAAAGTAAACTAACGCCGTTCTTCTTACAATTGTTCAATATGTGCACTTTCAGTTATACGGCATACATCCAACCTAAAGTACAATTTTTTCAACACTTCGGTTAACAAGTCCCGAGTAATGGGACCGATAGTCTCTTCGATTGTGTGTTCGATTCTGTGTCTCCACTCTGGAAAATCATTAGGTAGCGGCAGAACCTAAACACGATCTTTTATAAAGCATCAAAGGGAAAAAAATCGCATGTCTCTACATTATAAAATAAAAAACGGAGTAGAAAACGGAGATTCTACTGGCAATCGGGACGCCAGTACTATTTTCGTATTTTAACGGAAACTTTCCCCTAGAATTCTAGAAATCCGTATTTTTACAGAAAAATTTCCTCATAAATTACGGAAAATTTTCCGTTTTTGGGGGTTTTTTTTTCGGAGGGTCGGAATTTATGGGTTAAATTTTCCGTTAAAATACGGAAATAGTACTGGCGTATCGATCGCAAGTAGAATCTTCATTTTTTAGTCCCTTTTTTCAGTGAAAAGGCTTTTAAATTTCAGCCCAGCAATAACGCTATACGTTCACGATTCATCATTTTGCGTATTTGTACTGCATGCGAGTAAACATCAAAGGATTACTCACGCATGCGCTTATCTAAAACTGTTTAAGTTACCCTTAATTTGTGACCTTGAACCGAAAGTCTACAGTAAGCCTACAGTTGATACTATTAACAGTTATATCTGTGACGTTATTTTAAGGACATCCTGTGTAGTACAACCACGAAGGGAAGTATACGATAAGCCATCATCAGTTACTTAGGAAAAGCGTTCTTTATCGTCAAAAAACTCAGAAGCCAATATATTGCGAGATAAAAAGTTTTAAGTTTTAACGTTATCCTTCTTTTACTGCCACTGAATTTCGGAAAGGTCTCCGAGTATATTTATAGTGTTTGAATTAGTTTTCTAAAATCGGAATATAGGTTTTTTGGATGTTACCAAATTTCAAATGAAACTTTTCATGTTCAACAAATATATTTTACAGACAAGCATGATAAATTAACAGCATTATTAAGAGTATTAAAATTAATATATAAGTTTGTTATACTTCGATTTCAAAACATAATTCTTCAGCTGAAAATTTTTAATTGATATTTTATATCATTCAGATTTTCTACTCTGAGAAAACTTGTTAATACACTATAAAAAGTAAGTGCTCGAAAAAGTTTCAGAAAATTGGTGAAAGCAAAGAAAATTTTTTGTTTTATGAATGTTTCTTTAAATATCGAATATATTGTGTTTTTGTAGCATTTATAACGATAAAGAACGCGTGTCTGGGTCATGGTTTAATCGGAATAGTTTAATGTATATTTTCGATGTTGGTTATATTATAATTTTGTTGATTAAGAAAAATATGTTTTTTTAAAGCTGTTCCGTACAAGAGTTGTATTTAAAATTGATAGCTGAAAGAAGTAAGAGATATTAACGATAACTAATAGAGGTCAGACTAGTACAGTGCCGAAGTATAAGAAAGTGTATAACATTTTATAGAGGAAATTTTATTTTTTTTCCAATCAGTTAATAGATCACCGCAACGACATATAGTTTTATGCAGAAGTCTGACGTATATGCGATCAAAATGTTCTTACCTCCAATTTTATTTTGAAATCGAATTGCGCGCATTACATAAGCATTTGAATGGACTTAGTATTGATGATCATTTGTCACTGCAAAAAATTTTTCGAAGGAGTTTCGTATTTAAATTTACTAAACCGTCAAGAAATACGTTGTTTATACTATGTAGAATGCTGCATGGATTGGATACAACCCGATCGAAAACCAATTTTCTGCATAAATGCATCTCGAAACACTACTAGAACAGAAAAAAAAAATCACCAACCAAAAGGCGACCTGAAGTATAGATGAACGAAAATTAATAGATATTTCAAAACAATTATGAAATGGTAGCCCGCAATTACTAATTTCAATCTCTAATATTAATTTTATCTATTTTTTTTGTCTAAAAATAAACAAATATATACTCATTAATATTACAATATATAGTCTTTTATTTGAGAAATATTCATACATTTCTTTCGTAAAATCAGGCCCACCCAATCTTTATCCGAAAAAGGACCAAAATCGAAACCGATCAGAATCTGGAACATTTAAAGTCAACCCGACACGAAACTGATTCCCAACAAAAGAAATTGTGGTAAGCCGACTCGAACTGAATCCCAGATGAGTTTTACGAACCTTTGCCGGACTGGGCAATTATATACTGTTTAACCCTTAAATGTCGGGTGTTGCTTTTCGGCAACATACCCAATTTTGGCTTCTAAAATACTATTAGAATAACATTGAAGCTACACTGCCTAATGTTGCCAATAAAATACATTCCGAAAATATTATTAAATCGATTTTCAACATGTGTATGGCAACACTTGTGCTGTTTAAGAATAAAGACAGATTTATTTTTTCAATTGTTGCAACTTGCTCTTTTTGTTTTGTTTGGAAGCTTGCGAAATACTCTATTTTATTCTGCAGTGAGTAAGTAAAATTTATTTCTTATTATAGTTCCTAAAATTCTTGTGTGTTTAATATTATAGAATTTTATCAAATAAAATTATTTTTTGAATTAAAGACCAGTATTGCCAGTTTGTAACAAATTATTTTTTAGCCGTAAACTATATTTAAATCAAAATAGGATTTTTTAAAGTATTTTTCCAGTGATTTATTTTAAAAATGAAAGCCGAAAAACATTATTACAATGATTTTTGAAAAATCAGGCCCAAGAGTAACTATTACATTTTAGAGAACATTTTTTTTTTCTCTGAATCTCACCCTTCCCACCAGAAAAGAAATGAGGTATACAAATCAGGGTGTGCGTGTTACACGAGAGTGCGCACATTAAAAAAATACGGTACAGTCATTTTCTTTATATTTTGCACTTAGAATTTTTCTTATGCTCATACTTAAAATTATTATAGATTTATTTTTCCATTAAAATTGTGTTCTAAACTCGGTGGTTAATATATTTTTGAAGAGATGAAATCTCTGAAAATTTCTGAAAGAAAATTTAAAAAATCAGACGCGATTTAAAAACCATAATACAATAAAAAAAATATGACAGTTTTTTTAATTAAATATTATTATGAAAAACAACACGCTAAACACATTTTTAGACGGATGGTATTAAGAATTCTTTAAACACGAAAGAAATAGGTAAAAAATATATATATATATATATCAATACGCTCAACAGTATGTTTGACAATTATATTATATACATATATAAATATACACACGTACAGAATATGCGTGTGTAAATATTTGTGTATATGTTTTGATTATTAAGCCTAAATAAATCATTACTAAAAAATACAATGAAATAAAATAATAAAAAGAATAAAATGTGTAAAAAACCCCCGAAACATTAAAAAATCAGTTATTTTTTTTCATATAGCCAGTTTTATTAATAACTTTAATTAGCGTAATGAAAAACATGACAAAAATAATTACAAATATTTTATCAGCATTAATTAATTGCTTAAAAAACATTTTTTTCTTAACACAATTTATAAGTATACAGTTTTAATGCCTGTCAAAAAATAAATAAGGCTTTAGCCTAATTAATCATTGTTCATTAAACAATACACTAAATGAATATTTTATTGTTGTTCCTATAAAAAATTACGTAAAAAATATTTAATAAAAATTTTATCTTTTTTTTAGCTGATATTAAGATGAGGGAAGTATTCAATTTTTCATACGAAGTAATTGAACAGATTGAAATTTGATGTAAATTAATCATTTACTGTAACATCGTATTCATTTTATTACTTTTAACTTATTTTACTTTCATTATTCATTAATCCATGGACTCCACACTTCGGATTGATACCCATGCACTCCACACTATATTAATATGGGATCCGTAACTTCAACTGCGTATAACTTTGTTGGAAATGTAGTGATATTGAAATATAGCACAAAAGTCTTATATACGGAACTGAATGGAAATCAAACTGCGATATTTATTTTTAACAAAAATTTCTTTTTGCTAATGAAAAATTCAAATTAGTGAAAGTATACATTCAATTAAAAAAAAAAAAACCCATACATAAAGACATTTGAAATTTTTTTCAGTGAGAATAAAACCTAATCAGCAATAACTGTTGTCAACGTATAACTGAATCCTAAGTTAGATGAAAATTCGACTATTAGTTCTTGAGATAGAGATATTGCAAAAAAATGCAGTATAACAGCGCATCCTGTTAGGCAATTTAAACGAAAATGTAAGCAGTACCAATTCACATCAAGGATTAACTGTATCTGAAGTTTGATGAAAATCCTGGCTTTAATTCTTGAGATAGAACTACTGTAGAAATTGTGAAAAAAGCAGCATAACAGCATCACCTGGTCGGCGATTCACACCAAAATGCAAAAATCATCAATTCATGTCAAGGACGAACCTAATCTGAAGTTTCATAGAAATCTCTTCATTAGTTCTTGAGATAGAGCTATTGCGATAATCTGGAAAAATGCAGTATAGCAGCTCCACCTGTTGAGAGAATTACAGAGAAATCTAAATAATACCAAATGATATGAAGCATTAGTTGAATCTGAAGTTTGATGAAAATCCTTGCATTAATACTTCAGATAGAGCTATTACGGAAATCGTGAAAATGCAGCATAGATGCGATGTGAATCCTATTATACGATTCACACCAAAATGGAAATGTCACCAACAGATGTAAAGGACTAAACTAATCTGAAGTTTGATAGAAATCCGTGCATTAGTTCTTGAGATAGAGCTATTGCGGTAATTGTGGAGGTTGCAGCATAGCAGTGCCACGTGTTGAGCGATTTACACCAAAAGCTAATCAGCATCAATATATATCAGGTACTAACTGAATATAACTTTTTATTAAATTCCGTGCATTATTTCTTGAGATAGAGGGCCCACAAAATTTGTGTCACAACAGATAGACGGATAGACAGACAGACTCAAAGACAGACATTTTGTAAAAACATGTTTTTTGGAATCTCTGACCACTAAAACATGTAAATCCATCGAAAATCGGAATTCGAAAATTTTCACGAATCCAATACTATCTTCTTGTAAAGATAGAAGAAAGTAAAAACAGATATTCATATATAGACAACAATGAATGTTACTTTGAAAGCCTGAACTTTGTGCTTCCATTGAATTGTACATTTACTAATAGCTTGCAATTGCTTGGATCGAGTATATTTTGCGGATTCGCAGGTGTTCAAGTCTTTCGTTAACAGCATTTTCACCATAAGTAAAAAATAAATCCAATCATATTGCGGCGACTTAAATTTGTTTCCTGTCGAATGAAGAACCATATTCATCTTCTTGTAAATTTGTCTTCCGGCGACAAATCTGATAATACAAAGGTAATTAATCGTATTAATCGTTCAATCTTAGTATACGAGGGTGAATCAAATATAAACCGGAATTTTTGTTTTTTAATTTATTGATACAAGATACAACAGAGAAAGTTACCTATTATTTTTCTATATAATCTCCTGATTTGAAAACACATTTTTCCCAACGGATTGCAAGTTTTTGATACCGTCATCATAGAAAGAAGACAGCGATGACAGCGATGACCACCTCGGGAACTCAGCTTTCGCTTTAGAGTGTTAGTGCAATCCCGAGGGGTAGACCACATCCACACCTCCCGACTCTCAACCAGATTCTGAGAGGGAGCGTCGGGTCCCTGATCAAGCTGCTGAGATTTATTTCGGTTACTGTGAGATTTACAATTACAATCACAATTGGTTATCCAATTTTTCTGGGCGAACCAAAGATTTCACATCGAGATATATGACTGTATGTAGTGATTACATGAGGATCATTTCACCCAATGTGATTGCATAATTGTTTACAATTTTCTTGGATATACATACGTCACAGTACATTTAACACACAATATTTAACATGACAATTAGAAACACATTACAACACAATATCAAACACCTACTATTTACATGACTGTGTGTAGTGATTACATGATGATCATTTGAATGTGATTGCATAATTATTTACATTTTTCATGGATTTACAGGGATTTCACAGTACATTAAACACACTATACTGAACATCACAATTAGAAACACATTACAACACACCTACTATTTACAATTTGCGCATACATGAGTTTGGAGAGATGCACAAGATAAAAATTCAAAAGTGATAGAAGTTTCTGGCACCCGCTAATAACCCGTTTCTTCCTCCATGCTACACCCTAGTGATGGAGTCGGACTAGAGTGGCTCTGGATTTGAAAAGATGTACTCGTTTGTTTCTATAAACCTCATGCATTGTATGATCTTGTTGAGTAGTTGTGGTTTCTCTTTTACATCCCGCCACCAACTTGCTAAATTCATACGTGTGTGTTTTTTGAGATGATAATGCGATGTTAATGTACAGTATAATACATAGTGTAACGATGTTGACGGCAAGCCACAAATGCATAGTAGGGAGTCTCTTTTGTTAATTTTGTATAAGTGTTCCTGAAAGGGGCCGTGATTTGTTAAAAATATGTGTAAGTATCTGTTGTTTACGAAATACTTGTGGTCAACCAATGGCAAGAATTCCTTCGTATATCGGCCTGTGTCTGAATCCGTCCAGCGTTTTTGCCAATTTTTTAACAGATTCTGCTTTGTCTGTGATTTTAGTGAAGAAGCTGGATATGGTAAAAATGTATGTATTAGTGTTTCATCCGTTACTGCCGATTTTGCCAGTTGGTCAGCTGCCTCATTGCCCTCAACACCTGAATGTCCTTTTGTCCGATTGAAGTATATGTCTTTTACTGTTGTTTGTAATTGTTGAAGAATTTTTAGTATTAAATAGTTTGTATTGTCAAAATTGTTTAATGCTTTTAAACTTGATAGGCTATCCGTTATGATTAAATATTGAGAATGTTTGTCCGACTCTATCCACTCTAATGCTGAAGAGATCGCGAAGAGTTCTGACTGGAAGACGGAGTTATCCTGGGACAGTTTCGCTCTCCAAGTATAGATTTGCTCGTTTTTTTCGTACACACAAAATGCCGAGGCTGTGCCTTCGGACATTTTGGAACCGTCCGTGTATATTGTAATTTTGCCTACATAGTCGTTTATTTCACAAATTTGTATTTCACTTGTTAGTGGTGATGTTTTGTATTTTGAGCATTTTGGATAGTATAGTGGAGCAAAAGCCTTTTCTGTTGACTTGCCGAGACGAATCGTCCCCGAATACTCCGCCTCCGCCTCCAACTGCAAATCCAGTGTGGGGAGACCTGTGAGGACCTGCAGGGCGTTTGTTGACGTATTGCGATATGCTCTCGTATCAGCAACAAAGCTTTCCTTTGTGCCGAGAGCAAATGTCGACGACCGTGATATTGCGCCATACGCGGAAACCTGACAGCACACGCGTAGGCCAGTTTCCTTTGTAAGATCACCGAGTACCAAATCTTAAAATATTCCGGAGGGAGTCGACCTGAGATTGATGAAAATTTATAAATATTTTGAGTTATTTTTCCGATTTCTACTCTCTTTTGTGCCACATGTAGGAGAAATGATAATTGTTTATCTAATATTACCCCCAGGTATTTTAGTGTTGTTTCTGATTTTATTGATTTACCATGAAGTTTAAATGTGGGGCCCCGCTTAAGGTGTTTGGGTTTGCCAAAAGTTAATGATGAGGATTTTTCATGTGAAATTTCTATTTTGTTGGTTTCTGCCCAATTCTGAATAAATTTTAAAGCATTCTGACCTTTTTGTTCAAGTTGCTGTCTCGACTGCGCCCAGATCAGTAATATCACGTCATCCGCGTATGCCACCAGTTCACAGTCCTGTACATCAAAGGTCCCCAACAAAGTCTCCAACAGAACCAACTAAAGAAAAGGACCCAGACACGATCCCTGCGGGCAACCCTTACTAAAGTAGTACAACAAAAATGGTGCCATCCAGTCCACCTGAGCTCGCCTACCCGAAAGGAAGAAAACGACAAGATTAATGAGTTGTTTGGAAATACCTAGTCTTTGCAATGCTAGGATCACATGGTCCCAAGGGAGGTTGTCAAATGCTCCTCTGAAATCCAGTGACACCAGTGATGTGTATTGTTTATTTTGTTTGTGTTGTCCTACTAATGAAATCACTTGCTCCAAAGCCGTTTCCGTAGATTTATTTTGCGTGTAGCCGTGTTGCTTACCCGATAGGAAAGTGGCCGCCCCTCCGGGTGGTTCCGACCCGACCCCTTGAGTGGGGGAGGTGACCGGAAGCTCGGCAGAGTTCGTTGTTTACGAATGCGAGGGGGCCGGATGGGGACGATTCGCCACGTCCTCGAGAGGCTCATCTCCGACAGGCGTTGAGCACGGTGGCCACGGTTAACGGACGTTGTGCATGGGTGCGTAGGCCCTTCGGGGTCCGCGTTCGAACGCACCCCCGGCAGCCGGGTTCTCTGGCCAAGCCGGATAGCGACGCTCCATAGGTCGATCCCGGTGCCGGTCTAAGGGCCGGACGGTGTCGCCGGGCAAAGACTAGCTAAGGCGATAGGACCCCATCCACCAATTGACTAAGAGGGAGCCTGAAGTGTGAGTGAGGGCTTTGTAGTGGAAAGTCCTCGGTGCTCGCTAGTGACGACGGGGCTCGCGGGAACGCCATGCAGGGACTCCCGGAGCAACCGAAGGGCGAGGGTTACGGACAGCGCTTAGGTGACTTTATGACTTGGGTGGCTCATCCCTCCGAGGACCTCAGCTGGAGCAGTTGTGAGCCGACCCTAAGGGTGGTAGGGTTTGGCGGTGCCCCCGTTGACCAAGGAGCGGTCGCGTGGGGAGGCCAGTATGGCTCTGGTTGCTCCATGTCGCGCCGTGACCCATGGGAGGGGGTCGGCCGGCAGGTCCACCATCGAACGCTATTCCCGCAGGGAAACGGGCCGGAGGCTCGCCGGTAACGCGGCGGCTCATCGTGCCTCAGGTGTACTCTTGGTCCGATCCAGGTCTTCCGTGTCTATGCGGTACCGGAGTATTCCTCGCCTGGTGATGAGGACCTAGAGGTGTCTCCACCTAACTTTCGAACGCACTAACAAAGGTAGCGGTCGGTCACTGCACGGGGTCAGGGGCCTTCGGGCCTGGGTACCCTCGACGGCCGTGAGGTAAGGTAGTGGCGGGCGGGCTTCTGTCGGCCTCCGCTGGCTTCTCTGTCCTAGGATGGAGTCGAGTCGGTGAGGGCTGGCGGGACTCCGTTCCGTCCGACCCCCTAGCGAGGCGGAGTCTATTCCGTCTAGGTGGAGCTTTCCGTGCCCGCCTGGGGTCGCTAACGGCACCTAGTCTGGGCCAACTGGTTCCCGGCGTGATCCGCGAGGGGTTCCGTCGGTTGAGAGGGGTGGTTTGTGCGAAAAGCCAGGAGCTGGGTCGCTTTACGGCCGGAGGGACTTTCCCCGTCCTCCCTGGTCTTCAAGTTAGGGGCCCTTCAATAACTTTCCTATCGGTTGGCCCACAAAAATGCCTCTGCCGGAAAATGGTATCTGATCTTGGGGGCCCTCCGTAAATTAAATTCGGGTCGGGAAGCCTCGGTTCAGTCCGCGGGCCCAGCGTCTTTATAGGCGTCTGGTTCCTGCGATGGCTTGCGGGGTCTACCGGCTCGAGTAACCAAGTTTAGGGACCACTTGGTTTTTCTAGCTGGGTGGTGAGGACTATCGTAGCGATTGTTCACCAACTTGGGAATAGTCGGCGTGACGTGCGCTGGGCAGTGCGTCGACCTGACCGGAGTTTGCGTGGGGCTCCGCTCTGTTGGAGCTTGTCTGGCGGCGACCTTCGGGACGCGCCGCGGGGCTTGCTTCACGGGTGGTTCCTTGCGTCGACAAATGGGCCTGAAAAGGGCCTGGGACCGGAAGATGAACCCCTCATCTTACCCGATAGGAAATTCGTTTTGTCTAATGCGTGATGTATTCGTCTTAGAATTAATTTCTCTAAGATTTTTCCGAATATTGGTAATAGAGTGATGGGGCGATATGAAGAGCTCTCATTCAAGGGTTTTCCCTCCTTTCTAAAATACACGAGCTCTCCCAATTTCCAGTCATCAGGAAAATAGTTTAACTTTAAAAGACTGTTGTACATATCCAACAGAATATTAGGAATTTTTGAAAAGATGCACCTGACCATCCTGTGATCAATTTGATCAGGTCCTCGCGCCTTGTTAATATTGAATGAGAAAACAACATTTCGCAACTCTCTTTTCGTGAATTTTGCCTGGTCGTGCGAGTTTAGTCGCTGTGGTAGTTGCTTTGGAGTTTCATCGCCAAAAATGTCTCTCGTTAGTTTTAAAAGAGTTGGTGACCTGGAAGTGGGTGACAAAGAATCAAATTGGTAACTGATATGTGAGTCCTGGAATCGCTGGAAGACCAACTTTTTCGTTAAACCAAAAGGATCCGTCTCTTTGCGACACAGGTTTGTCCAACCTTTTTCCTTCTCCGATAAAATCTGTTTTTGATAAATTGCCCTTTCCCTTTTGTATTGCTGGTTTATATTTGACTCGTAGTTTGAATTTTTTGCTCTTTTTAAAGGAGCTGCTACTTTATTTCTTTGGGCCCTCAATTGTGGAGACCACCAGGAAATTTTAAATTTCTTGAAGGGGGCTTTCTTTTTAAAGGATTTATTGGCTTGTAATAATATTTCTTGTTTAAAAGTTTCGTATTCTTCGTTAAACTGGCCTATAGTTTCTATGTCATTAAAGTTAATCTTTGAGCATTTTCGAGTTAGTTGTTCGGAAAATTGTGTCAAAGGAATTCCCTTTGTTTTGAATCTTCTTCTTGGTAGTTTGGGTATTGCGAAATTTAGCTCTGTTTCTATTGGGTAGTGGTCTCCAAAAAGGGAAGGAATTACTTCCCAGTGTTTTATGTGTGAAAACATAGCCTGCGTGCAGATGGACAGATCTGGCCTCCCCAGGTTCTTCCCCGACTCATACGTTGGTGGACTGGATGAAGAGTTTAGAATAACTCGTTGATACGCTATGACTCTATCGATAAGAACTTTTCCCCTGGTGTCTTCACTCCTATAGCCCCAAAGCTGACTGTGAGCGTTGAAATCACCGAGAACCAACTACAGTGGGCTCTGATTTTTAGAACTCAGCCAGTTCTCAATATCCTCATCAAAGTCAGCACTCGGGGGCTATACAGACTGCCAATGCTTAAGGTTAAAGGCTTAAGGTCTAAATTTATAAAAACTGAGTTATAGTGTTTAGAAGAGAGACTATGTTTTAAGTTTTGGTCTAAGATTAAAATATGGGCTTTTTTAGAGCTTGAACTATAGCATGGTGTTGTTCGAGGAAGTGATAGAGGTCTGTTTTCATAAAGGTATGCATCTTGAAGACAAACCAGGGAATAGTCCGAGTCTGAGAGGAATTTCATAAAAGCAGCGGTTTGTGATCTGTTATTCTGTAAATTTTGTTGAATTAATTTGAATTTTTACCTCTATAAGACAATGACGCTGGCGCTGTTTGTTTCTTTCGCTGATACACGCTGCAGTATGGATCGTAAGATGGATGTTTTTCATATAGTCCAGCTTTCCTATGGTCCCCCTTCTAGTAGTCGAGCACTTTTTTGCAGTTAACACACTCTTCTTTTTCTGAGGCACAATCCCTGATGTTGTGGCCTTTGCCACATTTAGCGCAGGCCTCTGCATTCTGGCACACTCTTGCTGTATGCCCTATTTCCTGACAGTGATAACACCTTTGAATGAAGACATATCGTCTTACCGTGCACCGGTTAAATCCTATGCACAATTTTCCTGCCATTAGTTGCAGTGCATCTCTCTCCAGTAGCTGCAACACCAAGTGCGAGGTTTCCTCGCCCTCTCCTCCTTTCAATACTCTTATCAGCTTATATTGCACCTTTCTCCTCAGAGCTCTTTCCAAAGCCGGATAGAGTACTTGTTTTTCATATAGCTCTTGTTGCTCTTCTAAGTTGTTCAGTGAACTGTCTGCTTCTCTTTCGACGTTTTTCTGTGTGAGTACTGGGGCTTCTGGTGCTCCAAAGACTATCACTCGGGCTGTTTTCGGGTTTGGTTCTTTAATATCCAGTTTTTCCGCCATATCTTCTGTAGTGCAGATTTTATCTTTCACCTGTTCTAGGTCAAATTTGTTTTTACATGTTATTATTATTTTATTTTGTTTAGTTGTTTGGCAGTCTACTGGTGGTAATTCAGCCATATTCATAGAATTGAGAACTTTCTTTATTATTGGCATTTTTGTTTCCTTGTCTTTTGGTGTTAATATTAGTGTCGGTCTTTCTTGTGGGAGCGGTGGAAAATTTGTCATTTCTGCATATGTTGGTCGGTCATTTTCTATTGCTGTTTCTCCCACTCTATGATTAATTGAGACCTTTCGGTTTTCTGCCTGAAGAGTGGTAACATGTTCGACGAGTCTTTTTTCCATTTGTTCATGGTTCTGTTGTATGATTTTGTTCATATCATTGATCAATTGATCTTCTCTTTCGATTTTATCTTGTTTTGTCTGTTTGATTAACTCTTCTTGGAATTTAATTCTTCGCTGAGTTTCGTTATTAAGTGTTCTTTTTCTTCTGTCTGTTGTTTGAGCTGCTTAAAGTTTTTGATTACTGATGACATGGTATTCTTTATCTTTACTTCTTTGTTTGACGCTAACTGCGTTTGTAGTTGGTGCATGAGTTCTAGTACCTGGTCTGCAATTTTAGACAACCTGTCTCGTTCTTGGTGTTCTTCCTTCTCAGCCTTGTCGTGTTGTCTTACGCTTTCTTTCTCTATTTCCACCGCTTTCTCTTCCAAAAACTTTCGGTATTTTTGTGCATTTTCATTACTTCCTTTGTCGCGTTTCTTTTGATGTCTAACCATCTGATCTATTAAAACCAGTATCGTCATCCGTGATGCTGTTTTGGCGCCAAATGGCAGCAGTTCATCTCCCGGCTGGTAATTTTTGTTTGCTCGCTGTGGTAGCTGTGTTTCTTTGTCGTTAGAGTTCACCCCGTCTTCATCTGACTCTGTTATGACAGAGGAATCATTCCTTTGCGACTGCAACTCTTTTTTATTTCGCGGATCGCCCTGTTTCATTGTGAATATATATTTTTATAATATCAGTAGATTAAAATACTTCTGATTTTCTCTATCAGTTTATGTCTTCTACTGTGACTTTTTCGGTCCTGATTATACTGTTTGCACAGCGTTTTCACTTAGTATAATTAATTCACTTTTTCAATTATGGCAGGGGCGCGTCTCAAGCAATTGCGCACGAAGACTTCAGCAGCAGTGTCATCGCCTAATCGTTCAAACATAATGCTTCTTTCAAAAGCCCGAACATGTGATAGTCAGAAGGAATTAAGTCAGGACTATAGGGAAGGTATTCAGGTGTTCTACAACGTGTTCCTCCAACCTTTCGCAAGTCAAGTGTGCTGTATTGGGACGGGCATTCTGATGAAGCAAAATCACTTTTCTGGTCGGAAATTCACGTCTTTTCCACCGATGTGTATGTTTTGTTTCGTCCAACAGCTCGCAGTAGCAGGCAGCACTCTCCAGAAAATTCCAAACGGCGCCAATGTTTTCCTCAGTCAAACTTGCTCGAGAGCGTGGGGGGGGGGGGGGGTTCAACTTCTGCCTGTCCTTCCATAAACTTTCTGTGTCAGTCATACTCTTGGGTTTTCTTCAGGCATGTCTCCCTAAACTGTGCTTAATGCCTTCATAAGATTTCAGCCGGTCTTACGCCTTCATTTGTGAGAAATTTAACGATAATGCGTTGCGCAACCTTGGGGTGAACATCTCACTCACTCGTCGTGATGCCGACTGAGGAACGGAAGAGGACTGCCCCTAAAAAGACTGCCACTAATTCAATTGGAAATTCTTGAGTTTTAGCTCAACTCATCGCAGAAAGAAATCTGTTCTAATACTACATTAGACATTTTTGAAGTTTGACTTATATTATAGAAAGTTCTATGTAATCGTGATCCTAATGAAAGATCAATAGCATTGATGAGAATGTCGATTACGTAGGATCAACGGCAAAAATAAATAAATAAAACCTATCAAAACGAATTTTTCCGAAGTCGAGACATAGGTGAATGGTATTCAACTATCCGAATGAGTACACAAGAAAATTAAATGAATGAATAATGTTATGAAAACTTTCAAAATCGTTTCTGTTTATAACAGTATTTACTGAGCTAAGTTTACTCTGTTAGGACGAAATTTCCCGTGCTACATCGTTTTACTGTTCATCTTTCGTAAAAGTAGGCATGTCCGTTATTGATTTATAGTAGCAGATTCAGTGCTGGGTTTATTTTAACCTATGAAAATAAATATACATTGATTAGGGACTTAGACAAATAGTTTTCTCGTATTTAAATTAATATATGTGGCAGTTACTGAAATAGTTGTAGCATTTTTTTTATAGCATTTCAATGGGGAATTTTTTTTTACCTATTAAATTGAATTTTCCAGAAATCGAGATCTAGTTAGATTGTTTTCTCACGCTCGAATTGTTATAGAAGGCAATTTTCATTAAAATAGTTCAAGACGTTTTTGAAGTTGTTCGAACTGCAAAAATTCTTTGTTCGTTTAATATGCAATCAAAGCCTTGTTCTGAAGAATGCTTATTTATTATAAAATGAATAGCATATATAATATAAAATACAACAAAATATTTATTTCAATCTTTTACAAAATTTAAAGTTTCCTTAATTCAGAAATAAGTATCGACAATATACTTATTTCTGAATAAGTTTAAGAAATAAAATTTCTGAATAAGTATATTACAATATACTTATTTCTATTCAATGTACATAGGTATTACTTAACTATTTTAGACCATAACTTTTCTCTTAAGAATTATTTGCTTCTACATAGCCAGAAACAGAATCCGGTAAGAATAATAACATTTATCATAAATACAATATGCCTTTCTCAATTCTTAAAGTAGAATGAGTTTTAAATCTCTCGCATTATGGGAAGAGATACTTGAGAAAAATGGGTTGATTTTGTGGCTTTACATGATGTTAAGGATAGGCCAAATTTTAAAAGATTTCCATTTGTAAATTCCTTGCCTATGGAAGAGGTTTTAAGTTGATTCTTCTGTGAAGTGCTTTTTTCAAATCACATTAACTCGTAGTTTGAATTTCTATCGACTTTTGGTCATTGAAAACTTGGGCCATAGACTGAAAGAAAAACAAATTCCTTTGTTTCTTTTCCTTGTTGTTTCACATCTTCAATTTTAAATCATGATGTAGGAGAGAAGGAAGCACAAATGAAAAATGGCATATGTGAACATCACAATTTTTCAACAGTTATTATATGTTTTTTTATTTAAAAAAATTACCAAAGATGATAGCATCTCTAGACATATAGTAAAATTTTTTTGAAACTCTTTGACATTATGTTTGTCTTCGGTAGCCAAAACACAGTTTATTGATATCAAAAGTGAAATCTCAGTTCCAACTTAATAAGCGAATAAATTTATTTATTCATTTATTTGAATTTTAATGTTTTAACATATACCATGAATACTGATAAATATTTTAATAGAGTTGATTTTTCTTCTAAAATTGAAAAATGTTAATAATTTATCAATAAATCTCTAGCAGCCATATGAGGCACTTGTGAACTGACTAGTTGGGGCCGATATTAACATAAGTGACCCAATAATCATTATGTGATACTGTTACTTTCAATTAACTTCATGAGGAATAATGTCAGCTCCATTATCTATAATTTTCCTGAAATAGAAGATACTTCGGTCATACAAAGTTAATTTTATATTGAAACTTGTATAAACACATCTGTCAGCAAGTGGGGTAGGGGAGTACACAGTGAGACAGCAGCCATTTTGACATACAGTTACAACTTTTTCTCTTAGCTGGAACACACACTGAACCACTTCATCTTATGCAACACGTAGATGTAGTTTCAGCCCTTTGGTTACTCGTCCAACAAAATAGTAAGTAACTATTTATTTTACAGGGGTTAAAGTTACATAAACGTCCATTTTAGAGTTTATTTCTTTCATTATGGCATATATTTACTTAACCAAACCTAGTTATATCTAATGATAGACTATGTCGACAAAACGACACAAGCATTCAAAGCTGTGAAATGGATGATGAAACAGATATGGCATCCATTTTCTGACAACGTAACGAAAGTACACAGTGAGACACACAGTTGTGGTACACAGTGAGACGTGCCTCATTGTGTATCTACTATGCTGTTCTGCTATAAAAAAAGTTATTTATTAATAAAAGAAGGTTCTTTTTTCTCTCTCTCTGTCTGTGTGTGTGGGGGGGGGGAGTGTGCAATGGCTAGTGAAATCTACTAAACGTAAGATGCTGAAAATTTGCATGAAGGTATCACAATTTCTGCCATTGTTCACCGGAGGCTCATATTTTTTAAAAATTTTAAATCTAAAAATATTAATTAGAAGTCATAAATTACAGAAAATTATTGATAGAGTGTAAAAATGTATGATGTATGAAAATATATACATTGTCTCACTGTATGCCACAAGTAGTACACAGTGAGACAATTTTCGATACTCCGTTATTCTGTTTTTGTGCTTTTATAAATAACTTTTGTAAAACCATTTATACATTAATGTGTAGCGTATTTGTGTAGCTTAAAGATGTATCAATTTTTTTTCAAAAGAATAAAAGTCTTTGCCATTCGTTAGGTAATAATAATTTTCGTCGCACTGTGTACTACCCTCCCCTACATAAAGAACAACAAGCTCGTTTACGTTCAATTGTAATTTAAATAAATTTAATGTTTTCTAAAATGCAATAATTTATATGTATTACTTTACTAAACGGTTTACAACAAAAATTTCACTAGGCAACAATTTTTAACAAATTTCATGCATCAAAATTGAAAACATCCAATTCTTAATGAATTCAGCGTGCTGAACTCGAATATAACCATGAAAACTGTGTTTTGGCTCTTGTATCTGAGATTAAGGGGTGCAAAGATATAATGTACCTAATGCTTAAATGTCCCTTTTGTTAAAACATTTTAAAGGATAAACTGATTTATTGCGCAGTATAATGAGTAATATTTCATTTTTAGATGTTCCCGTGCATATATGAATTAATAAAACGTATAATAAAATAAACATTTTGGAAAAAAAATTCAAAAAATAAAATATATGAACAAATATCATAGGTAAAATGCAAGAATTTGTTCTCTATATTTCATTTGTCGATTTGCCATTGTAACACCACACAGAAAGTATTGCACAATTCTTTGCAATCCGTTAAATTAACATCTGGCGTATAACGTAACAGTCTGTGTCTTTTCTGATAAAAAGAGTGCAGGTGTTCGCTCGCTCGTCAGTTCCGTATTAGACTTCTTTAAAGAGAGATATTTTTTATTTACGTGTAGTCACTTTATAATTTCATTTGCATCAATGTCGCGAAAATGCATTAACGATGCCAATAACTTTTCTTACAATTGCGGTAACGTAACATTTGAATAAAGGAAAAAGTGCATTATTAATGCAATTAAAAAGGCATAGTTCGTCTATTTCGGTTGTAAAATAGGCGACCAAGATAAAAAATGGGTGCCCCACGTATGCTGTATCACCTGTGCAACATCACTTTCACTTTGGGTGACTGGTAAAAACAAAAGTATGCCATTTCCTGTTTCCCTGATTTAGAGAGTGCAGAGCAATCATGTAAACGTTTGTTACTTTTGTATGGTTTATTCAATTCGTAAAGGTCTTACGAAGAAAAAGAAGAATGCTGTTCATTATCCGCAAATATGTTCTGCCTTGCGACCACCCTCATAGCATGCATGGTCACAGTGACGTCATTCTGACGTCACTGTAAGTCACTGTGGTCACGTCACATCCGTGACCAAAATGCCACCACTCAGTGATGTCACATTGTGACTGAGATGTGAACGTCTTAGAAAACTTTAAAAAATTACAAAAGTTCTTTAAAACATGTTGCTTACTGTAAAATTTTATTTTTCTGGCAATAAAAAAGAATTGTTATGTCACTGCATGTAACGTACGTCACGTCACACTCACAACCCCCCCCCCCCCCCACCACCATATTGTAAGCCACAGAGTGAGAAAAATATGAAAAATGCTCAAAATGTTCAAAAATGTTTGAATATGAAGAGAAATGTTTTAAAAAGGCAGGAGTTACAGCGGCATAAGGAATGAAAATAATATTAGTGGATAGCAAATAGTAAATTCGGACATGAAAAGATGGGGGGGGGGGCATAAAAGGAAAATGCACGGTACAAATATTAACAAACTAGATTTTCATGCTATATTTTATCAATTTGATATCTAAGAGAGTGAATGTATAATTTTTTCCTGATTTCAATTTTATCTAGTATTGCAATTTAATATAATAATCCTTCACTTATTGTTATTATTATAAATGTGTTTCTCGGGAAAATGGTACATGCTGGAGCAATTTGGATAACATATTTACAATTAGGAATATTAAATATACACTTTACATATTTAGTTTGCAGGAAGGAAAATTTTTAATTTTTTTTTTTTTTTTTACCAACCACTGGTATTCGAAACACTTTTGTGGCTTCAAACTAAAAAAATTCCTTTATAGTTAAGTCTGCAGCTTTTAATGAGCACGTAGAAAGAGTCTTCAGAGTTTAGTCATACATACATTTCTTCCTTTATAATTTGCATTGAAGTCATATTTTTTTCCTGTTAGTGTACCTATCTTAAGTAACTATTTTTTTTTTTAATTCTACTTCTTTCAGGCTTTTAAAATAAAATTAGCATTTTCCGAATAAAAAAAAATACAAAATTTATGCAAAACACATGATATAATTAATTATTCGTATTTCAAATTTGTGTTTTAGAGATATGGCTCTAAAAAAAGTTATTTTACAAATTGTTTTATTCTATAGAAAATTAACATGGAAAGAATGACAGATTGACAAAGAAAATTTTTTGATCCTCGATATTTATTTATGTCTTTTTATTTATTATGAAGATATTTTTTATTTATTACGTGTGAAACAATCTTTACTTAAAAAAGGGAGGGGGGCGGTAAAACTGATAAAAAGAAAAGGTAAAATACATTGGAAAATTCTTCAAATAATAAAAAATAAATAAATAGAGGCAGTCTCATAAAATGATTGTACATGTAAGTTCCAAATCTGTTGTATACAAAATCAAATAAACAAACACCTGCTCGAACTGATATACTGATGGCCCGGGTTCAAGTGCTGTTATGGATTTTTTTTCACTATGTTCGCCTCTGCGCCTTTAAAGCAATTAATTTAAAATTTGATTTTCATTTGAAATCATCACAGTGTTTATGACAAGTTCGTCACAAATGACACATATTTCACAAATTGGTCACAGTGTCACTTCAAAGCATTGTCGCTTTCGTCACATGTTAGTCACAAAGTTAATGCCAAAATAGTCACAAATGACACACTTTTCACAAATTTGTCACACCGTGACTTCACAGAGTGTCACAATGTAACGTCACAAACGACCTCTAAAACGGCCATAATGACTTCGCATTCAAGTCACTATGACGTCACATCGACGGTCACAAAATCAGTGTGACTTCACAACGATGTCGCCGTGACGTCATCATGCCTTTCGGGGTAGTTCCGCATTGTGAGGAACTTTCAATTCCTAAACCGCCAGCTGATTTTGTAATTAATTCTGACGACCACGAGGTATGTATTGAACCTGTAGATGTAGTACCTAGCAGGTCATAATTTTATGGACATAGTGCTGAAGAATATATAAATCCCTCTGATTCTGCAGTACATAAAATCACATCGAATGATCTCAATGATCTTGTTAGTGATTTAGATCTGTCAAAAGCCAAAATAGAACTACTCGCATCAAGAGTACGACAGTGGAATCTTTTGGAAGAAAATGTCAGAGTGTCTTCATTTCGTAACCGTCATATAAAATTTCTACATTATTTTCAGAAAAATGATAGTATTGTGCTCTACTCGGATATTAAAAGCTTCATGAATGAATTTAGATTAACATTTGATGTAAACGAGTGGCATGTATTTATAGATGCGTCCAAAATAAGCTTAAAGATGATTTTGCTTCATAATGGTAATGAACTGCCATTCATTCCTATTGAATATTCTGCGCACATGAAAGAGACTTATGAAAACCTGCAACAGCGCTTACACCTAATTAAATACACTGAAAATGGATGGTGTGTCTGTGTTGACTTGAAAATAGTCGCATATTTGATATGTCTTTAACTGAGACTTACAAATGTTGTTGCTTCCTGTGTGAATGGAGCAGTCGTGCTACAGATTTACAATACATCCAGAAAGACTGGCGTCAGAAGCTGTGTTTGACACCTGGAAAAATGAATCTCAAGAACACACTGCCTCTTTCTCCAGAGAAAATCATCTTACCTGCAATACATATAAAATTGAGTATTGTGAAGCAGTTGGTTAAAGCTATGTTTACAAATAAACCAGCTTTTGCTTACTTGCGTACGAAATTTCCCAGACTGAGTGAAGCAAAAATTAAAGAGAGAATCTTTTTGGGTCCACAGATTAGAGATATTTTCAAAGATCCGAAATTTGAAAACCTGTTACATCATGATGAAAAACAAGTGTGGAATTCAGTCTGTCAAGTTTAAAATAATTTCCTTGGAAACGAGCGATCCGAATATTACGAAAATCTTGCTAACGACATCCTGGCTTTATATCATAAATTTGGATGTCGAATATCCTTAAAGCTACATTTCTTAGATTCCCACCTGCTTTTCGTCCCTGCTAACTGCAGAAAATTCAGCGCGGAGCATGGTGAACGTTTCCATCAGGATATGTCTGTGATTGAGCAATGTTATCAAGGAAAATGGTCTGCGCCTATACTTGCAGACTACTGCTGGACGATTTTTAGAGATAATCAGAACGTGGAATATAAGCGAAAGAGCAAGCGATTTCATCAATAAAATTGATAAGACTTCACTTTATGTTGTCACTTTTATTATGTACTGTATGTATTTATAAGACTGTACTTTATGTTGCCACCTTTATTTCTTTAACTTGGAAACAAGACATACAACGCATTATTATAATTGTGTACTTTTATCCATGCCATACAAAGTAAAATCTCAACCTAACAAAATAACTGGAACCAAATGCCATTTTTCATTGCCACATTCATGATTAGCAAGTTAAATTAATAAATATTTCGACACTTACATTCAAGATACATTTTCATTGTTGTCCAGTGTTTTATTCATTGTTAATACAAAAAGTATTACGGTTAACAACTTTGCATATTTTTCTATTTCATTTTTTCGAAACTTGCAATAGTGGCTTACTTCCATCTCTAAACCAGCTGTGTTAATGATGCTTTGAATGGAGATATAGGTTAGTAATATTTTAAGTAAGTAAATTTTTAAACTAATAATTGCCGTAAAATCCCGATTCTAAGCCACCCTCTTCCAAAAGCAAAATAAGTTAAAATTGGGGGAGTGGCTTATATTCGAGATTTTAAAAAAATCATTAAAAAACTCTTTTTTTATCATTAATTTGAAGTAAATAAGGCAAATACAAGGGTGAGAATCTTTCGTATTTCAGCAGATTTCCGATAAATATTGTCTAAATGCCTCCCTCCCTACAATCTCCCCTAAACAAAAACCTCTAAGCAAAATTTAAAAGCTCTATTTTTTTTTTCAAATGTACTTCTTTATGTTTTATTTTATTGCAACAATATTTAATCAATCATCTAAGCCTCTCCCCCACAAATCTATTTATTTTCATTTTATAATCTTTTGTTCAAACATATCACACAGAAACTAGAGACATATGTATACAGTCGAATCTCTTTATCCCGACACCCTGTTTCCAATGCACTCCGTTTATCACGAGTCTGTAGTCCTGATTTTCTGTATATGATTTTAATGTAAATAAACTCCGTATTTTACGTCGTTGAATAATTTTCATCCCGATGTTCAGGAAATTATCCATTTTTCATAAAACATTTTATAAGCACAGACATTAAGCTATAAGAAATGTTCTAGATTAACTAGTGTCTAAAATACCGACTCAGATACAGGAGACACTTTATTTCAATCCTTTATCTGAATAAACAAACTCACACACATTGAATGAACCACTTTCATTGAAGGGGAGATTTATTCCTTTCTTCCTGTGCTATCTCTTTCCCCCTACGATTACACACTCACTTTGTATCACACTGAGAGTGCAATGCATATTTAGGAACGTATATATATATATCCCTTTATGGTGAATTTAACAGATAATATAGCTATTTATTATGATAACAAATGAATAACAGAATAAAAATAATGTCATCGGATATTTTTCCTTGCGTTCACAACCATCCCGCCCCAGTGGGACACATTTGAACAATTATTTGAACTTATAAAAGTAATAAAAAAAAGTAAGAAGAACTATAAACGTGATTAAAAAAAATTACCATGGGTAAAAAAAAATGTTCTCATTGAGTCTATCTGAATAGTTTTTGTTTATAGAAATTAACCGAGTTATGAGAAAACTATATTTATGTAAACTGTTTTAATGTTCCACCATCTCCCTATATATGCAGTCAGCTGATGATGTTGTGACTTATAAAACGTACTGTCATAGTTTTCTTTGTGAACCCATTAAATTATAATCTTAATTTTATATATAGTTCTAGCTTACAGGCCCAGCGTTTCCCGTGTGGGTGATATTAACCTCACATATACCTAAAATGAATGTTTTTACATACTTAAATAAAAATCTTCCGAAACGACCCAACTGCTGGTAGCCCACTGCCTTTGGTAAAGCACATACACACCTTTGTATGATTTTTTGGGTTGCGTACATAAAAAGTACGGAAACATTATAGGATCACTCTATGAAGGTGTTTTGTGTAACCAGGTCCATAAACAAGTAAAAACTCCAACACAATATTTTAGAGGACTTAACTTATTTTTATTATGAAAACTTTTAAGGGGAAGGCCGTGAATATACAGAGAAAAGGGGAAAAGTGCGTTAACTGCCCAGCGGCAGAGGCCTCCAGCGGGGATTAATTACCGTCTACATCGCTCTAGGTCAGCAGCAAAAAAGAAAAAAGATTTTGTTACCATTACTCATGCATTGGCGAGGATAAGACAACCATATACAAGATATTGGCGATAAAACGGATGGCGTAGACAAAGCAAACATTAAAAATCACGAAGCTTTACATTTAATTAAATTATACGCCATGGCGGAGTTGTAGGGTTGTTAGTTAATAAAATTCTTGTGGTTAGCCGGAGTAACTGAAGGAATAGTGATATACACGTGATATTACATGTACGTTACAATTTAAGGACAGCTGTACCAGCCAGCAGGGCATATGGTATTTATCTGACAAAATAAAGAGTGGGAAATATTAGCAATGCAAGCCAAAACAGATGAGAAAAATCTATAGCGCATTTCTGTGTTACTCATAAAATATGCATTACATATTGTCAGCTGAGAGGCGAAGGAAATTCATTTCCATTTTATTTTTTTTTTATATCAACGGAAAATCACTGCGGTTAAGATTTATTTCTATATACATGTCTGTGTGAAGTTAAAAGCAAAAAGGAAATGGTTGATTAAAAATGATGCATGCATTTAAAACGAACTTTTAAAGTATAAATGAAACACACAGTAGTGTAAGGGGGAGGGGGAGCGAATGAATACAGAAATATGAAATCAAGTATAAAATGTCAAATTTAAACTAAATATTTTATTTGAGGGGGGGGGGGGGGTTAAATGTATATATAACGGGAAAGCCGTTATACACTCCTGTGTCTGTTTGTAACAGCCATTTTACTTGTAAACTATGGAACGCGGAAAGTTCAAATTGGGGGAAGTAGTTACTAAAGACTATTGACCGCAGATTATTAAACATTCACAAATATATTCAGGAAAAAGGAAAAGGGCTAATTAAGGTACTTGAGAAAAAAAAATATTATTTTGTATATCGTATGGAGTATCGTGTGAAAGCTTTCATAATGCTGAACCCAAAAATATATTCCCTTTAATTTTAGGTAATATATTTTCAGAGATACCGTCAAAAATTTAATGCAAAAGTATGCCCCCCCACCCCCTATATTTCAGAATCTACTGTAACTAAAATTATGAAAAAATTAGACGTAGTAGACGTTAATTTAAACCTTGTAGGAAAACTATAGAGTCATTAGGTCACATTAGGTCATTAGTCACATTAGGTCACATAGTTTTTTCGAGAAAAGCGCATTTTCTGTTACACGCAAATTTCGATTTGCGGGCATTCAGCAAAAGTGTTGAGGAGCGCTGAGGGTAACTATTGTAGCAGAAGTATAAACGCATTGTTGATAATTATCTTTAAAAAATCGTCGGCAATTAGCCGAGATATTAACCCTTAAAAACACGGTCGGTTTGGATATACATAATAACAGGTGCGCCGTACTCTATGTACCATCGACTTTTAGAGCCTAGATAACAACTTTTAATGATATATTTGAATAATGCAATGCCCAGTAGCAGTATAAAAGCAATAAACATGAGATTGTTAGAAACATAATTTAATTTGAATCAATCCTATAAATAAAAAGGAATTCGCGACTAGTTTACATTTAGTAGATCTGTCAGTGTCTTTAAAAATTAATTAAAAACCTATCTGGAAAAACGTGGCACGGACCGAGGTGGCGTTGCAACTTTGCGACATCCTTTCGAAGCGCGCTTAGTACGATGCCAAGTTTAAACTTTGAACAAGGGTTTTGTTTTAGCTACACAGTAAAAACAAAAGATTATAACAACGCTGAATTTATGTTTTATGGAATGCCAAATGAAGTTTAAGTATGCACTACTTTTATTGTCTGTACCGAATTAAGTTCATCATAAACATATCAGCATAAGATTAAAAAAAGAGTTATACAGAATACGAATATTTGAAATTATTTAGTCTTCATATGTCTCTGAACTTTTATGGTATACCGATTCATACTTTTCTAGTATATACACGATACATATATACCCAACCTTACGTTGTATAGTTTTTTACTAAGTCGTGTTATGCTTATAGTTTATAGCATCGATTTTATTTTACTAATAGTGTTAATAATCCATGTATTTATTGTCCGGAACCCTCTGAGCGCGAGTAATACTCGTACATGACCGTTTATTTGTTTTGAAATGAAAATCCTAACTTAGAGTTGTGGACGCATCAGGACAACTTTTCGTGCACTGGAGATGTTATATTTCTCATAGAAAGAAATTAAGTTTTCTGACAATATAATTACAGCATTCTCTATTATGACGTTAAGGGAGTAGGTAGTAGGATATAAAAGAGTTGATTAGATAAGATTCATTTCAGGTCTTCCGATTACGTCAGATTTTGATATTTTCTAAAATATTTGGTTTATTTTAACATAATTTAGGATGTATATATTTCCAGCCTTTCTTTTGTTTCAGCATTGTTTAAATGCGGTATACACGATCAGAAACGTAGATTTTTTTTTTTTTAATCAGATTTTAATAGATTTACGTTTTAATAGTTAGATTTGTTTTACACATGAATAGCTTATAAAACCATCATATTTTTTATGTTTTACTTTTTGATACAGATATTTACTTTAGAAACGATGGTGTTATCAGCACTTCCAATAAAAAAAATTCAAATTAATACAATTGAAATGTAGTAATATCCGCTAAATATACCCATGTTACTGATCTTCTATACATTAAAACAATATTCAAACAAAAACCAAACAGAGGCGGTAAATACAAATTCCAAATGATATTATATCACCACTAACATTTTAAAATAAGAAAACTGTAAAACTTAACCGTATCAGGAAGCCAACAATGAGCCTTACCTGCTTAACTCCTTTATGTACGAAAGAAAAATCAGGTTTAATTTTAGTAAGACTCCTTGAAATTTCAACTAAATAAGTGGATTGCGATTTAGGTTTCTTATACATAATTTTTAAATTGTATTAAATTCAACTATTTAAAGTTTGTCTCTGGAGTTGTGAATTACTCTGACCCTATACAGCGCAACTCTAAAAAGTCGGCTACTCTGGTAATTAGGCATGTTTTATTCACGTGGTTGGTTCAATATTAATGTTAAAGAGAAAGAAATGTACTAACTCAGCATAACTTAGTAGAAATGCTCATAAAATGAGTACAATTTCAATTATTCTATCACAACAATCTTGAAAAACAGGTTTCCTTCTTTAATCAATACTTTCTAATTAGAATCAATTGTTTCTATAATAGAAATTTATTTCTTGTTTGGGTCAAAATAATAAAAATGCTAAGAGGAAAAAGAAATGATCGTTTAATAGTTCTGGAAGCAAATTTATATGAATCTGAAAAATCTTAGTTGTTAAATATCGGCAACTCAAAAAAACCTTAAATGTTTTAAACCTTAACTTTACATGTGTTATCTTTAATTACACGTGATAGTTAGAAGTTGCAATTTATCGAGAAACTAATGCAACAGTTCTTGCGGAAACATAGAAGAAAGATTGTTTTATAGCTTTTAAGTTGAACATTAGTGCTAAGCAGTAAATGTGACTTAGTTCTTCCATGAGTTGCTAAGTCCTCCACCGTCTCTGCAACAACAGGCTTTCGCCCTTTTCCTGCTTGAGCGACCAGGGAATCTCAACGGGGTATGAAATTAAGTCTCCCGTAAAATTGATTTAAGATAAACAAAAACTAAATTAAAATACTTATTATATAAATGAAATTTAAAACGGCTACATGGAATACTTCTTCATTATATCGCTTTAAAAATTAGTGTGAAAAGCCCGTGATAAATCGAACAATGTATATTTCATTTTTCGGAAACTGAACAGTATCAGCCTCTATCGTTGCCGTTTAAGTGTAATTGAATTCGAGTGCAAAGGGAAAGGAGAGGGAACTATTACGCATCTATCAGACATGGAGGCATCCTGCTTGTGGTATTGCAAATTATAATATGAACCGTAAATTAAAGGGAAATAATCATGAAGATCTTTTTAAAGAAAATTGCGTTGTGTTTTGCAGGACCCATTTCGTTCTTTGCGGTCATGAAGTTGTAAGAATAAAAATAATAGGAAACTTCTTACTTGTATAGTGGTATCTGTAAACAAATGATGAGGAGAATTTTGAGAACAAAATCAAACTTTATTCGTCTTTATCTTCGAAGAGAAGAAAAGCATTCTCCCGTTGGTCCCCGTTTTTTAAATTAATTCTTTGGCCAATAAAATAATCTACTCCACTTGAAGATATTTCTTTAAAAATTAAAGTGCAGCATAAATCGAATTTTCTATTGATGAAAAGTACTATTAAAAACTTTTCCACCACATCAGGAAATAAACCAAAAAAGTATTTAACAACGAAGACATCGTCTTCGGATACCGTTTGCTAGACCCCGCATCCGTAGACCGGCAGGCCTGAGCCCGCGGCCCTGCGATCTTTCCAAAACTAAAACTATATCATGACAGCTTAACCAACTAAACAGATTCTGCTTTAAAATTAACGAAATTTTTAATTTATAGTAAGAAACGGGGACGACAAATGCACGAAAAGAAAAGATTTAAATGTATTAGATAATTTTTAAATTTTGGCAATATCTTAATAAGCAAATTCGAAAGAATACATTTAAAAGCGTTTCTTCTTATATGCTCTAGCGATCGTAAATAAACGTGCCTCCTTAGGGAAGAATCTCTACGCAATGCATACGTCACGAGAGGCGAGAGAGAGCGAGTAAGTGAGTCGATGACGTTATCACAATACGTGCAGACCGGAGAGAGACAAGCACATCAGTTAAGAACGCGATGAAACGGCGGAAATCCCCGTTGTATACTGGAAACAAAAAGCTCGCGTAAAAATAAATATGGATTTAAATTTAAACAATATCGAAGTGTAAGACCAAAAGAAATTTAAAAAATGTAACATGATTCAAAAACTGTGAGATTTCATCTCACACTGCTGTCTAGCCTCCAGTGTTGAGAAGAAACGACTGGAGGAGGGTTTCGTTGAGATTACAGGATCATCTGCTTTTCTCTAAAAATGATCCAAATGAAAAACAATTTTCGTCTCCAGTTACTGCCAAAAAAAAAAAAAAAAAAACTAAAGAGAAAATTAGTAAAAAATAAATAAATAGAATTTTAAATTCATCTCTAAAATGTTAAATTTAAAATTACACAATGCGCAAATTACTTAAAAGATGAAAAAAAATATAAAAAAATATATAAAAAGATGTTAAATTACTTTAATATTCTTAGTACTTTCAACTATATATATATAGTCTTCTTCTTCAGAGAATTCAAAAATACAAGCGTCTTATTTTCAAATTTCACGTAGTTAGTGTCGAAAGGAGTGAAATTGAAGGTCAATTTTTAGATCCGGAAAATTTTGGGAAAATAAAAACATGGATATAAAGGGAAGTGGAATATTGCGTGTTTTATGATTCTTTAAGTAAACTGAGCCAAATTCTGAGTATGTTGTAAGATAAACGTCATTACAAACAGTATTTTCCTTAGTAATAATTTCTATTGATTCACGGATAATTAAATCATTGTAATTCATTAAGGGCATATAATTTTTGTATCTTCAAAATTAACTTGTATATTCTGCTTCTGGTTAAGTCTTGACAAGAATATTGTTGACCGGTTGTACTTCAAATCTCACAAATGTTCTTTAATACGATCTTTAAGTTTACGGGAAGTCATTCCTATGCATTCGAGAGAAATATTTTCTGTTTTCTGTGGAATTACATATACTACAGAAACTTCGTCTTTCGGGATCGTGTCTATTTTGGCACTAAGTAGATCTTTCAATTTTATTCGAGGTGTGGCAAAGTGCATTGGAAAAGTGCATGTCTGAGTTTTTCGAAAAGTTCTGGAATATACTTCATTTTGGAAGTTCTTCTATTACTCGCAGGAGTTTTTTGTATCTTCATGTGGTTTTTCTGAGAGTTAATTAGTTTGTCAATAATACGTTTTGAAAAACCGTTCTCAACTCCAATGTTTATAATGGTATTTAATTCATTTTAAAGATGATTAATAGAGCAAACACTAAATGCCCGTCTTATATAAAAGTTGAACGGAGAAAGTTTGTAGTTAAAAGGTGATGTATTTTCAAAAGGAATAGTGTTGTTAGACTTATTTACTTTCCTGTAAACCGTGGGCTCAAGTGTTAAGTTTGATAAGCTTTTGATTAGCATTACGTCATGATATGACAACTCGTTATTATTTTCTATTTCGGTGGTAAATTTTATGTTAGGATTTGTATTATTTATTCTGTTAGGAAATGCATGCAATTCAGATAAACCGTGATCCCGTACTACGAAAATGTTGTCCACATAACGGTACCATACTGACAGAGTTAAAGCGCTGTCTGTTAAAATTTTCTCCTCAAATAGACGTAATTTGAATTCAGCTAAAATACTTGAGATGGGGGAACCCATTGGTACTCCGTTAGTCTGCTAATAAATGTTATTATTAAAAATGAAAATATTATTTCCACTTACCAGGTTAAGACCAGATTTTACTGTGGTCTTTATTTCTGAGTTTAATGATGGCTCGTTATCAATAAATTTATTAATTACATGATACTTCGTCAACGATTGATGGGAAAAGGGAAATGATGTTAGCTTGCTAAAGCACTATCTTTATTGAGCTTCAAATCCATAACCCGGTTAATGAAGTCGACGTTAAACTATGGCTAGATGGTGAAAGAAAAGATTGAGAAAAGGAACAAATACTTTTTCTAGGAAATACTGTTTCTGGAGTATATGTATTTCTACTGAAAACAGAAAATATTGGTCTCGAATACATAGGAATAACTTTCTGTAAACTTAAAGATCGTATTAAAGAACATTTGAGAGATTTGATGTACATCTGGCCAACAACAGCCTTGTCATGACTTAACCAGAAGAAGAATATACAAGTTAATTTCGAAGATAAAACAATTATATGCCCCTTAAAGAATTACCATGATTTAATAATCCGCGAATCAATAGAAATTATTACTAAATAAAATACTGTTTGTAATGACGTTTTATCCTGCAACATACCCAGAATTTGTCTCAGTTTGCTTAAAAAATCATAAAACACGAAATATTCTATTTCCCTCTATATCCATGTTTTAATTTTCCAAATATTTTCAGGATCTAAAAATTGACTTTCACTTTCACCCATTTCGACACTAACTACGTGAAATTTGAAAATATGACGCTTGTATTTTTGAATTCTCTGACAAAGACTATGTGTATAGTTGAAAGTACTAAGGACATTAAAGTAATTTAACACTTTATGTGTATTTTTCATCTTTTATGTAATTTGCACATAGTGTAATTTAAAGAGAAAATTATTTTCGTTGTGTAACGTTGTTTAAAGAACGCTATGGAAAATGTGTGCATCAGCTCCCTTATAAAAACGAGAGCCGCTCTCTAACCACCCTC
Organism: Maratus speciosus; assembly: GCA_963932465.1. NCBI lineage: Eukaryota > Metazoa > Arthropoda > Arachnida > Araneae > Salticidae > Maratus > Maratus speciosus. The sequence continues at coordinate 217,615,151 of OZ010788.1, forward strand.
TCCTATCTCTGTAATGATCCAATCACAAAACATTATTATCTATGTTATTTAAAATGACCGTGCATATATTAATTACATATTTCATTCATACGTCTCTGTATTTTTACATGTTCCTAAAACTATTTAAACATAAATTAAAAAAAAAATATTGTACAAGAGCGTACATCTTATTTTAGTAATATTCGTTACAAATAGTGTTGCCAAGTGTTCCGACCTACGCAGGATGTCTCGAGTTACTTCGGAAAACTTAGTTCTATCCTATTGGACTAGTGCGTGGCATGCCAAACGTACAGATTTTTCACGATAAATAAAATCTCTTAAGCTTATTTTAATAACAGGATAAATAAAATCTCTTAAACTTATTTTAATAACATGATAAATAAAATCTCTTAAACTTATTTTAATAACATGTTATTTACAGAGTGGAACTTTATAGAGTAAAACCTGTATAAAAAGAACCTGTCTATGGCAAAAAATATTTATGTTCCCTCTAAAAGGAATATAGTACAAATTAACTTGCTAACCTCTCTAATGACAAAACATTTTGTACGTTTCTAGTATAGGAACCTTGGCGCTATTTTAAAAAAAGTTTGTGCAATGCGAGCTTCGAAAATTGAGATTTGTGGTCAAATGGCATAAACACTTCTGGAAAAAAAATCTCATGAGCCTTGTTTATATATGTATTTATCTACCCTACTTATATAAAATCCGAATGAAACGAATTTATGAAACGGCTGATTATGTTTGATGGCGATTTCATCTAAAATATTGACTGTTATGCGGTGAAATTAGCACCAAAAATCCCTATTGATCTGCAGATTTGAAAACTGGTATCAGAATTTTAATATTTGAATTAGTTTTTGAAATATTTTTTTTTCTAATTTTAATACATTTATGTAGTGAAAATCTGTAATGGCAATAAAATTACAAAATTACTTTTTTTTTTTTTTTTTTTTTTTTTTTTTTTAAAGGGGAGAACAGGGAAAATCTATAGCGATTATTAGATTCCTTCTTTTTCTTCAATTTCACATTGATAATTGAAATTATATCTTTTGTTGCAATGGATAGTCAAAACATGTTGAGATTAAATTATGTTTTTCAAGAAAATTAAAAAATAAAAACTTTTTTTTCCTATTTCGATCGTTCGGAATCAATTGATTATAAAAAAAACCAATTTTGCCAAATTATAGATACTTACATAATTTTTTTTAAATAAGTATAAATTCGAAAAAAGTTTTTTTAAACATGCTTTCATTAAAATTCACAAAAATGTAGAATTTTTCTTTTTTTTAATGCACTAAAGAGTAGAATTTGGAATTTCGCCAAATCAGCTCGTTATCGCCAAATTTACTTCATGTATGACAATTTATATTTGTCGCAAAATAAGACGAAATGCCGTCAAATTTGACGATATCGCGCCAACTGCGTCAAAATTTGGCTCTATTGTGGCAACCCTGCCATCAGCAATTTTCAACAATTACTCGTTGTTGAAGCTAATACTCATTTCGCCATAGGATATATACCGTTGCCACTTTTCCGTTGACCGCCATAGGGATAGAATTTTAAAAGATCAATGTCCAATTCATGTATTACCCTCAGGAATACACATATATTCCAAATTTCAAAGCTCAATGTCAACAAGAAGTGGGTGAAAAATGAGTCACAAGATTTGACTGTCACACACAAACATAATTGTAAGTTAAAAGAAAGTATGTAATAACTAGAAAACAGGAATTCTGCTTTTTCAGAATTTAGTGTTGCCCCCGATGAAAAAAATTATATGTATATATAAATAGTACAAAGCATATTTCAATTTTAAGACTTAAAGCGTACACTTTTATTTTATGTAAAATGACGTCATTCACATCCGCTTAAGAATTCTACATTTACTCTTAAACATCTACAGTAAAGCATGCATAGGATGTCACTATCGCAAAATAATACACAAATGCAGCAAAAATATGCCGTCATTGAAGAAACTCGACAAAAAAAACCAGCTATCTAATGTTTTATAGGCCTTCATTTATTTGTAACATTAATGTAGACAATTTAAGTCGTGACGTTTTGGTTGGAAACTGACTCTAAACAAACGGTTGCTATGTTGTATTTTCCATTTTATTTATGAGTTGCAGCTATATCTTATATCTATATCTCACATCTAGGTGTTTTAATACTTGATATGCACAGGCACTTGATATGCGCATGGCAACCGTTTGTTTGGAGTCAGTTTCCAACCAAAACGTCATGACTGAAAGCGTCTATAGATACTTAAAATTAAATATAGTTTATAATAGCTCCATGTATTAACAGCAATTATTCGTTTATATTTTTTTCAAAATTTAAGAGCAGTTTCGAAAAAATTGGAAATTTAATAGGGCGTTCTAAAAACGTTCTAAATTGCGATTTCTACTCAATCTCAGGAACTACCAAGTCTATTTCGAAAGTAATGGTTGCAAATTGATGGTGACAGTCCCTGCTCCAATATAGGCTATATTTTATGTTGTTGTCACTACCATCTGGGGGTTGCAAGAGCAAAACATATTCTAATTTGTGTTTTTTGCACAACTTCGGGGTCTAACATTTTGAAATATGGCATGGTATTTACTTACATGATGCAACTGCTTTCTAAGAACAGTCGAAAGAAAATTACAAATTTAAAAGGATGAAGTGCGCGAAAAGCGTTCTAAGAACGTTTTAAATTACACTTTTTATGCAATCTTATCAAATACCAAAACGATTTGAAAAATAATGGTGACAAATTTTTGGTGATAGAACCTGCTCAAACATAAGTTATATTTTATATCTCTGCCACTACCACCAGAGTCTTGCATTAGCGAAAAACTTCTAAACTGCGATTTCAGTGATACTGAAGAGGCTAGAATCTTTAAATATGGCATGGTAGTTACGTATAAAATATAAATGCCCCCGAAGGCCTGTCGAAAATAAATTCGAATTAAAAAGGGGTGAAGCGAAGGGGAGGTGCGAAAAGCGTTCTAAAAATGACCTAAATTACGATTTCTATGCAATTTCAGGGAATATAAACCGATTATAAAAGAAATATTTGCGAATCAAAGGCAACAGTCTCTGATCCTACTCAGGCAATATTTTATGCCGATGATTCTACCACCAGGTGTTCACAGGAACAAAAAACGTTCTAAAAAAGGCCTTTAAGAGCTTTTTAAATTACGGTTCTGTGGAATATTAGGAAATAACAATCCGATTTCAAAATTAATGTTGGAAAATTCATGGTTATAATTCCTATTTCAACATAGCCCTTTTTGTTGAGAGAGATGATAGGACTTGGAATGTGACATGATGGTTAATTTTAAGATGTAAGAAAATGGTTTCTAAAAAATTCAAAACTTCAAATTAATACTGAAATGAGAGTATTAATTGAGCATAAATGTTTCAAAATATTTTCTAAATTATCATTTATTTAGTTTTATTTCTTTTTATTAATTTGAGTCTCATTTCTGCCTAATGCAGTGTAATAATGAATTTTAGTCAAACTGTGTTTTAAATAGTAATTTTTGAATTATTCCTAAAAGCATAACTTCTTTTAGCAAAAATTAGACATATAAATATCACTTTGTATATATCAAATATTGCGCTAGCAAAGCCGCGAGGTTTGCTAGTATATATATAAACGATTTATTAATATATGTATTATTATTGATTTTATATACAATTTTCTTACTATATAAAATAAATAGCTTTTTATATTAAATAAATTGTATAAATATTGGAAAAATTACTTGTATTTATAAAACTGTGAATAGTTTGTCAGAAAATATATTGTCAAATTTTCCTTTTCTCATCAAGGCCATTTTCTCTATTTCGCCAAGAGGCTTACACTGGTAAAAATACCAAATATTTTTAGTCTCTAGCGGTTCTGTTTTACTGTATGTGGTTCAGTAAAACCTGTGAAACGGAAGCTGTCTTTAAAACAAAACTGTTTTGAAATAGAAGATAAAAAGACCTTATCATTTTTAAATGTTGAAGTGATAAAAAATAATGAAAAATTAGACTGGAAAGTATATCGAAAGATTAATAGATCAAATAACACCATACCTTATGACAGTGCTTCTCCTTTTGGATATAAAATAGCAGCGTATAGATTTTCTGTGAAACGCAATTTTGAAATATACATCTGCAGCTATCTACGTAGTTACTGAATTGAATAAAATAAAATGTTTTGCAGAGAAAATGGTTTTTCCCCTCATCATAAATAAACTAATCTATGACATAAAAGATAAAGAGTATAAAGAAAATTGGTATCGTAATAAATTTAGATTCTGTAACTTTGCCTATATATTGTTAAATACAATAGTTCAATTAAATATTGAAAAGATAAAGTATGCGTTAAAGAAATTTAATATTGAACTTGCGGCTAAATGACAGTGAATCTCAAGGACTTAATCCATGACAATATTGACGCTATTCCAAAAGGAGAAATCGCAGGCATTTACATAATACACTTAATAACAGACGCAGAAGTAAATAAGGTATATGTTTTAATTACCGGGCCAAAGTTTAAAGACAGTTTGAAAGAAGACACAACTGATATGAAGTTCAATAGACAAACCACAGCGTTATCGAAGCTCAACCAAAAACAAAATTTCAATATATGTTTTAATGAAGCAATAATCATTATTCCTACGTCCCATTATAGTATCTTATTTTTAAAAGAATCAATAGAAATTTTAATCAAAGATAAGTAAGTAATTAATGATAATCTGTCATATAGCATATAGCAGAAATATGGTTAAAGTTCAAAATTGCGGAAAGATTGATAACTCATTGGTAATGTTTTTAGAGAACTACCCTAACACGCTCAATAGAATAGACTCATCTTACTGTGCAACAGACGGTAAAGAGAGCAAAAGAGTTCAGTGCCTAATCGAAGAAGTCCTGAAGGCGATCAAGTAATAAACGAAAGAACTCGGCGTATGGTATTGAGTTTTCAGTTTTTAAAACTGATTATTCATGTAATAATAACTTTTACATATTGTGACATCTTCGAAGAATTAAATGCACATGTTTAACAAAGATTATTTGATTTTATTTTGATTTAATGTAAGGTGAATGTGACATTACAAGGATATATATTTCATATATACAGTAGAACCTCTATTATCCGAAGTATTTGGGACCGACCCTCTTTCGGATAATCGAGATTGCTTCAATTTTAAGATTAAGGATAAATAAATGCAATATGTCTTATTATGGTAACAACCCGTAAGGCATGGTGACGTTACGGCGACGTCGTTGTGAAGTCACACTGTGATTTTGTGACCGTCGATGTGACGTCATAGTGACTAGAAAACGAGGTCGTTATGGCCGTTTTAGAGGTCGTTTGTGACATCACATTGTGACCACTCTGTGAAGTCAAGGTGTGACAAATTTGTGAAAAGTGTGTCATTTGTGACTATTTTGGCATTAACTTTGTGACGAACCTGTGACGACAGCGGCAATGCTTTGACGTCACACTGTGACTAATTAATTGCTTAAAATGCAATTTTAATTTGAAATTTGATTTTCATTTGAAATATTGTATGCAAGGCGAATGTTTCTCTCTGGAAAAATTTCCAAGTATTCATATAGTTTGAATCGCTGCTGGATTTAATTGAGTTTCGTGTTTGCCCCATGTCGGTGGCTCATGATATATATCCCATCTTGTGCTGCGTTTGTAGCCTTGCCAACATGTAATAGTAAGACATTTTCCAGTCTGGGTCTCGTTCCATGTGGTTTAGTCGGTAGAATGTCAGTGCGCTATACTGATGGCCCCGATTCATGTACCGTCATGGAATTTTTTTCAATATGTTGGCTTTTGCGCCTTTTAAGCAATCAATTTGAAATTTGATTTCCATTTGAAATATTGTTTGCAAGGCGAATGTTTCTCTCTGGAAAAATTTCCAAGCATTAATACTGTGATGATTCTTGTTATAAACACCGTGATGAATTTTAAAATAAAGTTTTTTTGAAATATACAATATTATCTTTTTACAGTACTTTTTAGCAATGTATCGCTATTTTGGAGTCCTATTCTTCTAAAATACTTTTAATTTTTACACTGAAAAAAACAATGCTTATCAACTGGCATCCTTTTTTATTAAGTTCTAAGCTTGATCTTGAGTTCAAGCTTTATATTAAGAATGTGTAAGTTTTTATGTGTTGTGATTTGTTAATATTTTGTTAAATACGAACATGGAGTCTAACGGATATTAATACATTTCCTATTTAAAGAAGAATAAGATAAGCCATATTTATTTAAATTTTTTATTCCCGTGTATATATTATTTTATTAATATGAGCTAAATAGATTTGGTATGATTTATAGGAAATGACAGATCTGGGAAATAGAAAAAACAAGTAAGAAAAATCATTCGTTAAGCATAGATTATAAAGCACTTTCCAACGCTTCCTGAATACTTTAACTAGACATCGTAATTTAAGGAAATAACGTAAATAAGATAACTAAGTAAATATTTTAGAAAACGCATAAAACATTTGAAAAACTGATTTCAGCAGTTACCGTCCATAGCCAAATATGTTTTCCAATTCTTTTGAATAGCCCTGTATTTAATCTGTAGGTTGATATATACTAGTATATAATGTGAAAATTTAGTTTAGCAAGAAAACGCATAACAGGATGAAATTCTCATTCAGCAATTTATACTAATATATGAAAACATACTTGAATACTTTTGTACAACCCTGTAGTTTGCCTGGAATCTTTATTACACGCCACTATTTAGTTAAAATTTTATTCAAATTAAAACACTCTTAAAACTGCTGAAATCACATTTCCAGAAATTATAATTTATAGACGGCCATATATCCATTTTCTTGCGTGACCCTGTGTATCATTTTATCCATATTCTACAAACATTTCTTAGTAAATTAAATGCAGTTCAACATAAAAATCCATAACTCTCTAAAAACACCTTTAAGCAATTTGCGCCCATACCACTTAACTCTTACGTATACTTTTGTGTAGCCCTGTATATGAATTATAGCTTTTATATACACCATATACTATGCATAAATATAAAGAATCATAAAAGCGCATATTATAATTAAAAATGCATTTCCAGCAATTATCGCTAATGAACAGTACAATATCAACTTTTATAAATATCATAAATTATAAATATTTTTTTATAAATATTATAAATATCAAATTTTAAAAAGTATAATAAAGCAGTTTAATCTATAAACTTGTTATCAGGCATAAAAAACACTTTATTTCAATGCTTAAATGTCATATTTTATTTTTTAATGCGAAGTATCGAACGTGTATCGAAAACGTAGAAAATGAGTTTACAATCGAAGAAAACTTAATAACTGATTCTGAATGTCTACAATTAAATGTTTGATTAAAATCACGAACAGTAAAAACGTGCTTACATACAATTTAAAAAAATAAATATACTAATTTGAAAAATACTAAATAATTAGTATTTATAATTGTACTATTAAACAACAACAAAGTTCAATAAATGAATTAAATGTATTATTAGATTTAACAATTTCTCAAAAATCTCTCCATATGTTACAAGGAATTCCTATTATTTTATAATTTTGGCAAATGTTAAATCTGAAAACATTGATATGAATATTTAGGATTTCAAATAATAATTTAAAATATTATTAGCAATGAAAAAAAGTCTTTCAAAAGTTTCACTACTATAGTATGTAAAACGACATTTCCCATTCAGTATAATGTTAATTTCTAATCTGAAAAACAATTCCAGATCAGTCTCTTTCTATAGGTATAATATAAAACTATTTAACTCATCTCACCAAATATACAAAACAGGAATAAACAATTTAAATTAAATAAGACCTACTTTTTAATATCCATAAATTAATTATTAATATCCGTGTGTATCCGAAAATGGCGACGTCTATTTCTTCCATTAAAAAAAGCACACGCAAAAGCTTACATTTTAGACTAGAAACTTACCGCATCTGTTAGAACAAAAAGTTCTCTGTTTACCCTGCGGTATCGTGGCAGACGATTTTGGGCAGGTGTTAGTTTATTTGCTTTTATATAAACATATTTGGAACTTACATGTGCAATCATTTTATGAGACTCTCTGTATTTAAATTTTTGTATTTGAAGAATTTTCCAATGTATTTTACCTTTTCTTTTTATCAGTTTTAACCCCCCCCCCCTCCCTTTTTCTAAGTAAAGATTGTTTCACACATAATAAATACAAAATATCTTCCTAAAAAAATAATAAGATATAAATAAATATCGAGGATAAAAAAATTTTCTTTGTCAATCGTCATTCTTTTCATGTTAATTTCCTGTAGAATAAAACACTTCGTAAAATAACTTTTTTTTTAGAGTCATATCTCTAAAACACAAATTTGAAATACGAATAATAAATTATATCATGGGTTTTGCATAAATTTTGTATTTTTTTTTTATTATTATTATTCGGAAAATGCTAATTTTATTTTAAAAGTCTGAAAGAAGTAGAATTTTTTTTTAAATAGTTACATAAAATAGGTACATTAACAGGAAAAAATATGACTTGAATGCAAATTATAAAGCAAGAAATGTATGTATGACTAAACTCTGAAGTCTCTTTCTACGTGCACATTAAAAGCTGCAGACTTAACTATAATAGATTTTTTTTTTGTTTGAAGCCATAAAAGTGTTTCGAATACCAGTGGTCGGTAAAAATAAATTAAAAATTTTCCTTCCTGCAAACTAAATATGTAAAGTGTATATATTTAATATTCCTAATTCTAAATATGCTATCCAAATTGCTCCAGCACGTACCATTTTTCCGAGAAACACTTTTATAATAATAAGAATAAGAGAAGGATTATTATATTAAATTGCAATAATAGATAAAATTGAAATCAGGAAAAAAGTATACTTTCACTCTCTTAGATATCAAAGTGATAAAATATAGCATGAAAATCTTGTTTGTTGATACTTGTACCGTGCATTTTCCTTTATATGCTCCCCCCCCCCCCCACCATCTTTTCGTGTCTGAATTTACTATTTGCTATCCACTAATATATTTTCATTCCTTATGCCGCTGTAACTCGGGCCTTTTTAAAACATTTCTCTTCATTTTTAAACATTTTTGAATTTCATATTTTTCTCACTTTGTGGCTTACAATATGGTGGGGTGTTTTTGTGAGTGTGACTTGACCTACGTTACATGCAGTGACATAACAATTCTTTTTTATTGCCAGAAAAATAAAATTTTACAGTAACAACATGTTTTGAAGAATTTTTGTAATTTTTTAAAGTTTTCTAAGAAGTTCACATCTCAGTCACAATGTGACATCACTGAGTGGTGGCATTTCGGTCACAGATATGACGTGACCACAGTGACTCACAGTGACGTCACAACGACGTCACTGTGACCATGCATGCTATGAGGGAAGTGCTTAATAAAAATAAAGCAATAGCAAAATAGAAACAAAAATAAATTACGTGAATTTTAATTTTGAAATTAATTATCTTTCACATTTATCACAAGGGTTTGAAAAAGTGTTTTGTTTGTCGTAGTTTCAATTGTCTTTGCTTTGAAGCTCCATCACGTAGTTTTTTAATACTATTAGATCACCAGTATCACAGTCTTTCTGCTACTTCAGCCATGCCAAACCTTTTGCAAAACATTTAAATGCTTCAGAATGACTAATTTGTTCGTTGTCTTCGTTCCACTCTCCAGCTTATGGGATATCAAATTAAATTTGAAGGAAAATTGTTTAAAAAATATATATGTACTCGTTCGGAAAGGACCGCTTGCACGCAAGTTATACGATAGTTTAAAAGAAAAGCTTTCAAAATGGATTTTTCACACAAGAAATGTGATAGTAAAAAAAAAAAAAAAAAAAAAAAAAAAAAAAAAAAAAAAAAAACGCTTTCAAAATGGATTTCGGTTAACTGAGAGTTTCGGTTAAAAGAGTTTCAGATAAAAGAGGTTCTACTGTATATAAATTATGATTTTTAAAGATCAAAATGCCCACAATGCACCGTAGCAGAGTTACCATTTTGGCCCTTTTTATGAATACAACACATTGTTTTTTATTCAAAATCTTCTTAGGTAATGTATGATTTCATTTCTTCAGTAGCATCTTTAAATAGTATGATCTGCTGCACTTTGACGCAGCTAATGCAGTTATAAATATTAGCCCATATTGTGATTTCAGCTTGCAAAGCTTCGTCTATCCATATATTTTTTAAAATAACCTATCCTTACAATAGAATAAAATCCTGCCATTTCTTTGGCGACACTCTTTACATTTCAAGTTTTCTTGATGGATAAATGTTAGTATAGCCGTTTTGGAAAAGTGCAGTTTTAGTGGGAATACCTTGTACATTATATTTAGTCTAATTCAAAAATGTGGACATTTAAAATAATCATAATAGAAAAGAAGCGGTGTCTTAATACCAAATATGACTCAGTCATAAACATAAAATATTTAAAATCATGCATACAAAATAATTAAAATTGCCGGTATATAAATTCAGCTAGGAAATCAATGGCGACCATGTACTAATAGTTTTCCTTTCATCAGTCATAAATGCCATTAGTATTATTTTAAAAAAGAGCTATATCAAAATTTTAACAATAAATTTCCTGATGTATGCTCTTTAAGATTTCGGATAAGAATTATGACATTTATTTCAAAGACAACAGTTCTTTCTCAATCCATAGCTTTCAGTGATCTTTAAATCTCTTACATTATGGGGAATGATAAATGAGAAAGATGGATTGAAATTCTGGCTTTAGATAATCTTCATGAATGCTTATATTGGAAAATATTTGCATCGGTAAATTCATTGTGTATTTTGAAAAATATATAGGGTTTTAAGACGATTCCGCTTTAGATTGTCAATTTCTCAGAGAATGGGATTTTATAGTTACTTTAACTTATTTAAAACTTGAGTTAGAAATTGAAAAATATCTCTTCGTTTTATTTCTTTCTATATCGTTTCTTTGATTTGCTTATGGATCATTCATGTTGTTGGTGTTTCAACGATGATTCCTAAACGGTTAGCCATAGACATATAATTACAGTTACAAAAATGTTTCACATGAGTTAAAGAAGTATCTTAAAAGCGATTTGTGTCAATAAAAACATTCCTTAAAAAATTATTAAATATAAATTTTTACACTGCACCCCCCGGTCCTAATAAAAAATATACTATTACAATATAAAGTAAGACAAAAAAGAGTACCATTCCTCTATAATTAACCTTTAACTGATGTTACCGGTCTCTCAGACCGCAGCTTTTTTCAATTTTTATAGTTTAATTTGCAATTTCAGTTTAACTACAAACACTACCGAAATTTTGTTCCGTTTGGAACTTTAGTACTATCACCAGAGACTTTTGAATAGGTAAATTTTAATTACAACAGTCCTGCACAAAAGTTTAGTACAAAAGCACCATCCTATGAGTTAATCGCTCCTTTCATTCATCTTACGATCCAGCGGTGTCACAGACCGCTTCACAGTAGTTATGTGACAATTTCTGTGACATCAGTTAAAGGTTAAAACTAATAGAATAATAACTAGTATTTAAAGTTTAAGCATCTTCTTTGCTGCAAAATAGAGGGTCATTCACAATTTTACTAAAAATATAAATAATTGTCAGATATAAAAAAAATAATAGTTGAGAGTAAAATTAACATTACAATACAAATTTGAAGTTTATTTTCGTGCTGACACATTAAATAAAAATATACAACTTGTACTGAAAATATAGCCGTTAGACACCTTGTAAAATTGGAGATATAAAATTGGCTAGAAATGGTATAATTTTATTCGAGTTATAAGCTGAAACTATAATAGCTGCATAACCCCTTAATTAAATGGATCGTCAGTTCTTTTTGAGTTTTGTTATATATGCTATCTATTAGATATACATATCAGATGTACATGTCGTAGGCTAATTGAGAAATCCGGCTATTTGCAAAGAGCCTAGACTGTATGCAAAAAGGCAGGTTAATTGGAGAATCGTCTCCTTTATCTTAATTGGTCTGATGTTTTTAAGGCAAATTCCAAAGAGCCTAAGTAGCTTTAGGCTAATTTAAAAGTGACCACTTGTTTCTCAATCAACCTGCTATTAAAGAAAAATATACAACTTGTACTGAAAATATAAGTTAAAAAATAACAGAATTTTCGCTAAATGAGATGATTAAAAGCAACAGCCACAATTCTTTACAAAATGATACATATTTTAAAATGCTATTAGATTATCTATTCTGAAATTTAATTAATAAAAATTAAAGTTACCTTAAAACTTGCTAGAAATGACCTCCTTCGGTTACAATGCTGGAATGTACACGCGAAATAAATCCTACTAATACTTTAAATACTTTTTGTACGATTTCCCGAAGCATGGTCCAACTTCTCTGTATCAGATGAAAAAAAATGGGCATAAGTCCTGCAATTCAAAGTTTTATAACTTGGTCAATTTTAGTGTTAGATGAATGGGGCTTATTTGACTTACTTGTTAGTGTAGTAGGACATTTTTACGAAAAATATCACTTATAGGGCTTGTGGACCGTTTGAAAATTTAAGTTTTGTAACTTTTTAAGAAATGTTTTAATTGATCAAAACGACTTTTAAAAGAATTTTTACTTGATTTAAAACATTTTCGAAAATGGAACCATGCGTCTATGACTAACGGTTCAGAAATTAGCCAATGGACACCGTTTAAAACTGCAGATATAAAATTGGCAAAAAATGGTATAATTTGTTTGAGTTATAGATTGAAACTATAATAACTTCATAAACCCTTAATTAATTGGAGCGTCAGTTCTTTGTTAGTTTCGTTATATCTGCTGTCAATTAGATATACATATTAGATATGTAGGGGAGATGGGGGCACATGTGAACAGTTCGCATAAATATAGCTTTTTCTCATAACTGGATTAATTTCGATAAACAAAAACTACTTAATATAGTAAACAGAACTTTCTTTTGCACATGGTATTTTTTTCAAAATCACCTGTATAGTTCTTCTTACACTTTTCAATAGTTTTATAAAATCAAAAAATTGTTCACATGTGCCCCATCAGCGGGGTAGTTGTGGACACACGTGGGGCACATGTGAACACAAGGAAAAAATATCCTTTAATGTGCTTTTTATTCCTTTATTCATTTGTCATAGTAATCATTAGTTATATTACCTTTTAAATTCACCATAAAGAAAAATATATATGTATATTTCTCTAGTTTCTGCGTGATATGTTTAAGCAAAATATTATAAAATGAAAATAAGTAGATTTGGTGGGGAGAGTCTTCGATGATTCATTAAGTATTGTTGCAATAAAATAAAAAAATAAAGAAGCAATTTAAAAAAAGAAATTAAAACTTTTAAATTTTGTTTAAGGGTTTTTGTTTGGGGGAAATTATAGGGAGGGGGCATTTACATACTATCTATCGGAAATCTGCCGAAATACGAAAGATTCTCACTCCTGTATTTGCCTTATTTTCTTGTAAATTATAGATAAAGAAGGGTTTTTTAATGATTAAAAAAAATCTCGACTATAACCCCCCCCCCCAACTTCTTTTGCTTTTGAAAGAGGGGGGGGGGGTACAATCGGGATTTTACGGTAGTTATCCGTTTAAAAATTGTACTTTCTTAAAATATTACTGGTATCTATCTCCATTCAAAGCATCATATACATAAATGTTTTAGAGATGGAAGTAAGCCATCATTGCAAGGTTAGAACAAATGTAAAAGAAAAATTTGCAACGTTGTTCAAAGTAATACATTTGTATTAACAATGCATAAAAAATATTGTTGTAAACCGTTTAGTAAAATAATATATAACACTTATTGCATTTTAGAAAACATTAAATTTATTTAAAGTACAATTGAACGTAGACGAGCCTGTTGTTCTTTATGCATTTGCTGAAAGATGTGTTTGTGGAAGTTTCAACACAAAATCAACTTTGTGAGAGGAAAATATCTTCAATTTCAGGAAAATTGTAGATAATGGGACTGACATTATCTCTCATTAAGTTAACTGAAAGAAACAGAATCACAGAATGATTATTGGGGTACTTATGAACTGTTCATATCTGCCCCAACTAGCCTGTTCACAAGTGCCCCACATTGCTGCTTCTGTTAAATTGATGAATAATTAACATTTCTCAATTTTAGAAGAAAAAGAATTTCATCAAAAATGTTTATTAGTATTCATAGTATATGGTAAAACACCCAAATTCAAATAAATGAATAAATAAATAAAATTATTCGCTTATGAACTTGGAGCAATGATTTTACTTTTGAGATCTAAAAACAGTGTTTTGGCTACAGAGGACAAACAAAATGTCATAGAGCTTCAAAAAATTTTTACCATATGTCAACAGATGCTATCATCTTTAGTAATTTTTTTCAAATAATAAAGCTTATAGTAACTATCGAAAAACTGCGATGTTCACATGTGCCCCCACCTCCCCTACACAAAAATTAGCGCTCTGAAATTCGCTACAAAAATGTGATACTATCTCCAATGCTGAAAGAGTGTATTACTCATTCTATAGTAGCGTAGAAAAAATTGTTAAAATTAGTTATGATTATGAATACCAACTGTCAGTTTTTACTTTTAAAAAATTGCAGAAATAAATTAATAAATGCAGAAAGCCGTGAATTTTGAAATGATGAACCTGGCGTATCATTTAAAAATTATATTAAGAGGAAAATCCTCAAAATCAAAATTTTTTTGAATTCATTAAATGTTTTATAAAGGAGTATTTCTAGCATATTTCTAGAGTAATTTATTCAATGTGTTTTATCTGTTAGTATTTCAAATCGATTATGTAATGCTTTTTATTTATTTATTATGTAATAATGTTATAGTAATGGATATAGTTTTCCTTTGGCGATTTTTAAACTGTGTTGTACTCGTACTTATTTTATTCTTTCATAGTTAAATGCACCGTTCTTTAGGATTTTATTCCTGGTATTTTTTAACATTGTTTAAGATAATTAAAAGTGTTTTACGTATATATCTCAGAAAGTATTTATAATTATAAATATGGGTCTATTTTTCATAACTTGCCTTTTTGCAATTTTCAACGTAGTCTATTTATTTTGTAGAGCCGTTGAAAAAAAGTAAACATGCTTAAAAACTCTGCAACAAATTATCGTAGAAGAAAGTTATTGGTACCGAACTATTGGATAAAAAAATATGCTTTTAAATGTACAGTCGTGGAAAAGAAAAAGTAAACACCCCCTACTAACTCCTCAACAAATTGCCGTAGACGAAAGTTACGGGTAACAAACGATTGGAAATAAAGTCTAGTAAAGTTTGCTTAGGGGGCCATCTACATATTAATACGAATCCAAAATTCATTTTTTTTTTCAATGGCAATACCCAATTTTAACAAGATATTTCAAATCTTCGGTTCAAACTATGCCTATACACCAAATTTCAAGTCATTTGAATGATAAGGTTTTGAATTATAAGCATTCAAAGTGCTTGTAATGTTAAATTGCGTTTTCATATTTTTATTTATATCTCCTGGAATTATGCTCCTAATGTGCTAATTTTTCGTGTAGCAATAATACTAACATACCCAAACAAAACGACGCTGAATTTTCAATTTTTATAATTTTATGATATGAATTATGAATTATGAAATTAATATTCGAAAAAAATTATGAATTGCAACCTACAATTTTTTTGATGGATTTAGATTTATTAAGTCCTGCTTTATTGAAATTCAAAATTTCACATTTTTATTCCAAGTAGTTTTTAAATTATGCTTAAAAAATGGCAAAATGATGGTTTAAGGGGCCGTCTATGATAGAAGTGACTAGATATTTTGAAATTTATTCTGCTATCCTGTAATCTAACAGGCTTCATTGACTCCTTGAGTGGCGCTTCAGGTGCCTTGATCAAGAAAGAGGCTCTCGTGGTTAACAATCAAGTACGGAACTTCAATTTGGATACAGGCCTTAAAATACGCTCTTTTTAAAATAAATAATTTCTCGGAAACTTATGGTACGAATTGCATAAAAATTTGTTTTTAGTCTAATTGAAGGGTGTAGATTTCATTTATGCTGTCGGAATTGTGTACTTCTATTGAAAAAAAAAAAAACAAAGTTATGGTTCGTTTTAATATGTAGATCGCTCCTTAAGCAAATTTTATATACATCATATAAAAATAGACTTCATTTCCAATCGTTCGATACCAGTAACTTTCTTCTACGATGATTTGTTGAGGAGTTAGTAGGGGGTGTTTACATTTTTTTTTTCCACGACTGTACATAAAAATTTTTTAGGGTCCATCTACAAATAAAATCCAGCGAAAACTTTTTTTTTCAATAGCAACACCAAATTTGGACAGGATATTTTAAATTTTCTGTTCAAACTAAGCCTAGATACGAAATTTCAAGTTTTTGAACTAAATATATTTAAAATTTAAAACTTCTACTTTTAAATTACATTTTGATATTTTTATTAATAACTTCTGAAATAATAATCCTAATGTGATAATTTTTTGAATGGTTATAATACTAAAAACCAAAATATAAATACATTTAATTTATAATTATAAAAGAATTATAATATGAATTATGAAATTAATATTTGATAAAAGGATGAATTGCAACTTACAATTTTTTGATGGATTTACTTTTATTATGACCTGCTTTACGCACATTCAAAAATTAAAATTTTTCTGCCAAGAAATTTTCAAATTTTGCTTACAAAATTCAAATGCTGCTTTAAGGGAACGTCTATAACTTGCAGAAAAGCATAATTTTAGAAAAATATTTGAAACATTTGGACTGAGTGCCTCACTTAAAATCAACTTAGAGCGTATCAACTTAGATCTTACGATCTAATGAAAGCGTAAATCCTATTTCAGTGCTTTGTAATCTTTTGTTAATCTGGATCTTTTCTATGTTCATGTACTTGGAAAATTATTCAAAAAGATCCTGATATTGCTAACAGTCTCATTAAATAAATCACATGCCGATTATAAGAATTTCTGCATAAAAATGCTTGCTAAATATCATATTAATAAATCTCCCTTCCGTATTTTTAAAGTTTCAGCACAGCATGTGGCTTGTGAGGTGTGTGTGTGTGTGGGGGGGGGGGGGGTCGTTCAGTTTATGTGTACTAATAAGCCCATAATTTGCTGCTACTCTTTCTTAAAATTCTATCATATGGGATAATTTTTCTTATTTGACATAATCATTTTTTTTAGATAAATTTCAATATTTTAAACGTTTGGTAGCAAATTGCTGCCACTGGCGATTTAAAGTTTCATTATATCGATCATTTTGCCTTTGTATAGAATTTTAGCATTTTTTATGTTTAATATTGATGAAAGAAACTGTTAAGATCAGATTAACATGAAATTTCAGAAAGCAAAGCAAATTTGGGGAGTGTAATATTATTAATTTCAATGTATTCTACAAAGTGGAAGAAACCGAGGAGTGTTTTTTCTTCTTTATAAATAAATACCGATGTTGAATGTACGACAGATAGTTGATATAACTCTTACAATTTATATATACAAAAGTTTGGACAAAAAGATTTTAAATCATTTAAAGCATTATTATATCCACAATATAGTCCGTGAGATAAATTATTCTGTTTACTCGAATCTTGTTAAATAGTTTAGGATATTCCACTGGATGTCTGTGAGATAAAATATTGCCTCAAAAGTATTTAATTGTTATTTACAATTTCTAATTTAATATTTTACTAACATTTGTATATCAATCAAAATCGCATCCTTTAGAAATATGTATAGATGTTCTCTTTTTAACCCATTAATGACGAGCTTTAAATAATTAAACTAAATTTTCTTCTATAACTTGCGTATTTAAATCTATTCGAGGACACAGAATAGTTAAAAATAAATACAAATTACATTTTAAACTTTCTGATAGGCTAGTTTTCTTGCCAATTGGCATTAATGAGTTTATTCCAAGTAGCAGAATAAGTTTAATCATAAACTTTGTAATCCTATTTCAAAGGATAATAATGAATTCAAAGTTATTCTGATAACGTTTTAACGTAGATTTAGTTTCAGCGCTTCAAATGAATCGGAACTCAAGAACCATGCAAACCTAACCTTCTTCACATTATAAAATGAATATTAGAGAGGGACTTACGGTATTTAACACTATCCGAAACATTAAGTGAGTCAAATGGTTATATTGGCAAAAACAAATACATTACAGCTCATATTCAAAATATTAGAATAATTACTTTTTTTTTTACAAATTGAAAATATCGTTTGCTAATTTAATGTCTTTTAATGTCAATATGCAAAAGATATTTTTATTAAGAACTTATTGTTGATTAAACTTATTTATTATCTTAAAATTAATATCATTTTTGAAAAGATTAATTGAAAAAAAAATATTTTGAAAAGTCATATTAGAATATTTATTCAAGTGGTTCAAAATATTAGAATATTCCACAATATTTCTCCTTTAATTATAATCAATAAGTAACTGGTGGTATCATTGATTAAATTCAGACGATTTTATTTAAAATCAGTATTCTTTTTGCAGTTTGTTTGCTTTTTCGTCTTAAAATGGGTCGTGTAAGTGATATTCCTGAATCTATTAAACTTCGTATGGTTGATTTGTATCAGCACGGTAAAAATCAGTGTTATACAGGGAATTATTTACATTGTTCGCAATCAAACGTTAGTAAAATACTAACACAATATTTAAAAAAGGGAAATTTTGAAAATAATCGCTGAAATGGCGCCGAAAACCAAAAATATCTGCTAGAGACGGCAGGAAACTGAAGCGCATAGTTAAGAAAAACCGTTTTAAAATTGTGCTATTCTTGAACCGAAAATGGAAAGAAGAAGGAGTTGAGTTTCTATCAAGCAAGTTCGTTGGCCAGCTTCATGAGCCATCTTGTTTCAAAATGGCGGCCATTTGAATTTTGTAGACAATTTTGGGAAATTTTTAGGTTTCCTAACTTTCTCTTTAAAATTACCTATGTTGTTAACTTACACTTTGTGACTCTTTATAATATCTTTAAAAGTTTCTAACATTCTGTTTAAAATGATACATAAGAGTTTGCATTTTGTGAAACGTAACATTTTTTATAAGTATTCAATGTTAGAAAATATAAAAAAAATTCAAAAATTCAAATGGCCGCCATTTTGAAACAAGATGGCGGATGAAGCTGGCCAACGAACTCGCTCGATAGAAACTTCAACTCCTTCTTTTTTCCATTTTCGGTGCAAGAATCGCACACTTTTAAAACGTTTTTTTTTTTTTTTTTTTTTTTTTTTTTTTTTTTTTTTTTTTTTTATCCGCTTCAGTTTCTTGTCGTATCTAGCAGAAGTTTCTAGATTTCGGCCGCCATTGCGGCAATTAAATTTTGAAATTTTCCATTTTTTAAATACTGTGTTAGTATTTTACTAACGCTTGACTGCGAACAATGTAAATAATTCGCTATATAACATTGATTTTTACCGTGCCGATACAAATCAACCATACAAATTTTAATAGATTCAGGAATATCACTCACACGACCCATTTTAAGACGAAAAAGCAAACAAATTGCAAAAAGAATACTGATTTTAAATAAAATCGCCTGAATTTAATCAATGATGCTACCAGTTTTGAATTGGTGATAATTAAAGGAGAATTAACGTGAAATATTCTTGTATTTTGAACCACTTCAGTAAATATTCTAATATTTTGACTTTTCAAAATATTTTTTCTTCAATTAATCTTTTCAAAAGTGATATTAATTTTAAGATAACAAATAAGTTTAATCAACAATAAGTTCTTAATAAAAATATCGTTTGCATATTTGCATTAAAAGACATTAAATTACCAAATGATATTTTCAATTTGTCAAAAAAAGTAATTATTCTAATATTTTGAATATGAGCTGTATTAGGAGTGTCTTAGGATATGTCATTATGTAGAATTCCACCAATCGAATACCGAAATTCAGATATAGCCTCTAAAATACGCTCATTTTTAAATAATTAATATCTCGGAATCTAACTGTACGAAATTCATGAAAATTTGTATTTAGGATAATTGAAGTGTGTAGGATTTCCTTATCATGTCAAAATTAGATCTTGCTATTGAATAATACAATGTTTGGTTTTATGTTAACATGTAGATGTCCTCTTTGCTAATTTTATATGCATAATTTAAAGTAGACTTTATTTTCAATCATTTAGTGCAACTAATATTCTTCTACGATAATTTGTTGCGGAGTTAGTTGGGAGTGTGTGTGTGTGTGTGTGGGGGGGTTACATTTTATCCTCTACTGTACATTTAATTTTACAATATTTTTCTTTTAAATGAGTATTTTTTTGCTCTATAAAATAAAGTAAATATTATGAATAATTAGCTATTTTGTGCAAATTTAGTAAGCAGAATCACATCCTCATGCACATACAAAAAAAAAAAAAAAAAAAAAAAAAAAAAAAAAAAAAAAGGTTTTAAAATTTTATTTGATTTATTGGAGAGCCTAAAAATGTATACATCATCAGCAAAAACAGCAATATTTTGATAAGGTCTCATTTTTAATTTTGAACGCAAAATATTCGTTTAAATCATATAAATCCTACAAATCACATTACCTTTCAAACTATATTTTTTTCCTTTATCGCTGACTCTTGATATTCGCAAATAAACTTATTATATTTGAAAAGAATAATTCTTATCATTCAGTAATGCAATAAAATTGACTATTTCTTAGATTCTAAAGATGAAAAACAGTGCAATTTACTTTTTACACTCGAAGGCATATACTGATTTTCGAGATTATAAAAATAGAAAGCATGCATAAAGCAGATTTCTCTATAAAATATTTCAAAATTTTCAAACTTTAAACTGAAGAAAAAAAACTTATTTTATTTACGAGTTTACTTATTTTTATATTACGTATTTATGTATTTAAAGTTTGGTTTTATTGAGTTGTACTAATGTTCTACTATTTTTCTTTTTACAGCTGGTTATAGTAAGTTTTAATATTTAGTAGTATTATTCAAAACATATCCTAAAACAATTTTCAACTTGATTGAAAAGTAAGATAATGATCTCAAATTTTTTAACCTTTAGTAAAGAAAATAGATTCCTCGTAACACATCCCAGTATACTTTACGTATCAAATAGTAACTATATGTCTTGGGCCTTTTGTGAGACAATATTGCATCCACTGTCATGGAATTTTTCGCCCATATAGAGATTTTACGCATATTGCATAACTATTGACAAAGAATGTTTTTTTAATATAAAGCCAATAAAATTAATATTGAACATAAGGAAGGAAATATACTTTTGTTAATGAAATGGGACTCCCATACCGGCCCGTCCTTACCATCCTTTTTTTTCTTTAACGTCCCTTTTTTCTACACCTTTCCCTTTTTTTTTCTCCTTACCGTCTTTTCTTTAACACCCCTTTAAGACAATGTTATACCCAAATTTTGTACTAAAAATACTACATTGTTTTTATTTCTTATTTGAATATCCCGTGAGTACTATACAAATTCATTATAAGTTAAAATTTATAAGAAAATAAAAAGTTATAGATGAAAAATGGTAATTAAAATTAAACTCTCAAGTTTAACTTAAACCTCGGTTAAATAAGAATATTTTCGCTGCTGACCATTGTTTCTTTATTTTGAATCAATTCGCTGCTGACAATTGTTTCTTTATTTTGAATCAATACGGCATTCGTCTATAAGTTTAAAATGTTATTTTAGTAAGTTTAATTTCACCAAATTTTTAATCCTGAAAAGTTGAAAGATATTGAGAATGCACCTCCCCATATTAAATATTTGATGAGATATGGGGATTTGTATAAAATAAAATTTAACTGCAAGTGCGTGAAATATCCCAAAATTTTTATTTCATAATTTAGTAGTCAGCTTTTTAGGGCAACTTATACAAAAAGTCCAGTCAAATATTGTGAAAACTCAAAAAGGTACAGTGAGCTAGTTGAAAAATTGCAGAAAATCCCTTATAATAAAGCTACTTATAGAAAGCAACGCACTATATCGCCCATATCCTTCTGAATTTTTGTATATAATGTACTGGAATTTGTATATAAGTCGCCCTAATTAGGTTACTATCAAATTATCTTACTATTCTAAACCTAGTGACTAACGCAGCCACTGCTGTCACCGCAGTAAATGAATATTTTGTGACCAGATGTCATAATAAATTGGTTAACTTTATGAAAACTATCGCATACAAAATAATGAAAATTTACAATATTATAAATAAATACTTAATAAACATGTTAGAGCATACAATTTTTAAATTGAAGAATTATTTTAATAACTATTACATTCTTCTATCTAAAACAGAAGAAGGTGTTGTAATCGAATTTTTTTCGACTTCAGGTTTTCGACGGATTTACACGCTTTAGGGGTCAGATTCCCTGAAAAATATGTTTATACACAACGTCTGTGTGTCCGTGTGTTGCCACTGCACCATCGAAAATTGAATGAAGTTATGCATAGAATTGAACTAAATTGTTTATGTATCTTTTTGGCCATGTCCAGCAGGTCCTTCTTGAATTTGGAGATATTCCACATGAAGTGTAGCTGTAATATCTATTTGTGTGCAATTCACATTATTGTACCATCGAAAAGTCTATGTAGTTATGCATAGAATTGAACCAACTTTCATGTATATGTTTATAGTTATAGCAAGCAGACCCTCCTTCAATTTCGAAATATTTCACCTAAAGGGGTACTGTAGTAGCTATATTTGTATCTTTTCATTATTGAATCATCGAAAAGTTAAGCATGGTATTTAACTAAATTTCATGTACTACATGTATCTAGCTTTGGCTAGCAGATCCCCCTTGAATTTTAAAATATTAAACCGGAAGAGTGACTCTAAAATAGAATGTTGTGTAACTTGCTTGATTTTTTGTAGTTCTGTTGTACTTTGGTGGCTCGTGCTGCGACATGAACTTTGAATCCTGCTAAGTAGTCTATTTGCAAGCAGCTGACGTACGACAGAATAACGAAAAAAGTTGATTTTATAAAATATGATGATAGAGATTAACTCGCTTTTACTCTGCATAATTTGCTGAAGGAGAACTTTAGGGTGAAAATGAAAGTTGGTATGGTCTTGAACTAAAAATATTGAAGTATTGAAAGTTTGAAAATGAGAAAAATTTGCAGTTGTGACTTTCTTCTTCCATTTTCTGTAAAAACACTTTGCTTATACCTTTATTTTATATGACTTACAATATCCTTTAATTGTTTTGGACAGTGTAAATCGAAAAGTAATTCTTGAAAAAACTAATAACTAATATCTTATATATCCTTACTACTACCCTAAATAATTCTAAAATACTCTTACAAGTATCAATATTAACTTGTATTAATAACGATTACGAAAATTTATATGCAAACATTTAAAAAATATAATTTTCACTTAAACGATATTATGATTTTTCATTGCATTTCTTTAAAAGTACTTTTCTTTACAACTGTATTTTATCATCGGAAATTTTTAGAAATAGCCATGAACAATTTCATAAAATATGTCCCTTTACTAAACTTATACACAAACTGATAGTTTATACAGATTTGATTCGATGACTTTCTTGTGACATAAGTGGAATGTTTAGAGAATAAGTATGTCCTTAGGGCGTAAATGAAAATACCTTAAGTAGATGCTTGGTAACAATAATCTGAGTTTATTAAATTTATCTAAATAGAAATTGTGTTTGATATCTAGAGAATACTCTGTATTATTAAATTCACCGTTTAATTGGCGTAGCATATATGAGTGTGTATTTTAACGGTAGGTTTTGAACTCATTAAATTTAATTGAGATTGTGTAATTTTCGCAGCAATGCAGATTAATTTGGTCGAATAAAATTCAGGGTGATTATAAAAAACTTCGCCTATATAAAAGCTCCTAGAGACCATACCATTGAAGAAAACCGTACGCCATTTGAAATGTGATTATTATATGGCAAGAAATTGAGAATGTAGGAAAGAATAGTAATAGAGGTCTTACAGTTTAAAGTTTTAAATTTTTAAATGACTGTACCCCATTTTTTTTTTTTTTTTTTTTTTTTTTTTTTTTTTTTTTTTTTGTAAATGCAATATTCACATTGAAAACCCGTAAAATAACGTTAAAAAACTATTTTAGTAGTTAAATAACGAAAGATAACACGGCATAAAGAAACACAACGAAGCCCATTTCCCACTATACGTGTGCTATAAGAAACGTGTGCTAATAATTGGTAAGAATGTCATCAACCATGATTTCACATCTCCATGGACACCAAAATACTCCTTAAAATGGTTTTTGTCTACTGGTATACTTAAAATTCTAGGTACACACGTGAAATCTGGGAATAGAGTCGAACATAAAAATCGCCATCAAATGCGAAATTTTGCATTGTTTTCACACCATGATTTACTGTTGTCTGCAATCTTCCGTATGCAAAATGTTATCGTCAGTGACCATAAACACTAAAAAAAATTGTACTCCGAGTAAAATTATTTTTTTTTGTATGTGTGGGCGCATTTTTTACCCGCAAACTATTTAGCCCCGGTACGGTATGCTATTTCTTTCTCACAGCTTATTTTGTGTCGAAAAAATAATGTTACCTTACAGAAGCCAGCAATAAACAAAGCAGATGTATCATTGTACAATTAAATACTCTATAGCATTTTAAAAAATTTTTAAGCATCGCACATTTCCAATTTTTATATCGTCGTATTGAAAAAAAAAGAACTTTTAAATGTACTTTGTTTGAAAACTGTATCTACATTGATTTTTGAAATATTAATTTTTTGTGGGTTTTAGCACCATTTTTTTATCTTTGGAAACTCAAGTACTCCATATATGTAAAAAGTAAAGGGAAAATAACTGAAAAATAGCAATTATATCTTTTTGTTGCCATTTTCGCATAACAACCGAAAGAAAATGTAATTAAAATACGTGCTATTTTGATAAAATATTAAACGAATAATTTCTGTTAAAACATAGAGCTATTATAAACTATATTTAATTTTAAGTTATTTATATTAATGTTACAAACAAATGAAGGCCTATGAATCATTAGATAGCCGTCTTTTTGTCGAGTTTCTTTAATGACGGCATCTTTTTGCTGCATTTGTATATTATTTTGCGATAGTGACATCCTATGCATGCTTTACTGTAGATGTTTAAGAGTAGATCGCAAATGTGGAATTCTTAAGCGGATGCGAATGACGTCATTTTACATAAAATAAAAGTGTGTGCTTTAAGTCTTAAAATTGAAATGTGTTTTGTACTATTTATATATACATACTAGGGGACTCTGCCCCCTGCAAGCTACGCTCGCCAACCCCCGTTCAGACACCGCAGAATCTAAAAAAAACGCTAATCTGATCGGTTTAAAAAATATTATAGAAAATTGAATTATACTGAAAAAAGCTATGCAGATCTCCCTGTAAACGGGTTTCCATTCAATTTCCTTTGATTTCAAAAATTTATGGCCGAATCAGCTGCTGTTAAGACATCCAATGGTTGTTTTCGTGTTTTATTAAAGAGGATCAGTTAAACGTTTGAAAATAAGCTAAAAATAAAAAGGAATTAAGTGTACAGAGTCTTTGTCTCCCGGTATTTTAAAACAATTTCTATAACAATAGCCTAAATCATGTGACTATCATCTAGAGTTCCGGGCGAACCACTTCGCTTTTTATATTCCTGGTGCCATTTTCGTACTTTAATATTAGCCAGGTACAGGTGATAAGTCGCCAAATACTATTCTATCGTCATCATTTCATCTATATTATAATAGTCCAAGTCATGTAACTGCCATAAATAAATACGCTCTGATCCCTTCGCTTTTCATATGAAAGTTTGGCCCAGATATCATGTACGCGATTTTTTTCCGACGCTAATTTGGGGAAAAGATCAACAGCATAAACAACAACATCCGGCTTATCAAATAAAGCAAAATAACGATACTATGGCGCCAGTTAAGTACCTGCTGCGTATATGACATTGGCGTAAGAAAAAAATAGCGCCAATATCGGACCGTATGTGGCATTTGTGCCGAATGTTTTCCATTTCGATTTTTAAAAAATCAATTATTTTTTTCGAATAATACTACATAAAAGCATTGTCGCAAAGAATTCTTGGTACTGTTACGCTAGCCGGGTGCAAATCTCGCCAATTTTTCAACTCGCCTGTTAGCATTTATTTTTATTTTTCGAGTGGTAAATTATAACATTAGTTTAAAGTTGGAATTAAATGTCATCGTTTGTTACATCATTTAATATTGGCCAGATGTCATATACGCACCCGGTTTGGCATGATTTTTTTTACGAAAATTTGGCGAAATCCTCGTTTTCGAATACCAGTTACATATGTATTTTTGGTACTACTTAGTTCGACCAAAACTCTATCGCAAAAACTATAAGATTAAATGCCAATAATGGTTGTTAAATGTCACATTCACTTGACTTTAAGCAAGTTACACGTCTTTATGTCATCAAGTGATTTTTATTTCGACGTTTTATTAATGTATATTTATTAATGTTATACTATTTTCTTTGTTCTTTCGTTATTTAAAATAAAAATTATGTCAATTTGTATAATTTGGCGAGTGGTTTGGCGATTTATATAATTTGGCGAAATGGGTCGATGGAATAACTAAGTAGTACCGTATTTTTTAATTATTTTCTATTATTTTTTATTTTTAAAGGAAAATAACAAAAAAAAAATAATAATATAGAACAAAACAATTTATGTAATTTAAAAAAAAAAAAAAAATAATAATAAACACTTATTATTAAATAAACAACAATAGCCGGGTTACCATGTCAACCAAAATAATGCCATTTTGGCGCCAATTAGGTACCCCAGTGCGTATATGACATCTGTGCCTAATATTTTTCTTTTCATTTCATTTAAAAAAAAAATAAAGATGTGAAAGCCATTTATTTTAAATGTCTCTGCTTGTATTAAATAAAATGATAATGAAATACAAATTGAATTATGAATAAAAGTAACATGATACATTTCTTAGCATACATTTAAGAGAGGCCAGACTTCTCGCCAAATTAGTTTAAAATAGTAACCTTTTCTAGAATCTGATAAAAAAAAATATCTGTTTGATTAAAATTTGAGTTGCCATCATTAGAAAAATCTATATAAAATTAGAAAAAAATTAATATTTCGAAAACTAATTTGAATTTAAAAATTCTAATACCAGTTTTGAATTCTGCGGATTAATATTGATTTTTGGTGTTCATTTCATCGCAAAGTATTCCTTTTTATAGGAGAAATCACCGTGAAATATAATCAGTTGTTTAATCAGTCGATTCCAAGAATCGTTACATTTCAGGCGTTTCATATATTCGTTTCATAAATTTGTTTCATTAGGATTTTATATATATATAGGGTAGATATATTTTTTTTTGATCGGGTGCGACACTAAATTCTGAAGCAGAATTCCTGTTTTCTAGTCTTTTATATTGTTTCATTGCGCTATATTTCCACTGTTAACTTATACTTTTATACTTTTATAAGGTAATTTATTTTTTTTTCAGAGTAAACATCATTTTGCTATAAAAAAAAAATTGTTACGAAAAAAATTGTAACTCGATGCGATGCTTTTCATTTCCATGAGATCATTAGATTCTATTGCGGAAAATGAAATTAAATTTTATTGCAAATTTAGAAGGCAATTATATAAGAAAAAAGCTTTCCCAATAAAAATATAAATATTGTATAATTTTATTTGACAAAAGCAATTCGTTCTTCCAAGATTTGGCTGCTAATTAAGGAGCTCGTAGAAATGACGTCATTTACAGAAAAATGACTTTGCTTTGGGAAATTTATTCAAAAACATTTTATATTTATGGAAAAAATAAATTCTTACAGGAATATTATTTTCCTCACTAAACCTTTTTTTAAGGTCCTTGTGAAAAGTTTTATTCGCCATCTTAAAAAAAAATTTAAAAATTTGTTTTTATACATTAAATTAAAAAAGTTACGATGGATTGTTTTATTCTTAGGTCAATGGAATTTATCTCAATGTTCCAGTCGACAGACAACATTTTGCTTTCTAAAGTAAACTCATTTCTAAAGCTTAAATATGTGACGATAAATTAGAATTTCTTGAAATTTTTCTAAAAAGTACAATTCAATCACAATACTATTTTCAATATCTATTCAAATAAAAGTTAATTTCAATTTGAAAATGATGTCAAACAATGTAATCTAATAATCCCTATCGTTTTCCCTTACCTCCAAAAAATGGAGCAATTTAGTTGCCACCATTACAGAGATATCATTAAAAGTTATGAAAAAAAATTTGAAAACTAAATCACATTTTAAAATTCTAAGTCCACTTTTGACATTCTCGGATCCATGCAGATAACTGGGCTTAATTTGATCAACCAACGTTTCCTATTCGAGGAGAAGCAGCCGTGAAATACAAACGGACAGTTGTTTTTTAAATATAATATAACGACTATCTCGTTATATATGTTTGCATTTCATTCCATCCCCCCCCCCAGACAGTTTCAATTAAAATTCTGTTTAATAACTTATTTATTTTGTGCACTATAGTCAAACAGTGCAGCCCCTAAATTAAATTCAACATTTAAAAACTAAATCGATTGTATTATCAGCCCTTCACATTTAAATTAAATTATTCTAAGTACTCATCTCTTTAATAAAATAAAATCAGTGAATCACTCTCCATTTCCACTTTCTGATTCTTTCACACATACGCTTTAACCTTGTACAAAATTCGTTACGGCTGACTGTTAGTTTCAAACTTCGGTCATTTCCTTATTTGGGCATGAATATAACTCATCATTTAAAATCACTTTACATGCAATCTACTTATTAGAATTATCTTCGCTTCACACCCTTTTGTTCAGATGTATGGCAACTCTGCATTTTTGTGGTAAAGCGGTGCATCTTTGATCTAACATCTGGTCTAGAAAAATACAGTCTCATGCTTTTTAGCCTAACGAATTCGGTCTGTTACTATGCCCTTTCCAGATAACACTTTTTATTTTTTACATTTAACCGCAGCTGTATCAATGTACAGATGAGTCTCTGTCTATCATGACTCAGGAATGTATGCAGCCCACAATATGCCCCCCTCCCCCCTACACAATTAATATGGTAGAAGCCTACCGTACATTTTTGGCGAACATACCAGCCAATGTTTCTCTTAGCCCCTGTGCATGGCGCAAAAATACTTTTAGATTGGCGATATTGTAGTCTGCCAAGCAAGAAAGTTGTAACTGTATATTCACATTCCTGCTTTCTCTCTAGCCTCGTGATGACGTCTTAAAAGAGGCTCCTTGTTGCTTTTCCCTGTACCTCCCCCTTCGACTTTCATCATGGAAATAAACTAACTCTTCGTTTACTCGAATTGGAGTTTTTTTTAATAGGACCTGCTGTTTTTTAATTCTCGCAATCTTATAAACGCAAACGGCCATCTCTTCTAGCAAAAAAGTCTTCATATAAATTGGTCTCCGTGACCAGCTTTTTTTCTCCATTAACAAAAAAAAATGTAAGGGAGAGGTACTTGCTTCTAATCTTTTTTTCTGCATGGACTTCTGGCAGCGATGGATTCCTCCCGGCTGTCGCACCGTGCCCGCTACGTGGATTTCATCATGGAGTGAACCTTTCGCCCCAGACCACTGCTCTTCCCCGATGAGGTATCTGTGTGTGCCTGCTCGTCTGCTTTTCCCCTTTGCCAACCCCCGGAGTTGTGGAATCAGCTGCTCGCTTCCCGTCGCCTAAGAAATCTGCCTGCCTTACATCCTCCCGTGCTGAAGAATTCTGCCCGCGTGCAAACTTATCTCTCGGACCATTCCCCCGGCGCATCATCGCATCATTTTTGTGAAAGAGTCTACTAAAATTACAAATCAACGGCAAATGTTTCCGTATAATAGCAATATTAGTTATGTCACAACATCAACAAATTCCGCGTTGAGAAACCTTTCGAATCTGTGTGAAAAAATGCTACAAATTTCGTGCCAATTCATCAGTTAAGTGCAGTGAAACACTGATTTCAAAGCAAAACACAAAAAAACCCCCTGAAAATACATGTGTTCGTTGAAAAGAACGTCCGAGCGAGTCGGTGATTGAAGCACGACGCTTGCTCTCATTTCTATTTATTCAGCCAGCCTCCTCAAAATTTCTCAAAAGTGTGTTGATTTTTCTTTCCTCCATACTACAACCAGTTTGTGAAATTGCTGAATTTTGTGAAGTGCTCAATAATATACTAACGTTCAGTTGTGAGGTTTTATAAGTTGTTCATCTTTATTCAAGAGGCAGTTGGTGATAAAAAAAAATCTCTCCAAAGAAGTCATTTGCTGCCAAAGAATCGTTTTAGTGATTCACTCTCACGCATACATAAATTTCTAGCAAATGTTTATGATCTTGACAAAGAGGTCATGAAGGTGCAAAAAAAAAGTGAAAATAAATACTGCACCAGTCCATTAAAATAGCACATTTTTAGAGTACGAAAGCATATTTTAATTCCCCCCATTTAATTGCTTTCCTTTCGCCTAATTTTCTTTTCAGTTAATTCTGGAAACGTTGTTTTAAAATTTTCAAAGTTGTTTCATTCCATTTTTATGCTTTCTTACTCCATAAGTACTCACAAGTACTTCATAATTGATTTTATTAATATTATTGTGTTTTTGTACAGGATACGAAAACACAGTGATATTGCTATTTTTGATATTTTGTGTTGTCTATTATAATATTTATAAATATAATATAAGTAGTTTTTTTTCCCATTGCATTGAATGTTCCAATATCTTTAGTTATTACGATATACATTCAACTTTGCTTAACTTTTAATGCATATTAAAATATATTAATTTTTTTTTCTCTTTCAAAAAGAGTTAACGAAGATTATATTTTGTCCCATATATTTTTCTGGTTCGCCTTTCGGCTTGAAAATATTTTAATTTGAGAAATATTTTTAATTTCTGTCCTTTTAGAGAAACAAGGACAGATAGCATGTTTTGTTTTTCTCTGGTAAAAAGGATAAAATAAGTTTTTATTTCAGTTGCTTGCTTCTACCAGTTTTATTTTAAAAGACTTACATGTTTCATTCTTAAAAAAAAAAAAAAAATAAAATAAAATAGGAGCTATTGCGAAATATTTTTCTGTTTCTCTTTCTGTTGCTTAAAATAAGCAACGGTATTATTTTTACTTTCAGAAACACAATTTTGTCCCTGGATAAGTTTTCTTTTTCTCTATTTTTTTTTATATAAGGTTTAAAAAAAAATAAGACCTTTTGTTTATTTTTATGTTGTGTATTAGTTTTTTTAATGTGATTATTTATGTGATTATTTTATTTCATTATTTTAGTTACTTTGCATTTTTATCTGTTTATGTGTGTTGTATTTAGATATGTATGCAGAATTTCAGTAACAATTTTTGATTAGAGAATTTGTGTTAGGTAAACCGTTGACCATGTCCGCTAAACAAGTTCAAATCAACATTAACCAATTTGACGGAGATCCGGATTTGCTTAAATTCTTTTTTAACCAAATTAGGTCAGTCGCTGAAATTAACAAATACAGCCCTCAGACTACCATTGCTGTACTTGTAGGCAAGTTAATTGGTCCCGCTCAAAAATTTTATGCTCAGAATCCGGAAATTCAAAAAATTAATGATCTAGATACGCTTGAAAAAGAATTTGCCGCATTTTTCTCACCCCCCAGCAAGTGCGTGGCTGGCGTTGAACTTTCGAGCTTATCTCTTCTGCCAGCGGAGTCAATTAAAAACTTAGCACATCGGTTAAACGTGTTAGCTGCAACTGTCTATTCAGATATTAAAGACGAAAATGCCCGTAACACGATTAAACTTATGAAATTTATGGAAGCTGTGCCAGCTAACATACGAATAAAGTTGCAAGAAGAAGGCGTCAATGAATATCGTGCTGCTGTTGAAAGAGCACAGACGTTGCACGAAATTCTGCATAACTAAAAGATTCTACATTCCTTACCCTCTGTCAGTAAATCTCAAGATAACATTGAAGAGCAATTGAAGGAACTCTCGGAAAAAATAAATGCATTAACACTCGCACCGCCTGGACCCAAAACTGAAACTAAAAAAAATGACATGCAAGGTAGCCCAAAGTATAACGCAAATGCGATGCGCTATAGGAAAAATTTCAAAACGCGAAATTTCCCAAAACGTTTTTCCCCTCACAAATTTACACAAAGAAAAGTTGTGACTTGTCAACTCTGTTTCCGCAATGGCTACCAGGCCCATCAGTGTTTTAAATGGAAAAGAGTTAATACACAGAGAAGGGAAAATTTTAACAGACGAAACAATTACCAGGTTCAGGAAAACTATAACAGAGACACAATTTTTATGCTGATGATTTTGTGTCTCAACCATGTGACTTAACTTCAGCAACATTTCCTATTGACCCTGCATTACCAAAGATCTCTAAAGAAAGGTTAGTCAATTCAACCGGGTCACAAACTTCAGATCACATTAAAATCGCAAGAAACATCACTACTCAAACAGAAAATGAAGGCGAGAACAATGTTCACATCATTTGTAGTGTTAATACGCATTCTCCATCACTCCCTCTTGTAAAGGCCACTATTGCAAACCATAAAATCACCCTATTGGCTGACTCTGGAAGTAGCATTTCGTTACTTTCACAAAATGTATTTAATGAACTGAAACCTGTATTAAAATACAAGAGACTATCAACAGCCATAAATATTAAAACCGTCAATTCGGATGTTTCTTTTTCTTCATGTATTAGAGCATCCATTAAATTAGAAAAAAAATCCTTCTCGCACCACTTTTTTATAGTGGATATTCCTGAATCCTCCAGTTTTGAAGGCATTCTTGGTTTTGATTTCATTAGTAAATTTAACATTATCATTGATACTTTCAATAAATGCATTCACATTAACAACAACTTGACTATTCCACTAGAAACATCACACACTAAGTCTAAAGTCAGTGAAAGTAATCAATGTAACACCTTATGTGATGTAGTGACAAATCAAAAAGTTTTCTTACCCCGTAAAATCATTCTAGAACCCCAAGAGCAAACATGGTGCTCAGTTTACACAAACAATAATATCAAACATGACATAAACTATCTATTTGAATATTTGGCAGATAAAAAGGAATTAGTAGGTCATGATGCCATTATTCAAATGGATAAAAAATCTAAACGCAAAAAGAAGCCTGTACAATTAAATCATTTCTTTTCTATTTCACTTAAAAATAATTCTGACACTACCATTCATCTCCCTAAACACACAAAAATTGGACATTTATCTGAAGTTGAGGAAATTCTTGACTACCCCTCTGATAATTTGGACATGCATCATAACTCAGAACAACACTTCCTAAATTTTATCCAGGCATCTAATGAAACATTAAAAAAGAGGAAAGAGGATTTGTCAGCTACCGATTTCGATCTTACATATTTAAGTTCTAATGAAGCAAATACAATGACTAAAATATTACTTAATTATTACCGTGCCTTTTCAAAATCATCAAATACACTTGGACATACTGATAAGATTGTACCTGATTTGAAATTTATTAATGACTACCCTATAAAAACTCTTCCATTCCCCCTTCCTCACCACCTTGTCCACTGTTTACAAAGATATTCTAAAGAAAGGACCTTCTCAAAAATATCCTAATTACTTCATACACCCTGATTCGAAGGTTTTAATGTTAAAAAAAGAAAATAATCTTAACAACACTTTTTCATATCACATTGTTGTTCCTAACTCTCTTAAAAGCAAAGTTTTAACAATCTCTCATTTATCTCACTTTGGTTTTAATAAAACCTATGAGTTCCTATCATCAAGGTACTTTTGGAAAGGCATGTATGTTGACACCTTAAACTTTGTAGCTTCATGTGTCAAATGTCTTCAATGTAAACATCATCAAACCCCTCCTGCACCCTTACAACCTACACGCCCAGATATCCTGGCCATACCATTAGTACAGATCTCGTTGGACCTTTTTCTAATGGTAAACATATTTTAACTATTACAGATCACTTTTCAAGACATGTTGAACTTTTTCCACTTAATGATACATCTGCAGCTAAAGTCGTTAAATGTTTATTCTCTTATATAACCACCTTTGGGAGACCTTCTGTTGTCTTATCAGACTTAGGACCCCAATATACATCTCAAATATACAACATTTTTAATGATACTCTAGGTATTAAGGTACTTCACAGCTCTGTTTCGAGGCCACAAAGCAGTGCTCTTTCGGAGAGAATAAATAAATCTATCAAATACTCTGTTAATATACTTTTGCAAGAAGGTCACTCATTTGAAAATGCAATATTTATACACAAATCACTCTATAATGGTTCAAAACATTCAACTACATTATTCACTCCTAATCTTCTGCACATTGGACGTGAACTTTCATTAATTTTTGACACTTTTGATCAGAATAGCAATCAACCTTTTCTAGATAAACATACTGAAATACATAAGCTACTTGAAGATTTACACAAAATATATGACAAGGCTTACAATAACAATAAAACAGCACAGGATAAAAGATATAAACATTACGGTCAGAAAGCTAAATTAAGAACCATTTGTCTCAAAGATATTGTGTACTTAAAATCTGTTGATAAATTCAAACCTAAATACACTGGACCATATATTGTAACTTTCAAACATTTACCTGTGTCATTCTCGATCAAGAGGTTGTATGCTGCTGATAATACAGCATTTCGGGTGCACATTGATAGGTTACTTCTAGCACCACCTCGATATGGACATTTATTCGATGCTACAAGTCACTTAAACAATCACAAATTCCCTAATGTTTATCAACCACATACATATAATTTAAGAAACAGAAAATAATATACTTTTGTTTACATTTTTTTTATCTTATGACATGTATTGTGAAACTAAGTGTACAACCAGAGGCCTAGGTTGTATGTATGTTGCTTACAACAGATCTTTGACAACATCATGGCTGGCCCATGACTGTTTTCTTCGAAGATCTCTTGTGAACAATATTTTGAATCACTTTACACTCTTTTGCATTTTACTGTACACGTTTATGTTATTTACATACACTTAACTATTATTTACAGTTTAACATTTATTTTACATTTCATTCTTTTACGATTACCTTTCAATTAAAAGTGATGACTAACACATTTAATAATTGCACTTATGTAAAAAAAAAAAAAAAAAAAAAAAAAAAAAAAAAAAAATTCACATGTAATTTGATAACATTTTCTTGGCAACCAGTTAGTTACCTTCTAAATATATGACTTGTGCATTATTTAACCTGATTATGACTTTTTCATTTTTTTTATGTCTCTCTTCACTCTAGGATTGTCTACCCCTTTTTGATTTGATATATATGTGACATATATCTATTTTTTTTTATTTTTTAATTCTCCCTTTCGAATGTTTTGTTCTCGTTCAAAATTATTGCCCTTAGGGTCCAAAACTTCATTGTGTTGAGAGACAACCCCTTGGAATTGGTCTTCCAATTCACAAAAAAATCAATTTTTGCTTGTAAACCGACGTGTGCTCCTTTAGAGGACCGCTAGTGTCTTCGGAGGAGCAGGGACTCATATAAGCGGGCGCTGTATGAGTCTCAAAACTCCCTCCTCACATAAGGCTGAAGCCCTAAGCTGACGCCATAATACTTGTGGTCTACACAAGATTCAGGGTGACACCTTTTTCATGGGCGTACTTCAGGCACCTCTTTTTTTTTGTCATCCTATGCTGCATGCATGAACATTACATTTTTTTAAAATCATGTCCAATTTCTTTTAAAATCATATTACAATTGATTATTAGTTTACAATTACACATTTCACTTATTATTATTTACTCTTTACTTCTAGTGTTGCATTTGTGTTTATATATTATATTTTTATTGTTACTACTTGTGTTTTTTTTCATAAAAATGATCCGAATCAGGATCAATATTTTGATGATGTGCAGCCAAGGGTCTAGTTACATGCTGCTTAAATATTTGCTGTCAGAGTCGACTCACTTAAAAAAATATATATACCATGGTATGCAATTTTGAAGAAAATTTTACTGAAGGTGGAGATCAATAAACTTAATTTAGAAATTATTAATTCATAAAATCTCTTACGACTGTTGAACTATTGATGAAAGAGATTTTTTTTTTGTTTTCATGACAGCAACTTGTTTTTTTTTTTTAAAAACTTTTATGTTTTGAAGATATATTTATATGTGTAACTATTTTTCTTGCTGTTTTGCCCATGCACACGGGTCAATAAAAGTTTTTTTTTTTTTTTGCGGTGTCCCAGGTGATATATATAACGACTATCTCGTTATATATGCTTGCATTTTATTCCATTCCCCCCCCCAGACAGTTTCAATTAAAATTCTGTTTAATAACTTATTTATTTTGTGCACTATAGTCAAACAGTGCAGCCCCTAAATTAAATTCAACATTTAAAAACTAAATCGATTGTATTATCAGCCCTTCACATTTAAATTAAATTATTCTAAGTACTCATCTCTTTAATAAAATAAAATCAGTGAATCACTCTCCATTTCCACTTTCTGATTCTTTCACACATACGCTTTAACCTTGTACAAAATTCGTTACGGCTGACTGTTAGTTTCAAAAGCATTTTAACTTTGGTCATTTCCTTATTTGGGCATGAATATAACTCATCATTTAAAATCATTTTACATGCAATCTACTTATTAGAATTATCTTCGCTTCACACCCTTTTGTTCAGATGTATGGCAATTCTGCATTTTTGTGGTAAAGCGGTGCATCTTTGATCTAACATCTGGTCTAGAAAAATACAGTCTCATGCTTTTTAGCCTAACGAATTCGGTCTGTTACTATGCCCTTTCCAGATAACACTTTTTATTTTTTACATTTAACCGCACCTGTATCAATGTACAGATGAGTCTCTGTCTATCATGACTCAGGAATGTATGCAGCCCACAATATGCCCCCCCCCCCTACACAATTAATATGGTAGAAGCCTACCGTACATTTTTGGCGAACATACCAGCCAGTGTTTCTCTTAGCCCCTGTGCATGGCGCAAAAATACTTTTAGATTGGCGATATTGTAGTCTGCCAAGCAAGAAAGTTGTAACTGTATATTCACATTCCTGCTTTCTCTCTAGCCTCGTGATGACGTCTTAAAAGAGGCTCCTTATTGCTTTTACCCTGTACCTCTCCCTTCGACTTTCATCATGGAAATAAACTAACTCTTCGTTTACTCGAATTGGAGTTTTTTTTAATAGGACCTGCTGTTTTTTAATTCTCGCAATCTTATAAACGCAAACGGCCATCTCTTCTAGCAAAAAAGTCTTCATATATAATACATCGATGAGGATTTAATTTCGTTATGAAAAATTAGCTAGATACAAATGCTGAACTATTTATATTGTTTTAAGTGCGAAGGAGTTATTTCGTAATGGAACTGCAAGCGATAGAGACAGATTAAACAAAAATCATGCTTGAAAATTATTTTGAAAGCTATAATAAATCAGTCAATTAAGATTCAGTTGTCAACAAATTGGATTTAAAAATAGATTTAGTTGAATATATGACAGTGTAAAAATTGAAAAATTGCGATGTTTAGATATTTTTAAAGACGCACTAGCAAAATTTGCAAAACTGAAATTTCATCGTCTAGTATTGCCATTCGCAAAATGACGTCAGCGTTGCGTACGGATACATTTGTCCTTTATTATATAGATCGTGTGTTGGCAATCGAAATTTTGTCATTGTAACCGTGACTATCAGAGCTCGATTGTTATTCTGTACCTCATTCTCGACCCTTGCCATAAAATATCTCCATCCCGAGTGGCATACCTTTCCCAAGAACGGTAACGTGTTTATGAGCTGATATATCGGCAAAGTTTTTTTTTAATATTTACCTCGGGTTTGTCACACCAGACACTCGAGAAATAGAACAAGTTTTACTACTAGTCTATTAATATATGGGCTTTAAAAATCTTTAATTATTTCATACTAATTCCTGATAAATAAATTTCAAACTTACAAATGTTGAATAAATTAGAGAAGAAAATTTATAATCAATTTGTAACAATGCAAATTACACTTTATGTAACTGGGGACACATTGTCTTTAAAAATTTCTAATACATCTTCTTAATAATATGAATAAATATATATGTACACATTTCTTCATACGACATTTTTTAAGCTTATAAAACTGTAAAAAGTATGTATAATTTGAATTTGAGAACACAGTTAAAGTCACTTATTTGAAACCCAATTAAAGAAGCATATCTAATTTATTAACGTTGAAACTATAAAAAAAAAAAAAATCTATTACTAATCTCTGGTTAAAAGAACTGTCATTACTGGGCTATTAAATGCAGGGTTAGCCAAAATGATTCCTCGTGTTTTAAAAGACTGTTTATTTATAAGTATACGACGTACAAAGACGAGTGATACATGAAAAGATCATACACTAACCAAGGTTCTGGTACATACTACAAATGTTTAATGTGTATGCCTTTAGTCACCCGGCACACATTCCAACGGTAATCCAGTTCCAATCATACGTACAATAGTATATTTCCCTCAATGTCCGTCACAGCAGCAGTGATGCGGTCCTGCACGCTAGACAAGAGGCGGGCTTTTAAACTTGGTGAGTGTATGTATGTTATCACGTATCAATCGTCTTTGTGGGTCTTATACCTCTCAATACGCAGTGTTTTGAAACCCGATGAATCACCCTGTATATATAGGTTCAAAATATATTATTAACATCCTTTAAAATTCTTTAAGAAAAATCTCTTCAAATATTTTAGTAATTAAAGTATTTCTAATTTAGTACTTCAACCTTTTATTACACATCACTAATTTTACAAAAAAGAAAAAAAAAAAAAAAAAAAAGCTTTAAACCACAAAGATTCACAAATATTTATAAAGATTATCGATAAACATTATTCCAATATCAATGAGTTTTATAAATAACTCAGAATAATTTTAATAACTATATATTTATTTGTCAGACTACTGTGTAAACTGAAAACTGTAACAATTTAAATTTGATGATGTTCTTGTGACAGCAGTAGAACGTTAAGCGAATAATTGTGCCTTCTGGGTAAAAATAAAAGTATTCCAAGTAGATGCTTCATAACAGTTATTGTATTTGATTAAATTTTATATCAGTGATACTATTTGATATCTGGAGAATACCATGTATTAAGTAATCAAAATTTTAATTAGTATTGCATATAGAAGTAGGAAATTAAAATACATGAGTTGAACTTATTAAATTTAGTTAGAGTTATTAAATGTTTGCCTAATGATGATAATTTTGTATGAATCGATGTGCATTTTACTACGATTATTTATATTATACTCGTTAATCATATTATACTATTGCCTTAGAAATAAGTTCTAAACATGATTTTAAATTTATTATTCATGACTAATTTAAAAGAAAATTTATAGTTTAACCTTTTGAAAGCTGTCCCTTTAAAAATTCATATTGATGCATGAAAATTGCTATCACAAGCCACATTTAAATGGTAATACAGCAAAAAAAAAAAAAAAAAGATCTACACATCACGTCATGCAATATTTATATAACATAAAAAACTATTAAATAAACAGGCAAATCCAACCTTCAATACACAGGAGTGCTTCTTAGCTACAGGAAAACAAAGGTCCCAGATATTCACACAAAACATTCAGATTTGGTATTTCACTATTGGATTGTAGGATTAGCAATGCACACGTCTTGTACGATAAACATGCATGTATGTCTGACAGTGGTAACAATAGAGTTCCTAAAGTTCAAAAACATCATGCAAAAATAATTTGCTGAAAAAATATAAATCATAGTAAATTTAGAATAACATTTTTGTGAAAAAGGTCCTATCTCAAAATTTTTTGTACAGCAAGGAAAGGAATACCTTTAAAGTGCATAGTTTAAAAAAAAAGTGTTGTTAATATAATTTCCTTTAAAGAAAAAAATGTTTAAAAATGTATTTTACTTTTTATAAAAGCTAGTAACAGAAAATATTCGCATGGAAGTCTGTGGTTGTCGCGGTTGACAACCCTGA
Organism: Maratus speciosus; assembly: GCA_963932465.1. NCBI lineage: Eukaryota > Metazoa > Arthropoda > Arachnida > Araneae > Salticidae > Maratus > Maratus speciosus. The sequence goes on from OZ010788.1 coordinate 217,655,198, forward strand.
TATAAATTTATATTTTATGTACGCTCCAGTAACGATTACTACCAAAATATTTGTTAGAACACGCCAAAATATTTGTTGTCATACCAGTAGAATATTTACAGAAGAAATATGCCTCTGTAATTAAATACAAAAGAAGTCTACATTACTGGCAAAAAAATCACTGTTCAATTTTATACAATGTCTTTAGGGGTTTCTCACGCAACTGGACAGGTTATGTTATAAATAGCTTTAAACAGCTCTCCATTCTGTATTTAATTATCCAATCTGCTGCGCAAACTAGCATTCCAGCAGATTTAATTCGATAACGTCTTGAGATTTAAGAAGAAATATTTAGAGAATAATTATACATTTAGGTTTAAAATGAAAATAATTCAAGTGGATGAATGGTAACAATTTAATTTTACCTGAATGTTAGTTGAACTTGATAGCTAATGGCAATAATATGTTGTAATACAAAATTTAATTAGTATTGCATTTCAGATTATGAAATTTAGCTGTTAGATTTCAATACGTTTAATACTGTTACAGTGTCTTCTGCCATCCATTATTGCAAGTATTAACTCTATAATTGAATTTTTGAAGCTCTGCGTTAAAATAGTTTTATGCATGTCATGCCTTTATTATTATTTTATGAGATTCGAAATATTCCGGGTGAGCTGACATCTGCAAATCATGTAATTCGCTGAATATCTCGCTGTATTAGCAAAAAATCAACTCCGACCTTATTAAACATTTTCGGCTCTTAATAGATGTATTACATAGAGCTTAGTTACTACAAGGTATTTATTAACAAACTGATTGTAACAAATTGATGTAATCATTAAACTTTTGTAATGTTAGCTATACACACGGCATTGATATATTCACTAGATTAATATTAACACAATTATTCTAATTGGTAAACAAATCATATTAGATGTAAATTTCCAACTGGGCGAAAAATGTCTTATAATAATTATAATAATATGCGAAAAAATATTAATCTAGTGTAATTTCGTATCCAGCGATTTCTGGAGTTCCATTACCTGAGATTTATTCTGTTGAGCTGAATCAGGTTTCAGACCAGATGCTGTAATCATCAAGGTTAGCTGGGTGAAAAAGTTCGACCAGAATCGTCCGGGATAGCTTAGATGGCAGAGCACTGGCGGCTTCAGCCAGAAGGTCCCGGGTTCGCATCCTGGTCCGGACATTTTTCGCCCAGTTGGAAATTTACATCTAATTGATATATTCATTAAATTAAGGGGGTCCGGCACACATTTTCAAAAAAATTTTATTTACTGAGTTAAAATTTTGAAATTTTTTGTGATGGTTAACCATATCATTTGTCGCATGATAAAACTTTTCATAAATAAAAAAAAATAAATTTTAAATTTTGTTAAAAAAGTGGGGTAGTTTAAAATCGCTATAACTCGAAATATTATTTATAGAATTTCAATTTTTTTTTTCATTTAAATAAACAGATATATACAAATTTTAATTTAGAGCATTTAAAAAAATATTAATTTAAAAAAAAATTTAAAAATTTAAATAAAAAATTACAAAAAAAAGGGGGTGCACCCTTTGTAAAAAAAAATCATATTTTCAAAAGTAAATATTTTTTTCAAATATGCTGGCTCAAAAGTAAAGTAAAATAATTGAAAAAGATATGTTCCGAGTTTCAACCCTGTATCTTTAACGGTTCTCGAGTTATAAGAATTTAAATATGAGAAATGGTGAAAAAAAACCTATCATGAAGAAAAACACAATTTCACAAGAAGTCGTTTCCTTGACAACCATAGCTTGAAAGGCAGATTTTAAAAACAAACCAAAACGAAAAAAAATAATATTTCCTGTTCTAATTAAGATAGAAACATGATTTAAACATCATTTTAAGCAGAAAACGGCAGAGAAATTTTTAATTCAATTAAAAAAATGAAAATTTGAAGATTTTTGTGTCCCGGACCCCCTTAAGTGTAATGAACATAATGTATAATTTCAGTTCAAATAAATGTCTATAAATCTGAAATGCATTCCATTGAACCATATCCCGAAACTAGTAAAACAAAATAATTTCCGTGGACACGCAGCCCGACCCGAACATAAAAATTTCATTTGAAAATAAACGAAATTTCAACCCGACAAAAATACTCCAAAGGTCAATAATCCGATACGAGCAAGACAAAATAATTTCCGTTGACACGCAAACCGGTCCGAATCTGAAAATTACATTTGAAAGAAACCCGAAATTTGAACCCGACAAAAATATTCCAAAGATCCATAACCGGATCCGAGAAAAGCAAATTAATTTCCATGCTCACCCAACACGACCAGAACCTAAAAATTCCATTTGAAGTTAAATTGAAATAAGACCCGACCACATCTTAACCCGAGATAAATATTCTAAAGAACTATAACCCGATCCGAGCAAGACAAAATAATTTCCGTTGACAGGCAACCCGATCCGAACCAGAAAGTTATAATTGAACTCGATCCAAAACCGGGTTATGATCGGTTTTCGGGTTGACTTCAAATGAACCCGGTTGCGTGTCGACAGAAATAATTTTGTCTTGCTCGGATCGGGTTACGGCTCTTTGAAATATTTTTGTCTTTTTCAGATCGGGTTCAGGGTCGGGTTTCAGGTTGACTTCAAATGGAATTTTCCAGATTCTGTTCGTATTGAGTGTACACGGTAATTAATTTTCCTTGCTCGGATCGGGGTACGGCCTGGTGTATTTTTATTTCGGATACTGTTCGGGTTTCGGGTTAACTTCAAGAAGAACTTTCAGGTTCTGATCGGTTGCATGACAACGGAAATATTTTTGTCCTGCTCGGATCCGGTTATGATTTTTTGGAATATTTTTGTCGGATTCAGATTTGGTTGTTCGGTTCAGATTTCGGGGGTTTTCTAGTGGAATTTTAGGTTCGAGTCGAGTTGCGTGTCCACGGAAATCATTTTGTCTTGGTCGGATCGGGTTATGGTTCTTTAGAATATTTTTGTCGATTATAATATTTTGTTCGGGTTATGTTTCGGGTTTATTTCAAAATAAATTTTAGGTTCGGATCGGGTTGCGCGTTCACAGAAGTTATTTTGCCTTGTTCAGATCGGATTATGGTTCTTTGGAATAGTTTATTTGTCAGGTTCAGATTTGGTCCGTGCTGGACAGATAATTACACCTGTTTATTTTCTATTAAATATATATCCAAAATTGTTAATTGGTCCAAATCATGCAAGCAACCTCATAGCAAATTGGTATATAATTTTATATACCTTAGATAAATTCAAATAATATAAGTGATCGTATTTACGTAATTCTAGTAGAAGAGCAACGCGAAGCATTAATAAAATTAAATTAAAATTCGCGTCAAAATGTAATTATTAAATTTAAATAATTACGAAGAAAATTAAGAGTTTGCGTTGTGAATTATTTAGACGAACTCTTCCACTTATGAATTAAACTAAAATTTTAAGCTGTAAAAATAAATTGACACACCTTAAACATTATCAATTAAATAATAACAGAAACTTTTTAAAACTTGATTAAATATTTTATTTACATTGAACACAACTATATACAGAAATACATAATATTAATTCAAAAAAAAGAAAGCAATACTTTTGTTTGCTTCTCATTATTTTATGTATATTTAATCTTTAAAAAAAGACAATATTTTCATGTACTCTAATTATTATATTTTTTTCTTTTTGCTAAAAGAATAACTCTCTTTCATTTTTAAATTGCCTTAATCTTATTTAATTATTGGTGTTGTCGGATCTCAGATTACTCTCTACCATAAAATATCAGAAAAGTATTTTTGTGATTTTTCATATGATCTTAAGTGGTAAAGGAAAAAGTTTAAAAGTCGTACCTTTTTTTTAATATACGGGATGGTGGCCTTTAATCATCAAATTCCGAGTTGTTGCGTTGCTTAGGACCATGGCCATGTGTCATCAGGAACGCATCCTCAATTTGGCTTGATTAGGATCACTCCGATATGTACATCAGGAAGACATCCTCAATTTGGCTTGATTAGGCTCACTCCGATAGGTACCTCAGGAAGACATCCTCAATTAGGCTTGATTAGGCTCGATTAGGCTCGATTAGGCTCGCTCCGACATGTCCATCTCGCCTGGGCTTTACTAGGGCTTTTTAGGATTCATCGCACGGGCTTTCAGGAGAGCTCCTGCGTCCTCTACATCTTTTTCCAGACTCTCTTTTTTAAATCTTATTCTTCTTGCACACCACTCCTGCAGTGGGTGGAACTATTTTTGTCTAGTCCACTGTTATTGGATGTGAGAAGATTTTTTATTATACTTCGATAGGCCTATCAGCTAACAGTCTGCAAATGGCCCCTTACATATACTTTAATATTATTATCTGCCTTAAAGTTTGGGTGGTCTGAAAAGCCATAAATTTATCCCAACACTTTTATTGAGGCCATAAATTGATTCCAACGTTTTTATGATTTTACGATTTCTAATTATACACCACTTTCCATTGGCTTGTCATAAAACGACACCATGGCGTCTGGCTATTGTTGTTGTCTGAGATCCGAACTCAATTCAACATTATACATTCATTTTACAATACAACAATTTTTTTAAAAATATATATTTAATATTTAAAATCAACTTAATAATTTTTGTATGAACTTACACTCTTATTTTACTTAAATATATAAACATTATAATTTTACACTCATAATTATATTTTATAAAAAATATTTATACAAACAGAAATAACAAATTACGCAATTTTACTTTGATTTAACCAACATGGTGCGGGAACATATCATAGTTATATGTTGCCCAGCAGTCCGTTTCAGATTTCGGGTTTTTTAAATGGAATTTTTATGCTCGGGTCGTGTTGCGTCCACGGAAATTATTTTGTCTTGCTCGTACCAGGTTATGGTTTTTGGGGATACTTTTGTCGGATTCATATTTGGTTTGGGTCAGATTTCAGGGTTTTTTTAAATGAAATTTTTAGGTTCAGTTCCGGTTGTATGGCCAAGAAAATTATTTTGTCTTGCTCGGATCGTGGTATGGTTCTTTAGAATATTTTTGTCTGTTATCATATTTGGTTTGGGTCATATTTCGGGTTTTTTTATTCCAAAAAAAATTAGGTTCGGGTCGGGTTGCGTGTTCACGGAAATTAGTTTGTCTTGATCGGATCGGGTTATGGTTCCTGGGAATACTTTTGTCGTATTCAGATTTTGTTCGTGTCAGATTTCGGGTTTTTTCTACAGGAAATTTTTATGTTCGGGTCGTGTTGCGTCCACGGAAATTATTTTGTATTGCTCGTATCGGGTTTCGGTTTTTAGGGATAACTTTTCGGATTCAGATATGTTTCGGGTCAGATTTCAGGTTTTTTTTTTAAATGGAAGTTTTAGGTTCGGTTCGGGTTGCGTGTTTACAGAAATTATTTTGTCTTGTTCGGATCGGTTTATGGTTCTTGGAAATGTTTTTGTCGTGTTCAGATTTAATTCGTGTCAGATTTCGATTTTTTTTTAATGGAACTTTTACTTTGGGGTCGTGGTGCATCCAAGGAAATTAATTTTTCTTGTTCATATCGGGCTATGTTTTTTGGGGATATTTTTGTCGGATTCAGATTTGGTTCGGGCCAGATTTCAGGTTTTTTAATGGAATTTTTAGATTTGGTTCGGGCCAGATTTCAGGTTTTTTAATGGAATTTTTAGATTTGGTTCGGGCTGCGTGTCCAAGGAAATTATTTTGTAATGCTCGGATCGGGTTATGGTTCTTTGGAATATTTTTATCGGGTTCAGATTTGGTGCATGTCAATTTTCGGGTTTTTTCTAATGGAATTTTTAAGATCGGGTCGAGTTGCGTCCAAAGAAATTATTTTGTGTTTCTTGGATCGGGTTATGGTTCTTTAGATTATTTTCGTCGGTTATCATACTAGGTTCGGGGTCATATTTCGTTTTTTTCAAAAACAAATTAGGTTCGGGTCGAGTTGAGTGTCCAAGGAAATTATTTTGTCTTGCTCGGATCGATTTACGGTTCTTTGGAATATTTTTGTCGGTTCTCAAGTTTGGTTCGTGTAAGATTTTGGGTTTTTTCTAATAGAATTCTTAAGTTCGGTTCCGGTTGTGTGTTCACGGAAATTATTTTGTCTTACGCGGATCGGCTTATGGTGCTTTAGAAAATTTTTGTCTGTTATCATATTTGGTTCGTGTGAGATTTCGGTTTTTTGTTATCAGGTTCTTCTCCGGTTGCGTGTCGATAGATATTATTTTCTCTTGCTCGGATCAATTTTTCACGAATCCAATACTTTCTTCTTGTAAAGATAGAAGAAAGTAAAAGTCAAATGATTGTGAGAATACCTCATATATTACGTATGCCACGCTACAGTAATAAGAAGCTAGCGGGTATTACGATAATTCTTTTACTAAAATAAATTTTTTTATTCCAGGACTTAAAAGATTGTGAGAATGCCTCACATATATAGCACGCCACGCTGCAAAAATAAAGAGATTTTAAACTGGTATAAATCAAAAACTAATTAATATTTTTACATGAAACTTTCAAAGGTTTGAACTACTCATAAAAACAATTCCAATTCCGTAAACCGCGTAAAAATCCGATAATTACAGATTGCTGTAGCTTTGAAAACAGATTTTGGTCAGAACAAGAATTTCAAATGTGCAAAAAACAGCACTTTTAAAATCGCATTTACGTAAAACCTACTGGCCGGATTCCACTTTATTTTCGTTTTTTGAGTCACGTGGCACGCCCCATTCCACAGAAACAAGAATTTTATTTCTATCATAAATAGAACCGGAGATATAGAGAGGTCAAAATCCTGATTTGGTCAGCCCGGAAAATAGAGTACTAAAAATTTTTTGAAATATCGTTTGGCATTAATAGGCTGAAATTCCTTTCAATTACGGTTCATTGCACTGTTTTTTCTTTTGCTTTGCGAGAAATTCTGTCGAGATTCTATGATATTATTGAATATTTAAAGGGAAAAGTATTTTTTTGGAAATTATTAGCTATAATTTTATATACAGTAAATGCCATAAAAGTAACCGATATATTTCATATACAAAATGGTTTGTTAAAAAAAAAGTCAACATTATGTGCGTAAATGTCAGATTTTTTACTTTGTTATTTAATTTTAATGAAATTTTTTTTTTTATCGTGTTTTAAACAATATCAAAATAAGTTAATTAAACACAACTCGTTTCAATCACTTCATATCCTCAGGTGTTGTGCTAAAAAGTAGAAAATTAGGCTGAGTTATTTAGTCTTTAAGCGGCACAATTATTAGGTTCTTAAAAAAATAAATAAAAATAAAAGCAAATATTAATCTAAATAATTCTACAGTATTTTCTCTTTTTTATACAAATTGGTAATAATATTCTTTAAGATATTAAAATTGCTCAAAACACAAAAGTAACTGAACTATTCATCTTTATTAAAGATACGCCAAAAATGACTAAAATATTCCAAAAAAAAATGCAGTTTTAATGTTAAATGAAGAAAGAAAATATTGTTGAATCTGATTTTATTTTTCTATTGAAAAGCTGATTATTAAATAGGTACGGAATTGTAGTCCACTATAATCCGTTTTGGGGGCAGTCCACGCTACCCAGTATAGACATAGAATAAGAAAATATTCTAAAATATTTAACTTTATACAAAGCGGAAAATTCCACATAGGTTTACCAACAAATCAATGCCTTTTCTTCGAACTTCATTTATGTTTCCTCCATTGTAAATTTCGCAAATATATTTAGATTAAAAAGTAATTGATATATGATTTAGAGGTTTAGCATAGGATGTTCACTAGTGATATAGCAGTTATATTTCGTTTACTGTGGTTGTCAGAGTCTTCACTGTCTTCAAAAACGTGGTCACAGTCTTAGCCACACACAAAATAATTACACGCAAAATAATTATGTTACATTTTGGTGTAATGGAGAAAACTTATTTTCACTGTCTCTTAATGATGTTATAACGATCGAAACAGAATGAAATTGTTATGCATTACTGAGGTTCACTACAACATGGTTTCTATTGATTAATGAGATCCTGTGGTTGTCAGAGTCTTCACTGTCTTCAAAAACGTGGACACAGTCTTAGCCGTATTCCCTTTCAAAAGTCATTAATGCTGTTAAACGGTCGTTAAACTGAAGATCCAAGAGAGTTGATATTATTGGGGACTGTTTTTTCTAATCATTAAAGTAACAATCAATATCAGGGACCTCTAAAATATTCTTTTCTTTGATTTTTCTCTGCCAGAATGCAGTGTTTGCTGTCGGAGCAAGCAGGTGTCCACTTATGGATTTCGCTTGTCCAGTATTGGCCCAATTTAATCTCTTCGAAAAATCAATTTTAATTAAGAAAAATGTTAATTGGCAACTTTTCCATAACATTCCTTTATAAAAAGTGTTATTTGATAATCGAACCCCCGCTGTTGTTTCAGTTACTAAAACTACGAACAGTATACGAAAAGGAGTCGAAAAATTTCTTTAAAGTGTCAGCTACTATACAATTATCTCTCTATATAAAAGCCGTTCTCTGTACGTATGTCCTTTATACAATTCTTCAAGTACGTGAAAAAGATAGCTGTCTACTTTAAATAATCATCAGACTACTAATTGTCCTTTTTTCTACCATCTTCCATAATTTAACACTGTAGAAAAATCTCTTTTTAAATTTTCTACTTCAATCGTTTATTTCCTGTAGCCACACCCTAAAAAAGGCACAGTAATTTAAAGAAAATGGTAACGCGTGTATTTTGCTTTATTTGCCAATAAAAATTCAGATTTTCACGCTATATTTTTGCATTTTTGAAATCAACGTCATTCTAATCAGAAAACGAAATTTTTTTTCTAAATATATACTAAATCTGTGTTAAAATGACGTAGTACCTTCATGTGAATATTTTTAATGTTAAAAAATCAATTTTAATACAGGCGTTTGAATTTCAAGAAAATAATTCAGGAAAAAGATAATAATAATAAAAAATAGTTTGCAAGTTATGATTTCAAACTGGTTCTAAAAACTGGCTGCTGTAATTTATTTCCTATTTCTTTGTAATGTTGTATCTTTAATTGTATCATTTCGATAACTGTTTTAATATTTGAAATGCAGTGATAGCATTCTACAATTTATATCGAATACGGTTATATAGAATATGAATTTTCTATGATTTATAATAAATAGAAATTGTATTTGGATTTTATGGATGGAGATATGAGCTTCCAATTATAAATTATCGGCAATGAATATATGTATACATATGTTAAAGATGTCTGATATACTGACCGTTAATAGAACATAAAAAATCGTTTTTAATTTGAAACACGAATATATTTTTAACCTTTAGTATATTTGTTAGATTTCTCAACAACTACAACTAAAATTATTTTTGCTATTTTCGCTTTAGCGATCAGTTTCGTTTTAACAATCACTTATTTATCTGAGTAGCACATTTCGCCCGCTGCGGTGATCGGTTTCTCCGAACAAATACTGAATTAAAGGAAATATATCGGTGAATTTGATCTTCCATTTTAAAACAATATGAATCTTTATCTCAAATGTCTTTCCGTATGGCTGAAAACGACACGATCATCACTGTGCTATTATATTTTCTAATATGTAAGACAAAATTTCGGCATTTAAGGACCAATTTTTTTAGTTGATCGTTTACAGTAAGATTTGTTCTAAGAATGATAGAGGGATATGCAATGTACTACAACTATTCCTCAAAAATTATCTAACTTTTTTTAAAGGCTAATTATTCAGAATTGGTTTCACCTGATTATAGAACATTTCAGCTAATTCTATAACAAAGCATGTACAACAAAATGTTATATACTAAAACTATTCGAGAAATTTAGGTGCAAAGTAACAGTGCAAATTTCATGAAAATCTGTCCAGTAAAACTTTTTTAAAAGGCTAATCTTTTATAATCGGGCTCAAGTAACTATTGAACTTTCTTCCATAATTTTATTACAAAGCGACGTAAAACTATATGCAATATTTAAAAACCACCCGTGTACAATTATCTAACAAACAATGCAAGTTCCAATTTAAGTTCCATTAAGAAACTTTAAAAAGACTCATCTATCAAAATCGGGTTCCACATGATTATGGAATTTTCCTCTATTATTCTATGACTAATCAGCGTATAACAATTTTACGCGTCAAAACCTTAACTGTAAAACTAATAGTGCAATTTGAATTAAAATTATTTAAGAAGAACCCAAGTTATAAGCAGCGGGAATGATATTCGAACACGAAAGCAGACAAATACTGCAATTTTCCAATTTAGTTTATTTAAAAGTACACGAAAACAAACAAATACTGAATTATTTACAATGTTTTTAGGTAATTAAGTTAATCTTTTGTAACTGGTTTGAAGACATATTTTAAAAAATTCAAGCTTGAAAATTACTTTTGAAACATAAAAAAATCTGTAAATTGAGATAAACTTTTCAAACAAATTACTGCAAGTTTTTTTCATTTTTTCAGTTAGACGCTGAAATAATCGGATGTATGATGTTTAGAGATTAAATTGCAGTAAAAATGTAATTTATGGTACGGCTAGGTTGTTGCCTCCAACAATATGATGCTAGGCGTTGCTCATAGATATATCTTTTCTTCATAATATTGCATTAATAGCAAACGGATATATATTTCTTAATTGGGTTGCAGGTATATTTAAAAATATCTCCATGATTGAAAATTAATTAAAAATGGATAAACAATCTGTAAATTTAGATAAGCTTTTCAAACAAATATTACTTAAAGTACTTTTTGTATTCTATTAGACGTTGAAACAATCAAATGTGCGATGTTTAAAGCTCAAATTGCTGTAATTTAAATTTATTGTTCGGATAGGTTGTTGCCACAAACAATATGATGCTAGAGTTACTCATAGCAATGTCTTTTATTTATAATGAGAAAATTGAGATGCAATTTTCAAATAAATTTCGTTCGAAAGAACTTTTTTCAATACGACATAGTGAAAAACAAAATTGCATGATTGTCAGAAGCTAAGACAAAATTTCAGTATAGGCATAATTTATGGGTTAGGTCGTTGCCATCATCGTATAAAGTCACAATTGGCATTGTGTTTGTAGTTTTTTGTTTATTCTGAAGATGACTCAATGAAAGAGTCGAAACATGTAAATTTTTAGTATTTTTAATGTGTTTTTTATTGAAATGACGTCTTTTAATCAAATAATTGTATTTTAATATATGTTTTGACATTTGTTTTGAATATATATTATTATGGTATAGTTAATAGTAGACGTAATTAAGACTATTTTGCTTATATTTATATTTCTTATAGGTATTTTTAACGATTCATGGACGGGAATGCACCAATCTCAGTTATTGTCATTACCGTATTGTTTCATTTTAATATATTTTACTCGGAAGGACCCTTATTATTGACACGAGCGAAGCCGGGTAGTTCTGCAAGTTTTATATATGTGCAGATAATTTTGCCTCCTAACAAATAAATATTGGTCTACTATTATTTAACCTGTGGTTAAATATTGAGGCATTGGCTAAATAATTGTATAAAGTTATTGATATTTTTCACTATTGCATTAGTATCAGTAAAAAATATTGGTGTTTCATTCTAATTAATTACAATATAAAAACAATGTTTGTCTAATATTAGTTTGCAGCATTTCAATATGCAGCCTTATATTTTAAACTCCGATATTGGTTTTATTGCCCTTGAACTGGCTAATTATTTTTTAGGGTTCCGTACTTAAAAAGTAAAAACGGAACCATTATAAGATCATTCCTGTGTCTGTCCGTCTGTCTGTCTGTCTGTCTGTCTGTCTGTCTGTCTGTCACAGCCATTTTAATCGTAAACTATGGAACGTGGAAAGTTCAAATTCGGGGAAGTAATAAAGACCATTGACCCACATATTTTCAGATTAATAAACATTCATAAATATATTTAGTAAAAAAGTAGAGGGGCTAATTATGCTACTTTAAAAAAAATCTTTTCTTTGTATATCATGTGGGGTATCTTGTGAAAGCTTTTGTAACGCTGAACTCAATAATACATTCCTTTTAATTTTAGGTATTATATTTTCAAAGATATTGTTGAAAATGTAGCACAAAAATATGTCCACCCCCCCCCCCCCCCATCTAATTCCAAATCTACTAAAACTAAAATTATGACAAAATTAGAGGTAGTAGACGTTAATATAAACCTTGCCGGAAAATTATAGCGATTACCCTAGGTCCATAGTTTTTGAGTAATTAGCATTTTTTCTGTTATACACAAATTTCGCAGAAAAATTATTGAGCATCGCTGAATATACCTATCGTTGCAGAAGAATAAAAGCTTTGTTGATAATGATTTTCGAAAATAATCATCGGTAATTAGCTGAGATATTAACCCTTAAAGGTACGGTCAGTTTGGACATACACAAGGACAGGGCGGCGTACTCTATGCCTAGTTAACGACTTTTAATGATATATATATATATGTAAAGTAATGTCCAGTAACAGTATAAAAGCAATAAACGTCAAATTGCTAAAAACATACTAATTTAAGGGGTCTCGGGACTCTAAAAAGTGGAAAAAATGAAAAAAAGACCATTTTCAACATTTAATGTGTTAAAATGTATATGATTTTAAAACACAATTTTAATTGGAATGAAAGATATAAGTATGTTCTTTCGTTTCATGTATTTAAAAAATTGCAAGATACATAATTAGTATTTATAGGGGGCTCGAAACTGTAAGACATTTGTCCAACAAAAAATTGGCATGACAATGTACGCGCAGGATTACAAAATAAATATTGCAACTAGAATGAAAATTTTGGTGCTTACTTATACTTCAGATTGTAATAATTTCCCTGAGCTTAAATAAATTTGTATTTAAAGCATTTTTATATTTTTAATGCAATGCTGCATTTAGCTAGTACAAAATTTTGAAATTTTCAACAGTAAAATCACCTAAAAAAATATTTTTTTGAACAACAAAAAGGTAATTTTAGGTTCAGTTTATACAGAATAACATGGAATATATGTTTTGAAAATTTCATGAAAAAATATTCAGTAGTTTTTGAGGTATCCTGCGCGTTACACCCAATAAAACGCCATTTGGAAAATAATGACTTTAAAGTTTCGGAAACGCCGCTTCAGCTATTGAGAGGGTATAATTTTAAAAGCCAAAATTTCTGTTCTAATGGGAATTTCAAGGAAACAATTATATCAAAATATTCAGAAAAAATAGGAGTTTAACATCTAAAAAAATTAAAATTTCTTAAATTTTGAAGCATTAAGAGTCCTGCGACCACTTAATCCTTTCCGGCACGGAGTAATTCTATTTATAAACATATGAAATAACGAACTGACACCAGAATTTATAAACGAATTTATTAGTAAATGCGAACTTGCTTATTTTCACGTACATGATAAAAGGAAAATTTTAATTAAATATTCTTGGTGCCATTTGTCTGTTTTGGAATTAAAATTAGGTGTCCGTTTTTTAAGGGCATCGCCCTCGAAATATTTAATTAGAATGAATCGCATAAATACTGTGAGATTCGCGATAGTTTGCATTGATTGTATCTCTCAATACGCCTCGAGTGACTTTAAAAGTTAATTAAACACCTATCTGGAAAAACACGGCACTGACCATGGCGGCGTTGCAACTTTGAGACCTCAATTCGAAGCGCGCTTAGCACAACGTCAAATTTAAACTTTGAACAAAGTTTTTTTTTTTAGATACACTGTAGAAAAAAATGTTATTGCTACGCTGAATTTAGTTTCATGAAATGCCAAATTAAGTTTAACTATGCCCTGCCTTTATTGTCGGTACCGAATTAAGTTCATCATAAACAGATTAGGATAATTTATAAAAAAAGAGTTATGCGAATAGCTATATTTGATATTGTTCCATATATCTCTTTGAATTTTCATGGTATACCCGATTACACTTTTCTAATATATACAGTTATACCCAACACTACGTTAGATAGTTTTTTAAAAAGTCTTAGTATTCTTTTAGCAACTTTTGTTCTTTATAATACAATTACAAATTCATATATTTATTCTACGGAACCCTCTGTGCGCGAGTAATGCTCGCACTTGAACGTTTTTTCATTATTGCGCCAATATTGGTTAAATGTCAACACTCTAATATTGGGCATTTATTTATAACAATGATTGCAGTATTGGCAAATTATTTTTTAAATACTGATTTGCAATTAGGTGTGTCGTTATATTTTGAATTATTATGGAAACATAATGTGCAAAATTTATTTTGCTGAAAATACACACATGCTGGCGTTGCATTAGAGATCATTCCAATGTGCAGCCGATGCTTAATACTCCAATATTGGTTTTATCGCTTTTGTATTGGCTAAATATTTTTTCAATATTGCTCCAAACATAATTTAAATTATTATGGGAACATATTTTGCAAAAGCTGAAAATATACACACATTGGCGTTTCATTAGATATCAGTCCAATGTATGACCAATATTTAAAACTCCAATATTTAATTTAATTCCCTTTTGTACAGGCTAAATATTTTTTTTCGATACTGCATCAATGTTGAGAAAATGTCAAAACATTAATATTGAGCTAAAATTTATAAGTTGATTGTATTACGGGCTCATTATTTTTACTTTCTTCTATCTTTACAAGAAGAAAGTATTGGATTCGTGAAAATTGTCGACTTCCAGTTTTCGACGGATTTATACGTTTTAAAATGTCCTGATTTTTAGAAAATGTCTGTCTGTGAGTCTGTCTGTCACTCTGTCACCATGTCGCACTGTCATTCTGTCTGTCCCTCTGCGAGTCTGTATGTGACAAAAAATTTGTGGGCGCTCTATGTCAATAACTAATGCACGGAATTTCACAAAACTTTAAATTCAGTTAGGCCTTGATATAAACTGTTCCTGATTTGTTTTTGGTGAAAATTGCCCAACAGGTGCCGCTGCTATGCGGTATTTTTTACGATTTCTGAAATAAGTATATCTCTGGAACTTCAGATTAAGTTAGTCCAGGATATAGTTAGGTACTGATTACAATTTGGGGAAAATCTCATTACAGGTGGTGCTGCTATGCTGCATTATTCATGATTATCGCAAAAGCTCTAATTCAAGAAAAAATGCACGAATTTTCATCAAACTTCAATTTCAGCTACTCCATGATACAAATTAGTGCTGTTTAATATTTGGTATAAATCGCCCAACAGGTGCCGCTGCTGTGCTGCATTTTTGCGATTTTTGCAATAGCTCTAACTCAAGAAAAAAGGCACGAATTCTCATCAAACTTCAGATTCAGCTAGTCCCTGATATAAATTAGTGCTGTTTAATATTTGGTATAAATCGCCCAACGGGTGGTGCTGATATGCTGCAGTTTTCGGGAAGTATGAACATGTATAAGATAGAAGAAAGTTTTGGGATTGCCACATCTGACTAGTTTAAATAATTATTTGCTATTAGGTGTGTAGATAGATTTATGAAAAACATAATGTGCAAAATTTATACATATTAGCACACATCTCCTGAAACTCATATCCAGATGTGCATGTGAATGTATATAATGCGTAATACTTAGAATAATTATTTTCAGTCCGTAAAAAATACAAATTTACAAATGTTTTAATATTTGCTAATCATTAGAGCTAATTTTAATATATTTACACTCTTCTAAATACGTTCCGTGAATTCAAATACTTGAAACTGAAAGATCCATATTAAATATATATAAAAAATAATAACTCAGTAAAACGTTCTTTTTAAAGTATTTGAAAATGAACAATTACAAGCAAAGATATCTGTTCCGAATTCCTACGAGTAATGATTAATGTAAGTTTAGTTAAACTGAATAGCAGTAATGTGTTTTATTTCCTGGCCTCTTTCTCCTTATAATGTCTTATGCGTATTTAAATTCTCTAGAACGGAATGCAAACCCCTATTATCCTATGACTTGTAGTAGAAAATATTACTGACATTCCAGAATTCCAGATTACTTGAATGGTTTCTTAGTTGCTACGCCAGAAAAGGAAGTAGAGATTATAAAAATATTCCAATTTAAGCTCTGCAAATAAGGGTTTATTCCTTAGCTATAGAATATTTGCGGATATACTAGTTACTAGAATTTTAAGTTTAAAAGTAGAAATAAACAATAGCAAAAGTACATTGAGGGTAATCGTTGATTTAGGCGATTTCAGAATTATGTTTAATGAAAAAAAATTCATGTATAAATGTTTATTTTATTGCAGTCATTATATGTAGATTAATATAAAAAAATGTGTTTTTTTTTTTGTGACATTTGGCGAGATATTGTAATAAGATTAAGACCATTTGGCAAAGATTAAGAATACCTTATGGGGTTTTGGTAATAAATAGAGTTATTTGTGTAGTTCCTGTTTGCTTATTTAACAGTAGGTCTTAAGGATCTATCACATGGATTCATGCTGCGAATTGTAGTTTCAAGAGGCTCAGTACTTTTGCCATGCAAATCTCTTAAGATCTTTAAATAAGGCTTTAAAAAGCTTAAATTTCAAAGCCATTAAAAGTGAGTTTAACTCTGTTTACTGTGAACATGCGATATATCATCCTGACACT
Source organism: Maratus speciosus (assembly GCA_963932465.1). Taxonomy (NCBI): domain Eukaryota; kingdom Metazoa; phylum Arthropoda; class Arachnida; order Araneae; family Salticidae; genus Maratus; species Maratus speciosus. The sequence continues at coordinate 217,671,764 of OZ010788.1, forward strand.
AGCATCGCCTGCACAAAAAATTAGAAAACAGACGATCACGTCTAACCGCAGAATATTGGGAGTGACGATCTTTTAACTTCAGCGCTCCTGAAAATTTTAACAATACTCCAGAAAATGCCTCAAGAGATTCGAGGTATAAACGTATATTTTACTTAAAAGTATCCGTGAACTGAAAGCGTTTAAGGAAAAAAAATCGTACTTTTCATCGAATCTCTAATTTCAATCATGAATACAGTTGATGCGCTATTACAAACTTCTTAACAAACACACACGTATTAACAGCACAAACAACTTACATAATATATTTTTCATTTTTGATAAAATTATTTGATCTGACTGCAAAACACTGCCAACTACAGCAAAGTGTAAATTATTTTTTTATTAATCTACATATTCGAAAATGTTAAGATAGGAAATTACTTTGCAATGTATGGACGTATTAAATATTAGTGTGAAATATTACCCCGAAATTGGTATTTTTCTATATTAGTGTTATTGCAACAATATTTCACAAGACTTTCCTAATTAACTACATTTTCCTTATTAACTGCGTCATTTCATTATAAAAATTTCACTGTAAAACTAATTTTTTAGTAATATTGACATTTCACTTTAAATACAGTCAATATAAAACTACTATTTAATCAATATTGGTATTTCACAGGAAATATGTATGATAAATGCATATTATAACGCCAATATAGTGAATATAACAAAATATTCGTGATGTTTAGATGTTTAGATGTACTTTTTACATTTGAAACTTTTAATTATTAAATATCTTTCTATCGAAAGAATAAATCATGGAATTAAATAAAAATTCATTTTGTGTATATTTCAACTAATGGATCTGTTATACTCGTAGATATGTTTTCTACAGGAAAAGTTTTATAAGTGTACTAGTTATACGGAAACCATTAAATTGTGCTATGTGTCACTTTGCCATCACAGAAAATACACAGTAATGGAACAAGAGCACAAACACATCTCACAAGGAAATTTTTTTTAACCACTTAAGCCCTAACTGTAATTTAAAATACCGTTAAAGTAACTTGTTATAAAATTAATTTAATATATCTATTGCTAGTAATGCTGTTTAGAATTAGTTATAGACGCATTACTTCACCTTGTTCGAAAATAATTATTGGTTGCAGAAAACAAAAATATCTTTGAAAGGAGGATTTGTGTTTCATTTCCAACTTTTCAGCTTTCTTGACGTTTAAGGATTGCGGGAGAAAAGTTTCAGTTAGGAAATATTTCTGTATTTCTATTGAGCGTGATATTTGTACATTTGCTAAATTTCTAAAATACCAAAAAATATTTTAAATAAGAGATTTGAGCGGAGTTACAAATATTGAGCAAAATCCTTATAAATTCAAATTTAATTAAGTAATTTTAATTGGCTAAATCCTTCTAAAATTTAATAAATAATTGTGTAAATCGTCTAATGTAGTTTCAAAAATTCACGAAAAATGCTTTAGAGGATGAAATTTTCATAATTTTATAATTTGGGATATAAAGAATTAAGGGCTTACTCAAAACATTCTGAAAAAACAAATACTGAAGATGAAAAGGACAAACGTGTCAGTACATAACACTGACGTCAAGTTGACGTTGGCAAAGCTAGACGTTTAAATTTCGCTTTTACAGCAATTTTCTTAACTTCAAAAGTTCAGACATTTTCCATTTTTAAACTGTCCAATAGGGAATAAAATTTACTTTCAAACGCAGTTTGTTTAAACACTGTATCGTAATCCGTTTAAAAATGTATCGCAATTTAGCTATTTTTTATCAAACGGAAAGTATATTGTCAAGCATGATTTTTAAAAAAATTATCTATATTGCTTGCAGACGATTATGAAAACTAAATCCTGTACACTTAAAATAATATAAATATTATTCAGCTTATATTTCACTAAAGTAGGGCATTTAATAAATTTCAAACTTTATTTGTCTACATAATAGCAACTTTGCATATAAAAATTATATTTGGTGCTGTTAGTAGGCATTAAAAAAAAAATTAATTGTAAAAAATCTATAAGATCTTTTTAAAGGAAGAAAAATGGTTTTTATCCATTTTTCGTATCTTGGGAAACCCGTATTGGATCCCCTAGTTTGTTTTTGTTTTTAACTGGGCTGGAAAATCATTATTACATTATGTAACGTATAATGGGACTTTTAAATCTTCAAAACATTCAATCTCTGAAAAAATAAAGAGCCTAGCCGGATAAGCATAGTGAAATGGCCCCCACGGCCGATGTTTGATATAATATGTGTGTTAGTAAGGCTCACCATGAGAATATTATATAGAGTATTTTTAGCCTCTGACCTTGAACTGTCCTTGAGATAATCGAGGAAGTATGCGCCGGCGGTACTAATTTCCAAATACGTTTTTCTCAAAAAGTACAAAAATTAAAAAAGTGAAACCAATTCCAATTATTGAAGAATATATTAGTTCACATTATATATTTTTTATCACATTTTTACACAAATTTTAACATAGAAAAATAAACAAAAATATTTTTAAAAAAATTATTAATGTAGTAATTTTATATTTACACCAACCAAAAAATTACAGAATAATACTCAAAGTATGTACTTTCAAGAAAAACAATTTCGTTAAAATCGAAGATGCGCTTTTTGAGTTATAAAAAAATAATGCTACCAACTTCCTAAAATATTCGTAACTTCCCTGTTTGTATTTGTAGAAATGCTCTACTATCAATGTATTGATCGATTCATGACATTTCCACTCGGGCAGGATGCACAGTGAGCCAAAATAAGAGAATATTTCCATACATACCGCTTTCCTATAGGTTTGTTTCGTGTTTGTAAATAGTCTGTTATTTTGGCGTACTGCGAATCCTTGTCGCGTAATAATATCAAGAACTGACAATCAAAATGTACCATTTGCTTACGGTGTTTTTTACATAATCGAAGGCTATGGGGCTGTACAGTGTACATATATAACGTATCACTTTAGGGGGAAGTGTATGTGTGCAGGGGGTGGCACTTGACATTGGAAGATATCTGTAGAGGGAGGGTGGTTTGTCATTTGATATCGTTGTCCTTTTTGATCAAATCAAAATTTAATTTTTTATATCTTTTTCTTTACATCTGTTATCTTAATTTTTTTAAGTCTGTTTTCTTCCTTTTATGAAAATACAAAGTTATTATTAAAACCACTGAATAATTAAAAACATCCAATTCCAAAATATGGAATAATCCAATGTTCGCCATTAATATTCTCCTGCCTGCCATATGTGTATATAATTCGTGGTTACAGAAACCAGATTCAAAATTATGCATGTTATTTTTGCTAGTAAAAGATGGGGGGAGAATATTGCCCACCTGTTTTGTTTACAAGAAGTTCTGTTTAGCCCCGTGCAAGGGCGTAGTGCTAGAAGACAATATTACTGTGTCAATGCATTATGTAACAAAGAGCTATTATTTTAAACTTTAAAATAATAAATATTTCTTTAAATGTTATTTGATACAAAGTTATTTCTTATATAACAGTGATATTTTTTGACCTTCTTCTCTTCATTTAAATCCGTAAAGTATGCGAATAAAATATGTACAACCATATCTGAATATCATTGCAAACGTATAAAAAAAAGAAAAAAATATGAAAATAAAAGGAATTTTTAGATACTAATAACAATATTCTTAGGGGGAGGGAAATTCCAGGAATGATAACGTATGATATCGAAAGGTTGGGAGAGAATCGAAATTGCCAAAAACTTGATATCCTTATACTGTATTTACAGCCCTATTCAACTTGACCTACGCAATCAACTAGACCATCGACTTGATATTATCATTCCGCCGGCCCGGCCCGCGGGCCGGGCCAGCGGAATGAAGGCGAATTTTCAAACGGGCCGGGCCGGCAGAATTAGGACAATTTTTTCAACGGGCTGGCCGGGCCGACAGACAAAATAAACGGGCCGGGCCGATAAAAAAAATTAATCGGGCCTATTGGCCCGATATAAGAATTCAAGATATAAGAATTCATATTTTCAATGAATATGATTTTCACGAGATCTATAAACGTGTGTCACGAGCCGATGCGAGTTTAACAACATCAATATAGAAATGTAACATGTCCATCGAAGAGACCGACATCGTACAGTTACAAGATGTCTGATTCCGAGTTTAATTTTTTTCAGTAGACTCGTGCTGGGAGTGAACTGGTCTTGATTGATCTCAGGATGTGTAGGACAGTCATTATGTTTTATAGTATTAGTAGTGATAATGAACTTCTCTTAACAGTATGTTTGGAAATATACTTTAAGGTGGTTCTCATATTCACTGCTCAACAATGCGAAACTTTCAAACACATTTTCTGACTCATTTTTAACTATAAAGGCATAAAATTGACAGGCCTGACTATTGAAGGCATTTGGAAACGAATAGCTTTTACCATATTTGATAAATTACTTACAGAGATAACAGAGATTCTTGCCACGTGTCTGTATGTTCTTCTCCTTTCCTGTGCTATCGCTTCAGGAAATTAGATTCAAAACGCTAACTTTGGCAGTATTTTCAGAAAGCTATATTGCTTTTAACTATGAAAAAAAAACCGACATTTGCATAGCTTCTGAATAAGAATACCTGCCAATCTTACGCGTTTCCGAAAAGAAATGAATTCATAAATGTGTCGAAATGCGGCTCCTTTGGATTTGAGAAAAGCCTTAAAAATGAGAAAAATATTTTCACAAATCTACTTTTTATTATACAGCTTCAAAATTTATGTTTTTAATCTTTTATTCTGAACTACATTAATCTTTTAATGAATCGTTATTTGAATTTTGAAATGTCTGTAGACACGATGACTAAAACACTGTAAGTAATCGTTAATGTTTACTATTGCGCGTTTTCTGTTTTGCAAACATCATAGTAATCTAAAATATACTGTAAAATGTTCCCATAAATATGTATGTAGAAAAACAGTTAAAAGAATCTTAATTGTATGTTGAGAAAAAACGGATTTTTTTTGGTAGAAATTGTGTCGGGCCGGGCCGGGCCGGGCCGAGAACTGTAAAAATGAAACGGGCCTGGCCGGGCTCGGGCTGAACTTTCAATTTTTACACCGGGCCGGGCCAAGATAGCTTTCGTTCGGGACGGGACGGTCCCGGACCTGGAAATTCCAGCCCGTGCAGACCTCTACTGCGCATCTTTCCCGAGTGGAAATGTCACGAATCGACCAATGCATTGATAGTAGCGTATTTCTGCAAATGCAAACATGGAAATTTACGAATATTTTAGCAAGTTGCTAGCAATATATTTTTTTTTATAACTCAAAAAGCGCATATTCGATTTTAACGAATTTTTTTTCCTTAAAAGTACATACTTCGATCATTATTCTGTAATTTTTTGGTTGGTGTAAATATAAAATTACTATATTAATAATTTTTTTTTATTTACATTTATTTATTTTTCTATGTTAAAATTTGTGCAAAAATGGGAAAAAAATTATATAATGTGAACTGATATATTCTTCAATAATTGGCATTGGTTTAATTTTTTTAAACTTTTGTATTTTTTGAGAAAAACGTATTTGAAAATTAGTACCGCCGGCACATACTTCCTCGATTATCTCAAGGACAGTTCAATGTCAGAGGCTAAAAATACTCTACCCACACAACACAGATTCGTCCAATTTTCACCTAAAGTACGTAATTTGGATGAATGGACGTGTCCAGTTGAAGTCTAAAAGTCCTCCGGACTTCAACTAAATTTCGTCAAATTACGTCCAAATGTCACCCCCCCTTTACGTAAGAAGTACGTCTTTTGGGCCCTGAAATGAGCATAAAATGAACAAAATTTGGATGAGCCAAAATTTGTCCATATTACGTCCAAAAAATACCTCCATCCGGACGAAATACACACGAATTTTGGCTGTAATATAGGCGTCCAAAATTTGTCCATATTACATCCGAAAACACCACCCACATTTGGACGAAATATAGACCCCTTTTAGCCTTAATCTGAATGTGTTTATTGATCCAAAATACGTAGTTTGGACCAAAATGAGACGAATCTGTTATCTCCCCTAGGCAAGGATGACGTTATATTAAAAAACTGAAATAACAAAAGTTTTTAATATAAATAATTTTGATAGAAATTTACTTAGAATTTTTCCCCCCAAAATCATATTAAATACTTAAATATTTTAAATTAATTCCTTGCCAGGACTCATTCATATAAATCAGTAAAAGCATATATAGTTTATACATATTGCTAATAAACTTTTTTTATGATACTTTTAATTTTCTAAGATCTTTAAAGAAAATATATTAATTCCTAAAGTATATGCTATAGCATGATTTGAAAAACAGAGGCTATACCAGACTTTAATCCGCTACATTCGGCCCAAACACAACTACGTTCTTTCACGAAAAAAGAGGAAAATTTTTAGTAATACAGTTTTTAATTCATAATACAATGAAATGCTACTTCAGAATGCTTAAACATAAGCCGATCACTTTCATTTAGAGAAAAAATGCACAGGTGATGTTAATGAATTCGGTCCCTGTTCCAGGTGCTTGTTTTGTTTTTGCCGAATGAAAGCATTTAAATTTGAACAAAAACCGGTTTCATATAGTAAACAGTTTTTATGGCATATATATATATGCCATAAAAATAGTTTACTAATTTCAGAACATTTATTTTAGTAAAAGGAAATGACACATTTTAATGTTTACAATCTTATTTCATTATCAGAAACTTTCTATGGATAATAAGGAAATGAAAAATGTAAGATACCTACCAGCATACTGGCTTTTATGTTTTGTGCATTTCTAGATTCTAGAAATCTATGCATTTCTGCTATTTTTACTCTTCACATTTTTATTTTATATACTATTTATCCTGGAAAATATATATATATATCTTGGTTTTCGTTTATATTATCATTGGTGATGATAATGCTTCTAAAAAGGTCCTATATTTGCATAGCTGTCAACTGCTACAATTTTTAGCTAGCACTAATTTTTAATGAAAATCTTCGCTTAATAACATATATCTGTAATTAAATCAGATGAAGATTTAAAAATCAAATTAGTGATGGCTAGAACTCGTAGAATTTTGCCGTTGTATTTAGAAATTTTATTATATTATTCATTAGCATACAATATCGTCAACTGCAAAGTTTTACATTTTGTGAACAATGGATTTTTTCTTTTAAATTCTTTGTAAATTCAACTACTCCACTTTTTTTTTTTTCACTTGAATTAAAATAGCTCTAACAGGGAATATAATTTTCCTTTTAAGGATGGTTACCCTTAAGAATGAAATGTATCAAAGCAATTGAAAATTTTGAGTTTTTGAAATGCTGCTAATTCATGGAAGAAAATGCGATATTCCCTAACAACTTTTATGTATTGTGAATAAAGTTTTACACACTGAAATTTGCATTTGTTGCCAGGTGTGCAAAAAAATTATTTTACATTTTTAATAATAATAACAAACAATATTTTGAAATATCATTAAAGAAATTTAAAATGTAATATGAGCGCAAACTTTGTTTTTCATATGCAGACCTACTCCCTTATGTAAAAAAAAAAAAAAAAAAAAAAATATATATATATATATATATATATATATATATATCTGGACTGCAAGATTAACCTTCCATTACTCATGCATGGATTATTAAAAAAAAAAAAAATAGTTCCATTTCATTTATTTTAGTAATTGACTTTTCACTGATTAATGTAAAAATACATACTGTATATTCTGGTATGTAACAATAACTTTTGATAGAAGAAAAATTATCAAAATTTATAGGTGCACATTATGCATCAATTTTAAAAATAAATTGTAAAAAATATGATCATAAGAACTAAGACTTTTGATTTAATCAACATGTGATTTCTATTTAAAAAATGTTGCTATTAGAGAACATGAAAAATAATAGTATTGTACTTAAAAATAATTTACATCTTATTTTTCACTATGTATCTCATGAAAGATTTTGCAAATAATCAAACAACAATCTGCACAACATATGGCGATTATAATAAAAAATACAAAAATTAAATCTAACAGTATACGTATGTGTTACATGCCAGAATACAATATCAGTAAAATGGTTTCATATACATTATAAATAGCTTTCAAAAAATATATTTTTAATTATATCAATCAGTTTAAGCTAACTTTGTGAAATAGTGTTAGGGAGTTAGTGTTTAGAAGACTCACTAAAAGGAAAATTCTTTTGAAAAGCCATTGGGAGAGGGGTGGGGGGGGGGGTAAATTTAAAATATTATTGCATATTGTTATACACTATATATTATTGTAAAGCAAAGATAAGAGTACTAGTACAAAATTTAGTATATCACCAAAACTTATTCATTTAAATACTGATTTTTATTTATGTTATCACCAAACTAAGTCTAAAAATTTAATCTGTGCTCTTAATTAAATATCATATATTCAATTAAATATTGAATAATCATTTATAAATGAATTTACATTATTAATTAAATATGTAAATTATCAAATGTATTTCAGATTAACCTGATTATTTGTAGTATATTATAAAACAACAAAAGCAATACATTCAGTGTATTTAAGTAATGTTTTGAAATCAAAGTTTATTTAAACTTTGCTTAAGCATTAAAAATGAAATTTATCAAATATTTTCATGCATAAAATATGGTTAAAAATTATGTACAAACTTTTAGTTTAAAATTATTCAAAATCTTTAGTGAACAGAGTACATATATTATCATTGTTATAAAGGAATATACAATAAAGATGCAAGAAATACTTTCAAAAATGAAGTTTTATTTATTTATTTTCCAATCTGGCTCTTGTTGACAACAATATTTTCTTTTTACAATTCATATATAAAATATATTTTTCATTAAAGGCCAAAAGGATGCTATATTTCATTACTATAAAGTAGGCAGGATGATCCTGAGGAAACTGTTTGGGGAAAACTCTGTTCTACGCTAATGCTTCTCAGACTTATTTTCATTATATTTAACAGACAGCAGCTTCAAAGCCTATAAATAAAAAGAATAATAATTCATTAAAATCATTAAATTCATGGATTGTATATAATAGCACATATCAATAATTCATAACGTTAGATGCAAATTAAAAATAATTTAATTTTAGTTTTAATTTTTGCTTACAGGTAGCATCATCAGACATCTTGTATTATAATAGTATAAATCTTGTATAAATCTAGAAAACAAAGTCAATTTACTTACCTGCATTCACACTCATTTTCACTATTTCCGCATGGCTTTGATTCCGCGATGAGATAAACAAATCTTCCACACGTTGATTGATTGATGCGGAGCGTAACTCCACAAAGTGATATTCTGGTAAATAAACAATGCATTAAATTCTTTACTTGTTGAAAGCTGTATAAAAAATTAATAAAACAAACAAAAATAAATAATACAAGTTTCGGTCAATGAGGCCTAAGTCTGTATATGCCGCCATTTTAAGATGGCGGTTGATAGGTTAAGTTTTTGTCCAGATTATGTCCGTACATGACGAGGTCAGGTTTTTGTCCCGGAATTAACGAAAATTAGATTAGTACTGTTTCCATCCAGTTTAAGTTATTAAAACAGAAAATTTGGACAAACAGGTGAAGGTTTAGTTTGGGAGTTGACGAAAATTGGATTAGTTGCGTTTTCATCCAATTTATGTTCTTAAACTGGTGTCCATATTTTGTAGTTATTTCGTAGTTACGTCTATGTCAAACATTCAACAAATTCTGAACGTATTTTAGCTGGCTGTATACGTCCAAATTACATATATAGACGTATTTAGGAAATAGTAGATGAAAACTGAATATAATCTGGACGTATGTGTTGTGTGGGTATATAATATTCTCATGGTGAGCCTTATTTCCACGCATGTTATTTCAAACATCGGTCGTTGAGGCCATTTCGCTATGCTTATCCGGCTGGACCCTTTGTTAACCCGCTTTTGCCTAGCTTCCCAATTTTGGGACGCTTCGAATTTTAATAAATTTTAGTAATTTTCTTCTTCTTTATAACATGAAAATTATATGAAATAATTATGTATAAATGTTTTTATCTGTTTCCGAAAGATTACAGCATAAGATGGATATTTATTTGCTTAAATGAAGATTTTTTTCAATGTTTAAAGATTTTTCATTTTTCAAGATGGCGAAATGTAAAAAGTAAGTTTATTTGTGTTTTTTCTACCAAGGGTCCAAATAAATAAGTCATAATCTTAATTTGTAGACCTCTTTAAAATACGCATTTTTTAAATTGCGAAATTATATGTTCAAGTCTATTTTTTTACATTTTTGTAACTTACAAAATATACGGCGCTAGGCACGGATGGGCACATATTTTTATTACCCATTTAGGAGACAGTTATTTATGTAAAATCCTCTTTCAGGATAGTTACGAAACAAATTATTTTTAAGCCTCAAACATGATTATTCTTAGTATATTACTACTAATATTTGTAATGTTATAAGTCTCTGTAAAGGAATAGATATATATTTTTAGTAGTTCATAAAAATAGTAATTACAGTATATAATATACAATATAAAAGCTTATTATGTGTAAATTTAGTCAAAACATATAATTATGAATGTTATACTATTACAAATATTATGCATATTTCCATATTTAGTACGTTTATCAAATACGTGTTATCAAATAAATACAAAAATATTTAGCGTAATTATTTTTAATATTTTTCCAGTTCATTTTGCAATATTTTAAAGATAATTTACCAACAAATTTGAGAAAACAATAATTTCAGCACAAATGGGTTAAAGAGAAATTACTTTTTATCACTTTAAAACATAATGCATGACATTCTTAATTGTTGTTAAATATGGAATATTTTCAAAGTGTTAAATTTAAAGTAATTTTTCTCAAAATGTGATTTGGGGGCATTGCACGCAAAGCAGTTAAAAATCTTTTTGATAGTTTTCATGAAATTTTCAGGGTATATACGATAGGCTATTTAATGTCAACCGAAACTTTCATCATTTTTATGTTGAAAACATATATTTTAGCGGACTAATAAAAAAAACGAACATATAGTGAACTAATAGAGATAAACCAATAAAAAATTAAATTTAAAAATTCAAAAAACCCGACTGTGTAAAAAGCGAACTAATTAATTATTTCTCATCAATGTGAAACTAATTTTTTTTTCAATTCCTACTATTAGCTCATACTCTCGCTATATATATCTTGTTCAAATTTTCAATCGTTAATAAAACGAGATGGAACCCGCCGAATTTCGACGAAAGAAAATGTTTATAAAGGAACTGTTGCATCAAATTTATAATACATCAACAACAATAATTAGAATAAAAAATCCATCTTACATTTGTTAATTTAACTCTCCAAAGACATATTTTAACCTAAGATTAACAAAATACTTTTTTCATAAACTTCAGCTGTTAAAATTATTGAAAAAATAAACTTAATTCCTATACGTCATCAGTAACATATAATCAACGTAAGTCATTTTGATTAAGTTATTAATTGATGCTTGGTATTACGGAATGAAAAATCCGCAAAAATGACCTTGACATAATCATAGAATTTTTCTACCTTTACATCTAATCCAAATCAAGTCATTTTCCACGTTTCACATCCATATTAACCATTTAAAAACATTTTAATGCGCAATAGGTTATTAATAAATATATTTTCAAGTTTGAAGTCACGTTTGTCAACTATTACAACTTTTCATGTTAAAATTCCCACTCGTGATTTGAGGTCTTAGTATAATCTCTGTACCTGCGCGTAAAAATTCCAGAAATTTATAACTTTTAGACGTATTCAAGGGGAAATATATCGTTTTATCAAATAAAATTATCGTTTACTTTTAAATATGACGTCATTTTCAGTCGCTGAAATATTTTGCCTATTGACTCAAACTCAATATCAGCGAAATGAAAAAATAGTGAAATATAACAGCATCATCAGAGAAATTGTGTCTTTTTTTAAGCGTAACGTCATTTTCTGTTCAAATTTTTAAAAATATATTTTTAATTGTAATGAGAAAATGGCATCAGTAAGAATATAATCAACAAAAGATAACTAATCCACTTTTAATAGAAATGAAGCATTTCAGTTGCCACGATTAGAAAATTGGTATTAAAAACTATAAAAAATTAATATCTCAAAAATAAACTGAGATACAGCTTTCAAACAAATTGCATTTAAAAGTGCATTTTTTTCTGTATACGACGGTGTAAACATTTAAAATGTGGGATGTTTAGAAGTTTAAAAATTTGCAGTAGCGAAAATTGCAAAAGCGAAATTTCATATCAAACTTCAAAGTGTTGCCATTCGCAGAATGACGTATGCGTTACGCACAGATATGTTTGTCCTTTATAATATAGATACTTATTATTCATCCAATCAACCTCAAATAATTTTTTTTAAACTTGTAGTGGATGACACTTGATGTTAATCCAGTTTTTTTCAAGTATCATTTCATTAATTCAACTAAATTAATTAATTTTCAATAATCGAGAGAGCCATCTTCTTAATCAAGGTATTTTAAGCGCCACCCAGGGAGAAAGAAAAATTGGAGAAAGAAAATCTCTTATTGACCAAAGTAGGAATTGACTTAAAATATATATTTTTTTTTATATTACTTGTTTATGTTACTTACCTATTTTTTTTTTTATTTACTTGTATTGATGACTTTTAATTTGTGTTTAATTGTTAGTTTCTATCTATAAACACTGTTTTGATGAGGTCTATCGATGTCTATGATGGTTAGAGTTGCAGTAAAGCTAGACATCCACAATACATACACAACTTCCAGGTTGTATAATATTTTAACGGAGCTTCTTACTGTAAAATAGTCAATGAAACATCGTCTTCATTTTGAAAGACCTATCCAATGATATGCCACTTAATAGGGTGCGTAATTTTTTTTTCGTCTCTACCGCCATTTCGTATTTTACGGCCGCCATTTTGAATTTATAAAAACAAAACCTTGCCTATAACCATCTGGCTGTTGTGATGAATCGATAGAGACCTCATTCATTAAAATCCATCCAGCCATTGGGATGTTTCGAGGGTATAAAGAAATCCACATACACAGATACGCGTGAAACACATAACCCTTCTTTTCAGTCGGGTGAAAATAAAAAATTATCTGAAATACGAATAATTAATTTTAACATATCACGTATTTGTCCGGGATTTATCTGTACATATAAAACGAAATTAGTACTTTAAAATATACTCAAACATTAGTCCAAATGCCAATGCTTGAGGCGGTGGAGAGCCTCTCAGCCACTTACCAGTGGCTGAGAGGTTCTGCTCTCGAAGCTGGTAGACGGGAAGTGCTTGGTTCGAACCCAATCGCGCCCGTCGGCCTAATCGTTCGGAGTTTTCGTGGTTTTCTTCGAACCGTGGATTTCCATGCGTTAATACGGATTAGGTTCCCTTAGAAAGACCTCCACGGAAGGCACTCACCCTAGGGCCTATATCCCTCGTGTAGATAATTGACCGTCAAAAATCAACCCAACCCAACCCAATGCTTGAGAAAATATACATCATGTGAGAAAATTGAAAATAGTACAAACATTTTACATTTGATATTATTGCTTCCAATTATATCCATAAAAAAATCTGTTTGTGTTATTTAAAATTTTCTCTTTATAAAAATTCCTAGATTTAGTTGAATTACAAATAAAGGTTAGCATCAATGCTTTTGTGTGTGTCCGAATTATTTCATTTGACACATCTGCAAAAATTCACCTGTTTGATACGAAGGATAGGGATGTCTTCCTTTTGCGTATGCTCAAATGAATCACTTGAAATTGTCATTTGAACGACTATTTTTCCAAATGTATACATATCTAACTTTAACGCATGATCGAATTATTTTGTTCAGTTCTTCGTAGTATGGTGAAAGTCGTTCGTTTTATTCGCATAATAGGATGTGTCCCTTTTCTCTAGGTATTTCAAGCGATAATTCATCGTTTGTCTAAAATCACTCAAATCCTCCATATTTCGCATGATTGTCTGCGATTGCAAAACTTAGCACAAAAAAAAAACTTTCTCAGACACACTGTGTGTTTCCAATCTTTTATATCCTTACCATATTTTAGTTTTTGTTATTTTGAATTTGGCATGCACCCATTAATTATGCGATATCTACATTGGTTTAGGAGATATACACACATTTATATTGTGATGCTACTTTTTTACAATGTTTTTTTTATGACTGATTTTTTATAAAGTTTCAGTCTTCTTCCGTATCTGTCATTTTTTTCATTGCATTTATGACTTAGTCAATTTCAGGGTTTGACTATGGAACCTTTTATAATCTGTTGAAATTTTTTTCTAATTGCTCGATTCTTCGCGAACCATTCATCGATTCCATGCGAACATATCATTCTTTACAACTCTATTTAAGGACATCGCGCCACCTATTTATAAGTTTGTATCCGAAATGAGTAATTTAGTATTTCTGCTAGAGGGTATTCTAAAGGTTCATTATTATTTATTTATTATTTTTATTTTTGGGGGGACGGGACGGGTTGCTGGCCGCTAATTAGAATTGGCCATGTTATTGTGTTTTCTTAACTCACACTTTCAGCATGTTAATGTCAACTATTAACAGATGTTATTAAATGTTATATAATAGACTATACAGAACCAGCCACTTATCTAGAGCTAATGCGCTATAAACATGACCATGAGGGGGAAGAAATATGTTTTTTTAAGAAACTGAAATACAAAAGCAGATTTCTTTTCTAAATATTTTTTTTTTTTTGTTTCCCGTTTAATTTAATGATTTATTAGGTCAAACTTCTCTCGCTCTGAATCTAATCATTATTTAAGATTGCAATTTGCAGTTTGTCTTATTTCAACATGTGCCTCATTTGGGTAATTAAATTAGCACTTTACAATTACCGGTTGTAATTCTCCCCTTATCTATAACCTTCACTTACTGCCCAGAAGCGTAATGAGCGTGGAGTAGATTTTTCGCTGATGTTCAGAGATCCTCATTGAATTAAATGATTTGCAGGTGTCAGTTTACCCGTAGGACGTGCACAGAATAATTCCATTCGTGAAGGAAATACATGATGTATACAAAAGGATATTTTAGAGATGAGATATTACTGAAACGTGCAATGCTATTTTCCCTTGCATTAGTAATAAAAATAAATATTGAATGTCGAGTAATATTGAACGTGCTTCGATATTAAATTTCGAGACTTCACTACTTTTGCTCCACTCGATAAAAGAAATATTTGTTTTTGATCATAGAATAGAAACTTACATAAAAGAAGAGGTTAAAACCCATACCAAATGTAATTGTTGTCTAATTTGTATGACATGTATAACTATTAGACTACAAATTTACACTTCTATAAACCCTACCCCTTCTCCAAATCCACCCTATATATATAAAAAATTCTAATGAATCGAATTGAAACGAATTTATGTAACGATTCTATGAAACGACTGATTAAACAACTGATTAAGTTTCATGGCGATTTCTCCTAAAATATGGAATACTTTGCGATGAAATTAACACCAAAAATTCGTATTGATCCACAGATCTCACAACTGGTATTAGAATTTTAAAATTAGAATTAGTTTTCGAAATATTAATTTTTTCCTAATTTTATATTATATTATATTATATTATATTATATTATATTATATTATATTATATTATATTATATTATTATAATTCCTAATTTTAAATATTTTTTTCTAATAATGGCAACTCAAATTTTAATCATAACAGATATTTTTTTTTTTTCATATTTTAGAAAAGGTTATTTTAAATTAATTTGGCGACGAGTTTGACCTCCCTTAAATGTATGCTAAGAAATGCATCATGTTACTTTTATTCAGAATTCAATTTGTATTGCCTTATCAATTTATTTAATATAAAACTTTCATTTAAAATTGAAACCTTTAAAATAAATGGCTTTTACTTCATTCTTTTTTTTAAAACGAAACGAAAAGAAAAATGTTAGACACAGATGTCATATACGCAACGGGGTACCTTATTGGCGCCAAAATGGCGTTATTTTCCCTGACATGGTAACGCGGCTATTGTTGCTTATTTATTAATAAATGTTCATTTGAATTTATTTACTTTTTATTTACAAAAAATGTTATAAATTGTTTTGTTCTACAGTTATTAATTAATTTTTTTTTTATTTATTGTTATTTCATTTTAAAAATAACAGAAAATAATTTAAAAATACATATGTAACAGGTATTTGAAAACGAGGTTTTCGCCAAATTGTCGTAAAAAAAAATCACGTCAAACCCGGTGCGTATGTGACAATGCAACAAATCATGAGATTTAATTTCCACTTCAAAGCATCGTTTTAATGTTATTACTTCTCCCGTTGACCAATTTCGCCAAATTATATAAATAGCCAAATTATACAAATTGACATATATATTTTTTTTAAATAACAAAAGAACAAATAAATTAGTATAACATTAATAAAAATACAAATAAAACGTCGAAATAAAAATCACTTGATTGCGTAAACATCTGTAACTTCCTTAAAGTCAAGTGAATGTGACATTTACGATCAACCATTATTGGCCTTTAATCTTATAGTTTGGAGAAAGGTTTTTGGTCGATGGGATAACCAAGTAGCACCGTTTTAATTTACCACTCGAAAAATAAAAAAATGCTAACTGGCGAGTTAAAAAAAAAAAAAAAAAAAAAGCTATTGGCGAGGTTTTCACCCGGCTAATATAAAAGTACCAGGAATTTCGATCCTGGCAACTTTTATGTAGTTTTATCCGAAAAAATAATTTTGATTCTTTAATCAAAATGGAAACCTCTCTTATGAAAAGCGAAGGAATCAGCCCGTTGTTTATGGCAGTTACATGACTTGGACTATTATAATATAAACGAAATAATGGGGATAGAATGATATTCGGCGACTTATCACACCTGTGGCTGGCTAACATTAAAGTACCAAAATTGCCGCCTGGAATATAAAAAGCGAAGGGATCCACCTGGAGCTGTTGATGATAGTCACATGACTTAGGCTATTATTATAGAGATTGTTTTCAATTTTAAAAACAGCGCAAAGAATAATATTTCCTAACGGTTAAAAATTTATTTTCACGTGACTATTAAAAACAGAAGAAAAAACTTTAAAATTACTATTAAAGGAGTATGTGTTAAAGGCAGGAAAATATTGAAAATTATGTCCTGAAAATTGTATTTACACGTGAATATTAAAAGGGAAAGGAAACTTTAAAATAATAAATACATTAATATGCGTTTAACCCTTTCACGGACAAGGCACTTCTATTCGTAAAATCTTGAAATCAGTAAATGGCACCAGAATTTACAAACAAATTTCTAAATACAAAAATTATTTTCTTCACTTACTTAATGAAAGGGAAATTTTCATCCCAATATTCTGGTGCTAATGTGGCATTTAAGAATTAAAATTAAGTGGTCCAAAAATGAACCACCGCCCTTGAAGGGTTTAAAGCAGCAAATTTTAGTAATTGTATTATGTCAATCGTTTTATAACGCTGTTAAAATATACCGAGAGACAAAGACTCGGTTTACTTAATTCATTTTATTTTAGCTTCTTTTCAAATGTTTAACTGATCTTCTTTAACCAAACACGAAAACAACCATTGGATGTCTTAACAGCAACTGATTCTACCTTAAATTTTTTCAATCAAAGGGAATTGAATGAAAACCCGTTTACAGGGAGATCGCTACAGGTTTTTTCAGTATATTTCAATCTTCTCTAATCTTTTTAAAACCGATCAGATTAGCGTGCTTTTAGATTCTACAGTGTCTGAACGGGTGTTGGCGAGCGTAGCTTGCAGGGGACAGAGTCCCCTAGTATATATATAACCATATAATCAATACATAATCTTATATGAATAGCGATATTTTAAATTTTATGTACTTGGAACGTTAAGGTATTCAGTAAAGTTAGGGACCCTGAAGTTTTCAAACACATTTTAAAAATGTTTCAAAAAGACTAAAAAATTCAAAAATTGAATTATTTTCGAGTTCGGAAGTACTTACTGATTTGAGCATTTTTTATTTTAGAGAGAATGCAAGTCTGTCTAAAGGAGGTTTACTGGCATCCGAATAACAAGTGTTTTTCTGGAAACACATGAATTTGTACAGGACTGTCTGAAAAAAAGCAAAAGTTTAACATACATATTTTTTTCTTTATTGCACTTTTTTGCGAAATAAATATACATTCTTTTAAAAAGTTTCTATTCATTTAATATTATTGAGGTTCGGAAAAACATAGATATTGTTTAGTTGTCGTGTAATATACTTCATTTTTAATAACTTAAGATGTGTTTAATATAAAAAAAGAGCGAGCCATTTAATGCTGTTGTGCAGAAAAGGGATGTATTCTATTCAATTACGCTAAGTAGTTGTGAATTTTTAAAGATACACTGTAAATAATTCGAACAGTATTCCTGTAGGAATCGGAAAAATAGTTGCCCTTATCGTACCGGAAAATTTTCCGACCCAGCTCGGAATAAAATCCGTAAAAAAAGGAAATATTCATTAAAACGGTACTTTACGGATTTTATTCCAAATTTACGGATTTTATTCCGATTTTACTGATTTTATTCCGATCTAGGTCGGAAATTTTTCCGGTAGGATAAGGGCAACTATTTTTCCGATTTCTACAGGATATCTGGTCCTATTTTTTCTTACAGTGTACTTTTACTCTCGGATGTAATTTGAAACACAACGAATTTTTTAGAATGTTTTCATTTTTTATTTGAAAGGTGAAACATTTTTTTCACATATACTGGATATGAAAGTAGGGAATTTTATCTCCCAGAAATTTGATTTAAATACTGCCCATATGTAAATAATTTATTCTTATTAACCATTTGGAAAAATGGTTATTCTTCTCGTCAGAGTAGGAAATCAAAAGCATATCTGAAGGTTTTTATTGGTTTAATCCGCATTTTATTCGTTTTCTGAGTGATCGATACAGTAATTTGTATTTCCCTTTACTTTCAACAGAGATGGATACCTTATATTGCCACTATGACAAAAAAGTAATAAAAACTACAAAAAAAATTAATAAAGAACAGAAACTCAGAAGAAGAGAAACTCACTCAGAAAAGAACTCAGAAACAAATTGAGATACAGTTTTCAAACAAATTGCATTTAAAAGTACGTTTTTTTTCTCTATTCGACGGTGTAAAAAGTAATATTGTCGGATGTTTAGAAGTTTAAGAATGAAATTTCATTTAAAATTGGTAGTCAGATTTCTTGGAAATCTGACGATTTAAAAGCCTTTTCCCGAACAGCCAATCAAATGCTTGGATAATACTTAAGTTTCAGGTGGATAATAACTAATGAAAATGAAAGAAAATGAATAACAAATTCTGCCAAAGAGTTAATTTTAATTTGTAAGATTTTCACGTGCAAAAGAAAAATGGAATAAGCCAATTACAAATTTAAAAAAAGATAAATAGGACAGGAATGAATACATATAAATATTTCATTCCAAATACGAGTCGCAGGCGATTTTTGTCGCTTGGAATTTTTACGTGTAATAACACTACTAATGTTTAATCCATGGCGTACGTAATGTATGATCAACTCCGTGCGATTTTTTATGTCTTAAATTTTAGTGTTTGAAAAAATCATTTTCCAAATGGTCGTTGTAATTTGTTAAATTGCCTTAATTTTTTTTTTTTTTAGAAAATATTTCATTGGCAAGATTATTGATTTTCTAAAAGACCTTTTATCAAGAGGAGGAAAGGTGTCTAAGCTCTTGAATGACACAACTTTTTTCTTAGGGCCATAGTGGCTGATTTTCCCACCAAAATTCTAACCAAGATTTGAAGGTAAATAAATAATTGATTGAATTGAATTAGAATACAGAAAGAAACGTAATGGCATATTGCAGTGCGAGAGAACTTTACATTCGAAGAATTTTAAAAATGTAAGGATATAATTCAATTTTGCAAGTTTGAAAATTTAGTAACAATAACTGTTTGATAAAAATATTTATGATGAAACTGAAAAAGTATTCTGATGTTTACTTCGCACTAACAGTTGAAGAATTATTAGAAGCTGGAAACTATTTAATACAAAATGAGCAGAAGCAATTTTGTAAAGAAGAATTTGAATTTATTAGTAATGATAATTGAATACAGATGAACATACCCCTATAAAAGTTTATTGCATTTATTGACGAAAGTGAAATCATACCTTTAGGGGGAAAATGGGAATTTGGTGACCTTTCGAAAGAAGAAAAACAGAAAAACATCCAATCATTATGCCTAGTCATTTCTAGTTAACAGTAATTTTCATGCGTCTGAACCATAACCAAAGGATGCATGCAAAAACTGCCTATACGTGACAAAAATTTGATCCAGATAATGAATTTGAAAAGGATGACAATTGAATTAGAAAAAAATGTTTTATTGGCAAAAAATATACTTCTAAACAAGCAGAACACCTTAATTTTAGACAATTCTTAGCACGAAAAGAAATTCACTTAGTATGTAAAGTAATTTACTCAGATAACTCCAAAACCTTAAGTAAAGTAAAAAGTAAATTGAAAATTTATAAAACGATCATTTCTAGTAAATTATTCCTGAAACTTTTCGATAAAGAAAAATCGTTTAAAAAAACATCATTTAAAGACATGCTTGGTGAGGAGGCTTTTATGAACGGCTACTAAAATCAATAAAATAATGTCTTTGATTAAGAACTCTTTGAGTTATGATGAAATGTCAACACTATTAGCTGAAGAAGAAGTTATCCTCAATTATCGTCCCTTTACAAATGCATATAAGGACAACGACAAACATTTTTTGCCTGTAAACATTTTTTGATGTAAATTGAAGATGATCCAAGAAGATTTCCACTTCTTGAAATAAAATAATAGCAAATTTTACCATTAAAACAATTGTAGTCCAAATGGAAGATGCAGTATTTGATAAATTTGAAAACAGCTTATTCCGTGAACAATCGTACTTCACATACACACAAAAAAAAAAAAAAAAAAAAAAAAAATGTGGATGATGTTGTTTTGATTGAAGACGATGTGAAATATAAACTTCTCTGGAAATCTGGCAAAATTCAGAGAACAGTTCGGAGTAGAGATGACAATATTCGTTTTTATGAAATAAAAACAGCCAATGGCGTCTTAAAATGATCTATATAGTATTTGTAACTTTTAGAAATATAGATTGTTAAACATTTAAAGGATCTTTTTACTTTCTTCTATCTTTACAAGAAGAAGGTATTGGATTCGTGAAAATTTTCGACTTTCAGTTTTCGACGGATTTACACGTTTTCGGGGTCAGAGATTCCGAAAAACATGTTTTTACAAAATGTCTGTCTGTGAGTTTGTGCATCTGTGAGTCTGTCTGTATGTGACACAAATTTTGTGGGCGATCTATCTCAAGAACTAATTCACGGAATTTAATAAAAATTTATATTCCGTTCGTCTCTGATATAAATTAGTGCTGATTAGTTTTTGGTGTAAATCGCTCAACAGGTGGCGCTGCTATGCAGCATTTTCCACGATTTCCGCAATAGCTCAATCTCCAGAACTAATGCACGAATTTTCATAAAACTTCAGATTCAGTTAGTCCTTGACATGATTTGAAGTTTTGTACATTTTGGTGTAAATCGCTCAACAGGTGGCACTGCTATACTGCATTTTTTTATTATTTCCGCAATAGCTCTATCTCAACAACTAATACTTGGATTTTCATCAAACTTCAGAGTCAAGTATACTTTGATATGAGTTGGGGCTGTTTGTGTTTTGGTACAAATCGCTCAACAGGTGGTGCTGGTATGCTGCACTTTTCAGAATTTCCATTATAGCTGTATCTCAAGAACTAATGCAATAATTTTCACCAAACTTCAGAATCAGTTAATCCTTGACATGAATTGACATTTTATACAGTTTGGTGTAAATCGCTCAATAGGTGGCGCTGCTATGCTGTTTTTGTGATTTCTGCAATAACTCTACCTCAAGAACTAATGCTTGGATTTTCAGCGAACTTCAGATCCATGTATACCTGGGTATCAATTATTGCTGTTTATGTATTGGCGTAAATCACTCGACAGGTGGCGCTGCTATGCCACATTTTTCATTATTTCCGCTGTAGCTCTATCTCAAGAACTAAGGCACGAATTTTTATCCAACTTCAAATTCAGATGCACTTTGATATGAATTGATGCTAAATTGATGTAATTTCTTGTACTATTTAAATGATTTAATTGACGTGATTTATATAGAAGAAAGTTTTGTGATGGCTACAACATACTAGTATCTGTTTTAGAACTCTAAAAATCTTCTTTATTTTTACTCTTTCTTTAAATGTAGTATCCTTTTTACTTTCTTCTATCTTTACAAGAAGAAAGTATTGGATTCGTAAAAATTTTCGACTTCCGGTTTTCGACGGAATTACACGTTTTAGAGGTCAGAGATTCCATGAGATTCCATGAGAGAAAAACATGTTTTTAGAAAATGTCTGTCTGTGAGTCTGTGAGTCTGTCTGTATGTGATACAAATTTTGTGGGCGCTCTATCCCAAGAACTAATGCACGGAATTTAATAAAAAATTATATTCAAGTAGTACCTAATATAAATTGGTGCTGATTAGTTTTTGGTGTAAATCGCCCAACAGGTGGCGCTGATATGCTGCATCTTTCGCGATTTCTGCACTAGCTCTATCTCAAGAACTAATGCACGGATTTTCATCAAACTTCAGATTCAGTTAATCTTTGATATGAATTGGTGCTGGTAACGTTTTGGTGCAAACCGCCCAAAAGATGGCGCTGCTATGCAGCATTCTGCAGCATTTACACGATTTTTGTAATAGCTCTGTCTGAAGAAATAATGCACGGATTTTTATCAAACTTCAGATTCAGTTAGTGCTCGACATGAGTTGACGTTTTGCACTTTGTGGTGTAAATCGCTCAACAGGTGACGCTGCTATGCTGCATTTTTTGTTATTTCCGCTATAGCTCTATCTCAAGAACTAATGCTTGGGTTTTCAACAAACTTCAGATTCAGGTATACCTGAATATGAATTAGTGCTGTTTATGTTTTGGTGTAAATCGCTCAACAGGTGGCGCTGCTATGCAGCATTTTTCCCGATTTCCACGATAGCTCAATGTCCGGAACTAATGCACGGATTTTCATCAAACTTCAGATTCAGTTAGTCCTTGACATGAAGTGATGTTTTGTACCTTTTCGTGTAAATCACTGAACAGGTGGCGCTGCAGTGCTGCATTTTTTTTTTTTACAATAGCTCTAGCTCCAGAACTAATGCACGGATTTTTATCAAACTTCAGATTCCGGTATACCGTAATATGAATTAGTGCAGTTTGTGTTTTGGTGCAAATCGCTCAACAGGTGGTGCTGCTATGCTACATTTTTCGGAATTTCCCCTACAGCTCTATCTCAATAACTAATGCACGAATTTTCATCAAACTTCAGATTCATTTAATCCTTGATATGAATTGGTGCTGGTAACGTTTTGGCGCAAATCGCCCAAAAGATGGCGCTGCTATGTTGCACGCTGCAGTATTTACACAATTTTTGTAATAGCTCTATCTCAAGAAATAATGCACGGACTTTCAGCAAACATCAGATTCAGTTAGTCCTTGACATGATTTGATGTTTTGTACCTTTTCGTGTAAATCGCTTAACAGGTGGCGTTGCTGTGCTGTATTTTTTTTTCACAAAAGCCTTGCTCTAGATATAATGCACGGATTTTCATCAAAATTCAGATTCCGGTATACCTTAATATGAATTAGTGCTGTTTGTGCTTTGGTGCAAATCGCTCAACAGGTGGCGCTGCTATGCTGCATTTTTCAGAATTTCCCCTACAGCTCTATATCTCAATAACTAATGCACGACTTTTCATCAAACTTCAAATTCAGGTATAAATTGATATGAATTGGTTCTAAATTGATGTAATTTCTTTTACTATTTAAATGATTTAATTGACGTGAATTATATAGAAGAAAGTTTTGTGATGGCCACAACATACTAGTTAAGTTAGTGTACGTAAGTGTATTAAATGTTGGAAAGAAATTCTCATATGATGTTGTGATAAATTTACCTTTATTATTTTTCTGTATTTTCGCCTTTTCCTACATCGTCTTTTCCTACATTTTAAAATTAATTGATATTTTGAGTTTGACTAATTAAGAAAATATTGTTTGAAATTGATAGAGTGTATTTGAACGTAAAATTGTATTAGATTACTAAATAATTGATATGAAAACCGAATTTTTATATTAACAGCGGTAGAATGTAAGCTGGTTGATTTACTTCCTAGTTGCGTGGCAACTTCACATGCAGTGTAGAGGCGATTCGTTTTGCAAAAAGATTAGAGAGCCTTAAATAAAGATGTTTGAACGCAGCTGGTAGCCGCAAAGAGAAAATTAACTATTACAAGTTAAGACGGAGTATAATAAGTTTATATTAGAATAATTTTGAAAGAATTTTCATAGGTAAACTGCATAAAAGTTCCAATAGGGAGATTGTAGAAAATGAATTGTTTAGTTAGTGGCGCTGCGTCACTATGTACTTATACTTTTCCTTTCACTCTTACAATAGACTCTTTTTTAGAACTCAACTAAAAAAATATGAAAGCATTGAGTCTCCCAGAAATTTTATGTAAATATTATATGAATGTAAATAGTTTATTCTTATTAAACGTTTTTATGTGCGTTCGTAATTATACAAATACGTAGAACGCATAGTGGGCGTCTGATCCGTCCGTCTGTCTTTCTCTCCGCATATAAAAGAACAAAAACTACCGAACCCCAGGAACTCCGCGTCATTTTGACTGTGGACTACAAGCAAATCCGCATCGTTACACAAATATTTTATTAGATCGACACCACTTATTTAAAAGAAGTTTTATTTAAAAGCAGAAAAAATACACAATTTAAAAAATGCTCTCATTAAATAAGGCAAATTTTATTTTCTTTTATTACTTGTGCCAAAAACAAAATTTCCAAGCCAATATGATGTCGCTGTAGAGGCGACAACGGAGTTATTCACTTACCTTACCATGTTGCCGCAGCGGCGACAACGGAGTTTTCCACTTAACTTACAATGACGCCGCAGCGGCGACAACGGAGTGCAAAGGGTTAATATCGTTACAGAATTTTGTCGAGTCATTTCAAAAGTTATGAAAATCGAATAAAAACTTAAAAGATATTAATAAAAGTTTTCTTTATTCTATTAAACCCTATCATACATAATTAATTCAGTGATTTCAAATATTAGGTAATGATTCCAGGTTGCAATGGTGATTGCGTCCTATTTCAGATGGATTTGCGTATCACTAAATTTAATATATATAATCGTAATAAATTTTGTATTCATGTATTTTTTTATAATAGGAAACCGCTTCATTTGCCAAGATTGACGTACAATTACTTGTTTAGAATCTATATACATGTCAAGTTTTTTGACTTATGAACTTGTGGATGTGTCAATTACTTGTTCGTAAAAATATTTTTCGTACTAAAGACATTTTTTAGTAGTAAATAAATATTATATCTAGCATTATTAGTAAAAAGAGTTTTTTCATATAATATCACTTTCTATAAATAAAAATCACTGCCGGCCCGGCCTACAGGCGGAGGTAGATTTTGAAGTTAAGTATACTAATTTCACAAACAAAAACCAAATCATGATTAGAGATAAATCCATTTTAACAATTTTATCTGGCCGCTTTTGTCGAGTTTTTATTTCATTTTTATATAGTAACTGGTTTTATCAGAATCATGTTAGGGCGGTATTCAAAAAAATACTTTTCCATGCTCAACAATTCGAAATTTTCTGGCATAACTCCAGATTCATTTTTAAAAGGAAAAACATGAAACTTGTTGGCGTGATTTTTGAAGAGATTTATAAGCGACCTGTGTTTTTAATTTCCGTTTAATTAATTAAAACTTGATACATAAACAATTGTTTTCTCAGTAAGACAATATTTTTCGTTTCTAACACAATCGCTTCGGGAAATTCCGTTCAAAATGCCCATTTTGACATAATTTTTTGAAATATATTCTGCCTCTGTCAAAAACTCGATCATTACGGTACATTATATAGTTTCTGAATAAGCGAATCTACCAATTGGATGCGTTTGAGAGCAAAAATGAATTTAAAAATGAGTCAGAAAATAAGCAGTTTGGATTTGAATACTTCCTTTTCCAACACAATCCGCTTCGGAAAATTCGGTTCAAAAGGCCCACTTTGACAGCATGTTTTAAAATATATTCTGCCTCTATCAAAAAATTGACCATTACGGTACATTATATAGTTTCTGAGTAATAAAACTTACCAAAATGTACCAATTGGAAGCCTTTGAGAGTAAAAATGAATTGTAAAATGAGTCAGAAAATAAGCAGTTTGGATTTGAATACACCCTTACTAAGATGATTTTTTTCTTCAACCGCTATGTATTTTTAATTTGTTTTTGCTGTCAGAATTGTTCCTATCCAAAACTTGTCTATATAGATGTTGTAGACAATATTAAGAAGATATATGATAAATTCATGGGGATTTTATATCTTTTGAATTGACGGAGTTATGGATTTTTTTCTTCTTCAAACGCCCTTTTTGTTTTCGTTTTTAATTTTTTTTTACGTTACGAATTGGTCCTATCTTGTGAATATAAAGGTTGTAGATAATGTTAAGGAGATTCATGATAAAATTAATTGGATTTGACATCTTGAGAATTGACGAAGTTATGAATTTTTTCTCCCAAAAACCCTATTTTTTGCGTCCCTTCAGGCCATTTTTAACTTTATCAAAAATGTGTGATACATACAGTGGCGGTGAAAAGTTTCCGGCTAGTATAAATTTTTTGGTTAATTTCTAAGTATACCCATATGAAGAGGAATCTCAGAGTGATACTCGTACACTTTATTGACATAACAGTTAAGAACTTATTTATGGAATAAAAATTAAATATTAATAAATTTAATTGACAAAACTAATTGCAAAAGAAAATGCATGTTCTCAAAAGTTTCCGGCCACTTTGGCAAGTTTGGAAAAAAAGGGTGTTATAAAAGAAAATAACAGTGATCAACAACATTTACAATTAGTATTTTGTATTCCTACATTTGGCAATAAGCACTGCGGCGCAGCAACGTGGCATCGATTCAATGAGCAGTTGTAGATCATGAATGTTAAGTTTTGTCCACTGTTCTTGCAATTTTTGTGAAAATGCTGCTAAATTGGAATATTTATAATTCCACACACGTTTTCAAATCAGTTTCAAAGATTTTTTTATTATATTCATATCGGATGATTGGGCTGTCCATTTCAAAAACGAAGTTTTTTTGTGCGAAAGCCACTGCTTGACGAGCTTGGATGTATGTTTTGGTCGTTATCATGAGGAAACAAATAGTTGCGACCACAATTTTTCCTCCAATAAGGCAGCAAAGGATCTTGCGAGATAGCCTTATGCATTGCACTATTAATCTTGCCGCGGATTTTAAATAACGAACAGGCACATTTTTCAGAAAATGCTCCCCACAGCATAACGTGTCCTCCGCTGTGCTTCATTGTAGGAATACTATATCTCGCACCTTATCTTTTGTTTTAGGTCGTCGGTTGTAATGTTTTTTATCACTCACAAAAAGATTGAACGTCGATTCATCTGAAAATAGCACTTTTTTTCCAGTTTTCACTTGTCCAGTCTTGTTATTCCTTGGCAAACGCCAGTCGGGCCCTCTGAATTTTTTTACTTATGAAAGGTTTTTTAACACCGACTGTTCTATAAAGTTCTACGTCACATAAGCGTCTGGAAACTGTAGATAGACTTGTTTCAGCAATAACCATAACACCATAAATCGCTTTAAACACCATAAATGGCGTGGAATTGCAGCGGCATTTTTACGCGGGTCATCAACTGCTTTTCTTCTGATAATTCTGTCCACAAGAATAGTCGTTTTCCGGGGCCCCCTGGACCGTGATAAGTTCCAAAGGCCATGACTATCTTTATATTTTTTTTAAATATCGTTCACAGCAAATTTTCCGATCGACAAATTTGCCGCAATCTCACGAGAGGATTGTCCCTTTAGCGATAAACAAATCACTCATTTAAGAGGAATAAATTGTTAAATTTTTCATTTTTGAATTTCAAATACCTTCTTCACCTTGATTAATTAACAAACATGGCCAAAAAAACCCTTTAGCGATAGCAAAAACTAATGAATAACGAATAGCCGGAAACTTTTGCACGCGCGAATTTTGAATTCCTCCCCTTTGCATCAAATATCTTAAGTAACCAATCAAAATTATCCCGTGGTCAGAGGTTATTTGCTTATTCCTAACTTTTGGAGCAATTGAACTTCTTCTTCGCTAAAACGTTCTGTCAAACAAATAAAAAAAACTAACTGGCCGGAAACTTTTGACCGCCACTGTAAATTTTTGGCCCTATTTTTAGAAGTAATAAAAACTTTAAACTGATTCGATATGTACAAAATTTAACAAGTTATAGGGTTTTTTCGGTTTTCACAAAACCCCTCCCTATTTCCATCCCCTTGGTCCGATTTTGCCCATTAACGAACTCGACCGAAATTTTATGCCCCTTGATTTTATGTATCAGTTTGGAAGAGACTGGTGCAGAATTTCATACGAAATCTACCTAAACTATTAACTATTTATGAATAATGTACAATTACGTATATACTTCGTTCACAAAACCTTAATTATAAGATGTAAAATTTAAGTAATGTGTTTTCAATTATCGTTGAATACGCCCTTTGATATGTTCAGTTAAAGATAAAAATAATTGAACCACAATATCTCTTACATATTGAAAAGCATAACACTAAGGTATTTAAGCAGGATTGGATGGCTGTCTATGGAATTATTGAAGAAGAATTTATAAGTGTATAATTCTACTTTTTAAGTGTAAATTGTAATTAAGCTAATTATTTATATTGTAAAAAATAAATAAAGAATGTAAAATCTATATCTATGTACCTCCTACAGACGACAGGTTACCTCTTGCAACAAATATCTATTTCTCCACATTTTGATAAACACATATTGATTTTTTTTCATAGTGTTTAGCAAAATCACTAATTAAACTACTTTTAAAACTACAACAACAAAAAAAATATATATATATAAAGAAAAATGTAAAACATAATGAAAATATAAAATTCAAATTTATGGTCGAAGAAAAAGGTTCCTCTTAAAAAATGTACAAGTTATATTATAAATATCGTAATATTCTATATTTATAAAATAGAATCTAAAAATTAAATTTGAAGTCTCATTTCGAAAAAAATTTTTTTAGCTTTGTTGTAGTATGTAATAAAAACTACATAAGTTTACATCAAAACTACATGCAGCATCGGATTTTATACATTTGTGAGCAAAGAAATCCTTAAAGGAAATATTAATGAACAAAGAATATGAAATTTATTTATGCGTTATTTTTTATCGTAAATTTCCTGATTATGCTTTCCCCATTTTTTATCTTATTGCGTAAGCTAAAAGACTTGGGATGTTTGAAATCTAATTTTATTTTAAATTTTCTTTGTAAGTTAAAGAAAATTTATATCATAAAACTTTTTCATTAATTAGAGATATTTTTTCAATGTGGTGAGAGGAATCCAATATTTAAAAATTGTATCCTTCACTTTTTTCCATTATAATGTAATTATATTTTTTTCCCTAAGTGCAAAAGTAAGTTATTTTCAGCATTATTTCGGAATACATATTTCTTTTAATGCTTCGAAAAAAAAAAACATTATGGACCTATTTTCATTTTCTTATAACAATCACACTAACCAACAACATTTGAGATTATAATTTTTTGCCGTTTACTGGATAAGCTGTTTTATGAATACAAAATTTAAATTAAAAAATCATGCTGTAATTCCGCCCCGGGAAATAGTCGTTAAAACTCGTTTTAAAAAAGATCCCCATGTATTTAATTGTTTTATAATAACTGTGTTATAAGGATGTGTTGTATATTTAAAATGTTGTTTAAAAAGAGACTCTACATGTTAAAAATGACCTACATTGTAAACATATTTTTTGAAAGACCCATCTAAGTCTTATGAAATCGAAAGTAAACTTCCTTTAAAGTTATATAGAAATTATTTCACCCATGTGGCTTTTTCAAATCCATTTTTTATTAGCAGTTTTAAAATAAAGCATTTCCCATATGAAATATTAAGCTTTCAGACTTGTTATTTCAGAAGAAATTGTCGATAAATCGATATAAAGCCGTATTTCAATTTCATAAATATTGATAAAAGTAAGTGATAAATTTAAGGCGTTCATTTAATGTAAGAAATATTTCGTAGTTTGTCCCGTTTGCGTGTACAAAAAATAAACAAATAAAAAGTAAGTATGGCACTTAGCTGTATATACGTTAATTCAAAAAGCACCTAAATAAAGCGTTATGAGAATCTTTTGTTGAATAAAATATGAAATAACAGGTAATTTTATTTATCTTAAATAAAATGTAGAAGATTTTTAAAATTTTTAAAAATGTAAAATGTTTCTTACTGACTTATTAATGTACAGTTGTGGAAAAAAAGTAAACACCCCCTACTAACTCTGCAACAAGATATCGCAGAATAAAATTACTGTTACCAAACGATTGGAAATAAATTCTACCTTTAAATTATGTATATTAAATTTGCTTAGGAGGACATCTACATATAAAAAAAAAACTTTTTTTTCAATAGCAATACCCAGTTTTGACACAATAAATAAATTCTAAACACTTCAATTAGCCTCCAAATTTGCATGAAAATCGTACGATTAGCTTACGTGGAATTAATTATTTTAAAGTGGAATTATTTTAGGGGTTGTATCCAAATTCAAATTCGTACTCGAAGGTTGCTGAAAATCTACAGATTGACTAAATCACTTCTATTAATGTATTATTTCTTGCCAATATGACCATTTCACTCACTTATTATGCTTCGGATATTGTTATATACCAGCATACCCCCCCCCCCCTCCCAGCATTGTAAAATCCCCGATACTCCTTTTATAATGCTTACATATTTTGGATATTCTGATTAAAAAATATATAAGTTATCTGTAATTATAAAAGTTTTTGAATATTTGAATGTGATTGGAATTTCATGTGTTTTTGTAATGCCTTTTCTCAGATTTTGAATTTATTTAATTCACAGTTTTCATTAATTTATTGCCAGAAAGTTAAGAATATCAGCCAATGCAAAATTTAGAATAAAAAATAGTATAAAGCAGTATAACGAATCAATGTAGAAAAAAACAGAGAAATTGATTTTTAGCCTGAAAATAAATCCCAAGGCGATTAATACCGCCAACATAAAAAAACAAGACCTTGGCAGGGATTGTTTTTTATTTTTCTTTTTTCAGATATGATCGCATGGTTTATATTCAGATTTATTTGAAGAACTAAAATTAAATCTAACTTAAAAAGACATCAGAATAATTGCACATTCGTTATTCTCATTTGAAATAGGGCTAATAATTCTACGATTAAACTTATTCGACTATTTCATTTGAAATGTTGCAATTAACTGATTAATGTCGGTTGGAAAAAAAAATTGCCGTTTTTTTCTTCATATTTTAGGTTTTTTGCACGCTGCTTCCGATTGTGAAGAAAACTTGCATCTTTTAATACCACAAAAATAACTTTTAAAATAATTTGAAATTAGTCTGTGTACTCGAATGAATCTAAATATCAAGCTATGGAAGAAAAGGTTCAATTATTTAAAGGTCTTTATGAATGAGTTAAAAAATTTACATCGTTACTCATTTGTAAGGATTACAATTTTTGATTGATATACAAAAATTAGTAAAAGACTAAGTAAGCAGTTTTAACTAACAATAAAATACTTTTTGGGAATATTTTATAAGAGATATTCAGTGTAATACAGGTAACAATTTAAAAAGATTTGAGCCAATTAAATTAATAAGTATAAATATTTCAAAAACTACATTATGGATATAATAATGGTTTAAATGATGTAATTTATTTTTTTTGACCAAATATTTTTTGATATCAAATGCTGGAATTAGATTAATCCTTTGCCGTAAATACACGGGCATCCATTTAAAAAGAAAAAAAATTAATCCACGTATTCTTTTATTTTGTAGAAAGCATTGAAACGAATGATTTCGTGAATACTCTACCAATTAAGCTTTGGTCTCTTAAATTTCATGTTAATGTCATTATCACAGTTTATTTCATTAAAATTTACCATCAGCAAAACGCAAACATGTATACAAGGACAAACGTGTCTGCATAGTGAAACTTAAAAAGCAACAGTTGCAGCAACTTGCTACCAAAATCTTAAAATACTGAAATTTATCTAAATAAAAATATATGATTGCGCCGGGTAATAAAAATAACTTCATGCATAAAAAAAACGTTACCAATAAAATAGCAGAAAATTATGGGTAGATTAGTACACAAATATTGAGAGGGCAACCCCACCCCCTAAGCCACCATGTTTTGCTGAAATTTAAAAGAGAGGATATGTTAGTATGATGTATAGAAACAATTTTTATCAATAATTTCTTGTAATCTCTATGTCATTGACTCAATCAGACTGTTAGCAATATTAGGATCCATTTTGATAATTTTCATAGCACATGAACGTAGAAATGATTCAGGTTAACGTAAGATCGCGAGGTATTGAAATAGTTTTACGACTTGTTTACGTTGTAAGGTAGACTTATACTCTAAGTTGATCTTAAGTATAGTAATCCCAGCCCAAATAATACAATAATATAAGTAATATATATATATTTCAAATTATGTTTTTCCGCACATCATAATCGGCCCCTTAAACCAGCATTTTGAATTTTTTTAAGAATAACTTGAAAAATACTTCGAAGAAAAATTTGAATTTTTGGATTTGCATAAAATAGGACGTAATAAATATATATCCATAAAAAATTTAGGTTGCAATTCATATTTTTTTCTAATATTAATTTCGTAATTCAAATTTTATTTATTTTTTTTTTATTAAAAAGTCAGTGTATTTATGTTTGGACTTTTCAGTATTATAACCACAAAAAAATCCACATTATTATTATAACTTCAGAAGATATTAATAAAAATATGAAAATGTAAATTAACATTGGACGCTCTAAAGTTTAAATATTCATAATTAAAAAACTTATTATCCAAAGACAGGAAATTTCGCTTTTAGGCATAGTTTGAATCTAAGATTTAAAATATCTTGCTGAAATTTACCAATAAAAAAAAAACAAAGTTTGGGCTGGTTTTGATTTGTATCTGCACCCCTAAACAAATTTTATAAAAAAACATTTAAAATTAGACTTAATTTCCAATCGCTTGGTACTAGTAACTTTCTTCTACGATAATTTGTTGCAGAGTTAGTAGGGGGTGTTTACGTTTTTTTCACGACTGTACACCAGATATTTACCATAATGGCTACATATTCGTTTTTTTTTTTTCATTGCGAAAATTAAGCATTTTGTTAATGTAGTATAAAAGTTACAGTGCTCAAAATTTATAGCTTGTAGGCTAAGAATGAAAATGTACTTTAGCCTACTCGCGTATGTACTTTTCATAATTTACCAGAATAAACATTTAATAAGCAGTATGGGAAGATTCTTTCTTCAATCAGGTGTTCAAACGTGTCAACAAGATAACACTTTCAGAGAAACAATGAGGTGAATTGGTAAAGTTGTTTAGCGAATTATAGGTGAAAGCATAAGCTACGATGACGTTCATGTTCCGTAAAAACTGTACGTGATTTGTTTAAAATAAATGAAGAAACTGGATTCACATGTTATAGATCGAGATCCTGATGATCATCTGTTCCTGTTGAGGTTGTTGCGGAAATACATAATATGTTTACTGCAGGTCCATTGCATACTGCAAGACGTTTTGCCCAAAATTTGGCCTTTTTAGCACACCTCCTTGTGTGACTAATTACGTACAGAAGCCTAGGTAAGTCTGTTGAAAATATCATTGCAATATCTTCATAATTGACAACATATGAACTAAAATCAGATTTCGGCTCTGAATACCAGATCCTGAATTTTTGAATATATTAGTCGATTGCGGATATGGCCTCTTCATAAAAATTATTTGTTGTAGTTTCTAATACCACCCCTTAAAGTTTTGTTTTTAATCATACTGCATATATTACAGCTTTTATACAGTTCTTCGGAAGAACTTTAAAATTTAGCACTTAAAATTGCCTGAAACAATCTTGCAAGTGACAAGTTTGGTAGGAAATTTTACATGCAAAATTAAATGGCTTTTCAAGCAGAAAATTATTTCCAATCTAATTATAAGACTAGTATTAGAAATAACGTTTAAACAATTCTTTAACATTTGACTTGCATAAAATAATAAATTCCGAAAAATAAAACGCTATTTGTGAAAATCAAAATATAAAACGTAATTTATCTAAATCTATTTCTCAAAAAACAATTTTCAAAAGACATAAAAAAATATGTTTGAATATTCACACTTAATATCAAAAGCCGTTAGTTGTGAATACATTTTCAGATGATAATCTATTAACATCGAAATTTATATAAGAAAAAAAAACTGTTATGAATACCGTCTAATTCTTGATAGTTATTTTAGAAACCAGTTTTATGCACAGACGAGGTTTTAATTAAACAAATAATAGTGTGATATTCGTAAATATATACCTATCAAGCGAAAAAAACAAATTGTATAACCTTAAATGCATAGTATATCTTAGACGTTACATGATTTTTCTTTGCATTCGACACTTTCTATTAGTCTTTTGGTGAACTGTTATGCGTTACTTACGTGTGATAACATGCATTTAACCTTAAATGCATAGTATATATTAGACGTTACATGATTTTTCTTTGCATTTGACACTTTCTATTGGTCTTTTGGTGAACTGTTATGCGTTACTTACGTGTGATAACATGCATTTAATCATGTCATGCATGTTATCACGGGGAAGTCATAACATATTTTGTTGATACTAATTGCAATGTGCTCGATTGGCGCTTTTTCTTTATCTACATAAGGTAGTAATTATCAATCCCTCAAACTATTAAAAGCATTATAAAAAATGTTATACCGTTCATTAAATATCCATTAAAGGGTTAACTTGTTTCCATAGCAGAAGTTGTTACAAAGAATGTAAAAATAATTGTTTTAATTAAAATTATGTTTGATGGTCTTATAAATGTGTTTATAAATTCTCATTCCGAGTAACCTAGCAATAGGCGCTACAACATTTTCACTTTCGTAATAGCATAGTATCAAGCAGAGTAATAAGTTTATTGACTGACGCATATGCCTAGCCCAGATCAAAATACAAATACGCGAAAATTCTGTAACTTTAAAAGGGCGAACTAAGTTCTCAGATAAAACAGAATGTACCAAATAAGGGCGTTACATGTTTTATATTTATATTTATTGAAGTTAATGAATTATTGAAGCTTAGGTAGTCCCTTACAAAATACACTGTAAAAGGCGAAATGTACAGAAACTCACCAAAGATCCTTATGCCATTTTTCCATTAGGGAACTTAAAAATTCTTATAAACCCTATACCTTAACACGTCGGGAGATGTACGTAAAGTGATTCACTCAAAATATGTACTTTTAAAAATAATATTTAGGCTCTTAGTTTTTTCTACCCGGCTTGTAAATGCAGGATTAGCTTAAGATAAAATAAAAAATCAAAATATTCTGTTTGTTTTGGTGGACCATTACATGTTTTCCAGAAACCGGCCCTCAATAATTCGCGGTCAAAATAAACGCAGCAGTTTTCTCGCCGCCAATCCGTAAACTTTTCCGCGGTAGCTGCCGTAATTAGCGGCACGTCACATACGGTATAGTATTATTTGGCTACAAATGGCCTTAACTCACGTTGACCGCGAAGAAACCGCCATGCGGCCAGAAATCGTGTGTTTGTTGGGATTTGAAAAGTAATTTTTGGGCGTGAATGCTTTTCCCTAGAGTAGAGACGGGCTGAAACTAGTTGGCTTAAAATGATTCTGCGGATAGGTAGAGTAAATTCTGAGAAGTATAAGAGCGATTGGAATGGCAAAACGTTTTGAAAAGGGGTCTCGTTTGTGCCAATATGACAAGGTTTCGTGTAGCCATTCAACGCAAACACCCTGGCATGTTGAGTTATGGTGTCATCCTCTTGTATGACAATACAAGCCCAGCCCCATATTGCGTGTCAATCTCAAGAATTGCCGCAAAAGTTCAAGTGGAAAGTCTGGAGTCACCACTATACAGCACAGATTGGCACAGAGCGACAATTTCTTTTTTCGAAACTGTAAGATACACTCGTCTGGAACAAGGTGCTATTCGGACAGCGGTGTGCAAATAGCTGCCCAGAATTGGCTCAATGCGCAGGAACGTGATTTTGAGAAAGCCGTCTTAAACAACTTAGTCCAATGCGTAAATAGGCTTCGTGATTGTGTGGAAAAGTGATTGGCAAGTATGCCTATTATCTCTATTTGCATTTTCTCTCTGTTGTTAATAATTTTTTTTTTTTTTTTACCCTTGTAAACTTTTTTTTTATCCAGCTACATATTTTGCTAATCTCAAATATATTCAGACTAGTTTTATGTTGATTTTGAATATCATACATATGTCGTATTATTTCTCAAGTAAATACCACGCTCTTAGCTGGAACAAAGCGGAACTGTATTCCTTCTATTCATCAACTTTTCACTAAGTTACAATTCTACAGGGTGTCCGGTCTCAACGGTGTCCAATGGCTAATTCCTAAACCGTTAGCCGTAGACATACAGTTCCAATTACAAAAATGTTTAAAATCAGGTAAAGAAATATTTTAAAAGCGATTTGGGTCAAGAAAAACATTTCTTCAAAATTACGAAGTTTAAATTTTTATACGGCCCCTCGGTCCTATAAGTTATATTTAGTAAAACTTTCTTTTTACACTGACAAGTAATACAAAAAATGTCCCGTTACTATACGATTAAAATTGACCGAGTAATAGCTGTTTAAAGTTGGAGCATATTTTTGCTGCCAATTGGGGGGACATTTACAAATTTAGTCGAAATTATAATTTCGTCAGATATATTAAAAAAATGTTTGAGAGTAAAATTAACATTGCAATGTAAATTTGAAATCTTTAATAATTCTGACATATTAATGCAAAATATACAATTTGTAATAAACATTTAAGAAGAAAGGAAAAACAGAACTTTTGTTAAAAATAAAATGATGCTAAATTAACAGCCTCAGTTCTTTACAAAATGATACGTATTTTAAGATATTATTAGATTATACTAGTATGCAAAAGTTGCGTTATGTCATGTTATGTAGCTTTTTATAATTGATTCTTATGTATTCTGTACCGCTGAATCCGAAATTGACCTTTTTTATTAACCATAACATCAGGATTTTTCGCAAATTGCAAATTTCAAAGTTAAGAAGTTCAAAGTTAAAATTGAACCTCCTCCCCCATCTCATCGGACCTTTCGGCTGTTTAGCTGTAAGGATACCAGGAGAAGCAAATCATTGAATAAATTATTGAATAAAATAAAATAAAAAAAATTTACATATGTTTTATAGTATGAAATTTTCGCTATATTTTAACTTACACATTTACAATTTGCAAAAATATTCTAACGTGATGATTAAATATGAAGGTCATTTTCAGATTCAGTGCTAAAAATTACGTAAAAATCAATTACAAAAAGTTAAAAAACACAGCCATCTCCTCTACTTTATAGTATCCGATTTTTGTTATTCTTTAACTTTGACAATTCATAATTTACGAAATATCCTGACATGATGGTTAAAATTTAAGGTAATTTTCGGATTCAGTGCTAAAAAATACATAAAAGTAAAAAAATCCAACAATCGCAGTCTTGTATTATCTAATCTAAAACTTTTTCTTAAACTTCTTGGCGGTAATCTATCCGAAATTTTTCGTGTTATCCTGTAAAATAAGTATAAATGGTAACTACCGAAAATCATAATAATATTAGATTGTCAAAACACTGTTTTAAACACTAGTGTCGTGAAGGAAATTTTCACATTGTTATTAATAAAACTTTATAATATACTTATAACTACTTAAAAGGTGACAAAAACATATAAAAACATATAAAAATATTTTTTAATGTAACCCGAGATCATTCGAACACACACGCGTTCATTTTCAAAGGGATAAAAGTAGATTGACTGAATAGAAATACATTTAAAAGGCAAAAACAAAAATAGTACGCATGCGCAAGCGGAGTTCAGTCCATTTCTCTGCAGAGCGGTGAAGAGATCAGTTCATATTATCAGGAGAATACGTGTACAAACGTTCGCAATATACAGGGTGTCCGGTCTCAACTGTGTCCAATGCCTAATTCCTAAACCGTTAGTCGTAGACATATAGTTCCAATTACAAAAATGTTTTAAATCAGGTAAAGAAATATTTTAAAATCGATTTGGTTCAGGAAAAACATTTCTTAAAAAAGTACGAAGTTTAAATTTTTATACGGTCCCCCGGCTCTATAAGTAATATTTAGTAAATCTTTCCTTTTACACTGACAAGTAATACAAAAAAAAAGTCCCATTCATATAACACTAAAATTGCGCGAATTATGAAACTTTAAAAATACATGACTTATGCCACTTTTCTGCTCTGAAAACAAATGAGTTCGGCTTGGCTTTAAGGGATAACATACCAAGTGCTTAAAATATTTGAAGATCTTATTTCATGTACATCTGCGCTTTGAAAAAAATCGTACAAGTATTACGATCAAGTTAACATTTATTAAGTTTCAGATTGGCTAAAATAACATGTTCTATTTTGTCAGGATTTGTGACTGTTTCGTTTATGATTTCCATTAACAAAAATTATTTATTTTTATAAGTTTTTATGTTACCTCAACAATCATATGTACGTTTTTCCAGTTCTTAACTTGTACTTGAACTTTAACTCACTTTCAAATATCCGATCGAGATTGCAATTTACATACTGGCGCAAATCCGATAACAATCTAATATAAAACTTTATAATATACGAGTACTTATAACTACTTAAAAGGTGACAAAAACATATAAAAACATAAAAATATTATTTAATGTAACCCGAGATCTTTTGAACACACACGCGTTCATTTTCAAAGGGATAAAAGATGACTGACTGAATATAAATACTTTTAAAAAACAAAAACAGTACGCATGCGCAAGCGGAGTTCAGTCCATTTCTCTGCAGAGGGGTGAAGAGATCAGTTCATATTATCAGGAGGTCGTGAAATATTTAGGATATTGTGCCAAATTGCGGGAATATTATAGGAAAGGACTTCGTTACAAACATTATCACTTCTAAGTAAGATTTCAATGGATTCACGGATTATTGATGAGTAGTGGTTAGACGTTGAAATGATAATTTTAGCTTTTTCGAAGTTTATCTTAATATTTCCTGTTTGATGCAATCTGGATAAAGCTGTATTTGGTTTGTTAAACTTGATATCAGAAATGTGTTCTTTTAATCTTTCCTTAAATTATCGACA
The DNA here is from genome assembly GCA_963932465.1 of Maratus speciosus. Taxonomy (NCBI): domain Eukaryota; kingdom Metazoa; phylum Arthropoda; class Arachnida; order Araneae; family Salticidae; genus Maratus; species Maratus speciosus. Next base: position 217,711,247 of record OZ010788.1, read on the forward strand.
TGTCTTACCAATATAAAATAAATTCTTATGCTGTTCTGTGCTGAATGGGATGATGTAGACTCCACCTTTTTCATAATCGGGAATAGGATCAATTTTGGTGTGAATCAAATCTTTCAATTTTGTTGGAGGTTTAGCTATTAAATTAATATTATATTTTAGTAATGCATATCTTAAGCTCTCATAAAGCTGTGGGATATAACCAAATGTGCATTCCCTCCTCAACACGTTAATAAATTAGTTAATCAAGCTAAACAACCAAGACAGAAGAAAGAATAAAGTTTGACCAAGTATATTTATTGCACATTTGATTATATCCCACAGCTTTATGAGAGATTAAGATATGCATTATTAAAATATAATATTAATTTAATAGCTAAACCTCCAACAAAATTGAAAGATTTGATTCACACCAAAATTGATCCTATTCCCGATTATGAAAAAGGTGGAGTCTACATCATCCCATTCCGCACAGAACAGCATAAGAATTTATTTTATATTGGTAAGACATGTCGATAATTTAAGGAAAGATTAAAAGAACACATTTCTGATATCAAGTTTAACAAACCAAATACAGCTTTATCCAGATTGCATCAAACAGGAAATATTAAGATAAACTTCGAAAAAGCTAAAATTATCATTTCAACGTCTAACCACTACTCATCAATAATCCGTGAATCCATTGAAATCTTACTTAGAAGTGATAATGTTTGTAACGAAGTCCTTTCCTATAATATTCCCGCAATTTGGCACAATATCCTAAATATTTCACGACCTCCTGATAATATGAACTGATCTCTTCACCCCTCTGCAGAGAAATGGACTGAACTCCGCTTGCGCATGCGTACTGTTTTTGTTTTTTAAAAGTATTTATATTCAGTCAGTCATCTTTTATCCCTTTGAAAATGAACGCGTGTGTGTTCAAAAGATCTCGGGTTACATTAAATAATATTTTTATGTTTTTATATGTTTTTGTCACCTTTTAAGTAGTTATAAGTACTCGTATATTATAAAGTTTTATATTAGATTGTTATCGGATTTGCGCCAGTATGTAAATTGCAATCTCGATCGGATATTTGAAAGTGAGTTAAAGTTCAAGTACAAGTTAAGAACTGGAAAAACGTACATATGATTGTTGAGGTAACATAAAAACTTATAAAAATAAATAATTTTTGTTAATGGAAATCATAAACGAAACAGTCACAAATCCTGACAAAATAGAACATGTTATTTTAGCCAATCTGAAACTTAATAAATGTTAACTTGATCGTAATACTTGTACGATTTTTTTTCAAAGCGCAGATGTACATGAAATAAGATCTTCAAATATTTTAAGCACTTGGTATGTTATCCCTTAAAGCCAAGCCGAACTCATTTGTTTTCAGAGCAGAAAAGTGGCATAAGTCATGTATTTTTAAAGTTTCATAATTCGCGCAATTTTAGTGTTATATGAATGGGACTTTTTTTTTTGTATTACTTGTCAGTGTAAAAGGAAAGATTTACTAAATATTACTTATAGGGCCGGGGGACCGTATAAAAATTTAAACTTCGTACTTTTTTAAGAAATGTTTTTCCTGAACCAAATTGATTTTAAAATATTTCTTTACCTGATTTAAAACATTTTTGTAATTGGAACTATATGTCTACGACTAACGGTTTAGGAATTAGGCATTGGACACAGTTGAGACCGGACACCCTGTATATTGCGAACGTTTGTACACGTATTCTCGGACTCCAAGTACAACCATGTCATGCAGCAGATTGCTGATCGTGTCGGTAAAAAAAAAAAAAAACAGCACTGCCTCACCATCTTACTGGTGTGGTACCCAATAAAGAGAATTCTAATGATATTTTAAAGTGATTTTTTTTTTGTTAATGAGTATTATTAAATCCAATCAATGAAGGTAATGACTAAAAGGACTTCTATCGACTGTATATCTAATATTAAAGTAAAATATACAGGTATTTATATATTTTTTTAAGTAGAATTTATGTTCAGCAACATACATTATGTTTCATAGTATAGGTTATAGCTATGACACCTAGAAAGTCCACATCTAGGAAGGTAAACTTTCAGAAATGTTCAGGTAACCTGTAATCTATCTATATTATAAAGGAAAAACATGTCCGTGAGTATCGATGATGTCATTAGTTCGTGGCAACGAACTAACGAACATATTTTCCTTTTCCTGTAACTTTTATTACATTTAACTATAATTTTTTTTATCTTTGCACAATTAAAATTTTTACAATTTGGAGTCGGAAAAATATTATTTTCCAAATTCGATTTATTCAAAAACTGTATTTCACTACTGATTTTTATATAGTTTTAAAATAATTTCTTCTTTAAAATAATCTCTGTCGCGTAAATCCTGATTAGGAAAATTAATCAGTTTACACTTAAAACTATATAAATAGCTGATCATTTGTTTCTAGCTAATATCCCAAAACGAAATTAAAACTTCATGAATAATTAAATAAAATAACAAAATATTAGATTTTTTAAAAAGTCACATGTGATTGAACTACGCACTGAAACCGATATAATAATCAGAATCAGAAAGGCTGCTCAGAGTACCAAAATCTTCAGCTTGGCCATTTCTGCGGCTGTTATCCCCTGGCATGCAGCTTACATGAAGTTATTGCCTTTAATGAATTTCGAACCTTTTATTAATATTTTGCAAATAAAAAACGCTCTTTGGTGTTGTTAGTTTGTAATCTATAAAATGCTTACTAAATATAAAAAATCTATTTGAGTAGAAAAAGAATTTTACTAATAAGGTGTAATCCCGAAAACCCTGCTTGGATCCTCTACTAGTATTAATGAATTCTTCTATTTTATACTTCCCGTAGGTTAAAAATATAAGATTACACAAATGATTCATAACTTAAAAGATGATTAAAACAGTTTAACAAATTGTGGAAACTTTGCTTTTTCACAGTTTTCCACATATAAAAAACCTCATAAATGATACAGAATCACGGCCTATGGAGACCCCATGTATTCGTAAGTGACTCTAGAAAAGTGGTCTAAGTTCCAGAGTTTGCCGGCAACATAAAAGTAAATAACTCCAGCACGATCGATCTTACGAAGGTGACACTTTGGAACAGCGTGATAAAAGGATGGCCACCTGGGTTCCATTTTGTGACACCGAAATATGCGAGGAAGTGCTCCTCGGCATTGCATACTTTCACAGGAGAGTTTCGTGTGCAAAATGTGGGTAGAGCCTGGCCTAGCAATTAGAAAGGCAGCTGTCAAAAGGATTTTGATAGCCGAACCAATGCCAGTGGATGTTGGAGACTCGCATTGTTTTCCAGAGAGAAATTAAGGATATATACGAGATCTCTGAGGAAGTTATGAGGATTAGAAGAGTTAGTTAGCGATGTCTATAACTCAAAGGAGGTTCTTTAACCTGGGAGAGAGAAACTTTTTCTCTAGACTTTTTACGGAAGATTCTCGGAGAGGTCGCCCCGAGGGAGAGACGGTATTGTTCTCTCAACGGCAACAAAGGCGAGTAGCTGGATTTTCAGCTGGGTTCGTCAGCGGAGAAAGTTGATCGAACGGGTGACTGCTAGTCAGCACTTCTAAAGAACATTATTTACTTTGAAGGAACCATAGTGTTTTACAGAGACTCTTTAAATATCTAATTTGGACTCTGATTTATTATTCTGTCAAAAACTTTTATTAGTTCCTCCTACCTCACTAAATCTTCATTTTATCAAATTACCTTCTTAAGTATTTTGTTGTGTCAGTGTTGACATTATATTTAGCCAAGTGTTTTTGTTGTTTTATGAAAATAAAACCTTCAATTTTTCATCTTACTAAAATCTTTGTCATCACGCCTCTGCGGATATCACGTCACGCTACTGCCCTCATCTGAGGTCCCCACAAGATCATAAAAAATCAAGTACTTTCGTATATGTAGTCTTCATCAGGATTCAAGATTTAAACTGGTATTACGAATGCTAGGTGTCCATATCTCACTCATAAACGCCCCGCTTCAAATCACTTCCTTCACGTTCCATGATCGATGGGCGAAAAACAGAAAACTGATGTGGAGAGGAAGGAGGAGTTTTATTACAAACCATTCCTTTCTGATCATATTTAAAATACATATGGCAATATAGATGTGTATATAACCAAGCCATATATAAAAACATATATGGCTAAATATTAATATATATGACTAGATCTGATCAGAAGCAAAGATTCCTACTAAAAGTAACCTTCCTCCTCCCCCCATCTCTTTTCTGTTTTTCGCCGTGTTAGTGGTAACCGTTGACCATGGGACCTGAAAAAACCGTTTTGAAGCGGGGTTTTATGAGTGAGGTATGGACAAATAACGTTCGCAACACCAGTTTAAATCTTGAATCCAGATGAAGGCTAAGTAGCCTGCGGTGTGATGCTGGAAAAGAAGCTTAGAAACAGACTTCCGTTGCAACTTTCGGCAGTCAACTTAATTTTAAACTTTTATGTTCTAAAAGTTCTTAGACCTTGGAATTCTGAAAGTTCTGGATGCAAAAGTTGCAGATTAATTAAAAGTTACAAAAAATATATCGCACTGTTTTTACACGACACCTAACAGCTGACTGACTCAACCTTCTCCTTCTCTCACGTATTAATAAATCGGAAGCGTGCGTTTATGACTTCGCCGTAGATAGTGTAAAAAACGTGCGAAAGTTTCACTTTTTCGTTTAGAAATGGACTTACAATTCTCAAAAATGAATTATTTTGATAAAAGTGTTTTGGTGATCAAATGCTATAGCATATTTGCAACTTCAAAAGTATACCAAGGATGATTTTATCAACATTTTACTCTAGATTTCCATCTCACTTGCCGGATTTCCTGTTTTACTAACCGGATATCTGGTCTATTACGTATATACCGGTGTTCTAAAAAGGATTGACTGAGTTTAAAATTCAGTAACTCGCAAATGGTGACAGATATTTAAAATATTATTGCAGGAGGGTTGTGTATGATGTCAGGAGTTTTTTTTACCGTAAATCTCGAATTTAGTTTGAATTACAAGAAATAGATGGCGCAATAGGCGCTAAATTTAAGCTCTTTTTTTTTTTTGCCTTTCTCTTCTCACAGGCCATAAAAAGAGATTAAACTATATTGTGTGGGTCCCAAAGTCCAAAAAATCGGATTTGAATTTTTCGATTATTCTTGCAGCGCCATCTATTGTTTTTAATTAGAACTAAATTCGAGAATCACAATAAATAATGTCTGATATTATACATAACGCTCCTGCAAGAATTTTTTAATTATATGTAACCTTTTGCCAGTTATCGAATTTTTAAATAAGTGAGTCATTTTTAGGACGCCCGGTACTTTCATATTACACGTTGTAACACGTATATACTTATATACTACATAACATTGTAGAAAAAATATATTCTTATATAAAAACGTATTATTATTATTATTATTTTTAAACAAATCTTTAATATCTACTGAATAATTTTATTCAACCAAATTGTCATAAAGACATTACCCAAGTAAACCCCCATTCTAATGCCTCCTAAGATTATAACAGTTTTACATGCAGGTGCAGATTAACGAAATCTAAAATAATAAACCAGTGGCTTCCAAATTCTCAAAAATCTAGTGACCACAATAGAAAAAATGCCATAAGATATGCTGTGAAATAGTGCTCGCATAAAAGATATCCTGTAGATATATAGAATAAACACATTTCTTATATCATGCTATAAAGTTTCAACTGATTTACTTTCAAGGAAAAATATCATGAATTTAAAAGAAATTCGAAGATGGATTGGAAGTATGCATCTAGGACCAACTGTTGCGAAAATAAAGGTCGTTCAGGTTATACGTGGACACCCTGAGATCCGCGTATTTATGAGTGTTAAGTTTAAAACGATTTCATTATATATATATATATGTGTGTGTGTGTGTTATATATACATAAACAATCATAAATGAATCAAAATAGAAAAAAAATACTACATTCATTTATTATAGAACTTGTATGAAAAATATGAAATATACTGCCATAAAATAATTTATTTGAGATTAAAAATATGATCCACCTTTGTGTACATCCATAATAAAATAAATAAATAAAAGTAAATCTTTCTGAAGTAATTCAAATTCCATCATTCTTTTTATAAACAGTAAAAGAATACAATTATTCTCTTTCACTTATAAAAATCCTCGTTAGATGGTACCAAAAAAAGGTTGTGCCGGGGATATTAAAAATTGTGCATTAAAAAAAGGAAAAAACGAATCCTGACAATTACCGCATATTTACTTCACACGAACTGCATATTTATTAACGTCTAAAATTGCAGATATTCTAATCAAATTTAGATAAATATATGTTCAAAATTGGTTCTTTTTGACTCAGACGAGAGTTTGCTTACATTCTGTTTCCGGGAAAACGTTTGGAAGACCTGTTTTAATTGACTTTTGTTGGTAAAAACCCGACAATTGCAGATAGCTTTACAAAACCTACTGAAAAAGAATTCCATGTTTTTATTATACTTATTAATTAATTTAATGTGCAACTTTATTATGTTGCCTACCAAATGTTGCAAAGAAGTTGAACAATAATGCCTATGGCCCCACGGTCTAAGGTACATTGCCGAAAGTACTTGATTTGATACTATCTTTTAAACTGTTTTACTTATATTTTAGGTAGTGAATCATTTGTGTAATTTTATGTTATATTATTAAGATGAATTTTAGCATTCTAAACTAGTTTAATTTATGTAAAAACTGAAAGTAAATCATTAAAGCATCAGTAAAGCATTTGTATTGAAGAATATATTTAGTTTGAAATGTGCTGCCTACAAATGTACTTCAGACATGGTAATAATCTGTACATAGTAGTCTTAGTCCCAATTTTTCTGCTATTTAGTGTTTTAATGAATGATTTTGTGATACTTGAATGCAAAGTTCTGATTTTATGCTATATACTATCTCGAATAAAAGCCTGTATTTACTTCAACTGAATCTGAATGTTTTATTACAATTATTTTTCACCTTATTGATGATGATTATAAAACAAACGGAATGTATTATAATTATATATTCAGCAGTTTATTTTTAAGTACTAATATGATATAAATATAATATTGTATCATAAAAATAATTTAGTAAAACCTTTAATTAAAAAATAGTATTACTACTTGAAGACTAATAATTAAAACTTATTAATAACTAATACTTATAACTAATAATTGTTTTTTAATATATTTAAATATTACTTATAAAACGAATACGTGAAATATTTTATTTATTATGCATTTAAAAATCTTAATAGTACTGTAATTAAATCCTGAGTTTTAATCAAGGTATTACAGAAAATTGTTTTACGTACAAAACACATAATGCGGAATAAGAAAACAAAATAATTCATTCACATGATAAAATATACGATTGCATTTACCTAAGAAATACATTGTTTTGTAACTATCTATTCAGTCTGTGATTATGTTAAATATCTGTATATAAGCAGTTTTTCATCTTTCTCAAAAATAAATAATTCCAAAATAAAGCCATGATAACAATGAATACGTGCTGCTAGTAATGTAATTTCCGCTTAGGGATGTTTTTGTGACAGTATTTCTTGTTTAAATAGTTACTTTGTCTTTAATGACTTTTCTGAAATTAATGACTTCTGGTTATTTAAATCAGAAAAGGTCTAATGCTAAATTCCAATTATATTGTGCATATCGCAGAACATACAACCGAAATTGCAATTTGTTTAAGTAGTTTCTCTGTTGCTAAGCTACGCCACAAGTTGAAACGAATCTTTGAAAGCGATGTGGTACAAAGCAAAGTGCGTTAGAAATTATTCATTAAATTCTATACAGTAAGGTAAGTTGAGAATAATAGCGAATGAATAAAGAGCTTGTTTTCATAAAAAAATATTTGATTTTTTGATCCATACATTTTGTTAACCAAACATACTTGATTAACTTATAGGTAAAATTGAAATTACATTCACGTTAAGACTATATCTACCGCTATCAAATGACACAATAAAAAAAAAGGGTTTATTTTGCTTGTAGATTTTGATTGTAATAAGCACAAAAAATATTCAATATACTAAAAATTATTGCTAATTGTTTCAATCTAAAAAATTACAAATGAAAAACCATAAATCGAAATCTTTTAAAAAGTGTCATTTGACACCGACAGAAAAAGTGTTAGAGTAAAATCTATAGAAATTTTGAATTATTAGAAATATTTTAAGTAACTTTATTCGCATGACGAATATAATTCGTTATTTTATCATTTGCCATAAATACCTTATGACGAGCTACTCTCGTATTTTTGCTGCAATGTATTATGAAAAGTACAGGCGTCTAAATAAATGATTTTATATTATACTTCTATTAATTGATAAAAGATGTAAAATATAAAACTTAAAAAAAGTAAAATGGTTTGTTTGTTTCGGTTCCATTATTAACGCAAATAATTACATTCTAAAATCTCACGAACTATGGTGTAATGATTTGAAACACCGTCATTCAATTTTTTATCTGCTCTTTCCGAGTTATTTTTTACTTTTATATGGATATTTTATTTCTATATCTAAAACCATCGAGTAACTCAAGCCATATATATATATATATATTTTTTTTTTTTACATGATACAGCCAAAACATGTAAACAGTCCAATAAAACATTTTTACTGCTTTTAAGGTTTTATTTTACACCTTTTAGGAGTTAAAAGAACTATATTTTTACAGGATGTTATAAGATGTGATAGATTTTAAAATATTTTAATATTTTATTAATATTTAAAGAATTTTACGAAATAAATAATATTATTAAACACGTTTAAATGCAAATAGAGGGACCTCATATTTGTCAATATCGATAAAATATGCATAAACTCACGATTTCAGACAAGTATATTTATAAAATAATAGGTTTTAATACATGTAATTCCTAAAAAAATTCCTAAATTTAAATTTTTAACGTTTATTTTCAGATTTCAATAATTTTTCGAGGCCATATATAACAGAATATATATATATATATATTTTTTTTTTTTTTTTTTACATTAAAAAAGGAAATCGTATTTAATGGGTCATATTAAGTTGTTTAAATCTCAGGTAGATTATGCTTTCTACTAAGAGAGAGGTGGAAAAATTTAAATAAGGTATTGCAATGCTTTTGTATTGATCTACACAAAAAGATATTTCAAGATTTCAAGGTATTCACATTTGTCATTTTAATAACACAGAAGATTTAAAATTAAAAATAGCTCATTGTTTGTAGCCATCACGAAACTTCAAATAAATAAATTAATTTATATGCAGCAGTTGCTCACCAACAGTTATAATCACCGGAACATATACTATATCTATAGAGTAGAGATACATAGATAAATGTAGATAGAGATACAGCAACAATGTTACTCACAAAATTTGTAGCATAGCATCGCTCTCCCCCCTGTTAGGCCACAGTCGAAATTGACTGTGCATAGTTTATCTGGTTGGGTATATGATTGGTTATCTGGTAGTGAGTATAGTTATAAACGTATTATATTTTAAATTTGTTTCAATTCCATGTATATATCATACCTACAAAATTTCCGGGTTTTTTTACATACTTTAAACAGTAAATTTTATTTTAAAAAGAAATGAAATAAATATTTCATATAAACTAGAGCTATAATTAAATAATACCTAATAAAATTGTTAAAAAATACTTAAATAAATAATAAGTAAACTATATATTTATAAAACACACTCTTTAATTAGATGTGAAATATTTGACTTGAAGCAAGCTGAAAGGTTGGTTGCTATGCAAGATACAACTATCACGAAAATCGAGAAGAAAACGGCATAAAAGCTGCATTTATTAGGCGTTATTAAAAAAAAAAAAAAAAAAGAAAAAACCTAAGCAGCAACAACGTAAGTCAAGTTCTAATTAAATGTGAAATTTCGTGGAACTCCTTACTTTTTATTTTTTAGTTAGAGATTCCTAAATGTAAATTCTGTACGCAGACAGAGATTTTCCAGAAATACATAAGTCCTAATCAGGACATCTCAAAACATGTAATCCATAAATCATAAATTGAAACTTTTTATGAAAACTTTTTATGAATCTAAAAACAGTAATAAAAATGAATAACGATATTTTTTAAAAACTGTACGGAGTATTTAGAAACCACAGAACATACAGTGTAGAACGAGAATCCTAGCTATAAAAACGTAAAAGTTGTCCAAAGAACCCTATCTCAAAGGCGCATATTTTTCCAGAAAAATGCAACAGAAAAAGTATGACTTTACAAATTTAATAGCATTTTAAATTGTTTACCATTGCGCTGAATACAAGTAAAGAACATATCGCAATACTTATGAATAAGGAATATTATCACTTTGTGAAGATTCCCGAATTGTTTCAAGCAGACATCTTTAAAATACTGTTAAACGGCGCTGTTCATTTGCATAATAGACGCAACCTTACTGTATATTGATTTTATATTGCTTCCCTCTCATAAGAGTATAGAGTACAAAATTTGTATTTAAAAAGTCTTATTGTTTTAGAATCGTGTTTCTACTCTAATTTGCAATTACATTAAATTCCATAACGATTATTTTCGGTGCCTAAGATGTGACGCCGTACCTTTTTCTTTCGCAATTTTCTCGAAAACTATGCGTTTCTTTGGACACTTTTGACGTACTGTAAGCGAGGACTCTCGTTCTGCACTGTTTCTGTTTCGATATCAGAAAAAACTGCATAAATCAGAATGTGTCTAAGAATTGTATACATAAATTAATTTAATGCTACTGGGAAAATGATAATCTAGAGATTGTATATTACTACATTTTTCAGTTAACTATTGCTACGTTTTACAGTTTAACAATGTTTTGAAAAATGTGCTTTGCTGTAATAATAATAAGGTTTATATTTTATATATGATTTATCGTTATGCACTGTAACTGAAAATGAGTGGTTTATTTTCAAATGTAAACAATATGTATAGCGGTTTTGGATTTTCAAAGTATAATGTGATCTTAAATATTCGAGAACTATTGAGACTTTCAGGAACAGATAAAATGAATGGGGTAATTACGAGAAGAAACAATTAAATGTTTTTTAATAATAAAATAAAATAAAGGCATAAACATCGTTTTTTTATGTCCAGAGATTCGAATTAACATTTTCCCTTTAGAGCACTCTTTTATTTAGTACGAATAATAAAAGGAACTCGAAATTATTGGTGCAATATATAGAAAAAAAGTTAATTTAGTGTTCAGTGACAAATTTTTTTTTTAGTGCTCATCAAACCTATAGGTCAAATCCGTACGCCTAACAATAGCCATTTGTTATAGGCTATTGTTATACATTATGTTTATTATGTTTGTAATAGGCTATTTGTTAGGCATTCAGTATATGGTATGTTAAATAACGAAAAGTATATTACTATAAAATGGATAATTAGAGTAGAAAACAGATGACGATTTCAGAATATAGAAATATTTTTCCGTTTCTGTGAGCATTAGTAACAATGTGAATTACATATGGGTTTTTATAAAAAAAAAAGGATTTAATTAGCTCGAAAAAGATGTACTTAAACTTTATTAAAAAATATTAAAAAATATACTGGTCAAAATCATATAAATATGATCGTAATACAGAAATAAACATATTGTGGCAGAAAAAAAAAAAAAACTAAAGCAGAAACAAATGTACAGTCGTGGAAAAAAAAAAGTAAACACCCCCTACTAACACCTCAACAAATTATCGTAGACGAAAGATACTAGTACCGAACAATTGGAAATAAAGTCTACTTATAAATGAAGTATATAAAATTTGCTTAGGGGGCCATCTACATAGTAAAACGAATCCAAACTTCATTTTTTTCAATGGTAATACACTAATTTTACCAGATATTTCAAATCTTTGGTTCAAACTATGCCTAGATACCAAATTTCAATTGAGTGCTTCTAACGTTAAATTACATTTTCATATTTTTATTTATATCTCCTGAAATTATGCTCCTAATGTGCTAATTTTTTGTGTAGCAATAATATTAATATATCCAAACGTAAATACGTTGAATTTGCAATTTTTATAATTTTATGATATGAATTATGAAATTAATATTCGAAAAAATTATGAACTGCAACCTACAGTTTTTTGATGGATTTAGTTTTATTAAGTTCTGCTCTATGGAAATCCAAAATTTCACAATTTTCTTCCAAGTAGTTTTCAAATTATGCTTAAAAAACGACAAAATGATGGTTTAAGGGACCGTCTGCGATAGAAGTGACTAGATATTTTGAAATTTCTTATGCTATCCTGTAATCTAGCAGTCTTTAGTGACTGCTTTAGATACCTTGATCAAGAAAGGGGCTCTCTCCTGTCAACAATCGAGTACAGAACTTCAATTTGGAAACAGCCCTTAAAATATGCTCGTTTTAAAATAATTAATTTCTCGGAAACTTATGGTACGAATTGCATAAAAATTTGTTTTTAAGCTAATTGAAGGTTGTAGAGTTCATTTATACTATCAGAATTATGTACTGATATTGAAAAAAAAACAAAGTTATGGTTCGTTTTAATATGTGGATGGTCCCCTAAGCAAATTTTATATACATCATTTAAAAGTAGACTTTATTTCCAATCGTTCGGTACCAGCAACTTTCTTCTACGATAATTTGTTGAGGAGTTAGTAGCGGGTATTTACTTTTTTTTCCCACGACTGTACATTACATTATATAAACGCTGATTTTAATTATAAAAGAAAAATTGATACTTTTTAAAGAAATTTATAACATACCATTTGAATCTGATTAAAAAATTTAGATAAAGATATCGAAACACAATCACTGAAAAATATTGAAGTGCGTTACGGGGGGGGGGGGGGAATCGCTGTAAAACCGTCAAAAAATAACTTAACTAGACAAAAATTTCTACCTTTCATTCAAATTTTAACGTCGATTTCAAAATGGTTTTCAATGTGCTTTCCCCAAAGTGGTAGATTTTGAATTGATAAGCATTGTCGAAAAAAGAGGATTAAAACTACGGACATCAAATAAGCTAATTAAGTTACATGTAATAACTATATACCGGGTGTCCCAAAAATCACTGATGGATTTTAAAATTCCATAACTTGCAAACGGTGACAGATATTAAAAAAATTCTTGAAGGAGTTATATGTAAAATATCAAAGCGCTGCAGGCAATTACCGCTAAATTCAGGCTCAATTTTTCAACTTCCATGCGAAAAAAAGGAGATTAAAATGTATTGAATGGATCCCGAAGTACCAAAAATCGGGTCTGGACTGAGCGCCTATTGCTTTCAACGCCATCTATTGTTTGAAATTCGAACTTAAATCAAGAATCACAGTACAAAATCTCTTGATGTTATACATAACTCTCCTGCAAGAATTTTTTTAATATCTGTCACCGTTTGGAAGTTATTGAATTTTAAAATCCATCAGTCATTTTTGGGACACCCTGTATGTGGTTAAGTATTAAATTTACCTTCAATTTTTTTCCCGATCAAACCACTTTTAAATTGTAAATTAGTATTAATTTTGTTTTCTGTTAAAAATGAATACGTTGTCAGTTTTTTATATTCCGTTTCGAAATTTCAAAAATTTACTTATTTATTTCAGAACCACAATTACAAATTAGCAGTGATCAACAATCAAAAAATACATTGTACAAAAAGTCAAATGTTACCCATTTTACCAAAATATCAGATAACCCCGTACAAAAAATAACAATAACTTTTTCCGAGCCACCCACTATTCAATAATGCGTTCTTTATCTTTTGAAACTACTGAAAGTAATATATTTTCAAGATTTAAAGAAGGATTTTAAAAAACAAAGTTCCTTTTGCAGTCAGTGATTTTCGAAATCCTTCCTGAGAATTTTTATAGTGTATCAGTTTGTTTTGTAAATCCGAAATATGGAGTTTTAGGATGCTATCAATCCTCATTTAAAAAATTTCAGATGTGTAACTGAATTTACACATGCAGCAGTAACAAAGTAACATTACATTTGACGTGAATGTTTATGCTGTTAATTTATCATGTTTTTCTGTACAACCTGTTTTTGAACAAGAAAAATGTTTACTTGAGAACTGATAACATATGTAAAACATGCATTTTCGGGCCGTAAAAATTGGTTAATCATACTCCTATTATAAAGAGGTAAAAATTGTTTATTTGTCGGAGATAAGCTCAGGAACTACCGAACCGATTCCAAATGTAATGGTATCAAAATGATGGTGTTCGCCCAACTTAGAACATAGGCTATATCTTATGTCGGTGCCACTACCCCAAAGGGGGTGCAGGAGCAAAAAACGTTCTAAAAATGCGATTTTTGCGTTACTGAAGGGCCTAGAAATATGAAATTTGGAATATTAGTTACTTATAATATATAAATGGTGTATAAGAACAGTTCTTAAACAATTCGAAATTTAAAAGGGGTGAAAATGCACAAAAAGCGTTCTAAAAAACGTTCTAAATGGTAGTTTCTACATAATCTCAGGAAATACCAAACCGATTTAAAAAATATTGGTGTCAAAATGATGGTGTTAGTCCAACTTAGAACATAGGCTATATTTTATGTCATTGCCACTACCCCAAAGGGGGTGCAGAAGCAAAAAACGTTCTAAAAATGCGATTTTTGCGTTACTGAAGGACCTAGAAATATGAAATTAGGAATATTAGTTACTTATAAGATATAAATGGTTCTAAGAACAGTTCTTAAACAATTCGAAATTTAAAAGGGGTGAAAATGCACAAAAAGCGTTCTAAAAAACGTTCTAAATAGTAGTTTCTACATAATCTTAGGAAATACCAAACCGATTAAAAAAATATTGGTGTCAAAATGATAGTGACAACGTTTGCTCCAAGATAGGCTATGTTTTATGTCGGTGCCACTACCCCAAAGGGGGTGTAGGAGCAAAAAACGTTCTAAAAATGCGATTTATGTGTTACTGATGGGCCTAGAAATATGAAATTTGAAGTATCAGCTACTTATTAGATATAAAGGATTTCTAAGAACAGTTCTTAAACAATTCTAAATTTAAAAGGGGTGAAAATGCGCGAAAAGCGTCCTAAAAAACGTTCGAAATGGTAGTTTCTACACAATCTCAGGAAATACCAAACCGATTTGAAAAATAATGGCGTCAAAATGATGGTGAAAATCCCTGCTCCAACATAGGCTATGTTTTATGTCGGTGCCACTACCCCAAAGGGGCTGCAGGAGAGAAACGTTCTAAATTGCTGTTTTTTCGTGACGGAAGGGCCTTGAATCGTGAAATTTAGAATGGTAGTTAGTTATAAGATATCAATGATCTCTAAGGACATTTCCTAAAAAAATCGAAATTTAAAAGGGGGGGTCAAAATGCGCAAAAAGCGTTGTAAAAAACGTTCTAAATTGCAATTTCTATGCAATCTCAGGAAATAATGAACCGATTTCAAATATAATGGCGTAAAAATGATGGTGACAGATCTTGCTCCAAGATAGGCTATATTTTATATATGTTTCCGCTAACCCAGAGGAGATGCAGGAGCAAAATGAGCGAAAAGCGTTCTAAAAACGTTCTAAATGCCGATTTGTCACCAATATCTCAGGAAGAATCAAACTGATTTCAAAAGTAATGTTAAGAAATTGATGCTGACAGCCTCTGTTCTAACATAGACGCTATTTTAAGTCGGTATCACTATCACCTAGACGTTGCAGGAGCAAAAAAGCGTTCCAAATTTCGATTTTTGTGATCGGTAGGGGCTAGCAACTTAAAATTAGGCAAGGTACATATGTATTACATATAAATGATCTTTAAGAACAGTTTCGAAAAAATTGGAAATTTAAAAAGGGGTGAAAATGCGCGAAAAGCGTTCTAAAAACATTCTAAATTGCGATTTCTACTCAATCTCAGGAAATTCCAAAGCTGTTTCAAAAGTAATGGTTGCAAATCAATGGTGATAGTCCCTGCTATAACATAGGTTATATTTTATGTTGCTGTCACTTCCATCTGAGGGTTGCAAAAGCAAAACATGTTCTAATTTGCGTTTTTTGCATAACTGAAGGGTCTAACACTTTGAAGTATGGCATGGTATTTACTTACAAGATGCAACTGCTTTCTAAGAACTGTCGAAAGAAAATTTCAAATTTAAAAAGATGAAGTGAGCGAAAAGCGTTGTAAATAACAATTTTTATGTAATCTTATCAAATACCAAACCGATTAAAAAAATAATGATGACAAATTGTTGGTGATAGAACCTGCTCGATCATAAGCTATATTTTATGTCTGTGCCACTACCACCAGAGGGTTTCAGTAGCTAAAAACTTTCTAAATTGCGATTTCTGTGATACTGAAAATGCTAGAAACTTTAAATATGGTATGGTAGTTACTTATAAAATATAAATGCCCTCGAAGGACTGTCGAAAATAAATTCGAATTAAAAAGGGGTGAAGTGAAGGGGATGTGCGAAAAGCATTCAAAAAAAGTCCTAAATTAAGATTTCTACGCAATTTCAGGAAATATAAAACAAATATAAAAGTAATAGCTGCGAATCAATGGTAGCAGTCTCTGATCCTACACAGGCTATATTTTATGCCGATGATTCTACCACCTGGGGTTCACAGGAACAACAAACGCTCTAAAAAAGGCCTTTAAAAGCTTTCTAAATTACGTTTCTGTGGAATATTAGGAAATAACAAACCAATTTCAAAATTAATGTTGGCAAATTAATGGTGACAGTTTCTATTTCAACACAACCCTTTATGTTGAGAGAGGTGGTAGAACTTGGAATTTGACATGATGGTTAATTTTAAGATGTAAGAAGATGGTTTCTAGAAAATTCTAAACTTCTAATGAATACTGAAATGAGCGTATTAACTGAGCATAAAAGTTTCAAAATATTTTCTAAATTATTATTTATTTAGTTTTATTTCGTTTTATTAATTTAAGTCTCATTTCTGCTTTATGCAGTGTAACAACGATGCTTAATCAAATTGTGTTTTAAATAGTAATTGTTTAAATTATTTCTAAAAGTAATAAGTACCTTTTAATAAACTAAAATATTACCTTTTAATAAAATAAAAATTTAGTTAGTACCTTTTAATAAAAATTAAACATATAAATATCACTTGGCATATTTCAAATATTACGCGAGCAAAGCCGCGGGATTTGCTAGTATATTATAATATCTAACGCAAACGTTTCCGAAAATCAGTGAGAACAAAATAAACTTTGCTTTGTAAATGTTTTTAAATCACAAAAATATATTTGTTCATAAGGTTCAGAAAGATAAAGAATGCTTTTGGGTTAGCGTGGGTATCTCGGAGAAAGTTAAGGTATATTTTCGTTTGCAGCTGTATTACAGTTCTTAGAATAAATAATAATATACTTTTTGACAGTGTACACTATGCTCATTTTCTTGTTCTGAGGTTTTTGATAATCAGATTATTATATAATCATTCTATTATCATAATTATTTTTTATGGAATATTTTATTTAATGATTTTGAAATCTGATTTTAATTTCCGTTTCAAAATAAATTGTCAATTCCCCTTCTCCTGCTCTAGAATTACCTTAACACTTTGTTGACCAGTCATCAATAATTTAGTACGTTTTAATAATCAAAATATCAACCAGAATTATTTTAATACTATTATTGGTTTTATTTAATTTCGGAAAGTCCGCCGTTAAATATAGCAAAAATTACTGCTGAAAAATTTCTGTGACATTTTCACTAAATAAACACTGTAAATTTCCGACATTGGCGGTCAACAATGTGCTAATTTACTGGATATTGCACTGGGATATCCCTTTAATTCGTAAAAACACGTCGAAGCGAAATTATAGTGTATATTAATAGGATTCCTAAATTATATCTAAATATTTCATTAATCCTGCAAATGTGATCTACGTCCTCTTTAAGTAAGTGTGGAAAACGTCAACTTTCTAGGGTTAAGCCCATTTATTCAACAAACATATTTTCATAAATTTATTAGTCACTTATAAAAACGGCAAACTCACACAAAATAGTGCTTTCGCGTTATAATATTCAACAGTTTATTTTTGTTTGTGTGCTCTTATGTATATTAACATAAACAATATTGTAAAGGAAACCTTACAATACATTTGATTGTCAGGTCTATAATTCTTACCAGTCTGTCGATGACAGCTCAATATCCGAAATCTGAATGCGGTTGTATGCATTATGAAATGCACAGAAACATACAAAGACGATGAATGAAAGCAGGATTCATTACATGTAGTTGTGTACTTTTCTTTTTGTGTATGTTTATTTAGGAATCCTTATATAAGGTATTATTGTCTGGGTAATCATAATATGACATGCTTTTGAAATAAAAATTCCTAATACTTCTGATTAGTTTATGATAAAAGATTATGTATTGTAGAAAAAACGGTTTGCAAAAAATTATGTCAATATTTATTCATAATGTTTAAATTTAACTGCTAGTTTTTTTTACAGTTCTGTTATGTAGTTAATGATACACATAATGCACATTCTCGAATTTTATTAATTTAATTTTTCATATCTTTAATAAAGAATCTGAAGGAAAGTTTTTTATAATAACAGTTTTAAATAACAACGTATAAAACTAACGAAATTAGTCACATCGATTTTTTTTTTAGTAATTTAAGAAAGAAAGACAAAAGAAAAGTTTAAGATGAATCTGGAGCACACAACTGTTGTTGTTGCACCAAATTTTTTAAGCAATAATATAAATAAGTTTTTCAATGAAATCTAAAGAAAATCTATATTTTTTGTTACAGATGGGTAGGAATATTTAGATCTATTGCAAAATGAAAATGTACAAGATGTTACGCTATTTTTTCATTCTAGAGAAAGATTAAATAAATATGAATTCAAAGCAATCAAAACGAAATGTTGGTTGGTAACAGAACTAATAATGGACACATTCTCCCTCAAAATATAGCGCATGTTGATGTAGCACGGATTTTTTAATTTATTTTTTTATATCTTTAATGAAGAATCTGTAGGAAATTCATTTTTAAATAACAAAGCATACAACTCACGAAATTAGTTTCATCCATTTCATTTATTTTTCAGTAACTTGTATATGTCTAATATGTCACTTTACTTGTTAGTATATGTCTAAAGAAAGACAAAAGAAAATTTTAGCATGAATCTGGAGCACACAACGGTTTTTGTTATTCAGCATTTTTTAAGCATAAAAATAATTAAGTTTTCTTAATAAAATCAAATAAAATTTATATATTTTATTACAGATGGAAAGAAATATTTAGATTTATTGCAAAATGAGGATTTACAAAATTTTACGATATTTTTTTCTCTCTACAAAATCATTTAATAAAGATGAAGTCAAAGCTAACAAAACAAAATTTTGGTAAGTAATAGAACTAATAATGGACACATTCTCACTGACATTCTCGGCTAAGTTTGTGTAGTAAGTGTTCAGTAATGAGTTTCCTCAACATTGGCGGTAACATCAGCTGAGACCTTAGGCATACTAATACACAAAATTTGAAAAAAGGATAGAGTTTTATACCATATAAAATATAGAGACGTTTAGAATACACGAGGAGGATTAAATTTATGAACTTCCTTCATTTCTCTTGTCCTGGTCACTTTTGGTATGCCTCTTTTGATGGGGTGATTTCAAATTTAGAAATTCAGAATTTTTAGGGAGATGAATTTAGGAATAAACCTATTAACCTATAAATAAATGAATAAACATTTTATAAACATATATCCGTTCACCAAGCTTCGGTTCACTTCAGCAGAAGCAATATTTAAATTAATATAATTCTATAGATACAATCTAGATTTAAAAACATAAGTTATGATTAATACTGAGAAGGCTTATATGTTATAAAAATATCTATATCATGTTGGAAAAAATCATTTATCTTTTTCTAAAATATGTTATCTAAATTCCTTTTTTATTATATTAAAAAAATTACAGAGAAAACAACATTACAATTCTGCCCTTTTGCTCGGGGATTAAGAAATATGCTGGAGACCTTTGCTTAACCCTCCGACAGTCTTGGAAAAGGGCAAAATTGTAATGTTGTTTTCTCTATATTTTGTTTTAAATGCTAAAAAAAAATGATTCTTTGAACATTTTATAAATGATGAAACTCATATGTATATTAGGGTGGAGTGAAAAAAACGAAAATCGGGATATGAAAAGATAATAGCGCGCAAAAGTTGTGTATGGTCCTCAGTAATAAAACTGCGCAGTTTCTTCGAAATCAAATTTTATCTTCCAGTGCCTTCGGGCCCACCAATTTCCGCCAAACTCGTTCAAAATACCTTGTAGAAGCTATAAGTAAAAACAAAGGTAAATCTGGAGAAAAAAAAATGTCAAACCGCGGAAAAGTTGTGTGTGGTACGCATTGATACGCCTGCACAGTTTTTTCAAAATCAAATTTTATCTTCCGGTGGCTCGGGTCCCCTCTATTTTTGCGAATTTCGTCAAAAACGACTTGTACAACTTATAAATCGAAATAACCATAAAGTTGGAAAATAAAAATGTCATACCACGGAAACGTTGCGTATAGTACGTAGTAATATGCCTACTCAGCTTTTTTCAAAATCGCATTATATCTTCTAAGGACAAGGTCATTCGAAATTTTGAAAAAAAATGGCAAAAATTCCTTTTATCTGTTCTACATGTTTAATAGAATGCATCACACAAGTAGCAAGAGTGCAATAAAAACATTTTATCTGTGAAAAGTACACAATAAATTAGAGTTTAAGAATGAAAAACAAACATTTAAATATGTTAAAAGTGTTCAAAAAATTTTAAGTTGAATTAAATCTGTTCGTACTCTTCAAAACAAAAAATCTAAATATTCTAAATGTTTCGGCTTGGTGATTATTGTCGGTCCTGTTGGAGTTTTCAAACCTTAAAATCGGATTTAATCTTAAAATATGGCATAATGGATCTTATTAATCCATCCATGTTGCTTGCACCACAAACTGTCGCCGCAACTTCAGTGACCACTCTGACACACCGTTCTACACTTTGAGTGTTGCACGGACACCCAGAAAACGAAATGATATCTTCACGATCATGTTTGTCAATGTACATCTTTAAATCATCGCATAAAAGATTAATAAAAATAGGTGGTTCTGTAACTTCTGCCTTATCCCACTGAATTATATCAATATAATCTGCTGCGCTAAAATTGATTGCAGGAACTTGGAACCACCTAACTTCTCCACTTGTGTTCGAACTTCGGGCTTTAAGGATTCTACGAAATCCTTAGTTCGCGGATGTGTTTCCGATCATCAGTTACCGTGCCATGCCACTCAGCGGATTTTCCGGATGGGCAAAAAATGTATTGCGCTGGATTACTGGGTCAATTATAAATTTAACTATATGTGGCATTTCCATGGAAAAATAAACATTTTCCCAAAGATGGCTTGCGCTTAATAGCAAATTCCCACATAGAGTCTCAAAATTCTATTGGCGAAGATGACCCATATGCTACGTGAAAGTCTATCGTGAAATCTTTTTGCAAGATCTTACGAACAACACCCTTTCTTAATAGATAGGATCACTTTCTTGAGCTATTTTTGATCGGTACTGAGATCTTAAATAACTGTTTCGAGTATCTCGAATAGTCTGTAAAGAAATGATGGGAATGGATTCACACTTTTCCAACATTTTTCGAATCGGACCACTATAACTGTATGGTCGCCTTCATCCGTCTAGCACGAATTGATTTAATAGAACTTTAAAATTTTTTATCACTTTAAAAAAAATTATGTTTGTTTAATTCTTGAACTTTACTTGTTGGTGTGCATTTCACAGATAAAATGTGTGTGCTTCTTGTGTGATGCATTCTATTATACATGTATAACAGATAAAAGGGAATTTACGGCAAATTTTTCGAAATTTCGAATGATCGGGCCCCTGGAAGATATTATGCGATTTCGAAAAAAACTATGTACGCATATTACTACGTACCATACGTAACTTTTCCGCGGTATAACATTTCTATTTTCCAACTCTATGGTTTATTCGATCTTTAAGTTGTACAAGTCATTTTTGACGTTTTTCCCAAAAATAGGGAGGGAGGGGATACCCGGGCCACCGGAAGATAAAATTTCATTTCGAAAAATCTTTACAGGCATTACGTAGCACACATAACTTTTACGCGGTTTGACATTTTTTTCCAGTTTTATCTTTATTTTTATTTATAGCATCTGCAAAGTATTTTGGGCGAGTTTGGCGGAAATATGTGGAACCGGGGGCACCGCAAGATAAAATTTGATTTCGAAAAAACTATGCAGTTTTATTACTGAAGACCATACACAACTTTTGCGTGCTATTACATTTTGATTTTCCAATTTTCGGTTTTTTCACTCCACCCTAATATATATTTCAACAACGAAAAAATATTATAATCTAAAATTATCAGTGATAGAATGCCCAAATAAGTATTTTGAAACATATTTAAGTGACATACGGAACAAAATAAATAGCGAGCGACAATGGACCCAATTGATGATCCATGCTCATTTTTAGACTAAAGTCGAGTCCATTTTGGCTTTTTATCGTGATTGTATTTTGTGATGTTATTTGAGATAGTGCTCTCTCTCTCTCTTGACAGGTTTTTAGTAAATCTTCATAAGCACATTTCTTCATATAAAAAAATACCAGTTGGAGCAGGTTAGATATGATAACTTCACTAATTTCTCTTGGACCTATTACAATTTGTTGGCACCTGATTTTCGATTGAGGAATTTTAATTTCTAAATTTCAGAGTTTCGAGAGAGACGAATATTGCACTGGAAACTTTAAAAAAGATGTTCTACCCTTTTGTTCTGATAAACCCATAAAGAATTTTCCAACACTAACGTATTCTATAACCTTCAAGTATCAGCTACACAATGCTAATACTGGGTGTCCTAAAAAGGACTGACTGATTTTAAAATTCAATAACTTGCAAAAGGTGGCAGATACTTAAAACATTCTTGCCGGAGGGTTATGCACGAGGTCAAAAGTTTTTCTACAGTGATTTTCGATTTTAGTTCGAATTACAAACAATAGATGGCGCTGCGATCAATAGACGCTAAATTGAGGCTCGTTTTTGGTACTTCGGGTCCCACTCAATACATTTTAGTCTCCGTTTTTGGCATGGAAGAATAGAAATGCCAAAAAATCGAGCCTGTATTTAGCTCCTATTGCTTACAGCGCCATCTATTGTTTGTAATTAGAAATAAAATCTAAAATCACTGCAAAAAACTTTTGACCTTTTGCATAGCCCTCCTGCAAGAATTTTTTTAATATCTGTCACCGTTTGCAAGTTATTGAATTTTAAAATCAGTGTGTGTTGACTTAATTGATAATGTTGATAAATGTTTTGACATAATTTTAAGCGATGTGATCGAGAGGATTTCGAGTACTTTAACTTGTTAGAAAATGAAATGCGAGAATAAGACTAGATTTAGTTTTATTAAAGACATTTTTAAATGACTGATCAAACAATAAATTAAAAAATTCATACCAATAATGAGATGAGAAAAAAATACTTTGTTAGTATTACATTGCTGCATAAAAAATGCATATAGCGAAACTGAAGTCTACGGACCTAAAGGGCGGGAAGTTCCTGAAATTAACCCTCGGCATTATACCTCACGGAATAAGGAAATGCCGAAATATTTCTTTATAGATAACAGAAATGTTTATGACAATTCAGTGTAATTTCGTATTTTCTCAAAATTCAGAAATTTTCACGTTCACTTTTTCGAAAATTCACAGCATTTGTAGAAGGACCAAATAGAATCATCTAAAGATTATCGAGATTTACGAAGCAAATTCTGACGTAACACTTTACTGATCGTAAATTTCGGCAAATATATATTTGATAATTTCAGAAACCTATTGTTTGCAGAAATTGTTAATTGATTTTATTTCTAAATTATTCTCAAGTTGAAAGACAAAAAGATAGATAATCTAAAAAAACCCCCCAAAATAACCATTTTATAAAGGTTTTGCAGTCAGAAGTGAGTCGAATAGGTCGTAACTTGAAAACCAAATGTAATTTTTTTTTTTTTGTGAAGATACTTTTACATATCCCTTTTGCAAAATTTTACATTTTTTTGTATTGATATATTTTATAGTAAAATAAGATAATGCATATTTTTATCTCTAGATATTCCTAATCACAATATTGGCTAAGAAAGAAGTATCATTCTTATAAGAGATTGAATTCAGATATTATTTAAAAAAAAACAAACACACCATTTAATAAGAAAATAAAACAACGTATATAAAACAATTATTAATCTGAAAATGAAATTAACATTCTACATTATTAAAATTCTTGTCCTCTTTTCCCATTAAACATGTAATTTTATAAAAATAACTTGCATAGAATGAAGCAATGGATAATGTAAAAATAAAGATCCTTTTTTAGGATATCAATTTCGTATACATGCGAATCGCAACATTTGTTTTTCAAATAAGAAAATGAGTTTTCTCATTACTTTTTTCGTATTTTCTTAATTATTTGCAAAGTAATAGTTAGTAGAGATTCTAATTAAAGAAGTTCTTATTAAAGAAACTGCAGGAATATGTTTACTGCATGCAATGAATAAACTGTATTTTTTGAATCATGAAGAAAGTATACTTGCTTTATAAATCTTATCACAAACAAAAAGCTAGAATAATTTTTAAGCCAATTTTAATTAATAAATTCCTCTTAGAATAGACATTATTATTTTTATCACTGAATTTTTAAAATTATCAAATTAGAAAACACTTTTATCTGCCTTAAATATTATTAGTTGAATGATTTTAGACAAGTAGGCCAAAATGATGAAAGTGAAGGATATTTTATTTTTTCAACAGAGAAGTTAATAATTTTTTTTAACAGTCTAGGTAAGGTTTTATTATATGTCATATAACTGAACCATTAACTAAAAAATATATTTATTTTTTTTTCTAAAACTATGGGATATCACTCTTTATTATGCATCCATTACCACCCAAAAGTACAAAAAATATTATTTCTTACTAAAATACATTTGTCTGAATTTGTCTTTTAATATGAACACATAAAGTATTATTTATATGTACTGAATGTTTTTTTTTTGTTTTTGTTTTTGTTTTTGTTTTTTTTTTGTTTTTTTTGTTTTCACATGCAATTTTTCTTGGCAAAAAAGTTTGCAAATTATATTTTAGATCATCACCTCGCTCATTAGTAATTCAGGATGTTTCAGATAGGTGGAACAACTGCAGATAGAAACATTACGCATGTACTGAACACAGGTTCTTACCTGAGTGTAAAACAATTTTCACTCTTCCTGGAAAAATACTTGTATCCAAGGAAAAACTGAATTGGGAAATTGGGCAAGTGCTAAATTGATATTGTCAATTCCTCATTTAAATTTATTAAGTTAGTTTATTTGCTAAAAATGTATTAAGGAGTAGTTTAATTTTCCCTGGAGATAAAATTTCAGGATACGCTTTATTTTCTATTTATGAGTACAAATTTCGGAAGCCAATAATGTAAATTTTATCCGCCTCTCACTGGGAATGATGCTTATGTCAGGGAGTGGGTATTAATATTTTTAAAAACCAGTAGAAAATATATTTTCGTTTCATTTTGTTATTTTTTAAGTTAGTAATTGACTTTTACTAAAATCTTTTAAAATATGTTCTTAAATGAATCAAAGAATATTTGCGCAAATATTATATAAACAAAAAAACGGGTTACATTATTGGATATTTAACATTCATCATGCTTAAACAATTGGGATCATTAAACAAAATTCAAAATACAGAAATACATTAAAATATATCATACATGCAGATAATAACTTTATAGTTAACAATCTTATATTTGAGAAGTTTGATGTTCCACAGTGACAGATGTTATTGATTAAATGTGTTGTGATCGCTAAAAACTCGGACTGTTCATTAAACAATTGTCATAATTGTGACCAAAAACATACAATAATTTAATGATTTTGAGGAAAATAAAAGCGTATTTTTACGCAAATGAGGCATAAAAATGTTATTTATTATATAAAAGGTAAAACTATGTCTGCAATGAAAGCAGAGGAAAGTTAATTTTAGAAATTTCATTAAAAGAACTTATGGAAGAAATTAACAGTTCATTTAAAACATTCCAGGTATACAGCATGTATTTAGTTCTCCAATATGTAGCAATTAAGGAAATAAAGTCATATTTTACAAAACTCTTATTACATAGAGATTTCGGCAAAAACTTTCATTGTAAATTCGATGAACAAAATCTTGCTGTACATTTCGGAAGAAATCGGCAACAAAGAATTCTTCATTCGGGTATTATGTGCAATAAAAATAGGGATTCGTTAAATTTAAATTAACAGGGCTTTTTTAGCGCTTGGATTGGATAATTGCTAAGTATAAAAAATTGCATAGGAAGCAGATTTAATTTTTCAGGACAAGAGTTGTTAAACTTATTATTTGAAAACTGTTTTTCACAAAATTGTCATTCACTCACTTTGTGATCATCCCCTCATTCTAATAAAACTTAACAAAATCTAAGAATTATACAATTTCTTAATATTAGTCACGAGTGCTATATTTTTTCCCAAAAATTACTTTTTCTAGTATCTTACTACAAAAAATTAGAAAGTTTTTTTTCTTTCATCACTGATATGAAAAAGGCCTTTTTGCTTAGAATTGCCCATTAATTTAATCGGTTTTAATGTAATTGCTTAATATGTATACTGTCCGTTAGTGGATTGCAAAATAAACTTTCATTAATATATTTTTATAAGAAAAAAATCAGTCTAATATCAAAGTTTAGTAGATTATATTCAACTATAAATCCTAAATGCTTATTTAATACTATCACTAAATATATATTTCTGTTTATCTATCTCCTATTCACCTATTTATCTACAGGGTGTCCATAATTAAACGACCCTACTTTAAAGTTGTCTACAGGCAAAACTATTGTTCATAAAGTTGTGAAATTTTGTAACAGACATAATAAAGGGATGGGATTTTGTTTACGCTAAAAAAATATAAATAAAAATAGTTTAAAATTTCGCCACCAGAGGGCGATTTTTAATAAATTACATATTTAGCATTACGATAGTTTAGTAGTTTCATTTATTAACTTAACCTTATTCTAAAAACAGCATTTCACGACATGTTCCTAGAATTTCCCAGAACACACTGTGGTTAACTGTGGAACATGCTCCCTTAGAATTCCAGATGGTATCTGAAAATGATGAAAGTTATGCAGAACATGTTTGGTTATAAGAAAATTTATTAAACTATCGTAAATGTATTCTAAATGGGTAACTCGTTAAAAATCGGCCTCCTATTTTCTTTTTCACTGAAACAAATTTACATACCTTTATTATTTCCTCCAGAAATTTCACAATAATCTGAACAACAGTTTCGTCGGTAGACAACTTTAAAATAGGGTAGATTAATTATGAACATCCTGTAAATAAAATTCCTAAACTATCGTAATTCTAAATGCGTAATTTATTAAAAATTGCCCTCTGATGGTGAAATTTTTAACTGTTTTTATTTATATTTTTTTAGCTTAAACAAATTCCCATCCTTTTATTATGTCTGTTACAAAATTTCACCACTTTATGAACAATAGTTTTGTCTGTAGACAACTTCAAAGTAAGGTCGTTTAATTGTGGACACCCTGTATATATATATATATATAACGTAATACCCATATTTACTTGTATACCTAAAATATATAATTCTTAAATAATAAAAACTGTGTTAGAACATCTTATAACAACCAAGACGAGTTGTTAACACGATTTGCAGTAAATAAGCTAAGAATCTTTATCGCAAACAAAGATATATTGTGTATACTTAAAGTAACTAATGTACAGCTCATATTCAAAATATTAGAATAATTGAGGAAAAGTAATAAGAAAAAAATATTTTTTATTCATTTTTTTATCTCTCTATTCTAAAAAAAAGTAACTACCGCCGCCGCCGCCGCCGCCGCCGCCGCCGCCGGTTTTGAATTTTTTGTAACCGGAGGTCTTTCTTCGTTAATATTAAGAAAAATAAGGCATACAAAAATATGAAAATTGGTAGTATTATACAAAAATGTTTGATAAACAAGCTGATGCAGACAGTTTTCCGATCGAAGAATTATTTTAAGAGATATTTAATGCTAAAGTTGGACAAAATCGTTCCACTAAAAAAGTTTTATAGGGGCAAAAACTGTTCATAGGAATTTAATCATTTTTAGATCATTTTCTGCGTTAGAATTTGCCGGAGTGCAGATTGCATTAATTTTTTTATTTTGACTAATTTTTTGAGGTTTTATTTCTATTTTAAATTCAGATTTTCATCATTTCTAGAGATATTTTTAACAGATTTTAGAAAGTGATATTAATTTAAACTGTTGCCAACTGTATAAACAGCGGAAACAATAATGTTTGCTTCAAAAAAAAATATTTATACGCGTAAATAAATTAAAAATTTATTTACACGTGACTATTATAAAAAGAAAAAAACATTTGGAATTAGAATTAAATAATTATGTACAAAAAGCAGGAACTTATTAAAAATTACGTCATAAAAACTATAATTACACGTGAATTTTAAGAGAGAAAGGAATTTGTAAAACAATAAATTTATTAACATGCGTTAGAAGTCTTAAATAGGAGAAATTGCGTCATATTTACGTCACATTACAGTTATTACATAAAATGAACACAAAATAATATTGCAAAACGGTTTAAATTTAGAAATTGCGCTAGACATTTATTTGATATTTTAAGAGGATACTTTTCAACTATTTTTGTTAGGAAAGCGCAAATAATATTTCATTTCTAACACAAGTATTTTCAAGTGAATATTAAAAAGAGAAAGAATAGTTTGGTCAAAATTACGTCAGATTAAAAACGATTAATTTAAAATGTCTCATTTAAAAGAACTTTCTTTTCACTTTGTTAAAAAATACCAGGAGACAAAGACTCTGTTTACTTAATTCCTTTTATATTAGCTTATTTTGAAATGTTGTTACACGTGTCTACGTCATCAAGTTATTTTTATTTCGATGTTTTATTTGTATTTTAATTAATGTTGTACTAATTTATTTGTTCTTTCGTTATTTAAAATAAAATTATGTCAATTTGTATAATTTGGGGAGTGGTTTGGCGATTTATATAATTTGGCGAAATTGGTCGACGGGATAATCAAGTAGTACCGCAACGGATCTGGCGTTAAAATTCCCCAATCAAAGAGAAATGAATAGAAATCCGTTTATAGAGTGATCGCCACTGTTTTTTAAATTATAATTCAATCTTTCGAAATCTTTTTAAAGCCGATCAAATTAGCGTGCATTTAGAGTCTACGGTGTCTGGACGGGGGTTGGCGAGCGTAGCTCGTAGATGGCCGAGCCCCCTAGTATACTAAGAAAATGCAATTAAATTTCTTATAAATTAAATCTGGAATGCTTAGATAAGATTTTAACATTTACAAAATATAAAATACAGTACAATAAATTAGGTATACAGCTTTTTGAAACACATCAAAATATTAGAATAAAATATTTAGATTAGTTAAAATATTAGAATATTTTATTTTAAACAACAATATTACCTTATGAATATGAAGTAAATGGTAATTAATATTTTGTAGCATCTCCTTTAGCTTTCATAACAGCGCACAATCGATCTTGCATACTGTATACAAGGTGTTTACAAACATTTCTATCAATATTAGCTCAAACAGACTTTATACGTGCCACAAACTCAGTTTTACTTGAAGGAAGATTTTCTTGGAGTTTTTCTTCATTATACACCATAAGTTTTCGATGGGATTAAGGTCTGATGAGTTTGGTGGCCAAGGAAGTACATTAATGGTGCGTTGGCAGAACCAATTCTTAGTTGACACCGAGGTATGCGGTGACGCTAAATCTTGTTGAAAGATGAAATTATATTGAAATAAATCTTCTGATGATGGAATCATGTAATATTTCAAAATTTCTTCATGTACCTGAGAGTTAACCTTTTTGTAGACGATGCATAACTTTTCAGGTCCTTCTGCACTCATGCAACCTCAAACCTTGACACTAGTAGCAAATTTTACGGATCGTTTAAGGCATTCTTTATCAAATGCTTCTGGCTTCATTCTCCAAACTCGAATACCTTGATTATCACATGAAGCACAAAACACACTTTCATCACTAAATAATATATTTTTCCAATCGTCTTCGCTCCATCAAAGTCTTGATTTACACCAATTCAATCTTATACGCTTTGGTTTTGCAGTCATGAGAGATTTTGTTTTCGGTACACGGGATTCAAACTTAAATTTATAGAGACGTCTTAATGTTGTCGATGTAGAAATTTCAACTCCTTCTTCTTCCCATTTTCGATACAAGAATCGCACACTTTTAAAACGGTTTTTCTTAACTATACGCTTCAGTTTCCTGTCATCTCTAGCAGACGTTTTTGGTTTTCGGCCGCCATTTCGGCGATTATTTTGAAATTTTCCATTTTTTGAATATTGTGTTAGTATTTTACTAACGCTTGATTGCGAACAATGTCAGAAATTCGTTATATAACATTGATTATCGTGCCGATATAAATCAACCATACGAAATTTAATAGATTCAGGAATGTCACTCACACGACCCATTTAAAGACGAAAAAGCAAACAAACTGCAAAAAGAATACTGATTTTAAATAAAATTGTCTGAATTTAATCAATGATGCCACCAGTTATGAATTGGCGATAATTAAAGGAGAATTAATGTGAAATAGTCTTATGTTTTGAACCACTTGAATAAATGTTCTAATATTTTGACTTTCCAAAAGATTTTTTTTTCAATTAATCTTTTAAAAAATTATATTAATTTTGAGATAATAAATAAGTTTAATCAACAATAAGTTCTTAATAAAAATATAGTTTGCATATTTGCATTAAAAGACATTAAATTACCAAACGATATTTTCAATTTGTAAACAAAGTAATGATTCTAATATTTTGAATATTAGCTCTAGTATCGATCATCTATACTAATACAAGAAAGTTACGCTCTGTGTCTCTCTGTGATGACTAGCGAATACTATCGCACGTACAAAGATGAAATGTTTTCTGAGGATACCCCAAGGCCTTTCTTGGCGCACCTGAGATTTAGAATTTTAATTTTTTTATTTGTAGCTGAAATACAAATTAAAAATCGCAACGAACGCTCATCAAAATACACTTCTTCTTTCATCTTGGTCTTCGATTGGTTCTATACAGCTATGCTCATCAAAAATACGCCTTTTCTTTCCGCTTGTTTCCTGTTGGTTTGTTTTATAAAGGGTTCGCCGAAATAATTGCATAAACCGGTGTAACAATGCAATTTGTGTATTTATATCTCCAGTTTTTAACTAAATTTCAATTTTTTAGCACGAAGATTAGACACATGCTTTAGAAAAGTTATATTTATTACTCATGAAAATTTAAAAGAACGGATCAGTTTCAACTGACACCCTAGCAACCAATTTGACAACATCGCGGGAACTTTGTTTATCCATCGGTTTTATGGTTTTTAGATCACAGGCTATCAAAGCCTGAGAGCTAACGTGCTCGCAAGTTCGGTATGTACGTATGTACGTGACGCGATAACTCCTGATAGCAATATCCGATTTGCTTCAAATTTTAGATATAGATTCATTCTGATAAGGCGCTCTCCTGATTAGTTTTGTGGATTCATTGGTTCATTATAAAGGGGGGAGGCAGGGGTCTAATCTTCTTAATTTAGATAAATGTGTTTTTCATGCAGAAATATCCGATTTCCTTCAAATTTTGTATATAGGTTCATTCTGATAAGGCGCTTCCCTGATTAGCTTTGCAGTTCATTGGTTAAGTATAAAGCAGGGAACGGGGGCTAAGCCTCCTTAATTTACATAAATAGGGTTTTCTTGCAGAAATAACGATTTGTTTCAAATTTTCTTCATAGGTTCATTCTAATAAGGCGCTACCCTGATTAGTTTTGGGAGTTCACTGGTTAAGTATGAACGGGGGGAACAGGGGGCTAATCCCTTAATTTAGATAAATGGGTTTTTTCATGCAGAATTATCTGATTTGCTTCAAATTTTGTAGATAGATTCATTCTGGTAAGTAGCTTCCTTGATTAGTTTTGGGGTTTCATTTGTTAAGTATAAAGGGGGTGAACAGCGGGTGATGTTCGCTCCCTTAAATTAGATAAATGTGTTTTTCATGTAGAATTATGCGATTTTTTCAAAGATTGTATACTGGTTTGTTCTGAACAGTTCTTAATACTGCGTTTCCCTGATTAAGTTTGGACGTTGAAGGTTAAGTATAAAAAGGAAAATGTGGGAATCCCCCATTCCCTAATCCACGTTAATTTATTTTTTCAGGGGTATTATTCGTTGAAAAATAAAAGTATAATATACAATTAGTGTGAATAAGCTGTGAGCTCAATGTCATCAGTTTAATGGACAACTTTCTTTTTTATTCGCTATTTTGATTAGTTAAGGCATAATATCCACTAAAAATCGACGATATTGTTTGTTTAGTAAGCAATGGTGGTCACGTGGATGAAACTGATCTATTTAGATAACAGAGAATCTAGACTAAGTTCCGTTGTGTATGTGTGTGTGTGCGATAACTAGTGAAATCTACAGCACGTACAAAGTTAACAGAAAATTTGTGAGGGTATAACAAGGCGTTTCTTGGTGCACATGCAAGGGTCAGAATTTTAATTTTTGATTAGTAACTGAAACATTAATTAAAAATCACGACGAACGCTCACCAAAAATACGCCTTCTTCTTTCCGCTTCCTTTCGGTTCGTTGATTGAATAAAGCTTTCGCAGAAATAATTATATAATCCGGCGTAGCAATGAAAGTTGCGTGTTTCTTTCAATAGTAACTGTTTTTTAAACCAAATATTAATATTTTAACAGGAAGGTTAAACGCATGCTTTGGAAACCTTATATTTATCACTCATAGAATTTTAAAAGAATAGAGCAGTTTCAACTGACGTCATACCATAGCAACCAACTTGGCAACCGTTCGAGCATTTTGTTTGCCCATCTGTTTTCAGGTTTTTCTCTACTTTGATTGGTTGAGCAATAATATTCGCTAAAATATAAACTATTTTGGTTGGATAGTGGAAAATTGAGGGCATGTGAGTTTTTGAAACTGATCTTAAGAAATAAGAAACATAATTTTTAAACTTTAAATAAAAGATTAAAACACTCCTTACTGGCTCTTTTGCCACTAGAAATTAAGAATTGGCAACAATATGTCCTTGCATTCCAATGGTTGCTATTGTCGTAGAGAGATGCAGCATTTTAAATAGAAATTGAATCATTTTTGATATTATTAATGATATTTTTGTTTCGGAAGTGATTTTGTTTATTTTTAAAGGCATTTTTAATGCATTTATTTCATTCCTGTTTTTTATTTTTTTTAATACAAAATAATGTTTTGAATGTTTTGACAGAATAATGTTGTTACGCTAAAGTTAGGTTACGGTTAGGTGACAATTAGGTTATGGTTAGGTTACGGTTACGTTGCAATTAGTTTTCGGTTACGTTTTAAGCCGTAAGATGGACATTTCCCATATTTTGATTAAAAAAATATACAAATATACTTCATCATATACAATAGCTCTGACATTTTAATATTTTGTACTAACCTTTTAGCTAGTAGTCGAGTATACAGTAGAAGTCAAAAGTTTCCGGCCAGCATAAAATATTTGGTCAATTTGTAAGTATAACTATATGAAGAGAAATCTCAAAGTGATACTTATACACTTTATTGACATTACAGTTATGAAATTATCTATAGAATAAAAAATAAATATCAAAAAATTTAATTGACAAAATTAATTGCAAAAGTAAACGCATGTTCCCAAATGTTTCCGGGCATCTGGGCAAGTTCAGAAAAAAATGATATTATAATAGAATATATCAGTGATCAACAACATTTACAATTAGTATTTTGTATTCATACGTTTAGCAATAAGTACTGCCGCACAGCAACGTTGCATCGATTCAATGAACAGTTGAAGATCAACTATGGTAACATTTTTCCAAGGTTCTTGCAATTTTTGGGAAAATGCTGGTGTATTGCAATATTTATAATTCCACACACACGTTTTCAAGTTCTTTCCAAAGATTTTCTATTGGATTCAGATCGGGTGACTGGGCTATATATTTTTTTGTGCAAAAGCAACATCTTGACGAACTTGAATATATGCTTTGGCTCGTTATCATGCTGAAACAAATGGTTGCGACCACAATTTTTCCTCCAATAAGACAAAATAATCTTGCAGGATATCATTATGCACTGCACTATTCATCTTGCCGCAGATTTCAGCTAACAGACCGACACATTTCACAGAAAATGCTCCCCACAGCATAAAGTGCCCTCCGCCATACTTCATTGTAGGAATAACATATCTGGAATCTTATCTTTTGATTTTAGGTCGTCGGATGTAGTGTCTGCCATCACTCCCAAAAAGTTTGAACATCGATTCATCGGCAAATAGTACTTTTTTCAGTTTTCACCAGACCAGTCTTTGTATTCCTTGGCAAATTGCCCAGTGATTTGTTTTACTTATGGAAGGTTTCTTAACACCGAATATTCCATAAAGTCCTATATCACGTAAGCGTATTGACACAGTAGAGCGATGATTTCAGCAATATTTTAACACCATAAATCGCGGGGAATTACAGTGGCATTTTTATGCGGATCATGAACTGCTTTTCTCCTGATAATTCTGTCCCCATGAACTGTCGTTCTTCGTGGGTCCCCCAGACCGTGGCAAGTCCAAAAGGCCTTAGCCATCATTGTATATATTTTTAAATATCATTCACAGTAAATTTCCTGATCGATAACTTTGCCTCAATCTCACGAGAGAATTGGCCCTTTAGTGGCAACGAAATCACTTGTTTACGAACAATAAATGTTGAACATTTCATTTTTTAATTTCAACTACGTAATTCACGTTGATTAATTAACAAACACACGGCTAAAAGAAAAAAAACACTTTACCGATCGTAAAAACTAACAAATGACGAATGACTGGAAACTTTTGCACACGTGAATTTCGAATTCCTCCCTTTTGCATAAAGTATCTTTAGTATCCAATCAAAATGATCATGAGGTCAGAGGTAATTTGCTTATTTCTAACTTTTGGAGAAATTGTGCTTCTTCTTCGCTGACACGTTCTGGCAAACAAATTTTAAAAAACTAACTGGAAGGAAACTTTTGACCGCCACTTTAGATTTGATTCACATATCTTCACGGATGTAAAGGTGATATAATCAGTATAAAAATAAAAAAAAATTCGCTAAGCATTTCTATGTGGAAAAGTAAAGAGTTACGTGAACAACAGTGAATTTTACAGAGAAATACTAATATTTTACCACGAAAATTACGCAGTCATCCGGATCATATACGCAAACAACCCCCCTCCTCCCTCCACTCCACCCGTTTCGCGTTTTTCCCGTTCCAGTTATTTGGAACCGTTTTACCTATAAATATCAGTCTCTTTTCCTTACCCGTTTACCACACAATAAGCGGGAACGTATTTCAGACAAAGTCGAGTTAAATATATAAAATCCTACAAATTTCAGGCTCATTTAAGAATATTATCATGGCCCTGAATAAGGTTGGATGGATAATCTAGTCTTTCAATTAAAAATTTAAAAAGGAAAAATTGTAAACTATACGATTTGAAATTTTTTAAAAGTTGTAAATATTTCAAGCGTATGATTTATCTTTCAATCAATAAGTATAATTACATATCCATCGTTTAATGAAATCCCTTTATCTAAAATTCAGTTTATTGAGATACGCAATATTGCACACCGGATTTAAATGACAAACGTTTGAGTGAACTGTGTCAACGGGAGTCAGGCGTGACAGCTCAGTTGGTCGAGTCGTTGGTGCAGGCATGGACAATTTTCCCACGGTTGAAAAATTTCAAACCATATGATTTCTTTAACATCGGTTATCACTATCATCCATACAAAATAATAAAACATTTAAATATCCCTAAAATGTTGAATGATTTCATACATACTATATATTTTTTTTGTATATTTATGTAATTAAGCTCATTCTTAAGTATATCAAAAGAGAGTATTATCGCACATTTTATTATAGTAAAGAATATAGCACTTTATTTATAATAGTAAGATTGTAATTAGCAGCGAAGTGGTTAGCTTTAATTCTATCTTGTCGTTCTTGTATACTTATATAATTAAGCTCTTTTTTTGAGTATATCAAAACAGAGTATTATCGCACATTTTATTATTGTAAAGAATATAGCACTTTATTTATAATAGTAAGATAGTAAGTAGAAGTGACATGGTTAGTTTTAATTGTATCTTGTAGTTTTTGTATAATTATGAAATTAAGCTCATTTTTTAAATATATCAAAACAGAGTATTATCGATTACTTTATCATAGTAAAGAATACAGCAATTTATTTATAATAGTAAGATTGAAATTGGCATCTAAGTGGTTAGTTTTAAATGCAGACAAAAACAAGCTCTATTTTTTGTGAGACACAGGAGGGGGAAATCCTTAACCAAAATTTGTTAAATTGAGTTTCCTTAATTCGGGATTTAAATGGAACATATTTTTAAATGTTAATACGTGGTAAGATTTATCAATGTAGACGACCCGTAAACGATATTAACTTTTATAATTAGTTAGTATATGTTTTAATTAGTATACCAACTATATTCTGAAACGACGTTAGTGGCAGATTTACTAGGAGTTTTTTTTATTTTTATTGACGGTACAGAAATAGCTGAACAATTAACAAAAACATTTTGTTAAAATGTGATATTTATCTAAACAAACGCTTTTATAATAATAAAAAAATTAACACACATTAAAAAATTAAATAAGCAAAAGCAAAATATTTTTACAAATACATATGAAAACGGGATTCCCACATTTTAAAATTTCCAAGGATGAAATATACAGCACAATGTGCTAAGATAAATTATTCTGTTAATAAAAATAGCTACACTGCAAATAGAGGCGTCTTAAATTAAGACACATATGTGACTGAAAAGGTATTTCAGGCACTTAAGTATCTGAATCTGAAAATTCAGTCATGATAGATGTCTTAATTTAAAACATATAAGTGTCTTACTATGATCATGGTGTAAACGAACTGATAAAGGTGTCTAAAAAATCTGCAAGTGTCTACTTTTAAGACACTTTGTAACTCCGTTCCGCATTAACCACCAGGGGGCACTCTAGTTGCGCATGCGTTTTAGATGCCTTTCGTTCGAATTGGATGTTCGTTTGTAATTCAAACTGAGCGTTTGTTTTATCTACGCGTACATTTTAACTAATAATTTATTTTGATTTGATTCGGTTTTTGCGGAATGTGAAGTTCCAGGATTTAATCCGTATCGACATAGTGATATTCCATATTAATGAAAGGTGTCAAGCAATAACAATAATATAGTGTTCTTCGTCTCGTCAAAGCAGGTAAAGAGAACTGTTGTCTGGCGGGCTATGTTTTTAGGATGGAAATATTCCATTCTTTTAACAGAGCTAGTCGGATGTGCAAAGGGATTTTATTTTTTAAATATCAGTCTGCTTAACTCACGGATACTAACGTAGCCTCCAATCCGGACGTCGCTTGGGTGGATGTGATTTTGGAATAATCACACCTTTTTCCAGGTAAGTGAACCCTTCACTATGTATTGAAAACTCTCTGCGAATGTTTTCTCTTTAAATAGAGACCTCACACGAGTCTATAGCTTTATTAGTTCCTGAGTTATGCCAAAATTTGTTTAAAGCATTTTGCCTATGGGATTTCCATGTTAAAATTTTATCTTGCTAATATTTAAATTTCTACTATTCAAATCATCTGCAATCATGTTTCTGTATTATTTTACATCCCATGTTATCCTTAAAATAAGTTTTGGCAAGTCTGCATATTGTATTAGTTGTTACTGAATCTATTGAGATACACCATCCTAAGCCTTCTTTCTCTGTCTACTCGCACGCCATTACTTTAAAAATAGCAGTGACAGCACCTGTTGATCGGCTCATAATTTCTTAATTACCATCAAGGCTATCTTAACAGCGTTTTCTTAGAGTAATTATTACATAGGAGTACCTTTTATATGGGTTTTATTTATGTATACAATATTTTTATAAGCATTTAATGCGACAGCATTTGTAACGTTCACATCGGTTTTACATTTCCAATAGGTTTAATATGTGATATGTACTGAAATTCCCAACTCTTTATAGTAAACATCCTTATTTAATTTTTATTTATTATGTATGCTTTTCATGTCTGATGACGTTTTCTTGCGTCTCGGATTTTATACACCGTGATAAATTTTAAGTTATTTAAAAGAATATAGTTCGAAAATCCTTCCATTTACCCATATCATTAATTCCCCCATACATACAGCGAATTACTTGTCTTCATGTATTAGATTAAACTGTTTTGACTGATAAAACTCAAATCCGGTCATGAAATCTGTTTTTTCCTTCTGCTATATACTTTTGTTGTTTCCGAGCATTTTAGAAATATTCTATTTCCTATACTGAAAGTAGTCAACTTCAGATGTTTTCATTTTCAAGCCCGGTGATTCACACCACAATTTGAAGACTCATCAGAAATCGTCTGAAATCTGTAGACGTAAAGCGGAGAAAATTTTGTTGGCGTCTTCAATAAATCTTATTTAACGATTTAGAAAATGTTCTCGCCTTATCTCTGTATTAGTCATAATGATTATTTGTAAATTCTTAAATTCATGTAATTATGTGCTGTTAACATAATTGTAAAAATACGGTAAATATATACAGCTATATTTCATTCGAAATCAATTATAATATTGATTTTTTGATTATTTTTAGTAAAAAAGAAATCTGAAATTTAAAATGAATATCAGTAAAAAGATAGAATTTTATACTATATGTACTTAAGCATAACTAGATTTTGTACTTAAAGCTGAATTATTCTATATTTACTGAATCACAATGCAGAGCTGGAATTTTTCTAGAAGGACTTGATTAAAACAAGGGTAAACTTTGACATGCCCCCCCCCCGCCCCCCACCACCTACGATTTTTCTTGCCCCAAATTCGATATGCAATTTTTTTAAAGCTTATACGTTAAATGGGTTTCGACATTGTATATTGGTTATAATCAGTATTTTGAACTAAAAAGTAGAATAAGATTAAAAGTTAAGTACAAAAAACTTTAAATACAGTAAAAACTCTTAATCGCGGGCACCTTCAGAACGCTGAATCTGTCTGCTATTCGATTGTGTTAGCTTTTATGAGGTAAATGTATATACAGTGAAACCTTCCTGTGCGACCACCTCCATTAAGCGACACCCCCCCCCCCCCCACTGAGCGACCATTTTTTCATGGTACGAAATTTATTCCCATAGGCTCAATACTAATTTTACCTCTATTCAGAGACCACCCCAGTTGAACTCCCTCCATAAGGGACCCATTTCTTTGAAGAAAATGAAACAAATTCCGTTTTTTCCGGGTCGCTTGAAAAAGGTTTTATTAGAATAATAATTCCGGAGAGCGCATTATTTACCAAACTTCTAAACTAAGTTTAGAATTTTTATTTATTCCGGTAACTTTTAAGTGTTTAAACCCCTTTGTTCCTTTTTAAGCAGTGAATTTAACTCTGATGACACATTAAGGATGACGGTCCATAAACTCCCCTGCCCTATTCTGTCAGGAAACTCTCAAACAAATAGATAAAGTAATGAAATCGTCAAAATTTGTTCTAGACAAAAAAAAAAAAAAAAAAAAAAAAGTGCATTTATTTATTGAATTTCGAAAGGACTTGGGAATAAAATTTATAGTAGATAAACCATAAAAGCAAAGCAAACATCAATGTATTCATTTTTTAAACTCTGCAGTAATTAACTTATATAATTAACTTTTGTTTTGATACTTAAATTTTCATATGTTTTCTTAATTTGAAAAATATAATTTTAGTAACATTAATTGTTACATTTTTTCAACAATTAAATTCTAGATTTTAAAATGACCTCCATTAAGAGACCACCTTTCGGAGCGACCAATTTTTATTGGAACGGAAGTGGTCGCTTTAGGAAGGTTTTACTGTATATTGATAAAGGTGAGTGTTCGCTAAAGACAACTGTTCGTATGAAGGCTTTGCAGTAAAATCTCCATAACGGACAATCCTAAATAAAGGACACCACTATTTAGGAAACACATTTTTTTATTGAAAATATGCAAAATTTTTATACTCTTATACCTCAGAAAAGCAGACACCTCCGAACGTCGGACAAATTCCACGGTTCCGAGGTGACCGCTATTGAGAGGTTTTACTGTATTAAGAAAAATATATTTTGTTTTTAACCTTATTCTACTCTAGAAATTCATAATATTGGTTAATAATAAATATTACAATATAATACTCATATACTGTAAATTTGGGGGAATCCAGTGTTAGATTTTATTTAACACAGAAATAAAAATGCTTAAACTAATTTACTGGGAATATCTTATTTAAATGGGAAAAAATTGCACAACATAGCAGGAATGGGATTCTTTCTGAACGAGTGAATCATTTTATATATTTGGGAGTAATTTGTTACCATAAAGCAGAGCTGATTGCAGCATGGGCAAACTGGGCTGTTTCTATGGGCCTTTAGCTTTACAGGCCCCTAAATTTGGTACGAAATTTCCATAAAGCTGATATTTTAAATTCGTTTTGATCTTACACCTATTTTAATAAATATTTTGCACTTTTAGAACATGATTAGGCTAAAGAAAATGATATATTTATCCAAATATGTATTTGACGGCATCGAATAGGCTTATTTTTTTTTGTAACAGTATATAAAGGCAATGGGGGGAGGGGGGTGAATGAATACTAGGTCTTTGGACTAGAAGCAATTTGAAGTTCTCACTAAAAGTAATAAACATTTTTGATGCCGTAGGGCATATATGATAACACATAAATACATATTTAGGTGAAGAAAAAAAATATATATATATTATCCTATTCTAAAACTACAAAATACTGATTACAATCCTCATAAGGTCAAAACTGATTTAAAATATCAGCTTTATGAAAATTTCATACTCAATTTGGGGTACCCTAAAATCAGGGGGCAGAGAAGCATCCCAGTTTTCCCACGCTGCAATCAACTCTGCTGTATGGTAACAAATTATTCCCATTTATAAAAAATGATTCAATGTGGTCAAACATGGCTGCGTATATGGTTTAGAAAGAAAATGGTCAAAGATGGCTTCATATTGGCTAAAAAAAAAAGGCTCAAAGATGGCCGCAATTAAGACATTTGAAATGTCTGAAATTCAGACGTAAGAAGTGTCTGAAAAATTTAAGACATTTTAAAACGTCTTAAAATTGAACACTCGTGTTTCAGACACTTAAGTGTCTGAAATTCAGACGCAAGAAGTGTCTGAAAATTTTAAGACATTTTAAAACGTCTGAAAATTGAACACTGCGTTTCAGACACTTAAATGTCTGAATTTCAGACATTTCAGTTTACAGTGTAAATTCTATTCTTTTACATATTTGTAATTCAAATATTCAAAAGTTTAAGTGGATCTGATAATTTAAATATTTCCCTCAAAATAATCTGAACATTGGAATTTTAACTACTATCCATAATTATTTACTTTTTTTAGAATATCAATACCTTAAACAAATATTTTTTACCGATACAAGTACTTTTTTTTATGTTATAAGAGTTACTGTTATAAAATTTTATTCTAAAATAAACGACGAAATATCAAAACATAAAACGACAGTCTATCAAAATAATAGAAGATCAGTAAATTAGACATTTTATCCAAGAATATCCGACTTTTTATCCTACTATTTAATTTCCAACAATTTTCACGTATAATACATATGGTAATTTAAAACTGTATTGATACTTTTAACTGTATCGATATTTAATTCTTCTCGCTATATGGATCTTTCATAAAAACGGTGTGGTATAGTTTATGATATAGAACAAATCTGCTATAAATAAACGACTGCTAAGTTTAGGGATTAATTTATTCTATTTATCGCAGAGATTTTTCAGAGACTGTTTAAGATATTTAATTTCTTATTACATCTGCAACATATAGGAATTTATGCCAGGCTTATATTGTGATGATGTAATCGAATTTTAATGGAATCAAATCCTCTGCATAAAGCAAATGGAACCGACAGTATGGCTTAAAGCATTGTTAAATGTAACGCAGATTTCAGTAATATATGCTGGAGATCTGCCAATCGCATAAAAAAGGAAGTAACTTGAAGAATCATTTAAATGACATGAAGTTTAATTCTTGCAATATCTAACTAATGCGTTCCGACCTAAATAAAATTCTTTTAACTGATCATTTTTCTTTTATTTTCTTACTTTTTTTTTAAATTCGCTTAATTTAAATGTTTTTTCTAACCGTAAATTTTCTAAATCTAATAAATAGATTATTTTATATATATATATATATATATATATATATATATATATATATATATATATATATAAGCTACGCTCGCCAACCCCCGTTCAGACGCCGCAGAATCTGAAAATCTAAAAATCTAATGGGTTTTAAAAATATTAGAGAAGATTAAATTATACTGAAAAAGCTGTGCAGATCTCCCTGTAAACGGGTTTCCATTCAATTTCCTTTGATTGCAAAAATGTAACGGAGAATCAGTTGCTGTTAAGACATCCAATGGTTGTTTTCGTTTTTGATTAAAGAGGATCAGTTAAACATTTGAAAAGAAGCTAAAATAAAATGAATTAAGCATTCAGAGTCTTTGTCAACCGATATTTTAAAACAATCTCTATAACAATAGCCTAAATCATGTGACTATCATCAACAGTTCCTGGCGGAACACTTTGCTTTTTATACTCTAGGTGCCATTTTGATACTTTAATGTTATCCAGGCACAGGTGATAAGTCGCCAAATATTATTCTATCCCCATCATTTCATCTATATTATAATAGTTCAAGTCATCAAATGCCATAAACAAATACGATCTGATCCCTTCGCCTTTCATATGAAAGTTTGGAACAAATGTCATATACATATTGGCGCGATTTTTTTCCAACGCCAATTTGGGGAACGCATCAACAGCATAAACAACAACATCCGGCTTACCATATCAAGCAAAATAACGATACTTTTGCGCCAGTTAAGTACCCGTTGCTTATATGATATTGGCGTCAGAAAAAAATCGCGCCAATATGGGGCCGTATATGACATCTGTGCCGAAAGAAAAAAAAAGCCTGGTGCAAATCTCGCCAATATCTTTTTTTCAACTCGCCAGTTAGGATATTTTTTATTGTTCGAGTGGTAAATTAAAACATTGATTTGAAGTTGAAATTAAATGTCATGGTTTGTTACATAATTTAATATTTCGCCAGATGTCATATTCGCACCGCATGTTTGGCATGATTTTTTTTTTTTTTTTTTTTTTTTTTTTTTTTTTTTTTTTACGAAAATTTGGCGAAAGCCTCGTTTTCGAATACCAGTTAAATATGTATTTTTGGTACTACTTAGTTTTAGGGTGGGTCGAAAAAACCGAAATATTTGTAATCAAAATGTAATAGAGCGGAAAAGT
The DNA here is from genome assembly GCA_963932465.1 of Maratus speciosus. Taxonomy (NCBI): domain Eukaryota; kingdom Metazoa; phylum Arthropoda; class Arachnida; order Araneae; family Salticidae; genus Maratus; species Maratus speciosus. Next base: position 217,754,822 of record OZ010788.1, read on the forward strand.
TGCCTTTCGTAAAAAAGAATAAATTCGTAAATTATTACACCGATCAGTTAATATCTTTTACCGCCGCAAGGGGGACAAAGTTTCAAAAAATCGCAAAAAACATGTTTTTTTCCACATTTTTTTTTAAATTATCCGAACGTACGAATACAATTTCTAATAGGACGCAATAGCTACATGAAGAAATAAGAAATGTCCCGGCAAATGTTCCTTATGATTAAGCCATATCTTTTACTTCCGCAAAGGGACCATATTTAACAAAAAAATTGTAAAAATTTCAAATTTTCATTTTTTCTAAATTTTTATAATTTCTGTAATATGTCTAGAAGTAAATAAATTTACTTCATACCTATTAATATGTCATAAATTTTGTTAACTATTTGTTAGAGTCTGGAAAATAAAAACGGTATTCATTCATTTGTCTTGACATCCACTGCTGTTTTGCTGCATATCGGCAGTTCATATAGCTAAAATCACAAAAATGATATAAAATTAACAAATTATTTTACTATTTTATTAATTAAAATACAGACATGTTTAACCGAAACGGATTAAATAGACTTAAAATGAAGAAATATTTAAAGTAATTCGATTTTATAAGATGACTTGCTTCCAAATAAAGCCATTGTTCCTCGAGAGGTCGAAATTGATCATATGTGATCCTTCCTCTGTTCTGGTCCACAAACTTTACCAGCACGTCAGAGACTAATTTCACGCATCTTTCTGCTGATTGAGCGGGACAAGAAAAATTATAACTGCTGGTATCTTTAATCGAACATTCTAAACTCACCAGCGTCGTTAGATCGTCAGTCGATAGACAAACCATAACAGGTGATTTCGTTAGTCTACAGTTTTGCCACTCGATTAAATCCATACAATTTTAAGCTTCAAAGTTCAAGTCTGGAATGACGAAGTGACGGATGGCACTATTCGTGTCGACAGGGCTTTGTGCTTTGGAAATTTCCTTTATGGCTGGTGTCCAGATGTCCTTTCCTCCATATGCTATCATTCTAATGAGGCTATTTTCATGATTTGCGAAAAACAGGCATTTCGTGAAATTACACGAACTATAATCTTTCATATATGATATGGAAAGTAACGGTTGTTACTAATTATAGTCCACAGAATCCGAAAAACATGATTGATTTACTTTAATTGTGAACTAACTGATGCAGTACACTTTCAGGATGTACACTTTGAGTACATCCTAAAAGTGTACTGCATCAGCCGATTGCCAAAATTAAAAAATACCAAAACACGAAGTTCTGTGGACTCGAATAGTGCAATCCGTCATTTCATCCTTCCAGACTTGAACTTTGAAGCTTAAAATTGTTTTAGTCGAAAGGCAAAACTGTAAACTAACGAAACCACCTGTTGCGGTTTATCTACCGACTGACGATCTAACAACGCTGGTGAGTTTAGAATGTTCGATTAAAGATACCAGCTGTTATAACTTTTCTATTCCCTCTTATTCAGTATAAAAACGCGTGAAATTAGTCACTGAAGTGCTGGTAAAGTTTGTGGATCAGAACAGAGTGAGGTTCACATATGATCAATTTCGGCCTCTCGGGGAACAATGGCTTTATTTGAACGCGAGTCATATTATAAGATTCATTTACATTAAATACTTCTTCATTTTAAGTTTATTTAATTCGTTTAGGTTAAACATCTCTGTATTTTAATTAATAAAATGCTAAAATATTTTGTTCATTTTATATCATTTTTGTGATTTGTGGTATATGAACTGCTGATATGCAGAAAACAGTTGTAGATGAAGCAATCGTCCAGAACAATGAATGATTACCGTTTTTATTTTCCAGTCTATGACAAATAGTTAACAAAATTTATGACATATTAATAGATATAAAGTAAATTTATTTACTTCTACACATATTATAAAAAATATAAAAATTTAGAAAAACTGAAAATTTAAAATGTTTACATTTTTTTAAAAAATATGGTCCCTTTGCGGCAGTAAAAGATATGATTTTATCATAATGACCATTTACCGGGACGTTTCTTATATCTTCATGTAGCTATTGCGTCTTATTAGAAATTGTATTAGTACGTTTGGATAATTTAAAAAATATATATAAAAAAAACATGTTTTTAGCTATCTTTTGAAACTTTGCCCCCCTTGCGGCGGTAAAAGATATTAACCGATCGGTATAATATTTTACGAATTCATTTTTTACTACAAAAGGCAACTTTTCCACTCTATTACATTTCGATTGTAAATATTTCGGTTTTTTCGACCCACCCTATTATTTATCCCGTCGACAAAAATTCTACCGCGAACTATAAGATTAAATGTCAATAATGCTTGATCGTAAATGTCACATTCACTTGACTTTTAGCAAGTTACACGTGTTTACGTCATCAAGTGATTTTTATTTCGACGTTTTATTTTTATATTTATTAATGTTATACTATTTTATTTGTTCTTTCGTTATTTAAAATAAAAATTTTGTCAATCTGTACAATTTGGCGAGTGGTTTGGCGATTTATATAATTTGCAAAGTTGGGTGACGGAATAACTACTACATTGTACCGTATTTTTTAATTATTTTCTATTATTTTCAAAAGGAAATAGCAAAAAAATAATTAATTACTATAGAACAAAATAATTTATATAAATTTAAAAAAGAAATAAAAGTAAATATACATTTATTATTAAATAAACAACAATAGCCGGGTTACCATGTCTATCAAAATAATGCCATTTGTGCGCCAATTAGGTACCCCGGTGCGTATATGACATCTTTGTCTAATATTTTTCTTTTCGTTTTGTTAAAAAAAAAAAGAGTGAAATCCATCAATTTAAATGTTTCATTTTTAAATGAAAGTTTTGTATTTAATAAAATGATAACGAAATACAAAAAAAGCATTGTTCTTAGCATAGATTTAAAGGAGGCCCAACTGTCGCCAAATTGATTTAAAATAGTAACCTTTCCTGAATTATGAAAAAAAAAAAATCTGTTATGATTAAAATTTGAGTTGCCATCATTAGAAAAAATGTATTTAAAATTAGAAAAAAAATAATATTTCGAAAACTAATTCGAATTTAAAAATTCTAATACCAGTTTTGAGATCTTGTGGATCAACACGGATTTTTGGTGTTAATTTCATCGCAAAGTATTCCATATTTTAGGAGAAATCGCCGTGAAATTAAATCAGTTGTTTAATCAGTCGATTAAAAGAATCGATACATTTCAGGCGTTTCATAAATTCGTTTCATTAGGATTTTATATATATAGGGTAGATTTAAAATAGTCAGTAGTAGATTTCTTTTTTCAAAAAGTAAAACATGGAGAAATAGTTCTCTAATGGGGTTGGGTTGGGTTGATTTTTGACGGCCAATTATCTACACGAGGGATATAGGCCCGGGGGGAGTGCTTTCCGTGGGTGTCTTTCTAAGGGAACCTAATCCGTATTAACGCATGGAAGATCCACGGCTCGAAGAAAACCACGAAAACTCCGAACGATTAGGCCGACGGGCCCGATTGGGATCGAACCCAGCACCTCCCGTCTACCAGCTTCGAGAGCAGAACCTCTCGGCCACTGGTGGGGCAGTTCTCTAATGGAATTTTGCATTAAATGAAATTTTACATTGTATTGGCAGTAACAATACAGGTTTAAGAAACTGTGTATCTGATGAGATACAAAAAAGTCTCAAACAAAATTTTACATTGTAAACAGATTATGTAACTAATAAGTTTTTCACATTTCTTAGCAATTCTGTGTTAAAATGGTTTTTTTTTTGTTTTTTTTTTGAGGGGGGGGGGGGATTATTTTCTTATTCATTCTGTCAGCTGAATAATTTTTTATTGCACATTTCAGAAATTTTGTGAAAAAAGTTACCAATTTTTTTTAAAAATTATTTACTATAAAATAACACTGTTCCGCAAAAAAAAAAAAAAAAAAAAAAAAAAAAAAAAAAAAAAATTAATTTTTCCTCCCTGCAAACTAAATATGTAAAATGTACAGATCTAATATAAGGAATTCTAAATATGTTGAGCAAATTGCTCTGGCAGTATGATGCTTTCGAGAAACTGTTTTATAATAATAACATACAGAGAAGTATTATTATATTAAGTTGTATAGCTAGGTATAATTGAAATTATGAAAAAAGTGCTTTCACAGTCTTTGATATACAATTGATAAAATATAACATGAAAATCTGGTTTATTGATGTTTGTATCGTGCATTTTTCTTTTTATATCCATCTGCCCCCCCCCCCCTTTTTGTCTCCAAATTTAGTATTTGCTATCCACTGATATATCTTCATTCCTTATGTCTCCGTAACTCTGGTAATTATATTTATACATTTATTTATAGGCAATTTACATATTATTATCTGCATTTGATGGTTTACAAAATTCCCACTTATATTTTAGCAAGTTATAAAGTTCCTTAATTTCGATCGAGCTTTGCTATCCTATGCAAAAAAAATCGTTTAAAAAGATTCAAATTTAAACGAGGAATTAGAAAACAACCTTCTCGTTTGTTTAACATTATGGAGCGGGTGTTTTCAAGTGAATGAAGAGTCCTTTTAAGGTGTGTGGAATTTATATCGAGCTTAGAAAAGGTTTATGCATAGCAGAACAAAGATTCTAGTATATTACAGCATTCTTCTGGTATAGAATTTAAAAAATAATGTTTTTATATTAAAAATCAGATAATGTGTATTATGAAAGAGTATAAAATTAATATAATTAATGTTTTTATTTTCTGAGAAAATCGTTACAAAAATGCGGATCAACAAGAAGCACTCAATTCTACAGAAAAAAATCAGCAGCGGAAAAGTCTTACGTATGTTAAAAAAAAAAAAAAAAAAAAAAATCCTCTGCCAAAAAGAATAATTCAACCAACAAATAAAGAAATATCCTGTAATTAGGCGTCGCATAAAAAAGTGGACTTGAAAAAAGTAAAAAACAAAAATAATAAAGTGACATCAGAAATCTTCTGGAACTATCGTAAAACATGGTATTTTTTATTATTATTATTATTTTTTTTTTTTTACAACTGAAGCTGCGCCAATTTAACCTGCGCTAATAAGTCTAAAGTAACTAACAGCGCGTATAATATTAAACAGTGACACAGCCAGAATATCTCACATCCTCTGAAATATGGAAACAAACGGACATTGGTCATAATTTGTATTTATAAAATTTAATTTTTACGATCTAATTTTTAGACTTTTCCTTTTCAAATTAGTTTGGAAAATTTTCTAAAAGTTTATTTGGTCTGTTATAATAATAAAAAGGTAATCAGTTTATTTGTAATTTGTTATCTCTGATAAAATATTCTCCCTTTTCCAGTGCTAAACAAATTAGCTATTCTTTGACAGAATTATTATTAACACATATAAATTAAAAAGATTTAAACCCGTAGTGACACACATTTTTCAAGATAACAATAATTTCACCATGGCCGTTATTGTTTTCTGAAAAGCGAATTCTGTATTTATAGTTGTACTTGAGAAATAGAAAGTATACGGATTTTTGTTTTTAATTCCAAAAGGTATATTGCGTATACAACCATACATCTTTCAGTACAGGCCTAAAGGAAACTATACAAATGATTAACATCAGGCTTCATTGCATGTATAATTTTCTGTATTAAAAAATTAATCCAAAACATTTCGCGTGAACAATCACAAAAAGACACAGCCCTCATTTTAACCCAAACAAATCGGAAATTGTACGCCAACCGTTGCAAATGAGGTGAGTTTGCACTATAACTAGTTTTATAACTATTCAAATCTTGATGCAATAGCTGTTGTATTCTTATGCAAAAATGCATGAATACAAAATTTATTACGATTATATACATTAAATTCTGTAATAGGGAAATAATAGGACCCCATCTTAAATAGGACTTAATCATCATGGTTCATAGAGTCATTACCTATTATGGATTGTCATTCAATTAATTGTGTATGATAGGATTTAATAGAATGAAGAAAGCTTTTATTAATATCTTTTCAAGTTTTTATTCGATTTTCATAAAATTATAAATGACCCGACAAAATTCTGCAAAGATTATATATATTAAATTCCAAACCATTCGGTTGTGCAGTTTTTGCGCTGTTGTATGCGGGCAGACGGACGGACCAGATAACGACTATAGGTGCTACCTATTCAAATAATTACGAACACACTTAAAAAGCTGGGAAGGCGTCATGGTGTCCATATGCTATCATGGTCCTCCATATGCTATCATTCTAATGAGGCTATTTTCATGATTTGCGAAAAACAGGCATTTCGTGAAATTACACGAACTATAATCTTTCATATATGATATGGAAAGTAACGGTTGTTACTAATTATAGTCCACAGAATCCGAAAAACATGATTGATTTACTTTAATTGTGAACTAACTGATGCAGTACACTTTCAGGATGTACACTTTGAGTACATCCTAAAAGTGTACTGCATCAGCCGATTGCCAAAATTAAAAAATACCAAAACACGAAGTTCTGTGGACTCGAATAGTGCAATCCGTCATTTCATCCTTCCAGACTTGAACTTTGAAGCTTAAAATTGTTTTAGTCGAAAGGCAAAACTGTAAACTAACGAAACCACCTGTTGCGGTTTATCTACCGACTGACGATCTAACAACGCTGGTGAGTTTAGAATGTTCGATTAAAGATACCAGCTGTTATAACTTTTCTATTCCCTCTTATTCAGTATAAAAACGCGTGAAATTAGTCACTGAAGTGCTGGTAAAGTTTGTGGATCAGAACAGAGTGAGGTTCACATATGATCAATTTCGGCCTCTCGGGGAACAATGGCTTTATTTGAACGCGAGTCATATTATAAGATTCATTTACATTAAATACTTCTTCATTTTAAGTTTATTTAATTCGTTTAGGTTAAACATCTCTGTATTTTAATTAATAAAATGCTAAAATATTTTGTTCATTTTATATCATTTTTGTGATTTGTGGTATATGAACTGCTGATATGCAGAAAACAGTTGTAGATGAAGCAATCGTCCAGAACAATGAATGATTACCGTTTTTATTTTCCAGTCTATGACAAATAGTTAACAAAATTTATGACATATTAATAGATATAAAGTAAATTTATTTACTTCTACACATATTATAAAAAATATAAAAATTTAGAAAAACTGAAAATTTAAAATGTTTACATTTTTTTAAAAAATATGGTCCCTTTGCGGCAGTAAAAGATATGATTTTATCATAATGACCATTTACCGGGACGTTTCTTATATCTTCATGTAGCTATTGCGTCTTATTAGAAATTGTATTAGTACGTTTGGATAATTTAAAAAATATATATAAAAAAAACATGTTTTTAGCTATCTTTTGAAACTTTGGCCCCCTTGCGGCGGTAAAAGATATTAACCGATCGGTATAATATTTTACGAATTCATTTTTTACTACAAAAGGCAACTTTTCCACTCTATTACATTTCGATTGTAAATATTTCGGTTTTTTCGACCCACCCTATTATTTATCCCGTCGACAAAAATTCTACCGCGAACTATAAGATTAAATGTCAATAATGCTTGATCGTAAATGTCACATTCACTTGACTTTTAGCAAGTTACACGTGTTTACGTCATCAAGTGATTTTTATTTCGACGTTTTATTTTTATATTTATTAATGTTATACTATTTTATTTGTTCTTTCGTTATTTAAAATAAAAATTTTGTCAATCTGTACAATTTGGCGAGTGGTTTGGCGATTTATATAATTTGCAAAGTTGGGTGACGGAATAACTACTACATTGTACCGTATTTTTTAATTATTTTCTATTATTTTCAAAAGGAAATAGCAAAAAAATAATTAATTACTATAGAACAAAATAATTTATATAAATTTAAAAAAGAAATAAAAGTAAATATACATTTATTATTAAATAAACAACAATAGCCGGGTTACCATGTCTATCAAAATAATGCCATTTGTGCGCCAATTAGGTACCCCGGTGCGTATATGACATCTTTGTCTAATATTTTTCTTTTCGTTTTGTTAAAAAAAAAAAGAGTGAAATCCATCAATTTAAATGTTTCATTTTTAAATGAAAGTTTTGTATTTAATAAAATGATAACGAAATACAAAAAAAGCATTGTTCTTAGCATAGATTTAAAGGAGGCCCAACTGTCGCCAAATTGATTTAAAATAGTAACCTTTCCTGAATTATGAAAAAAAAAAAATCTGTTATGATTAAAATTTGAGTTGCCATCATTAGAAAAAATGTATTTAAAATTAGAAAAAAAATAATATTTCGAAAACTAATTCGAATTTAAAAATTCTAATACCAGTTTTGAGATCTTGTGGATCAACACGGATTTTTGGTGTTAATTTCATCGCAAAGTATTCCATATTTTAGGAGAAATCGCCGTGAAATTAAATCAGTTGTTTAATCAGTCGATTAAAAGAATCGATACATTTCAGGCGTTTCATAAATTCGTTTCATTAGGATTTTATATATATAGGGTAGATTTAAAATAGTCAGTAGTAGATTTCTTTTTTCAAAAAGTAAAACATGGAGAAATAGTTCTCTAATGGGGTTGGGTTGGGTTGATTTTTGACGGCCAATTATCTACACGAGGGATATAGGCCCGGGGGGAGTGCTTTCCGTGGGGGTCTTTCTAAGGGAACCTAATCCGTATTAACGCATGGAAGATCCACGGCTCGAAGAAAACCACGAAAACTCCGAACGATTAGGCCGACGGGCCCGATTGGGATCGAACCCAGCACCTCCCGTCTACCAGCTTCGAGAGCAGAACCTCTCGGCCACTGGTGGGGCAGTTCTCTAATGGAATTTTGCATTAAATGAAATTTTACATTGTATTGGCAGTAACAATACAGGTTTAAGAAACTGTGTATCTGATGAGATACAAAAAAGTCTCAAACAAAATTTTACATTGTAAACAGATTATGTAACTAATAAGTTTTTCACATTTCTTAGCAATTCTGTGTTAAAATGGTTTTTTTTTTGTTTTTTTTTTGAGGGGGGGGGGGATTATTTTCTTATTCATTCTGTCAGCTGAATAATTTTTTATTGCACATTTCAGAAATTTTGTGAAAAAAGTTACCAATTTTTTTTAAAAATTATTTACTATAAAATAACACTGTTCCGCAAAAAAAAAAAAAAAAAAAAAATTATTTTTCCTCCCTGCAAACTAAATATGTAAAATGTACAGATCTAATATAAGGAATTCTAAATATGTTGAGCAAATTGCTCTGGCAGTATGATGCTTTCGAGAAACTGTTTTATAATAATAACATACAGAGAAGTATTATTATATTAAGTTGTATAGCTAGGTATAATTGAAATTATGAAAAAAGTGCTTTCACAGTCTTTGATATACAATTGATAAAATATAACATGAAAATCTGGTTTATTGATGTTTGTATCGTGCATTTTTCTTTTTATATCCATCTGCCCCCCCCCCCCCTTTTTGTCTCCAAATTTAGTATTTGCTATCCACTGATATATCTTCATTCCTTATGTCTCCGTAACTCTGGTAATTATATTTATACATTTATTTACAGGCAATTTACATATTATTATCTGCATTTGATGGTTTACAAAATTCCCACTTATATTTTAGCAAGTTATAAAGTTCCTTAATTTCGATCGAGCTTTGCTATCCTATGCAAAAAAAATCGTTTAAAAAGATTCAAATTTAAACGAGGAATTAGAAAACAACCTTCTCGTTTGTTTAACATTATGGAGCGGGTGTTTTCAAGTGAATGAAGAGTCCTTTTAAGGTGTGTGGAATTTATATCGAGCTTAGAAAAGGTTTATGCATAGCAGAACAAAGATTCTAGTATATTACAGCATTCTTCTGGTATAGAATTTAAAAAATAATGTTTTTATATTAAAAATCAGATAATGTGTATTATGAAAGAGTATAAAATTAATATAATTAATGTTTTTATTTTCTGAGAAAATCGTTACAAAAATGCGGATCAACAAGAAGCACTCAATTCTACAGAAAAAAATCAGCAGCGGAAAAGTCTTACGTATGTTAAAAAAAAAAAAAAAAAAATCCTCTGCCAAAAAGAATAATTCAACCAACAAATAAAGAAATATCCTGTAATTAGGCGTCGCATAAAAAAGTGGACTTGAAAAAAGTAAAAAACAAAAATAATAAAGTGACATCAGAAATCTTCTGGAACTATCGTAAAACATGGTATTTTTTATTATTATTATTATTTTTTTTTTTTTACAACTGAAGCTGCGCCAATTTAACCTGCGCTAATAAGTCTAAAGTAACTAACAGCGCGTATAATATTAAACAGTGACACAGCCAGAATATCTCACATCCTCTGAAATATGGAAACAAACGGACATTGGTCATAATTTGTATTTATAAAATTTAATTTTTACGATCTAATTTTTAGACTTTTCCTTTTCAAATTAGTTTGGAAAATTTTCTAAAAGTTTATTTGGTCTGTTATAATAATAAAAAGGTAATCAGTTTATTTGTAATTTGTTATCTCTGATAAAATATTCTCCCTTTTCCAGTGCTAAACAAATTAGCTATTCTTTGACAGAATTATTATTAACACATATAAATTAAAAAGATTTAAACCCGTAGTGACACACATTTTTCAAGATAACAATAATTTCACCATGGCCGTTATTGTTTTCTGAAAAGCGAATTCTGTATTTATAGTTGTACTTGAGAAATAGAAAGTATACGGATTTTTGTTTTTAATTCCAAAAGGTATATTGCGTATACAACCATACATCTTTCAGTACAGGCCTAAAGGAAACTATACAAATGATTAACATCAGGCTTCATTGCATGTATAATTTTCTGTATTAAAAAATTAATCCAAAACATTTCGCGTGAACAATCACAAAAAGACACAGCCCTCATTTTAACCCAAACAAATCGGAAATTGTACGCCAACCGTTGCAAATGAGGTGAGTTTGCACTATAACTAGTTTTATAACTATTCAAATCTTGATGCAATAGCTGTTGTATTCTTATGCAAAAATGCATGAATACAAAATTTATTACGATTATATACATTAAATTCTGTAATAGGGAAATAATAGGACCCCATCTTAAATAGGACTTAATCATCATGGTTCATAGAGTCATTACCTATTATGGATTGTCATTCAATTAATTGTGTATGATAGGATTTAATAGAATGAAGAAAGCTTTTATTAATATCTTTTCAAGTTTTTATTCGATTTTCATAAAATTATAAATGACCCGACAAAATTCTGCAAAGATTATATATATTAAATTCCAAACCATTCGGTTGTGCAGTTTTTGCGCTGTTGTATGCGGGCAGACGGACGGACCAGATAACGACTATAGGTGCTACCTATTCAAATAATTACGAACACACTTAAAAAGCTGGGAAGGCGTCATGGTGTGTATAGGTATGTCCTTTCTCTTAAATGAATCTTATTTTGCCGATCAAAAAAAAAAATATATATATATATATATATATATGTATGTATCTTACTGTCAGGCAAACTTTTCAACACATTGTCAATGAGGTGTAAATACTGCACCAGAAGGAATTTTAGTTATCATCTATACTCCTATTATAAAGAGGGAAAAATTGTTTATTTGTCGGAGATAAGCTCTGGAACTACCGAACCGATTCCAAAAGTAATGGTATCAAAATGATGGTGTTAGTCCAACTTAGAACATAGGCTATATCTTATGTCGGTGCCACTACCCCAAAGGGGGTGTAGGAGCAAATAACGTTCTAAAAATGCGATTTTAGCGTTACTGAAGGGCCTAGAAATATGAAATTTTGAATATTAGTTACTTATAAGATATAAATGATATCTAAGAACAGTTCTTAAACAATTCGAAATTTAAAAGGGGTGAAAACGCACAAAAAGTGCTCTAAAAAACGTTCTAAATGGTAGTTTCTACACAATCTCAGGAAATACCAAACCGATTTAAAAAGTATTGGTGTCAAAATGACGGTGACAACGCTTGCTCCAAGATAGGCTATGTTTTATGTCGGTGCCACTACCCCAAAGGGGGCATAGGAGCAAAAAACATTCTAAAAATGCGATTTATGTGTTACTGAAGGGCCTAGAAATATGAAATTTGAAGTATCAGCTACTTATTAGATATAAAGGATTTCTAAGAACAGTTCTTAAACAATTCGAAATTTAAAAGGGGAGAAAATGCGCAAAAAGCGTTGTAAAAAACGTTCTAAATTGCAATTTCTATGCAATCTCAGGAAATACTGAACCGATTTCAAATATAATGGTGTTAAAATGATGGTGACAACCGTTACTCCAACATAGGCTATGCTTTATGTTGGTGCCACTAACCCAAAGGGGGTGCAGGAGAAAAACGCTCTAAATTGCTGTTTTTGCGTTACGAAAGGGCCTAGAATCGTGAAATTTGGAATGGTAGTTAGTTATAAGATGTCAATGATCTCTAAGGACATTTCCTAAAAAATCGAAATATAAAAGGGGGTCAAAATGCGCAAAAAGCGCTATAAAAAAAACTTTCTAAATTGCGATTTCTACGCAATCTCAGGAAGTACTGAACCGATTTCAAATATAATGGTGTAAAAATGATTGTGACAGATTTTGCTCCAAGATAGGCTATATTTTATATCTGTTTCCACTACCCCAGAGGAGATGCAGGAGCAAAATGCGCGAAAAGCGTTCTAAAAACATTCTAGATGCCGATTTGTCGGCAATATCTCCGGAAGAATGAATCTGATTTCAAACGTAATGGTAGGAAATTGATGCTGACAGGCTCTGCTCTAACATAGACGCTATTTTATGTCGGTATCACTATCACCAAGACATTGCAGGAGCAAAAAAGCGTTCTAAATTTCGATTTTTGTGATCGGTAGGGTCTAGCAACTCAAAATTAGGCAAGGCGCATATTTATTAACTATAAATGATATTTAAGAACAGTTTCGAAAAAATTGGAAATTTAAAAAGCGGTGAAAATGCGCGAAAAGCGTCCTAAAAACGTTCTAAATTGCGATTTCTACTCAATCTAAGGAAATACCAAAGCTATTTCAAAAGTAATGGATGCAAATCAATGGTGACAGTCCCTGCTATAACATAGGTTATATTTTATGTTGCTGTCACTACCATCTGAGGGGTGCAAAAGCAAAACATGTTCTAATTTGCATTTTTTGCACAACTGAGGGGTCTAACACTTTGAAGTATTGCATGGTATTTACTTACAAGATGCAACTGCTTTCTAAGAACAGTCGAAAGAAAATTCCAAATTTTAAAAAAATGAAGTGAGTGAAAAGCGGTATAAATTACAATTTTTAACCAAACTTATAAATTACCAAACCGATTAAAAAAATAATGATGACAAATTTTGGTGATAGAACCTGCTCAAACATAAGCTATATTTTATGTCTGTTCCATTACCACCAGAGGGTTGCAGGAGCTAAAAACTTTCTAAATTGCGATTTCTGTGATACTGAAAAGGCTAGAAACTTTAAATATGACATGGTAGTTACTTATAAAATATAAATGCCCTCGAAGGAACGTCGAAAATAAATTCGAATTAAAAAGGGGTGAAGCGAAGGGGAGGTGCGAAAAGCATTCTAAAAAAGTTCTAAATTACAATTCTATGCAATTTCAGGGAATATAAACCGATTATAAAAGTAATAGTTGCGAATCAGTGGTAACAGTCTCTGATCCTACACAGGCTATATTTTATGCCGGTGATTCTACCACCTGGGGTTCACAGGAACAACAAACGTTCTAAAGAAGGGCTTTAAAAGCTTTTTAAATTACGTTTCTGTGGAATATTAGGAAATAACAAACCGATTTCAAAATTAATGTTGGCAAATTAATGGTGACAGTTCCTGTTTCAACATAGCCGTTTATGTTGAAAGAGGTGGTAGGACTTGGAATTCGACATGATGGTTAATTTTAAGATGTAAGAAGATGGTTTCTAAAAAATTCAAAACTTCAAATGAATACTGAAATGAGCGTATTAATTGAGCATAAAAGTTTCAAAATATTTTCTAAATTATCATTTATTTAGTTTTATTTCATTTTATTAATTTAAGTCTCATTTCTGCCTAATACAGTGTAATAATGATGTTTAGTCAAACTGTGTTTTAAATAGTAATTTTTAAATTATTCCTAAAAGTAATAAAATAATAAAATAAAATATTACCTTTTAATAAAATAAAATATTACCTTTTAATAAAATAAAAATTTAGCAAGTACCTTTTGATAAAAATTAGACACATAAATATCACTTGGCATATTTCAAATATTACGCGAGCAAAGCCGCGGGGTTTGCTAGTATATATTATAAAGCAGTAAGCTCAAAAAGTTCCGCCCGAATGATTTCAAAAATTACCCGGTGAATTTTTTGAAAAATTGTATAATTCGATGGAGAATATTCCCCCGGTGGTTTATGATTCAAATATACAGGGATAACTATGATTTTTGGTAGTAAATTCCGTATTTTATTGATATTTTGAAGGAAAGGGTTGCCAGTGATTATATTTTGGCGAAAATTTTGTTGATTAGAGAATTAAAATGGCTATATCCGTTAGACAATCACCTCGCAAATAAATGAAAAAAATACTGATATTTAATTTAAAAAGACAACAAAAAAAGTTTTAATAAGACATAATATTATAAAATATATACATAATTGGTACAGATGTCATATTCGCCCCATATTGGCGCGATTTTTTTCGGTTGCCAATTTGGCGAAAACATCAACAGCATAAACAACATAATCCGGGTTACCACATCAAGCAAAATAACGACACTTTGGCGCAAGTTAAGTACCCTTTGCCTATATGATTTGGCTTCAGAAAAAAATCGCGCCAATATGGAGCGAATATGACATCTGTTCCACATAATTTTTAATTTAAACATGAAATAAATATTTGTAGTGCTTAAAATATAATTTATTGTGAAATTTTACAATTGATACAATATTTGGCGAATTATCGCCTGCCTTACGTTAAAAAAAGAATCTGAAAATTTGATTAGACTAATTTTGAATTACATTTTTTTTATTTTATTTTTTTATTTAACTATTTAATCCACGTAATGTGATTTACAGGAGAAACAATTCGATTATAAATTATATAGATATCAGTTAATATTTTAAAAATGGGATCAAATATTTAAATTTTAGTTTGAATTTCTGCCACACAGACATATTGTAAAATCCTTTCAGGCTTAGATGCTGTATATTCAAGCGGACGCCATCTTGGATGTTTTGAGATTTCTTTGCGATATTTTGTTGACGATGTTTTACATTTTATTTTCGTTAAGCTTTTCATGCACATAAATCGCTGCTTGGCGACATTTATTACTTGGCGGAAAAGGGGTTATTAAGCCTAGAAAAAATCCCAGATGGCCGCCGCGGATATGACATCTGTTCCCAATTTCATACTTTTTAAAAAGTTTTTCGCCGTAATTACGGAAGCATGTGACTTTTATAGACTCCAACTCAGACCAATGAATATTATCCTTTTTTTTTTTTTTTTTGAAAGTATTATTGTTTCTTTGGCCATAACGCCAATTTTACGTGCAGGAAAATTCACAGTTTCAAAATTTAGGGACTGAAAATTATTCTTAAGGAAATTTATGCAATCACGTGTTATTACTATAAAAAAAAAATCTACACAGATGTCATATACGTACCAATTTGGCGAAAACATCAACAGCATAAACAACAACATCCGCGTTACCATTTCAAGCAAAATAACGATACGTTGGCGCCAGTTAAGTACCCGTTGCGTATATAACATTGGCGTCAGAAAAAAATCGTGTCATGACAATATGACAACTGTGCCAAAAATTCAACATTTTGAATTAAAAATTACTTGCTGAAAAAAAAATGCAAATCGTTTTAAATTCGTTATTTCTTCATATTTTCCGCTCTGTTAGGCAATATTTTAAAAGATATTGGACTAATCTTAGATATTTAAAAGCACATAAATTAACTTCTGAATTCCAGTTTTATATTATTATTATTATTTATTAATTGTTTATTTTTATTATAATTATTTATTTTATAGTCTTCGCTAATCAAGTCACCGCCAAATGGCATATTTACTATATTATTTGAAGTTTTGGTTGCACAGATACGCTTCATGGTACCTAATGGGCTCCAAATTTGCGTTATTTTGCCTCACATGGTAACCCGGCTACTGTTGCTTATTTATTAATAAATTGTTTATTTACTTTTATTTTCTTTTTTACAATTATATAAAATGTTTTGTTCTATAGATAATAATTAGAAAATTTTTTTATTTATTGGGTACTACTTAGTTATCCATCGACCAATTTCGCCAAATTATATAAATCGCCAAACCACTCGCCAAATTATACAAATTGAGATTTTTTTTTAAAATAATGAAAGAACAAATAAATTAGTATAACATTAATAAAAATACAAATAAAACGTCTAAATAAAAATCACTTGATGATGCAAACACGTGTAACTTGCTTAAAGTCAAGTGAACGTGACATGTACGATCAACCATTATTGGCATTTAATCTTATAGTTTGGCGATAGATTTTTGGTCGACGGGATAACTAAGTAGTACCATTTATTGTTATGTCCTTTTAAAATAATAGAAAATAATTTAAATATATATATATATATATATATATATGTAACTGGTATTCGAAAACGATGTTTTCGCCAAATGGGCGTGAAAAAAATTACACCAAATCCGGTACGTATATGATATCTGTGTCTAACAGTCATTTACATTATTGTGATTACTTAGTATCAGAAAACAGATTGAAGAGTATTTGGTATATTTTTACTATATGGGCTTTGGCGAGATAGAGAAAATGGCCTTGGTGAGTGAAGTGAATTTTATGTATATTTACTGGCAACCTATTTACTTTTCATGTACATATAAGCATTTTTTTTTCAATATTTATGATATTTATATATTACAAAAAAGAGCTATTATCTACTTTTAAATACGAATAGAAATAATTTGTGGTTCTACTTGATTATCCCGTCGACCAAAAAAATATCACCAAACTATAAAATTAAATGCCAATAATGGGTGATCGTAAATGTCAAATTTACTTGACGTTAAACACTTTACACGTAGTATTTGTTACATCATCAAGTGATTTTTATTTCGACGTTTTATTTTTATTAATGTTTTACTAATTCATTTTTTTCTTTCGTTATTTATTTTTATTAATGTTTTACTAATTCATTTTTTCTTTCGTTATTTAAAATGAAAATTATGTCATTTGCGTAATTGGGCTAATAGTTTGGCGATTTGTATAATTTGGCGAAATTGGTCGACGGGATAATCAAGTAGTACCTAATTTGTAATTAATAATAATAATAATAATATAAATATATAAATAAATTGCTATACATACATATGTATATATGTCTTACAAGGGAAACTGGCAGAAGTAATTGTAAAAATGAATAAACTTTTGCGTTGCATTCTATTCGTTTATTACCCTGACACCAAACAAAGCGATTTTAAGTTAAAAATGCAGAAGAGTGACATAATCCCGAACAACGCTCACAATAATAGTGTTTTTTAAGTGTATGAGCACATTTGAAAGTAGAGTTTTATATTTAAATGTAAATTATATAAAAAGCAGTTAACATTATGATTTTTGAGTAAAATACTTGGTACAGATGTCATATTCGCCCCATATTGGCGCGATTTTTTTCGGTTGCCAATTTGGCGAAAACATCAACAGCATAAACAACATAATCCGGGTTACCACATCAAGCAAAATAACGACACTTTGGCGCAAGTTAAGTACCATTTGCCTATATGATTTGGCGTCAGAAAAAAATCGCGCCAATATGGGGCGAATATGACATCTGTTTCAAATACTTAAATTTTAGGTTAAATGTGTGCCCCCCACCTCCCCCCATCTCTCATCAAAATATTTTTCAACATGCTTTACTGTAAAAACACGCCGGTTTGTTGCCGTATTGTCCTATTGGTTTGTTGTCCTTTTGTCCTATTGGTTTGCGATCTATGTTTTTGATTCTATTTACTCTGCTGGAATAGACATATGGAATACAGTAGCAGACCTGTAAGAAGAGGAAGTTTATTAAAAAATATAATGTAACATGTAATGAGATTGAATTTAAGCTACCAGAACCACATATAGCGCAAGTTGAGATGCTGGAAGTTCAAGAACAAACAAATGAAAATGAACAATCCGAACGTTCTTAAAGTTCAAAATTCAATCTGTGCAATCATTGTAAAATGCTCTCTAATTTAACAGTGTGATGACTAAAGAATATTTTAATTCCGGTTGCCATAACTGTCTCATTTCCGTACCAAACTCTACTTTAAATGATCAACAGAAAGAGTTGTTTCTTAATTGCCCAAATTTTGTCCAAGGCATAAGATAGTATAATATCTCAATGAAGTTCGCATCGTTTTCAGCAAGGAAATTGCGGAAGGACATTCCAGGTGATGGTCTTTATTGCTTTAAAATAGAAGGTTAAATTCACAATTTCGTTTGATTCAAGATTCGTTTGGAAAAATGGACCAACGCAGCGGGTATAGTCTGCTAATATTAAATAAGGACATGTGGCAGCCGCAGAAAGGCAAGGGAGAAAATTCTTCGTTCGGAATGGCAGCTGGCCAGAGCCGTTGTCATAGCAGCGCAGACGAAAAAGTTTACATTGCGTTTTTGTGTGTTCGAATACGATGAGTGTCAGAATCGACGTTTATCAATGTTCTACGAATAAAGGTAGTAAAGTGTTTTTAAGTGAGTGATTATATTATACGAGCGACTCACCACAATGGTGACCATGGACTGTTCTTATATAGAGCATCAGCCTTCCTAGATGAGTTGGAATGTTATCCGATCATCTTCATCTTTCAAAGAATACATCGTTCTACAGCGGCTCGATGGAAAGCAGATAAGTTCTTCTGAGTCATTTTCCTGATATTTTTTCTATTAGTTTATTAGAAAAATTTAACTCGCGAATTTATTTTGGTTTGATTGTACTATTTTATATATTTATTACCATAAATCATGTCTAGTGTCGATGCTGTTCAAATTCCATTATATAACAGATCAGATCCTGCGCTATGGTTTGTGATGTGCGAAAGCACATTTGCTTTAGCTACCCCCAAAGCAATATCAGAATCTGTTACAAAATATAATTATATAGTTTCGCATCTTCCACCCGATGTTGCATCAATCATTCGTGATATTTTAATGCAACCAGATGCTACTGACCCTTATGGTGTCTTAAAAAAGGAATTAATTGCGCGCTCAGGTGAATCATCCCAGCAAGAGATACGACAGCTCTTGTCTGGAGAAGAACTAGGAAATCGGAAACCTTCAGATTTATTACGTAGTATGAAACGTCGCGCGGAATCCCTAAATGTTCCAGACAATTTAATGTTAGAATTGTTTTTGCAACGATTACCAAATTCTGTTCAGACAATTTTAGCGGCTGTTTCTGAATTAACCCTTGATAAAGCAGCGGAAATTTCAGATCGTATTTCAGAAGTTACCCCTTCCCCAGCTTCTGCAATTGCCGTGTCCTGCTCGAATGAACAGGCGATAGAGGGTAAATTATTGAAAGAAATCGAAAAATTAAATAAGCGCATCGATCAGCTTGCTGTTTCACGTGGTCGGTCCCCATACCGCAGAAACTGGAGTAAACCTCGAGGGCGAAGTAATAGTGATAATCGGGATTCAAGTATCTGTTGGTATCATAGACGATTTGGAAAAAATGTAGGGAAGAAAAATGCATAAAGCCGTGTTCTTGGGCGGGAAACGAAACCAGCAAAGAGTAGAGGCGACTTATTCTTTGCCTCAACAGTCACGTCGCCTGTTCATTAGAGACCGGACTACAAATGTTTCTTTTCTGGTCGACACCGGTTCGGACGTGTCAATCCTTCCTGCCAACAATGTACAAAAACGGAATCCACCCGTACAAACGCTTTTGGCTGCTAATTCTTCCCCTATAAATGTTTATGGTCAACAAACCCTTTCTCTAGATTTTAAGTTAAGACGAAAATTTAATTGGACTTTTCTAGTGGCAAATGTTAGTACACCAATTTTGGGAGCAGATTTTCTCCATAATTTCGAATTGGTTCCAGATCTCCGCCACAAATGTCTAAGAGATTTAAAAACAAAATTTGAAACAACAGGTCACATGAAATGTGCATTAATTCATTCAGTAAAAACAATCAATATTGATAATATATATAATGAACTTCTTAAACAATTCCCATCTATTACAAAATTACCAGATCCCAATCAGCCTGTCAAACACAACACAATGCATTTTATTTCAACAAAAGGACCTCCTGTTGTGGCAAAACCCCGCAGGTTGGCTCCGGATCGCCTGAAAATTGCTAAAACAGAATTTCAAAATATGATACAACTCGGACATTTAAGACCTTCACGTAGCAACTATGCATCACCTTTGCACATGGTTCCAAAAAAGGGAACTTTGGAATGGAGACCTGTAGGTGATTATCGTGCCTTGAATGCGCAAACCAAAAAAGACAGATACCCGATACCATGTATAGCTGATTTTACTGCTAATTTACGTGACACTAAAATTTTTAGTCGACTTGACCTCATCAAAGCATATCATCAAATACCAATCAATCCTGATGATATTCCCAAAACAGCGATATGCACACCTTTTGGATTGTTCGAAAGCACACGCATGCAATTTGGCTTATGCAATGCATCTGCAACATTTCAGAGATTCATAGATGAGGTAATACGTGATTTACCAGGCGTCTATGCTTTCGTCGATGATATACTCATAGCCTCTAAAAATGCCGAGGAGCATTATCATCATTTAAAAGCACTATTTTCCAAATTAGCAGAATATGGTTTGTGCATAAATGTATCCAAGTGCACATTTGGTAAACCTACCATTGATTTCTTAGGATTTCGAATATCTGAACATGGTATTCAACCACTTCCAGATAAAGTTAAATGCATAATCGATTTTCCGCAGCCCACAACCTTATCTCAACTTCGAAGATTTTTGGGTATGTTTAATTTTTATAGGTCTTTCATATATCAAGCTGCACACATACTTGCGCCTTTAGTGAAATTGTTAGAAGGCCATACAAACAAAAAGAAATCTCGTTCCCGTGTTCCTAAAACAGAACCCCTTAATTGGAAAGAAGATGCTGAAAAAGCTTTCGTAGCTGCCAAAAATGCAATATCTCAGGCTGCTCTTTTACGGCACCCTATTCCAGGCGCTCAGTTGAGTATATGGGTTGACGCCTCAGATTTTGCGATCGGCGGCACCCTTATGCAGTTTTATCAGGAACGTTATGAACCTTTAGCATTTTTTTCCATGAAATTAAACAACAGTCAGCGGAATTGGTCAACATATGACCGGGAATTATTTTCTATTTATTCGGCAATAAAAAAATTTCGGCACATGCTAGAGGGGAGAATTTTTCAAATTTATACTGATCAAAAACCGCTAATTTATGCATTTAAGCAAAATCCCCATAAATGTTCGCCGCGGCAATCACGCCATTTAGATTACATTTCCCAATATTCCACTGACATTAGACATGTACCAGGTTCCGAAAACATTGTTGCAGATTGCCTCTCAAGAATTGAAGTTGATTCTATTTCAAAATCTCCAATCTTAAATTTTGAGGAATTCGCAAAAGCTCAGGAAAATGATTCAGAGCTACAGAACCTGCATAATAGTACATTGCTCAAATTGGAATTGAAACCTTGCCTCATTTCTGATTGTAGCCTACTATGTGATACTTCAACAGGTACGCCTCGACCCTTAGTTCCTAGTTTCTTTCGTCGGCTGATATATGAACATTTGCACAACCTAGCCCATCCAGGCATAGCAGCTACCACAAAACTAATTTGTTCCAGATACGTATGGCCAAATATGAAACGAGACATCAAAAACTGGGTTCGTGGCTGTGAAAAGTGTCAAAGATCAAAAATACAGAGGCACACCAAAGCACCTCTTGGCACGTTCTCTCTTCCTGATGCACGTTTTTCCCAAATACATATAGATATCGTAGGTCCCTTGCCTCCATCTGACGGTTTCAGCTATCTTTTAACGATGATTGACCGATTTAGCAGATGGCCAGAAGCCGTACCTATATCTGATACACAAGCTAAAACAATTTGTAGTGCCATATTAAAGCATTGGATATCAAGATTTGGTTGCCCTTCGCTCATAACCACGGATCAAGGCCCACAAATGCGATCAGCAATATTTGATGAATTTACGAAAATGATGGGAACACAGAAGATCCGCACAACGGCATATCATCCGATATCGAATGGCATTATCGAAAGATTTCATCGACATTTAAAGTCATCCATCAAAGCTCACGAAACCAGTAGGTGGACTGAAATATTACCGATAGTTTTACTAGGCATTCGCACAGCAGTGAAGGAAGATGTACAAGCTTCTTGCGCTGAGCTTGTCTACGGCACTACGTTGAGATTGCCCTGTGATATGCTGGATGAATACAAGATCCGACCTTTCAACGATAACTTCGTCACGCAACTACGAAACACCATGCGGCAGTTAAGTCCAGTTGCTACATCATCTCACTGCCAAGAGAAGTTCTATATACACCCTTCTTTGACATCTTGTTCACACATCTTTCTAAGAGTGGATCATGTACAACCTCCATTGTGTCAACCATATACTGGTCCTCACAAAGTCCTAAGTAGAACTGGGAAAACTATAACAATCGAGCTTAATGGTCGTAAGTCTACGGTATCAATAGATCGAGTGAAGCCAGCTCATTTGATTTCTACTTCAGACTTGTCCACGAAAACTGTTCCAGAGAACTCTAAATTAAAACTCTCTCTTAAAGCGGACAGTAACCCTGACCAAACAAAAACTGTCACACGTTCGGGCAGACATGTCCATTTTCCTAAAAAACTGGCATCTTATATTACTTACTGAAATTGTTGATAAATTGTTCATTTTGCATACTACACATTATGCCTATATTTTGTTATATATTGCAATTTTATTTCATGTAAATATCCTTGTAATTTTTCTCCACAAGCGTGGATTCTGACACAGATAGTCAAAAAAAAAAAAAAAAAAAAAAAAAAAAAAAAAAAAAAAAAAATAGTATACACTTGTATATCGTTTCTTCGGTACCCTACGTCACTGGGGGGATACTCTGTGGCAGCCGCAGAAAGGCAAGGGAGAAAATTCTTCGTTCGGAATGGCAGCTGGCCAGAGCCGTTGTCATAGCAGCGCAGACGAAAAAGTTTACATTGCGTTTTTGTGTGTTCGAATACGATGAGTGTCAGAATCGACGCTTATCAATGTTCTACGAATAAAGGTAGTAAAGTGTTTTTAAGTGAGTGATTATATTATACGAGCGACTCACCACAGACACAATCTTCTTAATGGCACACAAAACACGAACTTTAATAAGCTAAAAGTTAATTTCGAAGTTTCTAGCTGTTTCTAAAGCCGTCTTCAGGAAAATATGATGGTAAAAAGGCTCAAAGTTCAGAGACGAAAGCTTCTTGTGCAAGAGATAATTAGTGGAAACATGACCAGTGATTTGAATACAAAAATGTTGCGTTGCCATCTAGTGAAAATAAATAATTATTAATGAACTGAGATCAAATGAATCAAAAAGGTCGATTTAAGAAACCACGAGTACCGCCATCTACACATGAAGGACAAAACCACGTTCAACTGAGTTTTCATTCAACATTTGGCAACATAATACAAGTTTAAGCTGAAATATTGTAATTAGATGTAGAATTATGACTTTATGATATTAAGCCAGTTTTTTGGGGATATTATAGGATAAATTATCGTTACAAGGTTTCTCTTCACGTGCAATGATTTCAACTGATTGTCTAATTTTACTTTTAAAGGGGTTATTGCGCGGAACTATAATTTTTGCTTCAGCAAAGTTAATATGGCAAACTTCATTAGCTAAGTAGAACCTATTTAGAGCTTTATTCTGTTTACGATGTTTAATGTCTCTGCGAGGCTCCATAATCCTTACTGGTAACTTACGTTTTGTCATGCCGATGTAGACTTTTTCAACATTATTAGATAAAGTGATAGGGATTTCATATATAGCAGATATTTGATCCATTAGGATGCTATCGATCTTATTACTGACGATATCAATGAGCTAAGGAGGTGGAATAGCGACCATCTTTATCTTATATTTCTGTATGATCTTTTTTAGCTTTTCGAATATAGTGAAATTTTCTGTAGACCATAAGTTCATTATTATCCTGTCATTGACCTGAAGGAGGTGGAGCGTTGTACTTCTGAATTATCTTATCTATATATTTGATGGAAAACCATGATCAAATGCTATGTCAACTCAAAGTATTCCAATAATGTAAAAGTTATTTTTACTTAATACTTAATAAAGGTAATCGCTTACCCTTTCTGTTATGTTGAACTGAATCTAGGTTCGCCGGGATGGCCGAGCATTATTCTACTTATAAAACTGCACTAATTTAATACATTTACATCACTTTATTCAAACAATCACAATGACAAACACAACACATCAAAAATATACACACATTCATAACAGCCGATGGAAAAACATTATTCTTTTTCCTGACTCGCGCAAGTCCTTTCATTTCAGTTCACGGGAGATGTGACATCCTCCCACCTTGCATTCTTAGAAAAGGATGCAACCAAGGTCACATATATCAGCAAAGTCACCACTCATAGGTCTTGTCTTTTAACAGGTCTTATTACTCGACCGCATCTGGTTCTATACATTGGCTTGTCTGGACAATCTTTCTCAGTTTTTGACTAGACTGATGGTTGTGTAGAATCAGCACATCCCATGTCATGATCACTCGGGAGAGGAGGTGAAAGGTCAGATTCATCAGGAATGGATCTCTCATGTAGTAAAAATTGTTGTTCATGTTGAAATTCAAGGGGGTAAAGTCTTTTGTATGATCTTAGAATTTCACCATTCTTAGTTTTTAATTTCTTAATGGTATTTATTAATCTTCTTTCTGCTGTTTGACTTCCTTCGGGAAGTAGAGAATGTGGCTTGATCCAAGGTAATGATATTTCATATCTTCCTGCACTGTTAATTTTCAGATTACGTTGAAAATGCTCAAGCGCAGCTTCATGCATTTCCATCATATTTTGTCTTTCAACGGAATCTAGAATTCCTATACAGTCTAAACTCCACATATCGGGAAGATTAATGTCACCAGTGAGTAAAGATATGATCGAGAGATAAGATTCAGCTACTTGTGGAACTTGGGGAATTTTACCCATTAACGTCCATCCCAAATGTGTACCAACTGCAACAGGTCCACCTGGTAAATATTGAATCTTTCCATTTAATAATTTTCCTGCCACATCTGCTCCTATTAATAGGTGAATTTCTGACTCGTATGCCTGTGACATGTGATTATCACAATCAGTCAATTTAATTCCTCTTTTACTGAGATCTTTCATCCACGGTCCTTGGGGCGTCTTGGATATTTCAGCGCATATTTTATCTTGTTCTAGAACTTCGAAATTACAATTATATTTTTCATCTAAGCTAGTTAAATAAACCTTAAAACGACGATGTTTCTGTTGGGGGGATTCAAGACCGCCAAATAAAGTATGAACTACTGGAATTTCTCCTAAACTTTCATACTTTAATAATCTAACAGCTTTGGAAATTATATACGATCGCTGACTACCCGTATCTATCAAAGCTCTCATAATATGTCTTCCATTATGATTCCTTACATAGACCTGGAGTGTCTGTAACAATACCCCAGATGAACTAGAGTGACTAGTCAGTGTTTGATCTTTCGATTGTACACAATTAGAAATTTCGACAGGCTTAGGAGTTTCTACTTTAGATTCAAGTGACGAATTCGGACACATGATTGTGCAGGGAAATTTATCGCACATAAAACATTTTATTTTACTGCGACAGTTTTTACTAACGTGGCCCCTTTTAATGCATAAAAAACAACAACCAGCCCTTTTTGCACATTCACGCTTCTCCTGAATACTCATTTTCTTAGCTTTATAGCAATCTTGAGAAATATGTTTTTTCTCACAAAAAATACATTTCTTTTCATGAATTACACTTGTGTTTAAAAGCCCTGCAGCCGTTGAAATTTCGCTTTTATTTTCCGTAGAATACTGCTTATTCGCTTTCTTATGTGAACCTCTCCCACCATCAAAAGTATTTCTGGCGATTGCCAATCTTTGTTCCCCTTCAACCTCCGACTTCAAAAAGTCCATCAAACAACTTAATTTATTAATTTCTCGCCTTTCTTTATCTTTTACCAAAAGAGAACTAATATGCCGTTCCCATATTTTTAAAATTTCTGCTGGCAAACAACTCTCAACAAGAGGGTATATCATTGCGGCGTATTTATCTGAAGTGACACTTAATGTGCCCAAAGATCTTAAATACGATTCAATCTTATCGTATAATTTTACTATATTACTCTTATTATGATTTAATACCAAATTTAACAACTCCCGTACGTATACTTCAATTAAAAGTTCGTCTTTACCAAAACGAGATTTAAGACAATCAATCACTAAAGGGTAATTTTATGCTGTTGGCGGAAAACTCTCTACAAGATCACGCGCTCTAGATTTTTCTGTAGTAATTTGAATAAGATAAACAAATTTATCCTCATCCGATAATTCTGGGTCTTCATGTATCTTTTTAAAAATGGACCAGAACTTCAACCAATTTTTTACCGATCCATCAAATTTTTCTAATTCCAATTTTGGTAACCTCACAGTTTTTTTATTTACCGCTTCAATATGTGAATTACTCAATGAATTCTGCATTCGTTCAGTCTTTATTTTTAAAGTGATGTACTTATTCGTATACGAAGTTATATTATCATATTCTTTATCATAAACACTTTGATTTATTTTATCATCCTTCGAAAGTAAATCTAATGTCTCATTATCTGCAGCTTGCAGATTCTGATATTTATCGCTTAAAAGCGTAAAAGAAATTTCTATTTCTTCGAAATCAACAGGATTAGCTTTTAAAGCTTCGTCAAGCCTATTTGCAGCTTTCGTAAAACTGGTACGCAACGGAGTTCTGATTTTCGTTAAATTTTCCATCGTAATATACTACCAATAATAGTTCGATAGATCAAAAATATATAATCACGGCCTTTTATAAACCGACGTCTCTGTTAACGGGCGCCATAATGTCAACTCAAAGTATTCCAATAATGTAAAAGTTATTTTTACTTAATACTTAATAAAGGTAATCGCTTACCCTTTCTGTTATGTTGAACTGAATCTAGGTTCGCCGGGATGGCCGAGCATTATTCTACTTATAAAACTGCACTAATTTAATACATTTACTTCACTTTATTCAAACAATCACAATGACAAACACAACACATCAAAAATATACACACATTCATAACAGCCGATGGAAAAACATTATTCCTTTTCCTGACTCGCGCAAGTCCTTTCATTTCAGTTCACGGGAGATGTGACAGCTATTTTCTGTATAAAATTGATTTCTTCATTTAATTGGTCATCTGAGCAAATCATAAATGCTCTTTTAATGAATTACTGAAATTCAGAGATTTTATATTGAAAATCTCCCAAAAATCTGGCATAATATCATAAAGTCATAGTTCTACGTCAAATTACACTATTCCAGCTTAAACTTGTATTATGTTGCCAAAACTTTAATGAAAACTCAGTTCAACGTGGTTTTGTCCCTCATGTGTGGATGGCGGCACTCGTGATTTCTTAAATTGACCTTTTTGATTCATTTGATCTCAGTTCATTAATAATTATTTATTTTCACTAGATGGCAACACTAAATTTTTGTATTAAAATCAGTGGTCAAGTTCCGACTAATTATCTCTTGCACAAGAAGCTTTCGTCTATGAACTTCGAGCCTTTTTACCATCATATTTTCCTGGATACGGCTTAGAAACAGCTCGAAACGTAGAAATTAACTTTTACATAGCTATTAACTTTTACGCTTTCTTGCTACCACTAAAATTTTACAGTAAATATAGTCTTATTTAATCGTCTAAATCTCGCGATTAAACAAGGAGAAAATCTCTATTAAATTTTAGTAGTAGAAAAAAAAGCGTAAAGGTTGGCAGCTATGCTAGCGTATTAAAGTTCGTGTTTTGTGTACCATTAAGCAAGATTGTGTCTTTAGTTATTTTATTTTATGGTGCAATTGTCCAGTATGTGTTATGGAATTTTAGTTTTCAACAGGATTCTTCAGACTTACATATCACAAAATATTCTATTATAGGTTGTGTGCATTTACTTTCTATCGCCTCAGTGATGATTAACTAACTTTTTTGATTATTTTCAATGCGATGATTTTTTTGGAGCTATTTAAAAAATAAGTTCAATAACCGTAAAATGTAAATACGAGGGTGAGTCGGAAAGTAAGTTTCCCCTGGCAACTATGGACAGAGGTGTATATGAAAGACAGAAAATGTAATGAAACATTAAATATAAGACGTAACTTTATTTTTCTACATAAGTGCCAAGTGAGTTGAGACATTTGTCACACCTTTTATAAGCTTCAAAAAGCGCTCCTTGAGTTCTGCGTCATTCTGTTCCCGGTAGATATGGAGGGAAAGTGCGTTGTAAATTCTTGGTCAAAGGAGGAAGTGAGAGCAGTTGTCCGCTATGAATGGGTACGTGGAGTATTGAGAGCAAAAATCCATAACCGCCACATGGGAGTTTATGGGCCAGATGTGATGTCGAAACAAATGGTGTGGAGACGGTACCACCAGCGTCAGCAAGTGTTGGACAGACCGAGACCTGGATGGACGTGCAGGGCTACTACAGATGAAAGCAATGCTTGACTACTTCTTTGTAAGCAATGCTGAAGTCACACAAGCCGTTCAACGCTTCTTTTATATGCAGAGTGCTGTTTTTTTCCTGGAGGGCTTTATAAAGCTTATAAAGGGTATGACAAATGTCTCAACTCACTTGGCCCTTAAGTAAAAAAAAAAAAATAACGTTACGTCTTATCTTTAATGTTTCATTACATTTTTACTTTCTTCTATCTTCAATAGAAGAAAGTATTGTAATCGAAATTTTTTTCGACTTCCGGTTTTCGACGGATTTGCATGTTTTAGGGGTCAGAGATTCCAAAAAACATGTTTATAGAAAATGTCTGTCTGTCTGTGTGTCCGTCTGTCCGTCTGTCCGTCCGTCCGTCTGTCCGTCTGTCCGTCTGTCTGTCGCCATTGTACCATCAAAAAGTGTATGAAGTTATGTATAGAATTAAACCAAAATTTTACTATAAGTCTTTGGCTATGGCAAGCAGGTCCTCCCGGAATTTGGAAAAAATTCGCCGGTAGGGGGCGCTGATATAACAATTTTTGTGCGATTTTGAATATTGTACCATCCAAAAGTGTATGGAGTTATGCATAGAATTGAACCAAATTTTTAGTTTAAGTTTTTGGATATAACAAGCAGGTCCTCCCTGAATTTGGAAAAAATTCGCCGGTAGGGGGCGCTGTAAATGCGTTTTTTGTGCGATTTTGAATATTGTACCATCGAAAAGTGTATAAAGTTATGCATAGAATTGAACCAAATTTTTATTTTAAGTTTTTGGCTATGGCAAGTAGGTCCTCCCTGAATTTGGAAAAAATTCGCCGGTAGGGGGCGCTGTAATAGCGATTTTTGTGCGATTTTGAATATTGTACCGTCCAAAAGTGTATGAAGTTATGCATAGAATTAAACCAAATTTTTATTTTAAGTTTTTGGCTATGGCAAGCAGGTCCTCCCTGAATTTGGAGAAAAATCGCCGGTAGGGGGCGCTGTAATAGCGATTTTTGTGCGATTTTGAATATTGTACCGTCCAAAAGTGTATGAAGTTATGCATAGAATTAAACCAAATTTTTATTTTAAGTTTTTGGATATGGCAAGCAGGTCCTCCATGAATTTGCAAAAAATTCGCCGTTAGGGGGCGCTGTAATAGCGATTTTTGTGCGATTTTGAATATTGCACCATCGAAAAGTGTATGAAGTTATGCATAGAATTGAACCAAAAAAAAATTTTAAGTTCTTGGCTATGGCAAGGAGGTCCTCCCTTAATTTGTAAAAAAATCGCTCGTAGAGGGCGCTGTAATAGCGATTTTTGTACAATTTTTGTGCCATTTTGAATATTGTACCGCCGAAAAGTATATGAAGTTATGCATAGAATTGAACCAAATTTTATGTGTTTATTTTTGGTCATGTCACGAAGGTTCTCCCTGAATTTGGAAAAATTCTGCCGGAAGGGGGCACTATAATTGCGATGTCTGTACCATTTTCATTATTGTACCATTGAAAAGTGTATGAAGTTATCCATATAATTGAACCAAATTTTTTGTGCATGTTTCTGGCTATGGCAAACAAGTCCTCCCTGAACTTGAAAAAATTCCGAAAGAAGGGGGCGCTATAATTCCGATGTCTCTGCCATTTTCATTATTGTACCATCGAACAGCGTATAAAATTATGCATACAATTGAACCAAAATGTTTGTGCTTGTTTTTGGCTTTGGCCAACAGGTTCTCCTTGAATTTGGAAATATTGTGCGGTAAAGGGGCTCCGTGCTAGCGATTTTTGTATACTTTTCTTGATTTTTCGTAGTTCTATTGTGCATCGGCGGCTCATGCAGCGGCGGGAACACGCTTCCTGCTATGCCGGCTATTCGCAAACAGCTGATAACGACAGAATAAGGAAAAATTAATAATTTTAACAAATATCATGATATAGATTAACTCGTTTTTAGTCCGTTTAATTGACTTGAGCAGAAATTTAAGATGAAAATCAAAGTTGGTATAGTATTGAACTAATAATATTGTAGTATTAACATGTGTAACTAAGTTTTGAAATATTAGGATGCATAAGATAGAAGAAAGTTTTGGGATTGGCACATCCAACTAGTTTGTCTTTCATACACACCTCTGTCCACAGTTGCCAGGGGAAACTTATTTTTCGACTCACCCTCGTAATAAGGCTTCAAAAGGTAATAAAAGGAAAATCTCGGAAATCTATATATACTATATCACAAATTATGAATTCACGAAAATTTCATCTTCTTAAGCATTTTTCGTGAATTTTGGAAACTACATTTGAAGATTTCCACAATCATTTAATAAATTTTAGGAGGATTTTGTAAATTAAAATTAATTAAATAAATTTGAATTTATAGCGATTTTGTATAATATTTATAACTCCACCCAGAACTTTTATTGAAAATATATTTTTGGTATTTTATCGAATGAGGAAATGTACAAATATAATGCTGTTACAACAGAAATAAAGTAATATATCCTAACTATTACTTTTCCCTCACAATCTGTCAACGTCAAGAAAGCTGAAAAGAAACAAATGAAAAATAATCGTCCTTATAAAAATAATTTTTATATGTGCAAACAATTTTGCTTTTGGAACAAGATAAAGTAAAGTATCTATTACTCATTCTATCCTGTATTACTACAAATCGATGAATTAAATTTATTTTATAACAAGTTATCTTAACGGTACTTTAAAGTACCGTCCGGGCATAAAGGGTTAAACAGTCGTGAAGGTGCTTAAGTTAAACATTTTTTGCTACAGTATACATAGTGAAAATCGATTGTAAATATCAAGTATAAATAAAACTTTATAACTGTTTGAAGAAAGTACTTTTGAAACAACCTGTATTTCAAACACATCCCTTTCTACAAACAATGTACAAATAATTACAAATTTTGATGTTCAAAGCAGGTTTTCAGTGCTACATCTTTTAAGAAAATTTTAGAAGCTATTATGAATAATAATATATGTTGTTATTTAAGTGTACGTATTTGATTCCTATATGAGTATTAATAGTTTCATTTTAATATCCTGCGTAAAAAAGAAAATGTAACTTTGGCATACTTCTTTCTTAACATTTTGAACTTGTTAGATAAATCAATTTGCCTGTTCTTCAACGAAAAGAACTTTGCTGTAAAAACAACTTAGAGTCAGATAAAAATCGAAATTCTTTCCTAATTCACCTGAATTGTCTTTCTTTATATCAATTTGCAACTTTCAGTGACTTGTTATATAAGGACTATTCTCTGCAGACAATCAATGGAAATAGATGTGAACTTTTTCCCAAGTAATTTAGACAAATGTACTTTGATTCAATTTCTTTGTTCCATTTTTTCTCATTAATTTGACTTAAGTAAAAGTCGTCGAATGGACCATTCGAATAATAATCATGGAAAATTTATTTTCAATGTGCAGACTTATGCGAGTTACTTCGCATTTCTAATATAACAATGCATAAAGTGATTTTGTTATTAATAGGATGTAACAGTATATTAATTTTTTAAGGATGTTTAAGAATAAAAATATATAAATTACTTAAGAAGTTAAAAACTGTTTCGAAGGCAATTTTCCACATGTCCCTCTTCCCTGTTAAATAATATATATATATATACGTATATAATAATAATAATAATAAATTCAATATTTAATATGACTATCTTTGTGTTTTACATTTTTCCGATATTAATTTGGACATTTTGTTTTCCAGAAAAAATTTTACTACTTTCTGTACTTGCAACATCCACCCGTTCTCCACATACTCCTTCCCAAATACATATATATTGGTATACAAATATCCTATGACACGGCGAGTAGATTCATAATAAAGGAGGTTGGGTGATACTGCTTCTGGGTCATTCCACGTAAAATGAGCAAAAATTTAAAAAAAGTCGTGGCCACATAGTAACAGATTTTAATAAAATTTGATATACAGGTTCAATTCATATTCAAATAGAGCTCTGCAAAATATCTCCACAAAAAATAAATTATTTTAGCAGTTTTGGACATTTAAAAAACTTGCGATAAAGAGTGGCATGTGTGCAATCGTCCAAAGTTGCAGGTTTGAAGTTCTGTATCTTGAAAACTATTTAACTGAAATGAATTTTTTTTTAAATAATGTAACCTCTGAAAAATTATCCTCTTATTTATTAAGCAATAATAATCTGGTAACACCATGATTATTCGTTAATTGGTTGCAAAAATTGAAAATTTGCAAATTTTGAGAAAATTAAAAACGTAATAAAAATTAAAGGAATTAAAAAACATCTGAGAAATTAATGCCTGATGTAGTTTTACATATTAAGATCGAATTACTAAAGTTTTTAAGTTGCCATGTATTTCCTTCACCTTAAAAAAAATTTAGAAACTTTTAAAAAAATGACAAAATTATAATTTTTCCTCTTATTGGCAGGTAAAAAAAAATAATGAAGGAAGTGTCCCACATTACAGTTATTGCACAGACATAAAGATCAATAAGTCCATAATCTGCTAAAAAAAATTTCAAGCATGCCTTTTTGATTCCTGACGTCAGAAAATTGGGTTAAAAAAGGCAATATTAACTACGTTCCATGAGCTATTTTTTTTTTAATTCGCGCGCGTTTCTTAAAATATTGCACGATTTCAAGGTGAAAAAATTTAGTGCTGCCATCTATTTTCTGTATGCGGATTTAGAAATTAATATATAATTTTCTGTTCAATTGAGCTTTTTTTTCTACTTTAATTGAAAATCTTCTTGAGGAAAAAATAAACTGAAAGCAAGTATAAAAGTTTTTATATTTAAAATATACACTGTTATCTATAATATAAAAAGAATTAAAAGTTTTAAAAAGCTTTCTTTCAAGTCGAAACAAGTGATAGAAATATTGCATTTTATCCTCAACATTTTTTACTATTTATTTTTTTTTCTCATTAAGAAATAAAAAAGGCAAGAATGAAAGTTTAAATATTTAATATATATACTTTTTGCTATAACGTCAAGCAATTTTGATATTGTCAGAGGTGTCCTTCATCTCAAAAGAATCGTTGCATTTCCCCCTCAATTTTTTTCAAAAATTTTTTTTTTCTCATTAAGGAATAAAAATACAATTACTAACTTACGTCAATCTGTTACTTATCATTCATTCCTAATTATAAATAATTTTTAATATAGTCTTTTCATTCTTAAGGCTAATAACCAAAATTGAAACTTCAAGCATGTAGCCAAAACCACGATTTTGCATCCACTTTTAATATAAATTTTAAAACTTAAATAAACAATCCTAAAATCTATTATTTTAGATTTACTCATAAATAGATATGATCTACTTACAAAATGGTTTTCGTTAAAATCTGTGACATGTCTGCCACAGGTGATTTGCTCATTTTGTATGGAATGACCCTTCTCTTCAGGTGAATAGAATTTAAAATAAAGTTTTAAAGTTACATGTGTCTATCATAACAAAGTTCCTAAGATGTTCATTTTATGAATTTAATGCATAGCCATGTTTTTACAAACGCAAAATGGAATTTCTTTACAAACTTTGCTTTTATTAGCCAATTTCTTTCCATCCTATTTTTTAAATTACTAGTATATTTATATATGTACTCTTTCCCACTGTTAAAATATTAGCCCCTGTTTAAAGCGTTTGTCCAATAAGCCACTTGTAATCCCTTTTTAATATTTGACTTACCTGTGAGCAATTGGAGTGAAATGATATTCGAAGCTAAAATGCTTCGTCTCATGACACATTTCACATTTCTAATTAACAGTATTGCAATCACTCTCTGATGATGTTTCTTATAAAGTAAACCATATTACATTGTTTCTGTTGACAATCTCTTGTTGACGCCATTTTCTGTGGATGATTTGTGTTGATGCCAGAAATATTATCTCTCTCTCTCTCTCTCTTTCTGTGTATACATGCATACAGGGGGACCAAAAAAATTTTACAAAATGACATGGCAAATCAGGCATACAAGAACGATGAAAAACCAAATAGGGATATAGGGTCGCAAGCAAGTTTTTTAGTCACAAATATAGGGTGTTTTATATCCTAACTCAATTTGGGCTGACGGTAATAACTTTCAGAAAACTGAAGTATATTATAATACCACATTTAACAGACATTCTCACATTTAATGTTAATATGATAACATGAAACAAAATTGGTAGAAGTTTGCATTATACGCGCAAGTAGTATGCACTTGACGCCCTACATTTTGAACTGTGTTTATCAATTCATACGGTAGCATCGATTGCTTGAGTAACACGTTTTTCTAGATCTTTTCGTGATGTTATCACATTTCACTCAAGACAAAGTAGATATTGTTGGATTTTCATTAATTTTTTTTTATTTTTCTCGAAATTATTACCTTCAACCCGGCTCTACTTAAGATGAAACAGTCTGTATTTGTGACTAAATAGGTGGTTTGCGATCCCATGTGCCTATGTTATTTTTTAGCCTTGATGTAAGCCTGATTTGTCATGGCATTTTGTAAACATATTTTTAATCACTCTGTACACAGAGAAAGTTCGGGTATTACAGATTGGTCGTATAGTATGGAATACTTCAATATCTAGCGCATACGGTGTTGAAGCCAAGCTTAAATATGCCATATGACTTACTAGTACTACCATGATGCACTGTGTTTAGTTCTATTTGGATACATTTTTTTAGAGTTACACGGTGAAATAAAGCCTTATTTTCAATTTTAGCATTTTTTTGCAGGTAAATTTATTAAAATTCGGATTAATTATAAGCTCTCATTGTCTGTGATGTTAACCATTTTCAGTGTAAAGTTAAACAGTTATACTTATTGCTGTGTTAGTCAGTTTTCCTCTATGCTCACTTATTGTCGTGTGAAGGTGTTATTTTTTTTCAAGAAGGGGTGTCATGTAATATGGAATATAAGCTAGATTACTGTTTTAAGAAAAGTGTAAAAATTAAAGCAATTTTGTATTGAATCTGATGCTTTAGAGATGGATTACTAAGGTTTATTTATTAAATAATTTTGGTTTTTATTTTAAATTGTGGTTTTTCTTGCAATTTCAATATTCATTATGACGATATTCCATATTTTTCGAACGTTTGCCATTACCCGAAAGGTGTAACTTTTTTAAAAGCTAAATATTAAATTGTGTTTTTTTTTTTCAATTTTAACACAAATGTATTTTTTATACATTGATGTGTATGTTTTTCCGCCATTTTAAACTAAATAGTCAAAGTTTGTTCTTTACTAAATTTTGATGTATCTCAAAAAAAAAAGAAAAAAAAATTCCATAATGTCCAAAGTTCTTTTCTCTATACATATTTATATATGAAATATCTCTAATTTATTAGAGTACCCTAAAAAGGATATTCCTTCGAAATTCGAAAATAATTAAAAAAATACTGTAATACCATTTCAGTTGCTTTTATTGATTACATTTTATTGTTCAAATCAATCAAGTAAACATGCTGTAAAAATAATTCAACTCACTGTTACTATACAGTCATCACTTTTTATAACACAATTCCTCTTTCGGAAGAAATAGACATTTTAGTTATTTCAAAGATTAATCCTGTTATTTTAACTTATGGAGAATTTATGAGAAAATTTCGTAGAATTTTCTGATTTCCCTGGGGCATTCTTAAGCGTAAGTTGACAAAAGTCATTACCTTCATGTTCTTTCTTCACTTTCAAAATTTTTTACACTGTTTTCGTATCATTTTTCTCACCTCTGTGAAGTACAATGCAAATGCGTAATCAAAAGTGACAAAAATGTAGGCGTATACGTCTTCTTCGCACTTCTTTATAATTAAATTTCCTGAAATTTTCTCAAGTTTAAGTAAAATAATTTATTCTACTTTAAAAAAAAAAAAAATATTTTCTGAATATATTTGAATTTGCTTAATAAGTGTAATAAATAAAACAATTTTATTTTAAAAAATTACTAAATAGAAAAAGAAAAGGGGGAAATGTAAAGACAAAGAAATAAATGCCATTTTTAAGGAAACGGTAGAAGCGCGTTCATAGAAGCTCCCACTATTTCGGACACATGACGGGAACGGTAGTGGCAGACCGGATCACGGAAGATGTCACCGAAAAAATTTAAAGGCTAAATTCTACAAGTTTAAGGCATCGATCAGCGGAAAGGGACGGGTTAAGAGTTTAATACCTTGAACGACCGCTGTGGATTTGAGATTCTTATAGCCTTAATTTCAGTTGAAACTGGGATTAATTAGAAAATGCTTGATTCAAAAATGCTCTTAGTGATGCTTGGAATTTTTTTTTTCAGAATATCTGAATAGCATTTAAAAAAAATATTTTTTACTTAATTAAAATTTTATTTAACTAAGAGAATTCTCTATCATTGACAATTAAAGACAGATTCTGGGTTCGAGTCTCGACCTGGATATCTACTTTAATCAGTTGGAAAAAAATCTCATATGATTTTTTTAACAATCAGTGTTATTGTGTGATAACAGACGTGTAATTCCGTATCCATCGTTTAGTGGAGTTCTTTTAACTGCGGTATGTTCTGTTAGACTGTTTCAGTTAAAAGATCAGATACCATTAGCAAAGAGTTGTGTGAGTGAATTATGTTAGTTGAGATGTCGTGCACACAGATGAATTGATGGATCATCGACAAATAAAGCCAGAAGTTCTGTGCTCTATTCTTGGCGGAGACACTATCTATCTAAGTTGTAAAAAAATTATTACTCGTATGATCTCTTTTCCAATCAGTATGAATCTTTTGAAATAACAAAAGAGACAGTTTAATACTGAATTACAGCGCTAAAATATATCAGGAGCTTGGAAAAGCAAGGGCGAATCCCGAAATCAAGCTTAAAGTTTTACAAGTAGTGTTATAGAATAGGGTACTACGCAGCTCAGCTCGACACTGTGAGAATACTAATGGCGAACCAAGGCAAAACGACTTACATATGTGTTGCCTACATGTATCTGAGGTAAAAAAAAAAAGAAAAATTGATTTTTCGGATTCGCATTTGCTCTTCCGAGCTCCTGATATTATAAAAGAATAATTTATTCATTTCTAAATGAAGTTTACAGTTTTTAGGTAATAGAAGTAAACTTTTCCATCCTTGGAATTTTGAATTATTTGCTAACAAATATTAGATATACAAGGTGTCCACAAATGAAATATACAACTTCAGCATTTTACTAACGGAAAAATACAAGAAATAAGAAATTAATTTTAATGTTGAAACAAAAAAATATATATCAATTCTTTTATAAAGACTTTAGTATTTCTTGACTTGTGCTCCTTTAGTTGCTAGCAGGATATCAAGGCAATTGTCCAATATCATGTGCAGTTTAGACTATCCGGTGTAACCAAAAGGAAGACTTCGCTAATGCGCTGTTTAAGCTCACGCACATATCTCATTATTGTCTTATAAATTATATTCTTAATGACCCCCTGTGCTGATGTTTCTGCTCCGGGCTTCTTATAATAGCACAGTAAGAAAAACTCCAACTAATAATTTACTGGAACATGAAATTTATTTAAACATTTTAGAGCATCTATAAGTGGTGGTTCATACAAGTAAATCACAGAAAGAGCCCCATAACAGAAGGCACCAAGGTCCCATTTTTGTTATTTTTACATAATCGAGGCTAGCAGAGAAGTGCTACATTTCGCTAGAAGTCCAGATATCGTGGCGTTACAATTTGTCGCCAATTTACAAAGGATTTTTACAAAGGATGGATAACGCTTTTGGCGAAAACAGCTTATTAACACAAATTAAAATGGTTTCCCTTCAAGACATAACTCAAAGGGTTGCAAAATAACTGTCACTGTGCTTATGTGATCTACAACAGAAATTCTGAGATTGTTTACATTACTCACAGGCCTTAGCTTAAATGATTGTTACTTAAAATTACATAATACAAACTGCTGCATGGGAAATGCCGAGAGGAAATAGCATCTGTTTTCAGATCGACCATTATTCATGATAACATACATGATTCCCATAAAATACTTTTTTACTTTTGTTGTTAATTCACTTTCAACCGGCAAATATTAGCAGAGATTATGAATGGCTTATTTATGACGCCGGCGAAAGTGGATAAAATTAAATGACGTAATGTTACTAACAGCTGTATTTATATGTTTTATTATCTTTTTACACTAGGTGTGGTAACGGAAAGAAAAATAATTCTATGAGAAAGGAAGAATTCTAACTGACAACTGAAATCCTAAAGCTGAGCATTTAAGAGTAATGAATTAAAGACGTTATAGAAAGAAACAAAATCTAAATAAAATTCCATATGGTTTTAAAAAATGAATTAAATTACCGATTTCGCGTGCACGATAAGGGTAAGAAAAGGAATCCTTTATTTTCAAAAGTACAAGAGTTACTTTATAACTTGATTTTTAAGTGATGGTGGGGTGGGGAAGTCTTAAGCTGGTAAGTAACAGCAAAGGCTGTCACATCCCCTACCCCCCTAAAAAAAGAAATCTTCAGGTGTGATATCAGGAGAACGTGGTGGCCATGGTATTAGGCCTTAACATCCAATCCAACGTCCGGGATCGATGCCTTTTTCTTGCCAGTTCCTTCTGTTTGTGCTTTTGTTGGAATTTGTGATGAGCGGTTAGTAAAGATTTACATTCTGAAAACCAAGGAAAACACGCTTTTTTTCCTGTAATATAGCCATTTGTGCTACTTTCCACAATTAATAGTATTTCTGATCTAAGAGACAGTCAGTGCCATCTATCGCTGCGATTACAGACATTTTGTCCATCTTTTAATAAGATAGAACCCAAGATAGATGAGATAGATCCCAATACGAAAAATTTTTAACTACATTTTCTTTAACAGAATATTGCAGTTGTATATTTCATTTGTGGGCACCATGTATAAAAGATAAACAATTGAAATTTAAAGTTATTCATTTATTCCTATAACTATGTAAAACTTGCTTTATTACATCAAGTTAAGTATGTTAGAAAATTTTGATTTAAGACATATGTGCATATAGTGTGCTCAAAAAATGCAGTGCAGACCAACCTTTTATACTAAGTTAACGGTAAAATTTCCAATAGTAAAACTTTATCAATTACAGTAGTGATTAGTATTTTGTGTTTAAAATTAATACTGTACCTAAGAAATTGTTCTAGTATATTCAACTCTTTTTTTCCTAAAATATTTTAAAAAGAAATTTGTTCAATTATATTGTTTTCTGCCCGTTTTTAAAATATTTAAGAATAAAATTACTAATTACTATTGAACTCAGAAAAAATATTTAGAAGCTTATTTTCTTTTTTTTTAAGTAAACTTTTTTAACAACCATATATTTTATACCGATTAAGCCATAAATAGCTTACCAGATTGTGTATTCATTTAATATGCTGTTATCAATAATGATGCAAAACAGAACTGTACTTAACACTAATATTTTTATTTACTGTTTTACATACATGTAAAATAAACTTCATATAAAGTTACATATACATTTTTTGTTATTGAAGATATATACTCTAGGAATGGTCCCTTTAAAATATTATCAAAATTGGTTCAGTGCTTTTTAGAAATTCAACAAAAACAAAAAAAATAAATAAAAAATAAGTTATACCTTTAAAATATTTCATTTTCAACGATTTTGATCATTTTTAACTAAAATTGTGTTATTTTTCATAAGGCTTTATTTAACTTGCAATGATCGTCTTTCCAGTTTAAAATTTGTACTAGAACTTTAACTTACTTTCAAATGTCCGAACGAAGTTAAATTTTACATACTGACTTAAAGCTGATGACAATGCAATATTATGATTTCCGACTCTTACCATCTTATACAAACTTATATTAGAGCATAACACAAAAAAATTCGGATATATTACCGTCAAGAAGTTTAAAAAAGAGTTTTAGATTAGATAACATAAACCTGCATGGGTTGTGTTTTTTACATTTTATGTATTTTTTAAAGATGAATAAAAAAAAATTACCTTCACTTTTAACCATCATGTCAGGATCTTTCGCAAATCGTAAATTTCAAGATTAAAAAATAGCGAAAAATCTGATACTATATAAAATAGATGTAAGACTTTTTATTCGGTTTAATTTTATTTAATTCAATAATTTATTAGATTTTTTGGCTTATACTGGGTTTCTTACAGCTAAACAACTCGGGGGTCCGATGAGGTTGGGTTATCATGGTTGGGTTATGAGGGGGATCAATTTTAACTTTTAGCTTTTTAACTTTGAAATTTGCGATTTGACAAAATTCCTGACGTGATGGTGTAAAATGAAGGTCATTTTCGGATTCGGTGCTAAAAATTACAGAAGAATCAATTTTCAAAAACTAAAAAACATGCCACAACCCAAAATTTGAAAAACAGTGTAATCTAACAGCATTTAAAAATATGTATCCATTTGTAAAGAATTGAGGCTGTTGTTTTTCATCCTTTTATTTAACAAAAAATCTGTTATTTTTATCCTTTTATGATGTTCAGTAAAAATTGTGCATTTTGCGTAATATGTCAGAATGATTAAAGATTTCAAATTTATATTGCAATGCTAATTTTACTCTCAACCATTTCTTTAATATATCTGACGAAATTATATTTCTACTAAATTTGTAAATGATCCCTAATATGCAGCAAAAAGTATACTCCAACTTTAAACAGCTATTACTCGGTCAATTTTAATCATAGAATAACGGGACTTTTTTTTGCCTTACTTGCCAGTGTAGCAGGGAAATTTTACTAAATAATACTTATAGGACCGGGGGACCGTATAAAAATTTAGACTCTGTAATTCTTCACTAAGTTGTTTTTTCGCTTCAAACCTTTTTTATCTTAACCCTGCACCTAATTTTGACCATTTTTGTAATTGGATGTATGCATCTAGAACCAACGGTTGCGAAAATAAAAGTCGGTCAGGTTATACGTGAACTCACTGTATAGCTAGCTTACACAGTAATAGCATAACAAGCTATATACAAGCATTTTATACTTGTTTGCTGTTTAAGCTTCTTCCAAAGCATGGTGAGGTAGGTTCCTTACCGTGCTATTATATGCTTTTTATGCTTGCCCGCATAATATGCTATGCAGCCAGCTTATTGAGAAATAGCATGACAAGCTATGTACAAGCAAGTTATGCTTATTTGCTGTTCAAGCTTCTTCCAAAGCATGGAGAGGCAGGTCCCTTAATGTGCTATTATATGCTTTCTTATACTTGGCAGCATAATATGCTATGCAGCCAGCTTATTTAGAAATAGCATGACAAGCTATGTAAGCATGTTATGCTAATTTGCTGTTTAAGCTTCTTTCAAAGCATGGCGAGGTAGGTACCTTAACGTGCTATTATATGCTTTTCAATGCTTGCCCGCATAATATGCTATGCAGCCCGCTCAGGAAGAAATAGCATGACAAGCATTTTATGTGCTATGTTCAAGCATTTTATGTACTTATTTGCTGTTTAAGCTTCTGTCAAAGCATGGAGAGGTAGGTACCTTTACATGCTATGATATGCTTTTTTATCCTTGCCAGCATAATATGCTATGCAACCAGCTTTGATAGAAAACAGCATGGCGTACTATG
Source organism: Maratus speciosus (assembly GCA_963932465.1). Taxonomy (NCBI): domain Eukaryota; kingdom Metazoa; phylum Arthropoda; class Arachnida; order Araneae; family Salticidae; genus Maratus; species Maratus speciosus. The sequence continues at coordinate 217,797,117 of OZ010788.1, forward strand.
TGCCAGTAAGATGTGCTAATTTGCTACACAAGTCTCTTTCCAGTAATGATGAGGTAGGTACTTAAATGAAGAATTGTATGCTTGTTATTGCTTGGCAGCATCAAATGTTTATTTAATTTTTTATTTTAATTTTAATTTTTTTTATTTTAGTTACTCGAAAGTATAAATTTGACTATGTTTTTTTGAAAATAGAAGAAAGGGAAATTTTAATTATAAATTAAATTATTTTTTCAAATCCGGGAGAGACAATAGCTCTCTTCCACCTCTGTCCCCGCCCCCCAACAGAAAATTCTTAGTTTCTCTTTTATTTTAAGCTAAGAGAAAAGATTAGATTTCAGTTTGTTTTTAAAATTCGGAGAAAAAAATTAGTTAAATTTCAAATTCGAGGGAGGCTTAATAGATCACCCAAGCCCTCTCCCCATAACGGAATATTCAGGAGTTTGCGTTATGGAGGTTTCACTGTACACTTCAATATTGCAAGATGTAAAATATAACTTCTATTTCTTAAATTAACTTCTATGGGGTGGGTTAAATTCTATGAGGGATTTAACTTCTATGTGAGTCTTCTGGGGGAGCCCTCCCTTCTCCCCCCCCCCCGCCGCCTATAAATGAATTTTTTTCTTCTGTTTCTTAGAATTTAAATATTCTAACTTACTCGGGAAAAATGCAGTATATCTTTAAAAAATGTAGAAAAAGAAAATTTTGTTCATTAAAATCTAAAATTCGGGTTTGCCCTCTCCTGAATTCAATACTGTCAATATCAAAAGAAATATAACTAAAAATTAATTACCAAAGCGAATTAGAAGAGTAACTCCCCCCCCCCCCCCCAACGGAAAATTTTAAACTGATTTTCCTCTTATTGTTAAATTATTTTAGGTTACCTGTAAATTATAAATTTTCTATATCTTAAAAATGGGAGGAAAATATTTTTTTTTTATTAAATTTCAAAAGCTGGGACGAGGGGAGATCTGTGTCACCGGCACCTGAATTAAACACTGCCTCTTGAACACGTTTGAGATCATTTTTTAACACATAAACTAAATTAACAAATAATTTCCATGGTATACTTAAAGGGAAAAAGCCCCTTCCAGCTACCCCCGAATTGGAAGAAAATTCCTCGCTGCACTTTCTCTTAGTATTTAATTCTTTTAAGTTTCTCGAAAAGATTAAATTTGCTATGTTTATTAAAATCAGAGAAAAAAATATTATTTTGTTAAATTTCAAAATCCAGGGGCGGTGGATTTCCTTTTTTGAACCACTACAACGTAAATTCAATACTGCCTTCGTCCACCCGTTTTAGATAAAATCTAAACACATAATTCTAAAAAAAACTGAAAATTAATTTCTATAAAGGATTTATTGGGAAAAAGCGCCACGAGGAGGCGCTTTTTCCCAATAGATGAGGGGGTGCTTTTTCCTTATCTAAACCGGAGGGTGAACCCCCTCCCCCGATTTTGATAAAATTTTAACACATAAATATAAAAAAAAACTAAAAATGAATTTCCGTAAAGGATTTTTGGGAAAAAGCGCCTCCCCTCCACTCCCCCATTATAAAATTCTTAGCTGTTCATTCTCTTAGTGTTTAATTATTTTAATTATAAAAAAAAAAAAAAAAAAAAAAAAAAAAAAAAAAAAAAAATCCGTGATTTTCAAAAAGAGAATTTAGTTAGTTAAATTTCAAAATTCAAGGAGCTCTATTTCATTTAAGAAATAAGTTCATAACAATCGAAATGAAAATATGTACAATTGACCCCCCCCCTCCCCTCCAATAAGGACTAACTTTTAAAATCTTAACCCCATCCTAAATTGATAAATTCTATCCTAAATACGCTTCAAAATCTTTTATTTTTCTGCAGCAAATAATTAGGACCATATTCAACCATTCATTAAGCAAAGAAAATTCCACTAATGAATTATAATAATCAAGCCATATTCTAATTATCCATTAAACATAGAAAAATAATAAATTATAGTAAATTAACCTTATTAATTGAAACTTGGAGGATAACAGCATCCATAAATTTTATGTCTTATAAATAATCTTATAATAATCGATAACCCTCTATCTTATAAAAATATCAACACACAGCAGAATCTGCTCTACACCCGTTACCCACATTTAAAATCGTTTAGAAACACGACCCCAGTAGCGCAATAAGTATGGCATCTGGCTTCCAAACCGGAGATAGTGAGTTCTGCCCTTCTCAGAGGAAAAGAAAAGCCGGCCTAAGTTTCCCCTTCCAAAAACTGTAGGTACTTCAGAAATTCTCCAAAGATGGCGCCAGCAGCATCATTTTTTTTCTAACCGGGAGAATAGAAAAAGTTAAAAGCAAGTGATGCTATAAAAATAATGCTAGAATAGCAAAAATTAAAAGCAAGTGATGCTAGAAAATTAAAAGCAACTGATAGTAGAAATGTAATGATAGACTAGCAACAAAAAAAAAATTATCTGTTTCTGGTGAATTACTGCTTGAAAGCAGAAATTACAAGCAAGTGGTGGTATTGATTGCTGCTTGGCCAGCAACATATTCAAGCAACACAAGATGGAATATGTATGCTGGCCAAGCAGTAAAGTGTTCCAATGCATACCATGACTTGCTGTTAATTATGGTGGAACCAGCAAATATGTTATGATAGTTTATGCTAGTTAACTTTGCTGGGATACAGCATTTAATGCTTGTCTTGCAAACAAACACCAGTATGAATTTCGACCTGGGTAGTAAGTTTTAATTGTTAAAAACTTTAATGAATAATCAGTAGAAAAATATATTACAATTGTAAAGCGTTTATATTCACCCAAGATTTCTTCCGTACACTCGCTTCATTTGAAAAAGTAAATTTCTAAGGTGGAGAGATTTTTTAAGCTGATACAGGGTGGAGAAAAAGTTCCCAGGATATTTTTTTTAATGTAATATAAATTCAAGTATTTGAGGTTCTTTTTTCCTTGGTAAAAAAGTTTATAAGTATTTATAAAAGAATCTCTTTCTAACAGAAAGATAAACCAATATATTAATTTCCATTCGTGTCTGCCTCCTTCTCCAAGTTAGTGACACGCAATAGTTTCGCAATTTCTACTCTAATCAAGAACAAATTAGAGAAGTGATTGTCTTAAATGATTCAGAAAAGAGAATTTCTTGAATTAAGTTTCTTTCCTTCTTTTTCTTTTTAGGTAAATGGATATGCAGTCGCCAAGTTGGAGTATTTCGGGCGCCGAGGTATGCTCTGTATGTTTTCAGAATAGTTTTTCTTAAGGGATAAGTAGAGTTTTTTAATAAACAGCAATAAATTCATATAACTTTAAATAAAAAAATCTTTAGACTATTATAAAAAATATACACTATTTTGAATGTGTTTATACGTTTGTTTAAAATTTTTTTTTTTCTTTCAAAAACGCTACATTTTGAAATGAATCCTCGGAATCATTGTTAAATTAAAAAATATGTTACTATCAAGACTGTTTACCGAAATAATTTGGAATCGGTTAGTCTTAATGTTTTCCGATAATTCTATCATATCTTTAATTATAAGTGACTGCTGTCTCACGACTACCTCCTCGTGTTGTCCCACCTGGAAATTTGAGTCTAAACCCCGCGTTTGTCATCGTTTTACAAAAGATTGCCATTTTAACGAGGCAAACACCGTTATATTTCATAGTTTTTTAATAAGAACACCTGCTGTTTTTTTATAATCGTATGCAAAAGCGTGCAGGCTCCTACTGGGAATTTATAGAAAATTCCTTCAGATTCCGAATTCCAAATTTTTGCTAGATTTATCCAAAATATCTCCAAGTTTGGCAACATTCTTTCATTTGGTGCCAAGCGTGTGTTTTAGCATTGTTAATATTGAAAGTTTTCCCGCCAAATCTTTGCAATGTGGCCAATGTTTCGTGAAATATCGCAAAATTTCGCGAAATAGTTCCAACTTTGCGCCTTCGTTTATTGCCAACTGTTCACAAACTTAATAACTGTATCTACTTCCATTCCCATTGAAATACAGATACGTATTAACCGAAAAGGGCCATTAATCGAACTTTCCAGAACATGTGACCTAGCCCAATGGTCTTTTTGTAACCGAAGATGGTAAGCTACAAAATTTATTCAAAATCGTTAGAGCCGTTTTTCAGGTAAAATTTGAATACACACACATAGACACACACAAGATTTACTCTTATTATAATATAGGATAGATTATTGAATAACAAATAGATAATTATTCATGTATAATAACTGATAGTTGACAATATAAATTATTACGAAGATTGAGAAACCTTATGAGTAATGATACCTAGAGCTCCATTGTTTTTGTTTTCTATTTATGCTTTTTATTTTGTATTAAAATCAAGTTAAAAAATTGCAATAGATTTTTTTCGCTCCAAAGATGCGTAAATACTAACACCAAAACTATTTTATTTATTCACATAATACTAAAAGCCATTATTTTGAGAGATCGACTAAATTATCGTGCATTGCTAGCTACTTTCAGCTAAATCGAATTGTTGAACGTATTCCAGATCTAGAAAGTGCAAGTGAGCAAAAATGTAATGACTTTTATGTTGTTATGGTTTTAAGTATAAAAAGAAAGGATACGAACAAGATAACGTAAAAGTTTAAATTTGATTTCTCTGTAATACTGATAATTTAGACATTTATAATAGGAATTATTTTATCACATAAAAAAGTTTACAAAATATAAACAATTTAAAAAAAAAGAAAAATTTATTAGCATTGTTTTAATATGCTCTTTAAGAAAATTACAAATGTAAAAAAACACTAAAATAGAAGTAACTAGTCAACACACATAAAAGAACTTAAAATTTTAAATATTTTTAACATAACATTAGGGGTCTTTATAACATACGCCGATGAAAATAGTACACTGTAAATTAAAATGTCTGAAATTCAGACACTTAAGTGTCTGAAATGGAGTGTTCAATTTTCAGGCATTTTAAAATGTCTGAATTTTTTCAGACACTTTTTGCGTCTGAATTTCAGACACTTCAAACATCTGAATCGCATCCATTTTTTTGTAAGCATCATACGTAGCCATGTTTGGCCACGTTGAATCCTGGAAAAATATTTGGCTGTGGTCCTGCCCCTCCCCCCCCCCCCCAATACAGCCTGATTTTTTTGGTACTCTCAGGTTTGGTATGCAATTTTCGTTACGCTGATAATTTAAATCTTTTACGACATTGTACTGATTATAATCAATATCTTGAACTTCAGGAGTAGAACAAGATTAAAAAACAAAACTTGCCAAAAAAAATATTTATCTAAATATTAGATTTTTTTTATTTATTTTGTTTTTAACCTTATTTTACTTTAAAAGTTCAAAATATTGATTATAATCAGTACAATTTCGAAACAGATTTAAAATTTAAGCTTTACAAATATTGCACATCAAATTTGGGGGCACTACAGTCGTAGGGGGACGGGGCACTTCCCAGTTTGCCCATCCTTTAATCAAGAAGTACTTTTGCAAAAAACGCAACCCTGCATTATAGTTGTCTAAATTGAGATGTCCGGTATTCGGGAGTATCCGTTGTGGAGGTTAATGGACATTCCCGAATAGCGAACACCTCTATTTAACGAATTAATTTTTAACCAGCAGATATACATATTTGTATATTTTTACCTCATAAAAGTAGACAACTCCAATTATCGGACAAATTCCGCGGTCCCGAAGTGTTCGCTATTAAGGGCTTTTAAGGTACATAGATAAATATATATATATATATATATTTTATAATCTTGTCCTACTCCAAAAGTTCAAAATATTTATTATACTCGGTTGAATGTCGAAAAAGATTTAAAATATCAGATGTACGAAAATTGCAAAAATCCCCCCCCCCCCCCCAAAAAAAAAAAAAAAATGAAAATTCATAATTTAAAAATTAGATTTTTAAAAAAATATATTGCCACATAGGCAATTTTACATATACATCACTTGATAATCACAACAGCCATTTAACTATGAATAATGAAAATAAATAAATAAATATTCTACTTTAATAACACTGGGGAAAAATTACTTTGGTATTTTGTTAAATATATTTGCGTTTTTAATCTTGTCCTATTCTAAAAGTTCAAAACTTTCATTATAATCAGTGCAAGATTTAAGATATCAGCTTTACGAAAATTTCATGCAAAATCCCCCCCCCCCCAAAAAAAAAAAAAAAAAATAATAATTAAAATACTTATTTAAAAATTACGTTTTTAAAAAATTTATATTTCCACATGGGCCAGTTTTTATGTAGATCAAAGGTTAATCACAAAAGCTATTCAACTATCAATAAAAACAATAAGTACATATTCTATATTAAAAACATAAGGAAAAAATAACTTATAGTTTCCAAACTTCTTTCGTCTTAAATATATACAGTACCATCTGTCATTTTTGTATTTTTTGTATAAGTGCATGTAAATAAAGTTACCACAATTTTAAATACGAAATCTAGTTATAGGTTTTAACATTTTCCCATTATGAATTTCAAATTACTTTTTTATTAAAAATAATCAAAAAATCAGTATTAGAGTTGATTGCAAATCAAATACATATGTATATTTTTACAGGCAGCTTCACATAATAGACGAGTCTCGTGTACTTTATTTATCTTTTTTTAATCTGCGGTTTTATGCCAGGAAGTAAGAAAGCATTAGGTCATCTTTCAAAGTTTTTTTTTTTCTTTACTTCCTTGTAGCCGCCGTTTACTGTGAGATAAGAATTATCCATTGAAACTAAAACTGACAATGAATATATAATTCGTAATAAAAAACAACGTCATAAGTTTAAAAATATATACTTCTAGAATTAGTGGGGTTTTTTTGCGAACAGATTCAAAACTAATTAAATTTCATGCAGGATTTTGTTTAGTACAATAAATAAAATCATAAAATGCACTAATTTTACTACTATAAAGAAATTATGGCACTTACTTCAGTTGCTGCAAGAGGTAAGAAAAATTCCTCGATCTGAAATTCCAAAAACTACCCCAGTAAAGGAGAAAGGCTTGCATCATTTTAGTACGAAATCCCATAATATATCCGACTAGCCATATTTAAAGAATGAAATGTTTCATCCTCAAAATAGGATCCGCCAGACAAAAGTTTCTTTTTTTTTTTTTTTTTTTTTTGCTAGCTTCGACAGGACGAAGATGAATAACACAATATTATTGATATAAATGAATACGAGTTAACACTAAGTCCATTGCACACGCTTTGTAGAATTTCCGGGTGTAATCTTCAAGCGTCGTCTACTTCTATTCTGTGTCTATCCCGCCCTTATATCGACGACAGCTTCTAAGAGACATTTGATGTCAAGCACACACGTCAGATGTATGTATTCAATAAATAAATAATCCAAGTGAATACGAATTTAAATCACAGAACTTCACATTCCGCGAAAAACGAATTTAAATACACGCGTACATAAAAACAAACTTTGTTTGAATTACAACGTATACCAACTTTGAACGAAGACATCTAAAACGCATGCGCGACTGGCAGTGCCCCTTGGTGGTTATTGCGTCGGAAGAATCAAAACGTCTTAAATTAAAACACGTTTAAAGCAATGAAGTGTCTTAAAATAAGACGTTTGCGGATATTTTAGACATTATTCTCAGTTCGTTTACACCATGGTCATAGTAAGACGCTTATGTATCTTAAATTAAGACATCTATAATATCTTAATTTTCAGATTAAGACACTTAAGTGTCTAAACTTCTTTTTCAGTCACATACATGTCTAAATTTAAGACGTTTCTATTTGCAGTGTAATTAATTTGTTATCCACCCCTTATTCGGGTTACAGAGTGTAAAGCTCAGTGCACGAAACACAGATAAAAATCGTTTTTAATAGGAAATTCTAACAGATTGTGTCATTTTATATATTCTTAGATTTCTTAGAAACGGTAAAAAATGTATTAAATGATAGACAAAACAGCAGTTTTAGACAAAATATGTCAATTATGCTTTAAAATAATAGACACAATGTTTATGAAAATGTTTATGCTTAAATGAAATAAGCTTGTTTATGTCTCTCGTTTATAATCTACAGTTTAATTCGGTTAATACGAAAAAGAAGCAGTTATAAATATCTTCATATTAACCGGTATTCGTTATAACTGTTAGATAAGAAATTTTAAAACACACAAATAAGTAAAAAAATTATTAGTATTAATTGCTCAAAGTATTTCAATGCTAAAATTAACATAATATCCTTAAGATAAACTAAAATAGTCAACTACCTTTGTGAATGTCACTTCTTTAGACGGACCTTTTTTCTTTCGATACAAAATCAACGTACTGAAGTCGAAAACTCTAAAAACTAGTAATTCCTAAGAGCATGGAAACTGGTTAATATGACTGAGTGTCTGGACTACAAATAAACAATCAAGTGCGATTATGATTCGCTCAAAAAAGGTTTCGCACAATAAATATATCAGTTAGTAACTGTATTATTACAAAAAAAAAAAATCGTTGCTAAAAGAATAATACGACTTTGTAAAAAACTGTTCAGCGTAGGGTTGGATATAGCTGTATTGTACATACTAAAAATGTATAAATGGGTTTACCATCAAAGTTTAGAGAAATATTGAAGCCTAAATTGTATAAAAAATTGCTATTCTGTATAACTCTTTTATTTTTATCTTACACTAATATGTTTATGATGAACTTAATTCGGTGCCGACAATAAAAGTAGTGCATGTGTAAACTTCAATTTGGCATTTCATAAACCCGAATTCAAAGTAGTAATAATCTTTTATTTTCACATTGTACCTAAAACAAAACTAGTTAACCAAACTAAGCCTACCAAGTTTAAACTTGGCATTGTGCTAAGCGCGCTTCTAAAGGATTTCGCAAAGTTGCTAAACCACCTAGGTCCGTACAACGTTTTCCAGATAGGTTTTTAAGTAACCTTTAAATACACGGGTGGCGTATTGAGAGAGCCACACTGTAAAATAAACGACATTTTTACAGTACAAAGTACTGTTCATCTCGCGTACAAACTGAATCACAGAGAATGTGCTGTATTTTTCTTTGGTTTCCTGACTATATTAGCCTGGAAAATACAGTAGTTGAGTAAAATTAACAGCATAATGTGCTGGCAATTTGGATGTTAGCACTTTGTGCTGTAAAAAATGCGTCCAGATTACCAGCACATTGTGCTGTTAATTTTACGCAACTACTGTATTTTCCATCTTAATATAGTCAGGAAAACAAAGAAAAATACATCACATTCACTGTGATCGAGTTTGTTCTGTCAAATCTACAGTGTTCTTTTTACAGTGCACTCATATAAACTATTTGCGAAATCCCAAAGTAATTATGTGATTAATTCTAATTAACGTAGTCTGTTTTTAACAGTTTTACATTTATTGCTTTCTTACTACAACTGGGCATTGCATTACACAAATATATCATGAAACGTTGATATGTAGGCTTTAAAAGCCGATAACGCATAGAGTACGCAGTCCGTGTCGTTATGTATGTCCAAACCGTCGGTGTCTTTAAGGGGTAATATCTCGGCTGATTACTGACAATTTCTTTCGGAAATCATTATCAACAATTCTTTTATACTTCTGCGACGATGCATTTAGCATCTAGCATTGGTACATCTAGCATTGGTACATCTAGCACTCCTCAACTCTTTTGCTGAACGTCCGCAAATCGAAAGTTCTGTGTAACGGAAAATGTGACCTAGGGTTAGTTACCACTTTAGTTTTCCTGCAAGGTTTAAATTAACTTCTACTACCCATTTTTTTTTTTTTTTTTTTTTTAGTTTCAGTAGATTTGGAAATAGAGGGGTTGGGAACATATTTTTGCATTACATTTTCGATGATATCTCTGAAAATTAACATCTAAAATAAAAATAATTTTTTTTTTTGAGTTCAGCGTTACAAAAGCTTTGGCATGATACAGAAAAATTTTTTTTTCAAGTAACTTATTTATTACATATACATTTCGCCCAAATATAGTTGAAAAATACCATCAATCTATAAATAGGTGGGTCAATAGTCTTTAACACTTCAGCCAGTTTGAAATTTTCATGTTCTGCGTGTAAAATGGCTGTGACAGACAGACAGGTACAGGAGTGATCTTATAATAGTTCCGCTTATAGGTGCTTTCTTAATTATATAAATACGTAGCACCTATAGCCGTCGTTCAGTCCGTCTGTCTGTATGCATATAACGGCGCAAAAACTACCCAACCGAATCTTTTCAAATTTAAAATGTATAATTGTTGCATAACTTTGTAGAGTCATTTCAAATTTTATGAAAATCAGATGTATAGTTGCCGAAACGTCAGTGAAGGCTTACTATGGACACACGAAAAATTTTGGTTTCCGCTAGTCTGTTAGTCTGTCTGTATCGCTATAACTGCCGCAAAAAGCATCCAATTAACTTGAAATTAAGTGGGTATGTAGGTGAGGTACCCGGATTTAGCTGTATAGTTTTTTGATATATTTGGTTCATTCGTTTGGAAACTATAGAATATTTTATTTTTCACAATAATGCTTTTCTATGGCAATTCAGACGATTTTTCCATTTTTATTTGTTGAAAGGAAATGGCTCATATGATTGAAGGATTTAAATGGTAAATTATGGGTGATGAAATTTCCTAATTGGAATCATACATTATTCATATTAGTTTGAAATTTTCTCTATACATTTGTCAGAGTTTTTAAATTCGGTGTATAACTTATGGAGGGATTTTATATATGCGTTACAATAATATAAAATATTTTCTTTTATAAAGTTACTTTTTTTGAATGTACACATTTCATTGTTTTAATTTTCTTTTAACTGTTGCCTAGCATCGGAATTACACCTAAAAATATCGTAGATGTGATAGTATGTGTAATTATTTGAAGTCAAATGAACGTGAAAAAGGGATGAATTAATGCCTTTTTGTCTTTACAAAATATAGATGGATTTTATCCCAGAAATAAAGGCTGGCTATGTTCTATTTATTTTGTTCAAATATATTTCTTATAAATTAAAAAGTTCATTATTTTCATAAAGAATAAATTGATATTTTTCTATAAAATTTAACAATCTGTTTTTTTTCTTTACCCTTGCCAAGAAAATCAGATCCCGGAATAATAATTTACCCCAAACAGTTAATTTTGATTTGACATATTTTCATGTGCAAGAGGAAAATGAAACAAACAATAGACATGAATATGCATCTCCATATTGGAAATAAAACGAAAATACGAAATGAAGATGAATTTAACCTCATATATCAAAAACAAAACGAATATGCTTTGAGGTTGAAATAAAAGGGCCTTGTGTTAAGATATTAATTCTTAAAAAAAAAAAAAAAAAAAAAAAAAAAACATTACCAACTTCTCATGGTTTATCGTCTGCACACGAATAACAGAAATGTTTAATTTTTAATCGAAAATTTCAAAAAGAAAAAAAACTTTTGAAAAGCAAATAGATAGCAAATGTCAAAATTATGCACCGAAAAATTATCTGTGTCGAAAATGACGTCATTGTATCGGGAAATAAATATTTTCATTCTTAAGAGCCAAAACATTAACTAGATTGCGTGAAAAACATTTTTCGACGAGTGTTACTTCCTAATGCAGCCTCATTTCAGAATATATGAATGAAAATTATTTTATTTTCAAAAGGAAATTACTTTTTCGTTCATAAAACCTAAACTTTTAATATAATTGCGTCAATGTAAATGATCTTCTGTTCACCGGTATTACAAAATAAGACTCGGAATTGTAAAAATCAATGTAAGATTTACGATAACCACTAGCACAATGAAAAACTAGTTGGATGTGTCAATCCCAAAACTTTCTACTATCTTATACATCTTAATATTTCAAAACCTAGTTACACATGTTAATACTTCAATATTATTAGTTCAATACTATACCAACTTTGATTTTCATCTTAAATTACTGCTCAAGTCAATTAAACGGACTAAAAACGAGTAAATCTATATCATGATATTTGTTAAAATTATTAATTTTTCCTTATTCTGTCGTTATCAGCTGTTTGCGAATAGCCGGCCTAGCAGGAAGCGAGTTCCCGCCGTTGCATGAGCCGCCGATGCACAATAGAACTACGAAAAATCAAGAAAAGTATACAAAAATCGCTAGCACGGAGCCCCTTTACCTCCAAATTCAAGGAGAACCTGTTAAACAAAGCCAAAAACAAGCACAAACATTTTGGTTCAATTGTATGCATAATTTTATACGCTGTTCGATGGTACAATAATTAAAATGGCACAGAGATCGGAATTATAGCGCCCCTTCTTTCGGAATTTTTTCAAATTCAGGGAGGACTTGTTTGCCATAGCCAGAAACATGCACAAAAAATTTGGTTCAATTATATGGATAACTTCATACACTTTTCGATGGTACAATAATGAAAATGGTACAGACATCGCAATTATAGTGCCCCCTTCCGGCAGAATTTTTCCAAATTCAGGGAGGACCTTCGTGACATGACCAAAAATAAACACATAAAATTTGGTTCAATTCTATGCATAACTTCATACACTTTTCGGCGGTACAATATTCAAAATGGCACAAAAATTGTACAAAAATCGCTATTACAGCGCCCTCTACGAACGATTTTTTTTACAAATTAAAGGAGGACCTCCTTGCCATAGCCAAGAACTTAAAATTTTCTTTTGGTTCAATTCTATACATAACTTCATACACTTTTCGATGGTGCAATATTCAAAATCGCACAAAAATCGCTATTACAGCTCCCCCTAACGGCGAATTTTTTGCAAATTCATGGAGGACCTGCTTGCCATATCCAAAAACTTAAAATAAAAATTTCGTTTAATTCTATGCATAACTTCATACACTTTTGGACGGTACAATATTCAAAATCACACAAAAATCGTTATTACAGCGCCCCTTAAAGGCGAATTTTTTCCAAAATCAGGGAGGACCTGCTTGCCATAGCCGAAAACTTAAACTAAAAATTTGGTTAAATTCTGTGCATAACTTCATACACTTTTCGATGGTACAATATTCAAAATCGCACAAAAAACGCATTTACAGCGCCCCCTACCGGCGAATGTTTTCCAAATTCAGGGAGGACCTGCTTGTCATATCCAAAAACCTAAACTAAAAATTTGGTTCAATTCTATGCATAACTCCATACACTTTTGGATGGTACAATATTCAAAATCGCACAAAAATTGTTATATCAGCGCCCCCTACCGGCGAATTTTTTCTAAATTCCGGGAGGACCTGCTTGCCATAGCCAAAAACTTATAATAAAATTTTGGTTTAATTCTATACATAACTTCATACACTTTTTGATGGTACAATGGCGACAGACAGACGGACAGACGGACAGACGGACGGACGGACAGACAGACATTTTCTATAAACATGTTTTTTGAATCTCTGACCCCTAAAACATGCAAATCCGTCGAAAACCGGAAGTCGAAAAAAATTTCGATTACAATACTTTCTTCTATTGAAGATAGAAGAAAGTAAAAATTACCTGTGGAAATTTAATGAGACCATGGGGGGTTCAGGGGAGCGGTGCCCCCTAAAGAAATCTACTTTTTTATCTAAAAAAATACTAGAATTAGCAGCTCATGAAAATTTCAGTATATCCTTACATACGTTTTTAAATTAAAGCCTCTAATGCCTGAAAACTTCGTATTTTTTTTCTTATAAATAATTACGTAATTAGAAAACTTTAAATTGTGGTTTGCAGGGACTTGACTATTCCCAAAAGTGTGGTTAAAAATAATGACTTGCAGAGCCGACGTTGAGGCTCCTGATCTGCAGATTTACTAGTTTAATTACAGGGAAGTCAAAATTTTTACGTTACATTACGTCCAATGAGAAAAAAATTATTTCAAGTGCATTTCAATGATGTTACAGCCTTATTGATATGCACTTATGAAGTGCACTAAAATATACATTCAGTAGAATATGCGGAGCAAAAAACATTTATAAAACTAGTTATAATACGAACGCTTCTCATTTGCCACGTTTGACGTGCGATTTCCAACTTGTTATTTTTTCAGTACGGAACCCTAAAAATAAATAAATAAGTAAATGAAAGTTTTCTTCTATGTCCCTTTATTTCAGTGACTTAGTTGCCAGTCTTACAAAGGGCTGTTTTCAAATATATACTGTACTTTCGTTCCTTTCTTTCATTCATTTGAGACCTTAAATCACCCTTTTGCATTTCTTGGGTGTTTTTTTCTGTGTGCTGGTTGTAACAGATGGAATATATGGATACACAGAGGCAGCAACTTCGGAGGTTGAAATCAAGTAAGGAGTTCCGGGACGCATTTTAAAATAATTTTTTTTTTTTTTATTGAGTTAAAATTTTAATTTTTTTGTGATGGTTAACGATATTTTTTAAAAACAGAATCACATGGTAAAACTCCTCAGATTTTTTTTTTAATTTTTAAATTTAAAATTTATCAAAAAAGTGGAGTAAATTAAATTCCTTATAACTCGAAATATTATTTATAGAATTTAAATTTTTTTTCAATGAAATAAATAGAAATATATAAGTTTTAATTTTGATTCAGCATTTTTAAAAATATCAATTTAAAAAATAAATTAATTAAAGTTAAAATTTTAGAAAAAATGATGTCACTCTAAAAAAAAATCATATATTCAAAAGTAAATATTTTTTTCCAAATTTGCTTCATCAAAATTAAAGGAAAACAATTGAAAAAGACATGTTCCAAGTTTGAACTCTTTATCTTTAACGGTTCTTGACTTATAACAATTTAAATACAAGAAATGGCAAAAAAAAAAACCAATCATGAAGAAAAAGGCATTTTCACAAGAAGTCGTTTGTTGAGTTTTTGGAAGACAGTTGCTTTAAAGTGACATTTTGAAAACAAACTAAAACGAAAAAGTTAATATTTCCTTTTCCAATTAAGATAGAAATATGATTTAAACGTCATTTTAAGCAGACAAAAATAGAGAAAATTTTAATGCAATAAGATATTTTTTAGAAAATTTTAAGATTTTTGTGTCCCGTACCCCCCTTATTCAAACTTTTATTGTTCCTTACAGTACATTTCCTTTTGTCCTTGATCCGTTCTTTAGGACGAATTTTTTTCAGCTGAGTTACTACTGTTTTTACACTTTTTAAAATTATTTTAGTAGAGTCATACTCGTTGGTAAATAGATCATGCCACAAGTAATCACTGAAACTGAGTAGAAATGTGATTCTGAGTTTATGTACAGCACACATTTCCACTCAGTTTGTAAAATTATTACTG
Organism: Maratus speciosus; assembly: GCA_963932465.1. Taxonomy (NCBI): domain Eukaryota; kingdom Metazoa; phylum Arthropoda; class Arachnida; order Araneae; family Salticidae; genus Maratus; species Maratus speciosus. Next base: position 217,812,358 of record OZ010788.1, read on the forward strand.
GCATCACTGTCAAATTTTTTTGCTTTTAAGATTTTTGTTTTGTTTTGTTTAAAATATATTTATTTTTAACTTCCTGCATATATAAATAAATATATAAGGTTATTGCACTTTATTTTCACTTTTACATCCGTACTGTTACTAATAACGATAATAATACTACAAACATGGCTATCATTGAAAAATTCCCTACCTGTTTTTATCACCTTGCTCAAGAGTGATCTAAAGAATTAACTATTTTATGATTTTACTTTTTTCACACTTTTTTATTTTTAATTACTACATTTACTTTGAAATTCAATCATGTTTTTTCAGTTTTAGTCTTATCTTAAACGCTTTTCTATCTCTAATTTTAATTATACTCATTCTTACATATTTTAGAACAATTGGGCATCTTTCCTGTTACGGAGGGACTTTTATTGCACATTACACTTTTCTAATAGGCATCTTTTCTCTTAAGTTTTAGAAATACAGCTACTCGTAGACAGGACATAAAGTTCCAATCTATCCAACCTAAAGTAACCAATCCTAAGATATTTGTAAATTGTTTAGATGTTATTAATAAGCAATTACATATTATTATTTTACTATTTTTTTAATTACTAGGGGGCTCGGCCCCCTACGAGCTACGCTCGCTAACCCCCCGTCCAGACACCGCAGACTCTAAATGCACGCTAATTTGATCGGCTTTAAAAATATTTCGAAAGACTCAATTAAAATTTAAAAAACAGTGGCGATCTCCCTATAAACGAATTTCTATTCATTTCTCTTTGATTGGGGAATTTTAACGTCGAATCCGCTGCGGTACTACTTGATTATCCTGTCGACCAATTTCGCCAAATTATATAAATCGCCAAACCACTCGCCAAATTATACAAATTGATATAATTTTTATTTTAAATAACGAAAGAACAAATAAATTTGTACAACATTAATAAAAACACAAATAAAACGTCGAAATGAAAATAACTTGATGACGTATACATGTGTAACAACATTTCAAAATAAGCTAATATAAAAGGAATTAAGTAAAGAGAGTCTTTGTTTCCTGGTATTTTTTAACAAAGCGAAAAGAAAGTTCTTTTAAATGAGACATTTTAAATTAATTCTCAAAATATCAAATGTCTAGCGCAATTTCTAAATTTAAACTTTTAGGCAATATTATTTTGTGTTCATTTTATGTAATAACTATAATGTGACGTAAATATGACGTAATTTCTCCTAAGACTTCTAACGCATGTTAATGAATTTATTATTTTACAATATCCTTTCTCTTTTAAAATTCACGTGTATACTTTTTATGACGTAATTTTTAATAAGTTCCTGCTTTTTATACGTAATTATTTAATTCTAATTTGAAAGTTTTTTTTCCTGTTTATAATAGTCACGTGTAAATGAATTTTTAATTTGAAGCAAACATTATTGCTTGCGCTTTTTATACAGTTGGCAACAGTTTAAATTAGTACAATTTTCTGAAATCTGTAAAAAATATCTCTAGAAATGCTGAAAATTTGAATTTAAAATAGAAATAAAACCTGAAAAAATGAGTCAAAATAAAAAAATTAATGCAATCTGCACTCCGGCAAATTCTAACGCATAAAATGATCTAAAAATGATTACACTGCCATGTATAGTTTTTGCTGCTATAAAACTTTTTTAGTGGAACGATTTTATCCAACTTTAGCATTAAATAACTCTTAAAATAATTCTTCGATTTGAAAACTGTCTGCATCAGCGTGTTTATCAAACATTTCTGTATAAAATCACCGATTTTCATATTTTTGTATGTATTATTTTTGTTAATATTAACGAAGAAAGGCCTCCGGTCACAAAAAAATCAAAACCGGCGGCGGCGGTAGTTACTTTTTTTTAGAATAGAGAGATAATTAATTTAGTTCATGTTAATTTCAAACTACTTTTAGACCTGAGTGTTTGCGAAAATTGTTCCACTGTTTCATGGAAGAATTTACAGATGTTTATAAAGAAATTTATGCATAATAATATTTATTTGATTCAAAAATTCGTGCATGGAATCACCATTGGTATATCTTTTTACCCGACTGCCAAGAAGGGTTATGTGTTTCACGCGTATCTGGGTATATGGATTTCTTTATACCCTCGAAACATCCCAACGGCCGTATGGATTTTAATGAATGAGGTCTGTATAGATTCGTCTTAACCGTCCGATGGTTATAGGCTAGATTTTGTTTTTTTTTATTCAAAATGGCTGCCGTAAAATACAAAAGAGCGGCAGAGACGAAAGAAAAATTACGCACCGTATTGTGTGGCATATCATTGGATAGATCTTACAGAATGAAGATTATGTTCATTGACTATTTTATGGTCAGAATTTTCGTTTAAATATTACACAACCTAGAAGTTGTGTATGTAGGATCTCTAGCTTTACTGCAACTCTAAACTTCACACCCATCTATAGGCCTCATCAAAACAGTGTTTATAGATACGAACCAACAATTAAACACAACTTAAAAGTCATCAATACAAGTAAATAAAAAAATAGGTAATTACATAAAAAAATAGTTTCACATTGATGAAAAATAATTAATTAGTTCGCTTTTTACGCTGTCGGCTTTTTTGATTTTTGAAATTCAATTTTTACTTGTTTCAGATTAGCCTTCATATTTTTATTTTTCACAAATGGGGGAGATTTAAATGGAATTTTAATTTACATATTCTGTATGAAACAAATGCTGACACATGGAAGATTTTAAATATATTTATAATGTAATTTTTGTATTTTAATTTATTTTTGTAAATTTTCTTGCTGCTTTGTACTTTTGTTTTTTGAAATGACATGTCACCATTCTTCAACTAATAAATTCAACAATGTAGATTACAATTAAAGTTTAGTTTAAGACTTTTTCATGAAAAGTAATGTCGATTCATTGCATAATTTAGATATATTACTAATGGAAATTATGTAAAATATTATTCATGTTATGTAAAATTTTGTGCGCAGATTCGTTTTCATATTCTTTGTTTTTGAGATTATCTGCCACCTCATCATTTTTGAACTAATGAAGACGATTCAAATGTAATTTTATTTTAAGCGTTTTCCACGAACAGTTTTGTTAATTTCTCTAAGGAATGACGAAAAACATTAGCACAGTTTTTCGATTTCCCATTTGTATTCACATTAGGGAGTTAAGTTCGCATTAAGTTTTTCTAATACATTTTTCTTGTTCGTATAAAAGAAAATTTTCTTAAATATTATTAAAACTTTAATGAAAATAAATAAATATGGAAAGTGCGCATGATACTTTCTGTCTAAATTTTAAATGATGGACGCATTAATTTTTCTAACACATTTTTCTTGTTCGTATAAAAGAAAATTTTCTTAAATATTAATAAAACTTTTATGGAAATAAATAAATATGGAAAGTGCGCATGACAGTTTCTGTCTAAATTTAAAATTTAAAATTGCAAATTTTATTTAATTTTTCAGCAAAAATTCAACTATTTTTATATCAGAATACAAAATGGGCATAAAGAAATATCTCACACTTTTTCGGACACAAACACAAAAGTGTTTTTTTTTGTTTAATGATTAAAACTGAAGTATAGTGTATTTATTTCAGTTTACTGTCGGGATACAGCAATCACTTTTTGAATAAACAGTCACAGAACAACAATCCTTTATAAATTCAGTCAATTAGTTCTTTTAATGTGTCTAAGGTCTCTTAAAATTGGGAAAAAGGAAAAAAGACCATTTGCAAGATTTAATATCTTAAAATTTAATTGATTTTAAGAAATGGTTTTGATTGGAATTGAAAGATATAGTTATGGTCTTCAATTTCATGTATTTAAAAATTGCAAGATGTAGAATTCGAATTTACAGGGTACTACAAACTTTTAGACATTTTTGGAGCAGAAAATTGGCATAACAGATTACACGAAGGATTACAAAATAAATTTTGCAACAAGAATGAAAATTTTGGTTCCTACTTATACTTCAGATTGTAGTTATTATCCTGAATGTACATAAATTTATATTTAAAGCACTTTTATATTTTTAATACAAAGTTGTATTTTGCTAATGAAAAAGTTTGAAAATTTCAGCACTATAATTGCCTAAAAAAATATTTTTTCGAAGAATAAAATGAAAATTTTAAGTTCAGTTTCTGCAAACTGATATGAAACATGCGTTTTGAATATTTTATGAAAGGAATTCAGAATTTTTGAGATATCGTGCGCGTTATAGCCAAACACGTCATTTGGAGAAAAATGACTTCAAAGTTTCGGAAACACCGCTTCAGCTACTGAGCGAGAAAAATTCTAAAAGCCATAACTTCTGTTCTAATGTGAATTTAAAGGAAACAATTATATCAAAATTTTCAGAAGAAATAAAAGTTTAAAACCTAAAGAAATTAAAATTTCAAAAATTTTAATGCTTTAAGAGTTCTGAGACCCCCTTAAACATGTTAATTCGTGGAATTCGACTGATTTCAACTCGTTATTTATTAAGTGAACAACGCATATATATAACGTCTTTAAATTATTTTTTTAATAACAGTTTGTATACTCATTCGATTTTTCAAAAGAACTCAGACTTCTGAAAAAATAAACTTGGTGCAATTTAACATGTTATGTTTCATGAAAATCTAGTATTTAAAAAAATTCTTAAATACATTTTTTGTTTCAAGATAAAACTGATATGTGTTTATACAGAGGAAAACGTTTAGCGAAATTTATTTCTGGAACAGTGTATGAAAACACAGTTGCACAGTGATTTTTTAAAATCATACATTGCTTTCTTATTTTCTCACTAATGATAAAGTGTTCAGTGCAAGTTTAGCTGTTTATTTATTATTTTTAAATACGTATTTGAATATTGATTAGACAATTTTAAAGAAAAAAACTGCTCAAAAATGTACATTTCTGCAGTTTAAATTTTAGGTTTGACGAAAATTTAACTGCATAGGACATACTTAAATAGCTTTTTGCTTTGAGAAAGTACTGTTCTACAGAGTAAAACATTCAGTAACATTTATTTGTTGATGACTTCATGTACAGAAAATCATTTGCAATGTAATTTTGTGAGATCGTACGCCTTATTTCCATTTTTCACTAATGACAAAGATTCTAATGCAAGATTATTTTCGTCTTTTCCACAGTAATTTATTTCAATCGCTGCCTTCAAGGAATAGTGACAAACTTTAGCAACATCTTCTGATTTCCCACAGGTATTCATCTAAGTGAGTTGACTATCGTCGTTACCTTTTCGCATTTAATTTTCTTCTGTTTTTCTCGTCCATGTGAAATATTTTATCAAATGATTTAAGGAAGTCAAGGAAAACTTAATGAAAAAAATATACACTTTCCTCTTTATATTAATAGAATTTACTAAGTTCTTTTTTAAAATATAGTTACTAATTTTGATTTCTTATTTATTTATATAATACAATATTCTTACAATGCAATGCATGCAAAAAAATTAAATAAGACACAATTATATACGCACGCACACACACATATATATATATATTTAAAACACATATAAAAATTTAAAAATTCTCCTGATAATGTGATATACAAAAGTATGCACAATTAACGTTGTATTATTTTGAAAATAATAAATTAAATATCGGTATAAGATACGACTGCTTTAAATGATTTCTAAGAAAATGCAATTCAAAGTGAAATTTATGTGTAATTTTTTACTATCATTTTGTACTATTTTGTGCTCATTGCAATAACATGGGATTCTGTATGGAGTATTCAGGAAAGAAATGATGCGTTTTAACTATGCTAAGGAATTTAAAAGAGGATGAATTTGATAAGCATTATTGTCTTTGCTTTGGAACTATGCCTATGTAAAATATCCCTAGCTACAATTTACAGTTATTTAAGCGGACAGTATGAAAAAATTAGATTGCGTGATTGGATGATGGATTTAGTTCTTAACTGTAGGTTTTACTGATGTTATAAAATTTTATCACATCTATATTTATACATGATTTTAAAATGCGTCAAAGTTCAATGTTTGTTTGGTCTTTACTAATATGTCTCATAAAAATATTCGGATACATTATAAACTTTCCTAAGTAGCAAAAAATGGTTGGGATAATTTTGTCTACTTGTGGTATTCCGCGACTGGATAACGATAAGAAATGTTCGCCTTATTGTTGAATTTATAGAATTTTGTCGCATCTATATTTATGCATGATATTGAGGTGCGTGAGAATTATATTGATGTGTGGTTCTTACTAATGACTCATAAAAATATTCGGGCGCATTATAAACTTTCCGAAGTAGCACAAAATGGTTAGGATAATTTTGGAGAGTTGTAGAATTCCAAGGTTGGACTACGTTAAGAAAATTTGCCTTACTATTGCGTTGGTCTACGAGACATCTGCCAAAAAAAGTCCTGCAAACTATTCATACAAAGGCCCAGGAACAATTTCCCAACAATTATTATCTAAATTCTCATTATGCCGCTAAAACTGAAAATTTTCAGAACATGTTGCTGACTGCCGTCGGAATGCGTGAGGTCCTGAAAAGTTTTAGAGGCGATTAAGCAAGTCTTCGGGAATTCTCAATTGATTTGTAATTAATTAGAAAATAAGATAATTACTGGAGATAAGAATTAAGTAATGTGGGCATATGGTGATCTTTTATATAGTAAAGTGGGGACAAACGCTGCGGTGGGACAGATGCCGCAGAGATGGTGTAGGCGACACTAGCGTTCCCTAGACCAATTTTAGAAGTTCATAGTGTTCCTCTATGCTGTGTGATGTGTTGTATGCGTTTCCACCACTTAATTATCAGTATTTATATATTTATGGCAGTTTTTAGGGCTCGAACCTGCGTGCTAAGTTGCTAAAATAATTCTAATTAAGTTTATAACATATTTTGAGAAAAATAAACAGAGATTTCATCCCAAAATCGATTGCGACTATAGACTAGATCCTCGTAAAATACAGACATGTGCTTGCCTTTCTCTCATGTCGCTCACATGATACAAAATGGCGGCGCGGCATCTTACCCGCCACTATGGGACAGATGCCGCACCGAAGTTGAGGGACAGATGCCGCAAAATATATTTTTGTTTTTCTGTTACATAAATTCATCACTACGATTGAAGTAGAACTTACATTTAAATCAATGAATATTAGCGCATTCTGCTACTTATCAAAATATTCTTAGCAACAATGTTGGTTCACCATGTGTGAATAAGGAAAACGTAGGCCATTTACAATTCTCACCATCTAAACTGTTAAACAAAATATCTCCTCCCAATGGTCAAAAGACCTATACAGCCAAGTAAGAGAAAGTAAAAGGATGCAAATATTACAAGCACAGAGTTTATAAACAATAAAAAAGAAGAAGGAAATGAAAAACAAAAGAAACTAGAAAGCGTCAAGAATGACAACTTGGCGGAAGTAAAATGTGTAAAAAAGGGAAGTTAAAGGACAACTTGAAAACGCCTTACTTGAGGAAAAAAACTAAAATATAAGTCATCTTCCGACAATGGGTAAATTGTTCCTCTTATGGATTCTGATGGCAGAACTGGATTGGAATTTGATGACTCTGCATATGTTGTGTGGCTGGAGTCTTATCAAGGAGCAAAGTCTAAAGCGGTCAAGATTCAGTGCATCAAATACAATCGATAGCTGCGTGAAAAACGCTTACTTTACTTTTGCAACTGTGGTGTGGTGTGATTGGAGACGAATGGAAATGCAAAATAAAAGAATGAGAAGAAAGGCCAAAAATAAACAGACTAGGGCCTAAATAGAATAGAACTAATACTTACATAAGGAGCAAAGTGCAATGTTCGCCTGGATGTAAACCAGTTATTTTGATCTATTTTTGGAATTATGCTGTCTATTGTTTCCCGCAATTATGTTATCTATTCATGTAAATTCAAATGATTTTCTTTTCATTTTCACATTTTGTCTTAAATTTTGTTTATAGAGATGACATTTTTGCATTTTACACTGTTCACACAACTTTTCACAATTTAGTGATATATATAATTTTTGTAAGTTTACTGTTATTTATTTTCATTATAAGAAGTTTGAGAAAATAAAAATGTGATTTGCTTGAAAAAAAAAATAAACAGCCTTGCATTTTTCTCCATGCGGCATCTCTCCCACACCCCATGCGGCATCTTATCCAGCACATAAAAAATGATGTTAAAAAAGGACCTGTGGGAAAATAATTATGCCTACTTTATTAAGACGGTTTTAACTTGTTTAACATAGAAATTGGATCCTAAAGGGTTTGATCAATGATTTCTGGTACTTAGTTTGTTGTTTTTTGCTTTATTGTACATTTTATAAGAAGAAAAGAAAAACTGCGGCATTTGTCCCCACTTATTACTATATATAATAGTTCACAAAACACATTTTTAAATCCAGACACATAATTCTCTAATTTTTCTTTTTAATTAAGGAAAATTCCAGGGGTGTGTTTAGTGCTATCTCATCATTCCCAGGTTGTGACAAATTCAAACGTTAGCAAACATCTTACAAGGAAAATCTTATTTTAATGGTATCATTTGAATTTGTTAGTCTTCGTTTTATTAAAATCATTCGCTATTATAATAAATATTGAATAATGGGACTGTTTAAAAATGTAGAAAAAATATTTCATGAAATAGTTTGCATACAGTAGAATGCTTTGAACAATGTCTAAAAACACAATTTTAACTATTGCAGAATAATACATAACGTATGAGTCATATACCCTAACTAATCATTTAATACAATTATGCCGAACGAAAAGTCAATATTTTATCTTAATATAAGGGGAAGGTTTTATGTAACAAAGCGAAATGAGACTACACCAGAAAAATGATATCGGTAATCAACTTGATGGTTCCAAAGAAAATATTGTTCATAATCTTATTAAAATATTAGAAAGCAATAAATAAAATCCCCTCCTACTTTTACACCTTTGTTCGGAACCGACGTGGGATAAGTTACGCACCCAGTTGCACACACAGAATCTCTCTTATTCATTCTCAGCCATATGGTGTTAATGTATCTGTAATGGAAACCCTCCAAAGTTGTGGAATTATAAGGAAATCAGGATTTTTTTATAACTGTCCCTTGCATGTTTTATAATTTGAGTTGATGTTGACATGTTTAATAAAACCAATCAGGAAGCAGAAAATATTTTTTTGCAATACTACTGTTTTGCAGTGAAAACTGTAAGTTAACTGTAAGTAACTGTAAGTTGCAGTGAAAACTGCAAGTTAAGAGATTGTTTTACATAAGAGATTTATGACGTCTTTATTTTCTTGCAAAAATGCTTTTTATTGTTTTGATAATACGAGGCAATTTGGAATTTTAAATGTTACAGGCCATTGAAAAATTATAGTTATTATTAAGATTTTGGAACTAGTATCCATTACTGAAATACTTCATGTTATTATTCAGTAAAATCTTTTCTGATTTAATTGAGAATCTAAATAATCCAATTTCACTTTTTGAATTAAACTTAGCAGAATTTGATACAAACTAAATGCTTTGCAATATCTGCTTTTAAATTATTCCATTTGGTTTATAAAATCTTTAAACTTAAACTACGTGTCTCTGCATTGCGTATTTTATAATCTGGAAATGAATGAAACCATTCAGGAAGCAAATAATGGCGGCTTAGGAAAACGAGGACATCATGGTTCTTTAGTCGTCTTCATTCAATTAAGGACATTTTTTCAAGTTAAACGAGTTCTTAAAAATCTATCTCAGTAAGTCTTCAATGTTTGGTTATTCATCTGTGAGGAAAGAAAACTGTGCACAAAAAATAATGTAAATATTAATTACACTGATATCTAATAAACCTGCAACTGATGGTCTCAAATTTTAGTCCTGTAGTTTATTTTCAAAACATTTTATGTTGTATTTAAAACGTTTAAACCACTGTCAAATTTCTTTCAAATTTGTATTACTAATTAATAAAATTCGTTTCGGGAAATTTATCTCTTAAGAAATATACCAGAAAATAGATTGAAATAATACTGAAAAACAAAATCAGATTCTTTTAAGATGAACAGTTAATTAATTTAGATGAACAGAGGAACAGTTAATTAATATTATAAATACTCTAATAATCTCCGATATCATTATTGAGAAATTTATTTGAAAATTATTATTTTGTTATGACTATGTTTCGTTAGTATGCTATTTTGTTAAAAATCTGCAGCTTTAGCTGCATAATCTCTCTAAAGCTTTTATAGAATATCTGCATTCTGACCAATGAGAATGCTTCATATTATAGTCACGTAATCGTTTGCTATAAAAGCAGTGGAGTGACTATGCGGCAAAATTTTTAACAGCGTGTGTTCTCGTCCTAATGCAATCATAAAAACAATTATCTCTCGCAAGTTATCGTGCGTCCATTACTGACATAATAAGTATTTTGAATTATTTCTGCTATTAGAATTTAATTTGTATTCCCAGTAAGAAATGTGACTGTGAAAGTATTGTTAATAGTCTAATGTAATATTAAAAAGACAAAACTGGAATATTATAAACAAAATCCAAAAATAAAATGTTTTTAAAAGAAATTTTCTGAGCGTGTTCATTATTGCACATGGACTGTATTAAGAAGAGTATAAAATAGAAAGATTATTAAAGTAAGTATTATTAAAGTGTTGATTTATGTTTGAGTATTATTTTAACTTTAAATTGCCACACATATCTTTATACGGAAAGACATGCACAAGACAAAATTTAAAAAATAATATTAAGTTTTAAATGGTAATTTGGCATTCTCTTTATTTTTAATTATTTTGGCAAATATAAATTTAATTTGTTTTCTGCCATTATGCATCCTATATAATATATCGGAAATTTACATTCTGCATAATATTGTGTGAAAGATATTTAATTTTATTTTCATGCAACTATAGCAATTTTTAAAATTAAACAACTGTCTTGCAATTTTTTAATGATTATCTCCAGTTTAAATGGGCGCATAAGGAAAATTGATAAAACTGTTAACGCAGAAAATGTGTTAATTAACAAAACAAATTGCATAAAACTTTTGAATACCATAAAATAAAAATTTACTATGAAATATTTTTAGAAATAGTTGAAACTAAGATAATGACTAATACATAATAATTAATCTGCACTTGTTACAGAACATGAAAAAGAATTATGCATATTTAAACATGATTGATTTTTTAACAGAATACATTCAAAAAGTCCTTCCGGCCAGTGCCGGGAGGAAGAGGTAGCTTTCATAATCCTTATTTAAAACAAGCGAACTTATATCATGCAAACACACGAAGATCAATTTAGTGGAATCCGAATATAGGAGATTCAATACTAATTTTTATCAATATAATGAATGAGAATTTCGCGAAATTAGTCAGCTTTATCCAAGCTGCTTTTCTTTAAAGTAACTTATATTTGGCTGCCAAATTCGGCAATTTCTTAAAGTGCCTGTCATTTTAAGGCAAAATGGTGGATAAGGTTAAGCAGTGAACTTGGTCGAGACCTTAGTAATTGCTGTGCACATGCTCACTCACATCGGAATCGGTTAATATATAGGAGTGCTGTCGCATGCAAAAAATAAGATTTTTCAAAATGTCACCCACAATAGAAATTGAAACTGCTATATCTGAGCCATTTTTTAAGGTAAAGACAAAGAAAAAATGCTCCTGAATCCTTATATCAAGATCAAATACTTAAGAAAGAAACCTTTTTCAATTTCTAATTTTTTTGCACCTCACTTTAAATATATATATATTTTTTAATTTAATGGCCGCCATTTTGAAACAAGATGGCTGATGAATCTGGCCAGCGAACTTGGTCGAGGTGTTGATGTATACTATCCACATGCCTTCTTACATCGAAATAGGCGAATACGTGTGTTATCGCGTGACAAATACAAGATCGTTTCAAAATGTTAGCCATGCTAGAAATTCAAAGTGCTATAAATCAACCATTTTTTAAGATATCAACAAAAGAACAAATTTTCAGAAACAAAAACTGCTCCGGAATCTTTGTATCAAGGCCAAACACATAAAAAAATCTTTTTCATTTTCCAATTTTTTAATACCTCATTTTCAATTTTCAATTTAATTTTTTTAAATGGCAACCCTTTTGAAACAAGATGGCGGATGAAGCTGGCCAACGAACTCGGTCGAGACATTGGTATGTACTATGTACAGACCAAGTTACATCCAAATAGGTTCATAAATACGCCTGTTATCGCGTGACAAAAATCAGGTCGTTTTAAAATGTCGGCCACAAGAGAAATTCAAAATGCTATTACTCAGCCATTTTTTTTTTAGATATAGACGAAAGGAAAACTGTTCCGGAATCTTTGTATTAAGGTCAAACACATACAAAAAAAATCTTTTTCATTTTCCAATTTTTTGGTATCTCATTTAAATTTTTTTATTTTTTTATTTTTTTAAATGGCCGCCATTTTGAAACAAGATGGCGGATGAAGCTGGCCAACGAACTCGGTCGAGATATTTGTATGTACTATGTACACACCAAGGTACATCCAAATCGGTTCATAAATACGCCTGTTATTACGTAAGAAAAATCAGGACGTTTCAAAATGTCAGCCACGCTAGAAATTCAAAATGCTATAACTCAGCCATTTCTTAAGATATAGACGAAACAAAAACTGCTCCCGAATCTTTTTATCCAGGTCAAACACATAAGAAGAAAATATTTTTTCAATTTTCAATTTTTGGTACCACATTTCAAATTTAAATTTTTCTTAAAAATTTAAATTGCCGCCATTTTTAAACAAGATGGCGGGTGAAGCTGGCCAACGAACCCGGTCGAGACATTGGTATGTACTATGTATAAACGAAGTTACATCCTAATCGGTTCATAAATACGCCTTTTATCGCGTGACAAAATTCAGGACGTTTCAAAATGTCAGCCACGCTAGAAATTCAAAATGCTATAACTCAGCCATTTTTTAAGATATAGACGAAACAAAAACTGCTCCGAAATCTTTGTATAAAGGTCAAATACATAAGAAAAAAATATTTTTCCATTTTCAATTTTTTGGTACCACATTTCAAATTTTAAATTAAAAAATTTTTTAAATGGCCGCCATTTTGAAGCAAAATGCCGGATGAAGCTGGCCAACGAACTCGGTTGAGAGATTGGTATGTACTATGTATACACCGAATTACATCGAAATCGGTTCATAATTACGGGAGTTACAGTGTGACATAGGTCAGATATATATATATATATATATATATCAATTTTGAACGGAGGGTGGTTTCGGGGTCTGGGGGTCATGATCGATGAAAATATACCAAAATTTTTTGAAATCGCTTTCCTCCGAACGGCTGCAATAGGTAGCTTTTTTGTAAAGAAAGCTACCTAAAAGACATTAAATATCAACACTCTAGGTCCTTGATATATTTTTCACAAAGAAAGGTTTGTTTAAAACTTTTATTTGTTTTAATAAAAGTTTTGTATAATTTGTTTTGTATAAATTATCAAATTAACAACATTTTAGTATTAAGGGATTTTTTTATTATTCTCAAATTTAAAAGCAAAAACAAAAGATATGTCTAAAATTTCCATTTCTTCTGCGGATATCAAGAAATAAATTTAAGAACGAGAATGCTTCTTCTTTTATTAACAATTTTCTAATTTGTAATTCTTTCTTTAAAAATGCTTGATTGATTGAGTTTTAAAGATTATTATTTTTAAAAATATAGAAAACAAGAATCTGATATTTTAGATTTTATTTTTGATCTGTTTTAAAACATTACGCATTATTAAGCAAATAATTCACTGAGAAGGATGTGTCATTATTTACAGTGGCATTGGTAAAACATTTTTAATACATTCACAAATTAACATTTATTTTCATATTTTACATCAGAGACAAGATATTTTTTTTATATAAAAAGTAAATATTTTATCTCGATTAAGAATATATTTCACCATATAAATTTTAAAGAAGAAACATATTAAATTTCGATGGATCTGAATTAATATCCTAGAAATCAATAACTAATTTGTATTGTTATCAATAACTTTTTTATTCTTTGTCATATTATATTACTACATGCGGAGTAATAAATTCCCTGCGGGGAATTTTCATTAAGGCTTCTCAACGAGAAATATAGCATTAGGAAAAAGATTTCGCAGAAATATTTTCGGTTGTTAAACAATAATGCTCCAGTTAATATTAAGCGCAGTATAAACAACAATACTTATGTGTATTAGTCTCTGATATTTACCATATACATTTTTCCTTTTTTCATTTGCCGTTAGCGTTTTATTTTGTTTAGATCTGGAATAAAATATAGCAGACAAATATTGTTAATTTTATCACAAACAATAGTAGAAAGTGATAATGGTGCAAAACGAGTAAAAATAAATTGTACACTAAATTAAATTTTTAAAATGTAAATCACCTTGAAATTTCAATTAAGAGTAATTTATATCGCATACATTAGAACTAAAATTAATAATTAACCTTAGTGGAGCTGAAATAATCCCTTATATATAAAGAACTACTTTGAATTGTTAGCATACTTTTTTCTTCCCTGTTGTCATGCTATACTTACTGAATGTGGAATGAAAAATTATCCGTGGAGAATTTTCATTAAAATTTATACACGATAAATATGCACAGTGAGAAGAAATTCGTGGAAATATTTTTTACTGTATAACAATCATGCTCCATTTACAATTAAGCAGTGCATAAAAATCGATACGTGTGTGTAATATTAAAATGAGAGAAGAGATTGAAAAAATGAAAGAACATATTGATAAGATTGAAATTCGTACAGATATATTAAGAAACGAATAGTCAATATGACAAAAACGCAAATGAAATTATCATTGAAAAAGGAGAAGGGAAGCTGTTTTGAACTTCTAAAGCTCCCTCATCACGCATACGTGCAATCGATAAGAATATAAAAGCGATTGAATAAAAACCCTGAGGGAGCAAACAATGCAGCCTGCAGTTAAGAGTGAAATGGCGGTAAGTGTGAAAACAGTGGAGTCAGCAATTCCCTATATGTATAACGTAATCAAGGCTTCAAATGAAAAGACAGCGTCTTTCCGGTAAAAGAAATTGGCTTTTGAAGGTAAGCATCACGACCTTTATCTTAGCTCAGTAATTATGGTTATAGACCATGTGACGGATTGACTAATCTTATAAACTTTTTTGGGAATATGTGCTGGTGATCTCCAATACTTGTTTTTTGTGCTGCCTCATGCTTAGACAGTAAGCTAAGGCTTTCAATTTGGTAATTTGTTGGTTTTTTTTATCTCTCCTTTTTAATCTTGTTTAATCTTGAACTTATTCATTTTTCAATGGTTTATTTTCTTCTATTAGTGGTGTGGTTGTCAAAAATTCATATTCTTTAGCTATTTTATGGCTAATATGAATATGAAACCACACACTTTATTTGTGGAACTCTAGGCGTTAAGAACCTGATGATTCTGTCTAAATTCTACAAATTTCCATTATTCTTTTTCTGATCTTTTTTTACTATGATTTTGGAATATATGTTGAGTGGGCTGGGGGTAACTGTATTGTTGTCAATTAATTAATTTCATTTTTTTCATAATTTCACAGTTTTTGTTGGTGGTTAGTAATTTTTTAATGGTTGAATATGTAATATATATATATAAACGTATGTTTATCTTACATGTTTATGACATGTTTATGTATATAATATATATATATAAACATGTGATGTATTTGTGACATGACTATTTTAACAAAGAAGTGATATGTACCACAGTTGAAGAATATTACGGTGGAAGAAATTATCCGGCTACAAATAAAAATGGCAATGGTGGCCGAAAATTTTTGATCAAGAGAAAAGAAATCGTACTTGTACATATGTAATTTCTCAGAAAAATGTATAATATGGGGAAAGAGTATCTAACGAGTCCAAGTATATAGTTAGACGGAACTTGAGTACATCAAAAACACTTAATTAATGTATGGCAACTTTCTAAAACTTTGGGTAGTCTTAAAGAACAGGCATTTTAAGTGTGATGGTTGGCAGTGTCTCATGCCTGATTAGCTCAGCATGACTTTATTAAAGGAGCAAATTGATTTTTCAATGGAAGTACCAAGCGTTATACACTGATATCCAAAATTAAGGACCAGTCATAAAATGCTATTTTTTTAAGTAAGCGAATACTCAAAAGGAAACAATATAATTCAAATAATTATTATCCTTACAGCACAGCTAGTCCGTATAACATCTCATTCATGTCACACATGGTCACAAGTGTCACAGTCACTACGGTGAAACAAAAAATAAGAAATTCCACACCTCTCATTATGAGTTTCAAATGATCACTATATGTGACTCCACTGAGACGTCAATGTGCCTTGCTTTGTGACGAGTTACCAGGTGACTTTACAATGTAGTTACATTGTGACTCTCACGTGACTGTCATTTTTAGACTCAATTTCAAAGTCATCATGAATGTTGCATTATGATAAGTCACCAAATAACATCCCATTATAGTCACATGGTGACTTTTCATGAAAGAGCACAACGGTGACTTCACAGTAGTCTCTCTGTCACCTGAAAGTCATCATGTGACTTTAATGTGACATTATTTGGTAACTTAGCACAATGCAGCGTTCACGATGACTTTGAAATTGAGTCTGCAGATGACAGTCACATGAGAGTCACAATGTAACTACATAGTCTCGTCACAAAGCCGCAGTCACAGTGACGTCTCAGTGGAGACACATATAGTGATCATTTGAGACTCATAATGTGATGTATGTAGTTTCCTATTTTTTGCTTCACCGTAGTGACTGGAACACTTGTGACCATGTGTGACATGAATGAGATGTTATATGGACTAGCTGTACTGTGGAGATAGTAATTATTCGAATTATATTATTTCCTTGTGAGTATTCGCGTACATGAAAATTAGCATTTTATGATTGGTCCTTAATTTTGGACACCAGTGTAGTAATGAACAACGCTCGCTGTCATTCAAGTCATTTAGGGAAAATCCCATCCACAAAAACGTGAAAATCAGAGGTTGTAGCTTGGTTGGAAAGAACAACTGCGATGCATGATCCAAGCTCTACTAAACTGTAGAGTATTTTTAAATACACAAAAACATATAAAATATATAAATTGGAGTCTTTTGTGATTAAAGTAGGGCATGAGCGGCTTCCACATTATCACTACCATTATAATCCAATTGAATTAATATCAGCTCACGTGAAATGCGGAGTCGGCAAAAGAAATAATATAAGTAAAAGTACAAATTAAATTTAAGAAATCAAAAAAACCGACTGCGTAAAAAGCGAACTAATTAAATATTTCTCTCCATTGTGAAACTATTTTTTATATTACTTACCTATTTTTTTTTATTTACTTGTATTGATGACTTTTAAGTTGTGTTTAATTATTAGTTCTTGTCTATAAACACTGTTTGATGAGGCCTATAGATGTCTATGAAAGTTACAGTAAAGCTAGAGATCCTACCTACACAGCTTCCAGCTAGTGTAATATTTAAACGGAGATTCTGACTGTAAGATAGTCATTGAAACATCCTCTTCATTTTGAAAGACCTGTTCAATGATATGCCACGCAGTATGGTGCGTAAAAATATGTTTTTGTCCCTACCGCCATTTTGTATTTTACGACCGTCATTTTGAATTTACAGAAACAAAATATAGTCTATAACAATTGTACGGTTAAGACGAATTGATAGAGACCTCATTCATTAAAATCCATCTGGCCGTTGAGATGTTTCAAGGGTATAAAGAAATCCACATACCCAGATACGCGTGAAACACATAACCCTTCTTGGCAGTCAGGTAATAAAGAGAGCAAGACGTTATTTCGCATGTTACAGTGGACAACTAGAAAAATTGATTCAACTATTCTGAAGAGGCAGGAATAAGATTTTGCCAAAGAAGGCCTACTAAATGAAAATGAATTCACCCAACATATTGGTTTAAGACTGCAAGATGATAGTGACAACAGATGTAGTGAGCTTGAAAGATTTCTAACTCAAGAACTATACAAAATCCTTTTAACAGCTAAAAATCTGTTTTTTAAAGAACTAAGCCTTGCCTAAGGCTAAAAAATAAAACAAAAAGTATCACATTAAAACACGTATTTGAAAATATGCTTCTCCTCCCCTCGGGAGATTTCCTGCCAAATGATGTAGAATAAATATAATATAAATTTGAATTATACACCCACACACACATAGAAGGGTAAAAATTATTTTAGACTTATGAAGAATGAGTTTGCGCCGTGCCATTAGCTGTTATGTTATTTTATTGAACAACGTTTACTTCCACCTCTTTTGTCGCTTGTTTTAAACAATTTCCAATGAAACGAGCTATGAAAAAAAGATAGAGTCATGTGGGATTCAAATTCTGAGTGCATTATTTACTAGATGTACATTCATGAAAACATTTTAATCGGTAAAAACTTAACACATGAAGTTTTTCTTACTCAGAGTTGAAAGTTTCATGAGAGTAACAATAATTTTAGATCTGTTATTAAAAGCAAAGTATTTTTCATAAAAAGTTATAAACAAAACAATCATATTAAAACACATAGCTAAAATTTGTCAGGCGTCGTGTCATTTCTAACGGCATGATTTGATTGATCCACGCTTATGCACCTACCTTTTATAGATCACAGGCTATCAAAGTCTAGGAGCTAATTAGCCCGCAGGTTCTGTATGTATGTATGTACGTAACGCGATAACTCTTGATAGAAATATCCAATTTGCTTCCTTTTTTTTTCTAGGTTCATTCTGATAAGACGCTTCCCTGATTAGTTTTGGGAGTCCATTGGTTAAGTATAAAGGGAGGAACGGGGGGCTAACCCCCTTAATTTTGATAAATGGGTTTTTCATGCAGAATTATCCTATTTGCTTCAAATTTAATATACCGGTTTATTCTGCTGTTAAGGAGCTTCTTTGATTAGATTTGGAGGTTCATTGGTTAAATATAAATGGGGGAATGGGGGCTAACCCCCTTAATTTAGATAAGTGGATTTTTCATGCAGAATTATTCGATTTGCTTCAAATTTGATATACCCGTTTACTCCGACAAGGTCTTCCCTGATTAGATTTGGAGGTTTATTGGTTAAGTATAAAGGTAGAAATGTGGGAGCTAATACCCACCTTAATTCAGCGAAATGAGTTTTTCATGCGGAATTATCTGCCTCAAATTTGATATACAAGTTTATTCTGATAAGGCTCTTCGCTTATTAGATTTGGAGGTTCATTGGTTAAGTATGAAGGGGGTTAATGTTGGCAAATCGCCCTAATTTATTTTTTGAGGGACATTATTCATTGAAATGAGATTATAATATATAATTAGTGTAAATAGCCTGTGAGCTCAATGCCACCAGTTTAACTGGCAACTTTTCTTTTTTATTATTTTTGTTGTTGTTCTTTTAATGATATAGGTAATTGAGATATTAAGTTTCTAAATTCAAGCATCGGATTCAAATAGGAATGCGTTACTCGCTACACTCATGAAAATAATTTCATCTGTAAAAACTTAATGAATGAAGCTATTCATATTCAGATTTTAGTCAATGGAACAACGATTTTCGTTCTCTTATAAATGCAAAGTATGTTTCACAAAATACTGTGAATTTTGATTTTATTTTGATATTTTGATCATGAATTACTTAAAAAGGTGATTCCAGGGTAGAAATACAGTATAATGTAAATTATAAGAAAATAATATATTTATATGTATGCGTCAGTAGGTGTTCAATTTTTTTAACTTAAATTAACCTCAAGAGCTCTAATGATAAAGATGGTATGTGACAAAAAAGAAATAATTATCTAATCTTATGATTGAAGATAATCAATGTTCCTCTACCGTCTGTTGAATTACTATTTTGAAAAAAATCTAATTCTTACAGAGAATGCAATTAATAAAGAATGCATTTGGCAATAAACGCAAATAGATATTTCGAAATTTGCAGCACATTTTCTCGAAATGACGATTGTATCATTTACCAGCTTTATAATTTATGCTATTCATATAATATCTTACCCAGCTGTACTAAATTACGTTATATTATACAGTGTGTATGCCATCTGTAGTTCACATAAAGGGGCTCTATGAATATTTCCATTTTCCAGTGTATTACTATTATTTAAAAGATTTCTTGCGATGCTATTTTTTTTAACTGAAAGAAATATTATTATACCCACAAAATATAGAAGACGGCTTCTCAACACATACGTTATTGTTGCTTTAAAAAACTTTCCAAGAATTTGTGGGTATTAAATATAATACCTTGATAGCTTTTCAATCATTTAAGGATGATGAATATAAAGAACTGGAAGGTTAACAGCTAAACATATCTAAATATTTGTATTTTGACGACAAAGATTATTGCCAAGGTTTTTACGCCAAAGTAAAAGTATACATAGTATTGCTTCAGTAAAGACGCAAGCACTTGCCCGCAGAATCAGAGGCTAAACTATATTTTACGTTATTTGTAAAGATACAAATGTTGCCAGGGGCCTCGCTAAAGGTGGAGGATGAGGAAAGAGCCTCCCCCCAAACATTCGCGAATGTTATTGTATTGGCAAATTTACAAACTTAGTTGGCAAATTTGTTTCAAACTTTAATGAAAACTATAATATATTTCCTATTTCTGATAGACTTGACAAAAATTACAAAACAAATTGGGAATATTATTAAACTTTTAACAAATAAGAACTATATTACATTTTCTAACTGCGCTAAGTTGGCAAAATTACAAAACGAGTTGGCAAATGCTGAAATTTGACTTGCCAATTTAAGGTTCTCTGCCCCACCAATAAAAAGTCTTAGCGATGGCACTGAATGTTGCTAGATACTTTCTTGCAGGTTTGTAAGATCAAGTTTTCGTTTCGACAAATTTTATGTTGTGCTGATTGATTTAGTAAATATTGTGATAAGAATTATGATAGGAATAAGCGTACGTGATTTTTAAAATTTCGCTGTTCGACTAATTTCATGCTATTCTCATTGCTTTAGTAACTTTTGTGATAGGAATAATTCTGCGTGATTTTCTAATTTTCGTTGTATAAGGATCTTAATTTCAGAGTGAGTTTCTTTGATTATTCCCGTGAAGTCTGAAATAGTTTCATAATCTACGCGTGAGATACAATCATTCTTATTTGTTAAGCTTTAAAGCAATCTATTTAAATAAATTTTCATGAGGATATTTGTGTATTATTTAATGCTTTTTTCTGCGATTAACAGACATTTTACCTTAATTATCAAGGCATTTTTTAAAATTAGGTTTCCAAATATTTCTGCGTTAAAAATAAAAATCATTAAACAGGTAAAATGAAATTCAATTTTTTATATAATAACTTTTATCCAAATTTAACCTTTATTCATTTGTGTCAACGATTTATCATTTTAATGGCCTTTTGATTGTCTTTTTGAAAAAACTTTTATTCTATGAAATAATGAATTCTTTAAAAATAAAAGAAATAAAATATCAAAAGTTTCCTCAGTTACAGAATTCATAGAGATATATTCAATATTAGGAATATATTGAATATATAAAAATGTTAATTAATGAAAATAAAGATTTTTTTTTAACATTTTCTGTTATAAGAAAAAAGAATAATCTAATGAAGAAGTTAACAGTATTATTTAAATTATTTATGTAAATGGATATTTAAACTATGACGTCTTAAGGAGAATAAATAATATTCAGACCCAGTTATTAAATATTTAATTCTCTTGCTGATTTCCCTGTTCTGTACAGCAATCGTAAAGTTGAATGACTCTGTAGGGGTAACAGCATAGACAATTCATGAAATAACATAATGAGTACATAATCATTTAAGACGAAAGCAGAAAAACCTGAAGTAATAGGTACTACTGCTTCTCACAACTTTACTAATATAACAATAATCACTATCCGCTCCAATAGAAGTAGCCGGTTTAAACATCTTAGCTGTTCCGTTTAATTCCGGAACTATGACATAAAGATTTTTTTACTCAACAAGAGTACATTAAAAGACAAATATATTACTTGTCACGACATGTTGTTTTAGAGTAACATTACAAAAATGCGTGTAGTTTTCGATGCTTCGTCTATTTAATCCTCTTTATCTCAACGATTTATCGATGATAAGTGTACGGATACAGCAAGATTTGTATCCAATTCTACTACGCTTTAGATATTTTGTAGTTGCAGTGTGACCGAATGTGACAAAAATGGGCGAAGTTAAGGTCCATCGTGATGATATAAATTGGCGTCGAATTCCGTGACGAATTACTCCAGAAGACCCAGAACTTGATCGTGGATACCAATCGAACTCCATTTCTTTTTAGGGGAGAAAAGCTAGGACTTGCTTTAGATTCAGAATAAAAACGTTACTATCATTTAGAGACAAAGGCTATTCTAAATGATTTCTACATTGATGGTATGTTATCGCGAGCTGCAGTTGCGAAAGAAACATTTGCACTTCATAATAAATACTAGAAACTAGTGACAAACGGAGGATTTAGTCTGAGAAAGTAGAAGTATAATGTTCCTATATTTGCTGAAACATTCTCTTATGAAAGCATATTATATCCATTAACTCACAAAGTGACGTGATGGTTCTCGGTACTAAGTGGAACCCAAAAACAAAGAGCTTATGCTTCACAATATTACCAATAGAAGTGAAAAAAGTCCCTATACAAAAAAGATTTTAATAAACTGTTAATCGCATATAGAAAATAACATCATCATATGAAAGAAAACAATCTATCTAGTTGTGTTCTAAATTTCTTATGCGTATGGAAATGTATGCCTTCTGCGATGTCTCTGAACAGGCATATTGTAATGTAGATTACGTACCGTGTATTTTGAAAAATTCTGACATGTGTGTTTACTTACCTCCATGACAAGAGTTTTTCCTATAAATATTCAACCATTGCTTCGTATGGAATTATGTGCAACATTTTTACAGGTTGTTGTTTTGCAAGAGATTATGAAAGCTATCAACTAATCAATTCAAAGTACTATAGCTTGGACAGATTCCACTATAGCTGTTGCATGGTTATCAGCTAAACATTATCACTTCCAAATATTTGTTGCCAATAGAGTGTCTGATACAGAAACTACTTTTTACTCAGTGAAATGGTCTTAAGTTACCAGACATTGTATCAAGCTCATCTTGGTGCAAGGGATTTAGTACAATCTAAACTTATGACAAATCACTTGCGTCGTTATCCTGACTGATCAACTAATTGGATTATGTAAAAACGTTTATCGACATTGTGAGTTTGGTTTTTGAAGGTGTTTTCTTTACTAAATGTGCTTATAAAATATCTATCACCAAATTCTCGCCTTATATTTGTTTTTTAAGCTGCTCTTCGACAAAGGCTGTACAAGTAGAATTGGTGTCTGGGCTCTCTACTGCTTGGTTCCCAAGTGATTTCCAGTATGCCGATTTATCTTTAGAAGAGACTATCCAACCAAGATGAACCCTGACAAGGGGTGCAAATTTAAAACAGTAGCCAAGAACCCTAAGATATAATTTGCGTTGTGTTAGAATAAAAAGGTGCAGAATTTCAGCTCTATGAAAGGAATTATGTGGTTCTTTATAGCTTCATTTACACCTAATTTTGAAGATTTGTAGAAAGCATCAGAATTGTTATATGAATTTTAGCGGAGGTTTCTAGCTCTTCACAACTTAATTTTTACGAGATTTATTCTATTCTTCTTCAAATAGTAGCTTGTTTAAATTCCAGGCCTCTAACTGCGTTATATGATCACGATCAGCATGGTGTGAATTTATTGTTGCTATCTCATTTCTTGGTTGGCAATACTATTCATCAATTTTCAGAACTCTCGCCAGGAACATTTGTTCCTTAATGAATGGTGACGTCGTATTCAGATTTAGTACTTGTTCATATCAACAATGTAGCACCACTTCAGTGGACACTTAATCGTATTATTTAATTTTTTTCATGAAACTTAAAACTTCTGTAGTCTCTGTTACTACTAAATATGGAAATATTTGAAAAACAACGTGCACTTGACTCATTGTAATTTTATTTTTACGCATATTATTGTTTAATTTTTTTAGCTCTCCTTCAGGTTTCAATTGAGTCGGTATGTTTTATATTTAAGTATTGTATGTGTTTTTAATTGATTTCCCATAGTGTACATGACGTTGATAAGCCTGTTGACCAAGAAAGAAGACGCGGTAAATGTTAAATTTTTATAGTGCAATATCTAGTATAGTATATTATAATATGGTATATTTTTATAGTACTTTAAAAACCGTTGCACGAACCGAATATTCTATTATATTCTATAAAACTCAGACTTTTCAGAATTCATGATAAAATTAATCTATATGTAGGCAATGTAATTAGCAAAAGTGTTAAAAAAAGAAGGGGAATAAAATTATGTTTATAAAATTTTATTCCAATTAATTTTCAAAACGTTACACTTTAAATATCTTACTACGTTCATAAATAAAATTGGCCAATTAGAAGTTTTTTCTTTTGAACATTGCAGAAAATACGTAAAGAAAAATACATACATGTATTTTTAGAGTTAAGTGAATTATAATAAAGGAGAAGGGTGCTTCATACTACATTTTCTTATTGTTTATAAGGTTACTTCATTTGTAGAGATAAAACTCAATCACTAATTGATCATGATATTCTTTACATGAAAAGTATGTTACTAAGAATAAACATTGCAAGAAAAGTACATCTAATTAAAGCATTTTACACAAGTAAGAATCATGTACAATTGAATGTGTAATTTAAAATTTTAGAAGATGAATAACAAAAACTATTTACAAAATATTTTCAAATTATTTTCTCTCATGATCAATATATTACAGAATTCTACATATTACTTCTTTAGACTTTTTCGCTTCAGGTCAGCTGCAATTGTCTGGTCATCCGTGTTTCTTTTTTTTCTTTTTCTTTTTTTTTTAAGTCACACAAATTTATATTTTTTACTTTGATACATGCTTCCTAATTACAACATTCAATTTATTATTAACGTATATTTCGACGACCGAATTAACACCCAGATGAAACGGAGATATTTAGACTTAGAATTTATTTTTCTGGAAATGTAACTTGATTACAATGATGTGAGGAGAGTTTTCGCCGAGGAGCCCGGGACCTATGTCCCACATCCCCGGATACAGGACACTTTGGATATATGACACGGTGAGATTCCTAGGACAGCAGATGGGGGGGGGGGGGAGGACTTGAGTTGTAAATTGATGTTTTTTAGCACTTACTATTCTATATTTGTTTATTTAATTATTTCTGGTTCCAAAAAAAAAAAAAAAATTGTCGCGCGTTTTACACCGAAATAACCAGTAATCTTAACTACTTCAATTTATATAGATACTCACTATCTTGTAACCGTGGTAAAATATCTGCATAACAGACAAGTCGGAAGCTAATTTGTACACTATTCAGATGTATGTGCAATTCAAAGGTAATATATATATATATATATATATATATATATATATATATATAGGTGTTGGGAATCGAAAAAGTATCCGGTAAATAACGGTGTCTGTTATTCGGAGGTGTCAGTTAGAAAAGTTTTATTTTATTCCAATGCAATAAAAATGAACATACTGTAGTCCCAAATTTTGTCTAAAAAAGTCTTATAAAAATTTTAAAAGTGTAGTTTCTCAAAAAATTAATAGGAGTATTTCTTTAACATAGTCGTCTTTCCTATCGTATTTGGAACATTTTCGGCATGTACATTTCTTATTTACCCCCAACATGTAAAATATAAAAATAAAGAGAGTTTCAATATTTTTTTGGAAACTTTGGATATGCATTTTTATCTTTTGGTTATGCAACTAAATTATACCACAACATTATTTATTTATTTATTCGCCCACATAATAAATGCCAGGCAAATCTTATTTGAATCAAGTATGTACTTGATGAATCTTTAAATAACACAAGATTAAAATACTTGAGATGTAATATAATATGATTGTAAATTGTTTCCTGGAGTACGCTTATGATACAATCAAGCAACAGTAATATAATTTTACAGTTTGAAATAGTATTAAAATTCAAATTTAATTTAAAACAAAAATGCATTTATTAAACTAAGTCTTATTTAATTCGTAAAAATTAATCTTTCAAAAAACTTTGAGTAAAAATAAATCATTATAATGACTATACCGATAACAACTTCTTATCCCAAATATCCCGTTAAAATGATCATTTTATCTCCTTACACAGCTCATAAAGTTTGAAAAATATATGAAATTCATCATACGTATATTTCAGAAGTATATTATAAAAATCCAATTTTTCAAAGTCATTACATAAAGTTTTTCTATTACTTTAAGTGAATAAAATCGATTAATATTTTTCCAGATTTAATAACTTCTGGAAACTGTTTCTGCCACATTTTGAATTTTTTTTTCTTACAATAAAACAAATTGAATGTATTGTTTCTAAAAATAAAGAAAGAAAATAAGTAAAAAAAAAAAAGTCATTGATTTTGTCGACCTTGAAAAATGACATAAAATAGACTTGAAGTGAGGTATTTGTAAAGAAAATTAATTTGTTAATGGTTTGATCCCAAAATTCCTAAAATCATAGCTGTATTTATTAAAAAACAAAGAAATAATTTACTTATAAATGCGATAAAAATATTTAAATCACTTGATAAAGAATTAAAACTCATTTTTCTGAAGATCTTTTATTTTTAATAAATAAAATGGGGAAAGAGTTATAACTGAACAATTATCATATGTTTTATTCCATTTAAAGCAGATGTAATATTTTATATCAAAACAAGTTGGATGTGCCAATCCCAAAACTTTCTTCTATCTTATACATCTTAATATTTCAAAACCCAGTTACACATGTTAATATTTCAATATTATTAGTTTAATACTTTGATTTTCATCTTAAATTTCTTCTTCAGTCAATTAAACGGACTAAAAACGAGTTAATCTATATCATGATATTTGTTGAAATTATTAGTTTTTCCATATTCTGTTGCTATGATCTCTTTGCGAATAGCCGGTTTAGCAGGGAGCCAGTTCCCGCCGCTTCACGAGCCACCGATGCACAATAGAAGTATGGAAAATCAAGAAATGTATACAAAAATCGCTATCACAGAGCCCCTTAACTGCGCAATATTTCCAAGTTCAAGGGGGACCTGTTGGCCAAAGCCAAAACATGCACAAAAATTTTGGTTTAATTGTATGCGTAATTTTATAAACTTTTCGATGGTACAATAAAGAAAGTGGCTCAAACATCGCTATTACAGCACACCCCTCCTTCCGGCAGATTTTTTTCAAATTCAGGGAGGACTTGCTTGTCATAGCCAGAAACATACACAAAGAAATTAGTTAGATTCTATGCATAATTTCATACACTTTTCTATGATACACAATAATGAAAATGGTACAGACATCACAATTATAGTGCCCTCTTCCGGCGGAATTTTTCCAAATTCGGGGAGGACCTTCGTGCCATGACCAAAAACAAACACAAAAAAATTGGCTCAATTCTATACATAACTTGATACACTTTTCGATGGTACAATATTCAAAATGGCACAAAAATCGCTACTACAGCGCCCCCTACCGGCGAATATTTTACAAATTAAGGAAGAACCTGATTGCTATAGCCAAGAACTTAAAAAAAGTTTTGGTTAAATTCTATGCATAACTTCATACACTTTTCGATGGTACAATAATCAAAATCGTACAAAAATCGCTATTACAGCGCCCCGTACCGGCGACTTTTTTTTCCAAATTCTGGGAGCACATGATTGCTATAGCCAAAAACTTAAAATAAAAATTTGGTTCAATTCTATGCATAACTTCATGCATTTTTTGAGGGTACAATGGTGACAGATAGACGGACAGACGGACAGACAGACATTTTCTATAAACATGTTTTTGGGGATCTCTGGCCCCTAAAACGTATAAATCCATCGAAAACCGGAATTCGAAAAAATTTCAGATTACTATACTTTCTTCTATTGAAGATAGAATAAAGTAAAAAGATTACTGATTTTCTTTTATGATTTATTTTTAGAGAAACTGAAATGTGCGGTAGAAAAGGTAATTTATAAAACTGTAAATGTATTTAAAAATATATATTAATAGCATATAAAATGTTTATCTTTTTCATTAATCAAATTTTATGAATGAATAAATCTCTGACAAAAAGGTATTCCTCATCCTTAAATCCCTAAATTGTTGAAAGTCATCATAAATATATTATTTTTAATTGCAAAATGTGTAAGATTAAAACTATAAAAAAAGTTAAATTTCAAAAGTCATTCTCAAAACAAATAAATAATGATACTATGTTGCAATGAAGTGAAACGCCATCATTCAGTTTTTCATGTAACGCACGTTACTTTTTAAAGCTGATTACTTAGATGTTTATTTCTATTTTCTAAACCCTTCAGCACATCGAGCCACAGTACTTAAGGGTTTAAAAAATAATCCTAAAATAAATAATAAATAGCAATAAATAATAATTACACCCAAGTAAAATAAAAAATGTAACGTCTGTTATATGAAAAACGGAATGATGGCATTTCAGTTCATTCCATCATAGACCGTGCAATTGCACCATATCATTATTTGTTTTGAACAATATCTGTGGACTCGTTTAAACATGTGAAAAGTGAAATAAAACTATTTTGCTGTTTCTAAAGCTGATATCTTGTAACTTTTTAGCAATTAGAAGCAATATATTATTACAAGATGTTAAATTGTTATATATCTTAAATAGTTTTAAAATTTACATTGCTCAAAATAAATCATTAAAGTGGCTTTGATTTGGCACCTCGTCCCAACATTCCCATTAAAAAGATTATTTTATCTGCTTGCACCACTTATAATGTTTGAAAATATGTAAATTTGATAAAAAATCTGTTTTCGAAAATTTATTTAAAAAATATTTTTCACAGATATTACATGAAAAAGATTTCTACATACTTTAAAAGGAATTAAATCGATTAATATCGATTAAAATTTTGGAAATGGTTTATGCAAGACTTACAATTCTCTCTTACAATCTAAGAAAATGGAATGTATTGTCTTTTAATTAAAGTACACTAGTATACATAATTCTTTTGAAGCTGCAAAATGACGTAAAATTAACGAAGCAAAGAAAACAAATCCTTTGTTGGACTCCTCCAAAAATGTCTAAATGCATCTTAATACGTTAAGTTAAATAATGCTATAAAAAGAGATAAAATACCTTTATTAAGATTATACAATCGTTTCATCGCACAAACGGTGACATTTTCAAAATCATGCACGATAGAAAATATTTTCACATAATTAAAATACAATAAATATAATAAACAATGTCACGAGACATGATGCATAATGAAAAACATTGCAAACATAAAATAAAATTAGCTATTAGCGAGCGTGGATTAATTTTCACATAATTTAAAAAACAATAACATGGTAAATAATGTCACGAGACATCGTGCGTAATGAAAGACATTCCAAAACATAAAATAAAAATAAAATTAACTTGGCTATTTGCGAACGTGGATTAATTTTTACTATTGTTACTAAAATTACATAGCACCTCTTTCCAAATTTTAGGTAAATCAAAGGACACTGAATCAATGCAAATATTCTCGTTGCGTAAAAATATCTCTATTGATTCCCGGTTTATGGATGGTAATTAAAATCTTGATAGATAAATTAAGTTGCTATTTTAAAAATCGATCTGTAAAGGTTCTTCGCTGCATAATCTGTCCAAAGCCGTGGTTCTTCTGTTGTATTTGATGTATGTTTTGATGAAGTTTTCTGCTTGTCATACCAATATAAGACTGCATTGTTCCATCTTTTTGGTGAAAGGTATTTCGTATACTCCTGGTAACTGGTTTGACTCAATTTGATCTATTTGCTTGCAGACTATATTTTTTAATTTCATGTAAGGTTTTGCGACTAAACAGATATTGAATTTATTGAGAATATATTTCAAACGTTCGAAGAGTTGGGTTGATTTTTGACGGCCAATTATCTACACTAGGGATATAGGCCCAGGGGGAAGTGCCCTCCGTGGGGGTCTTTCTAAGGGAACCTAATCCGTATTTACACATGGAAAATCCACGGCTCGAAGAAAACCACGAAACCGCCGAACGATTAGGCCGACGGGCGCGATTGGGTTCGAACCCAGCACCTCCCGTCTACCAGCTTCGAGTGCAGAACCTCTCGGCCACTGGTGGGGCCCAAACGTTCGAAGAAACCTGGAAAATATTGTAAAGTGGGTAATGTGGAATTTTGTGAATTGAAATTTCTTTTATTTTTATTCTTCAAGCTCTTAATTAATTTTTCTATAGTGCTTTCTGTTGATAGATATTGTGAAATATAATCTCCAAACAAGGACATTAAAATAATTAAGCAAAGTAAATTGTTTTTCATGTGTCAAATGTGATTTACAAATGTAATTATCAAAAGTGTTTATGATCTGAAAGGAGGAAGTGAAATTGAAAAGTGATTGCACAATCGTAAACAGATATTTTATTATAAACATTTCGCAATACCAGTGGTGGAAAATTGACGCAGAGGAGGAGCCTATTGACACCACTAAATTTTTGTAGTATTTTTCGCATTATCTAATGACATAATTTCTGCGTTTCTATTAAGGTGAAGAATACTATAAAATTTTAGTGGTGTCAATAGGCTCCTCCTCTGCGCTAATTTTCCCCCATTGCAATACTTAAGAACTATAAGACATTTATAAACTCTAATTTTAAAATACCATAAATATAAATATTGATACAAATTATTTGTTATGCTGATTTATGGCATTAATTTCCTGTTCTTGATTGCTAATAATATTTTAATCATGCATTTTTTTTTCTACTTTCAGTTGTAACTCAGACTCTCAAACTGAGAAATGTATGTCTTAAAGCTCTTATTAAAAATTTATTTAACTTTCTATTTATAAGTTTCGGCACAAATTTAAGTTCACAAGTAATAAGTACTGCTCACACTGTAAAATGAAAAACCACTCAAATAAAGACTGCTGGTTTCTAAAAACGAAAAACAACAACAGTTACACTAATAACAGACACTATAAAAATAAAAACAATTCAACATCACTAGTTTATGAAGAAAATAATTTTCATAAAAATGCGGAACCTGAAGAAAGAAAACTCACAGTAAATGAAAACAACAATGTCGCTTTACAAACCGAAGAGTCTGAAAATAAAGGCACTTTTATAGTGGACAGTGGCAGTTCCAGTCACATTGTAAATTCAAAAGAACTTTTTACCAAAATTACAAATAATAATGAAGCAAACGTCACAGTCGCTAATGGTAATAAACTGATTTCATATGGATCTGGAGAGGTAATAATTCATACCGAAAATAAAAACAAACAAGTTATATTGCGTGACGTACTATACGTTCCTGACATAGAAACTAACCTGCTGTCTGTGAGTAGGGCAACTAAAAACGGTTGCAAAGTCAAATTTGAAAAAGATAAATGTGATATAATTCACGAAGGCGACGTTATACTTCAAAGTAAACTTAAAAACAATCTGTACGAAATACATGTTAGTAAATATGAAAATCGCAAGCACTATGCAAATGTCACCTACAACTGCTCAAATGCAAATTGCATAGATTTGTGGCATAAGCGATTGGGGCATAGGAGCTACGACACAATAAGGTCCATGTTATCAAAGGACTTAGTTGAGGGAATTAAGATCAACAACTGTAAACATAATGCTAAATGTGAGGTGTGCATTAAGTCAAAAACACCGAGACCCCATTTCCTAAATCAGGTGCACAAAGAGCTACAAAAAGGCTCGAGTTAATTCATACTGATGTATGCGGCCCTATAAATACACCCACATTTGGGGGGAAAAATACTTCGTCACTTTTATTGATGATTATACGAGATTTTGTGAAATTTATTTAATGGCAAATAAAAGTGAGGCTTCAGAAAAATTGAAAGAATACGTCTCAATGGTGAAAAACAAATTCGGAAAAATGCCTACTGAGATCAGATCGGACAACGGTGGTGCATATACGGGTAACGAAATAGAAAAATACCTAAAAGAAAATGGGATTCATCATCAGCTTACAGTACCATTTAACCCAAGCCAAAACGGTGTCGCAGAGCGTAAAAATAGGTCGCTACTAGATATGGTTAGAAGTATGCTAAATGAAGCAAATCTCCCGCACAAATTATGGAGGGAAGCCATATGTACCGCGAATCACTTACAGAACCGGCTACCTTCAAAATCGGTAAGCACCACATCCTATGAATTATGGATGAATAGGAGACCAAATTTGAAATATCTCAAAGTTTTTGGCTGTACTACATACACAAATCAAAGAGAGGAAAATTAGATAATAGAGCGGAAAAAGGCACTTTTGTCGGTTACGACAGTCGCTCTAAGGCGTACAGAATCTATTCAAGTGACGGAAGAGTAATATTGGCCAGAAGCGTAGAATTTATGGAAAATAAAAATAATCCAGATACTAACGAAAATCTAGATAGAAGAGAATTAATCGCGGAAACAAACAAACACAACAGAAAGACACGAAAGAAATGGAAATAGATCTGACACCAACACAAAATGAACTAAGTCCACCACTCGCGTCACAACAACAAATTCCACAAGTGAGAAGATCAGAAAAAACCAATAGAGGTGTGCCGCCGGACAGGTTTGCTTATGCAGTCCGGCACGATCGAGTATATGTACCTAACAGTTGGGAAGATATGATGAGTATAGAAAATCCTATAGAAAAACAGAACTGGATAAAAGCGACAGAAGAGGAAATGAATTCCCTTAATGAAAATGAAACCTGGTGTTTAGTTGTTCCCCCACAAGGAGCAAGTGTAATTGGGTCGAAATGGACTTTTAAAGCGAAATATGGCGAATTCGAAAAAATCAAGCGTTACAAAGCGAGATTGGTCGCACAAGGATTTAGACAAAAAAACGGAGTAGATTTCGATGACATTTATGCGCCAGTAGATTCTCATACAAGTTTAAGGGTCTTCATAACTGCCGCAGTATACCACAATCTCAATATTAGGCAGATTGACATCAAAGCTGCATTTTTACATGCTGAATTGGAAGAAAATGTCTATGTTTCACAACCTAAAGTGTATATAAACACTACAGAACCCAATAAGGTTTGTAAGTTAAAAAAGGCCCTATATGGGCTAAAACAAGCTGCAAGAGCATGGTATTCAAACATTAGTTAAACACTAAAAGAATTAAAATTTAAACAGAGCAATGCTGACAATTGTTTATTTATAAGAAAAGAAGGCCAAAACACGGTTTATATAGCAGTATACATAGATGATATCCTCATCGCAGTAAAAGATGAAAATATAAATGAGATAATAGATAAACTAAAATCTAAGTATGCACTTGAAGATTTAGGTCAAATTTCCAATTACCTCGGGATAAAAATACAAATGACTCACAACGGCTTTTAAACTAAATCAAACAGCAAAAATAATAGAAATTGCAAAAAAATTCAATTTAGAAGATTCTAAGCCATACGGCACTCCAATGGAAACAGGCTTTCAACGATTAGACAATGAGGAAATACAAATGCCAAACAACACTAAGTACCGACAAGCAATAGGTGCGCTGTTATATGTTGCTACAATAAGTAGGCCCGATATTTTAGTAGGGGTAAACATCTTGAGTATAAAGAACGAAACGCCGTCTGAAAGAGATTGGAAAGGTGTTAAAAGATTAATAAGTTACCTCTATTCAACAAAAGACTTAAATTTAGTAATTAGCACGGAAGAACCACCCATCCTGGAAGTATATGCTGATGCAGACTGGGGTGGAGTTCTAAAAACAAGAAGTTCGACAACAGGCAATCTATTCCTTTTAGGAAAGAATCCAATACAGTGGATAACAAAACATCAAACGTGTGTCGCACAATCATCTGCAGAGGCAGAGTTCGTTGCAGCGGCGAGCGCAACACAAGAATTAATATGGCTGCTATAACTATTAGAAGAACTCGATATACCGCAAAAATAGCCTATAGTAATTTATGAAGACAATAAATCTTGCATAAAAATGATAGAATCCAAAAAGTTTTCTAATTAATCGAAGCATATTGACATAAAATATAACGTGATTAAACAGCTGAAAGAAGATAAAATTACTGAATTGCGTTATTGCCCAAGCAAGTCCATGACAGCGGAGATACTGGCGAAACCAGAGCCCAAGCTGAATTTCAAAATAATAGAAACAAACTGAGATTACAGAACAATTCTCGTTAGGAGATTAAGGGTACAGTGGACTTTGAAATTCGCGAAAATATATCAAAAAGTCGATTCTTCATTTTTAATGTAGAAATAACACATATAATCATATCTACCTGATGCACTTTTTTTTTCAAATATGTTGATTTTTGCCGGAGTTATGGCCATTTTAATTTTAACAGCTGTTGCGCCACGCCCATTTGTTTACCTTTCTGCCATTGTTTTTCTTCTTTCGCGTCGTAGATACGCCTAATCTAAAAGCTGTGAAATCATGCTTACATGATATTCTTGAGCTTACTCCATGTAATTTTCATAAAGGATATATATTTCTTTATTATTTGACAACAGCGTATTTTAACTGGGACCTAAACTGGTTGTTTCTGGTTCGTTTACATCGTTTGTTTTCATTTTTTGAATTTCGTTGCAGTTCTCTCTAGTTATAATTTCAGTTTAAAAAGCAGTTCTTTTAAGAACTGGAACTGCCTGTTGTTAACAAAATTGTTTTTTAGATTTTTTTAAAAGCATTTGTTAGGGTAATAATTTACTAAATTATCTTTTTAATTTGTTTTGTTTCTGAATGCATTTGTAAACATGCACTGCATAACTACAAAATATCAGAAGCGTAAAGGCCCACCAACTAAGCGAAGCAAGGCTGGTTCTGCAAATATTTTAAAGTGGAAATATAGTTTGAAATGCAATCAATTAATGGTTATTCCATCGAGAATATTAATCCTGAAATTGTTCCTGGATTTTTTTTTCATTGAATACAAGCGATCATTTTGATAGTTTATATGCCATGTCTACTGAATACAGTTTAGTAAGCAACTCTATTTGGGCAGATTTACTTCAGAAAGTACCTTGTAGTGAGTGTCAACAATGTAAATTAAATAATTTGAAGCATAATTCTTTTGGATTCTCATCAAAATTAGACCTTGTATGTGAAATCTGTGCAAAATCTTATGGATATGTTTAATGTTTATACTAGTGAACGTGAAATAGCAACAAAAAAGTTTGATGTAAACAGAAAACTTACAGCTGCATTTTTATCGTTTGGGGAGGGTCATGCCGCACTGGAAAAGGTTTTGAAAATTGTATATTTTGAATTATTTTATTGTGTATTCAATTGTATTACATAATTAAAATTAGATTTTTTACCTGGTAGTGGTTTGTGAAACAGTGATAGTAAATGATTTGAAATGTCAAATACTTAGAAATGACATACGCTACATTTTTTATTTTTTGCAAGCATTCATTATTAATTTATATATCAAAGATTCAATAAAAAGGAATCTGAGAGTCGCTTGGCAAAGCAATGAGTTATCTAAAAGGTATGTGTTGAAAGTTTTTACTATCATTACTGTGAACGATAAAATGCATAGATCTCTTTTATTTCATCGTTTATATTCACTGTATGTATTGTAATTAGAAACATTTGGCAATATTTCAATTTATTATACTGTCGACTCTTGATAGGTTAAACGTTGCTTGAAGTAAACTTTATTACAAGTATTTAAAATTGAAAATTTAAGAGTAATTTAAAGAATTTTATTAAATTTTAATGAAAAAATTGAAAAACATCAATTTAAATCCATTTTTTAAGTTTTTTTTTAATATAATTTGCTAACATTTCATAGTAAGTTTTGTTTTTGTGTTTTCAAAGATGATTATATGAGATTATTGCAATTGTGTGTAAAATCTGATTGCGCATGGAGCGTTTTGATTTTATAGATATGGTAATTTCAGTCGTTTATAATTTTTTAGTTTTGAATATCTCGAGTTCTATTAGAGTTATTATAACCAAATTTTGTGCATTAATTTTTATTCGCATTATAAATATATGTAGAAAGTTTATATATACTGGTATTTTTCTGTAAAAAGTCGTTTTGAAATATGTCGTTTAGCAGAGTTGAATTCAGACACTTTTCTCCAGGGGGATATTATAGAGTTGGGGGGGGGGGGGATTGTATCTTTTGACCATTGAAAACACAAAATCTCAAATCTTCGGGGGGGGGGGATGCTACCCCTGAAATCAACACTGTCGTTTAGTTTCTGCAACAGTGTTGCTGTGTCGCCCCGTTTCTGCAAAGGGGCATATTACTCGACTTTCAAATGTCCCATGCGCAACACATTGCTTTCAATTTTATTGAAAATTCTCAGAAATTTTTTTTATACCAGTGTAAATATTTTTTACTTACAATAAACTTTATTACATATATTTAAAATTCACAATATAAGAGTAATATGCAAAATTTATAGAAATTTTAATGAAAAAATTGAAAAACATCAGTTTATATCATTTTTTTAATTTTTTTAAATATAATTTGCTAACATTTCATAGTAAGTTTTGTTTTTGAGCATTCAAAGATGATTATATCAGATTATTGCAAATGTGTCTGAAATCTGATTGCGCATGGGGCGTTTTTATTGTATAGATATGATAATTCCCGTCGTTTATAATTATTTAGTTTTGAATATCTCGAGTTCTATTAGAGTTATTATAACCAAATTTTGTGCATTAATTCTTATTCGCATTATAAATATATGTAGAAAGTTTATGTATACTGGTATTTTTCTGTGAAAGGTCGTTTTGAAATATGTCGTTTAGCAATGTTGAATTCAGACACTTTTCTCCGGGAGCGATTTCTGTGGCTCCGGGGTGACATTATAGAGTTGGGAAGGGGGGGGGGGGAATTGCACCTTTTGACCATTGAAAACACAAAACCTCAAATCTTCGGGGGGGGGGGGGATGGCACCCCCTGAAATCAACAACACTGTCGTTTAGTTTCTGCGACAGTGTCGCTGTGTCGCCCCTTTTCTGCAAGGGGGCATATTACTCGACTTTCAAATGTCCCATGCGCAACACATTGCTTTCAATTTTATTGAAAATTCTCAGAAATTTTCTTTATACCAGTGTCAATATTTTTTACTTACAATAAACTTTATTACATATATTTAAAATTGACAATGTAAGAGTAGTATACAAAATTTATAGAAATTTTAATGAAAAAATTGAAAAACATCTGTTTAAATCAATTTTTTTTTAAATATAATTTGCTAAAATTTTGTAGTAAGCTTTGTTTTTGAACATTCAAAGATGATTATATCAGATTATTGCAAATGCGTCTGAAATCTGATTGCCCATGGAGTGTTTTGATTTTATAGATATCGTAATTTCCGTCGTTTATACTTTTTTTACTTTTGAATATCTCGAGTTCTATTAGAGTTTTTATAACCAAATTTTGTGCATTGATTCTTATTCGCATTATAAATATATGTAGAAAGTTAATATATATATACTGGTATTTTTCTGTAAAAGGTCGTTTTGAAATATGTCGTTTAGCAATGTTGAATTCAGACACTTTTCTCCGGGAGGGATTTCTGTGGCTCCGGGGTGACATTATAGAGTTGGGGGGGGGGGTTGCACCTTTTGACCATTGAAAACACAAAACCTCAAATCTTTGGGGGGGGGGGGAGGATGCCACACCTTGAAATCAACACTGTCGTTTAGTTTCTGCGACAGTGTTGCCGTGTCGCCCCGTTTCTGTAACGGGGTATATTACTCGACTTTCAAATGTCCCATGCGCTACACATTGCTTTCAATTTTATTGAAAATTCTCAGAAATTTTCTTTATACCAGTGTAAATATTTTTTACTTACAATAAATTTTATTACATGTATTTAAAATTGACAATGTAAGAGTAATATACAAAATTTATAGAAATTTTAATGAAAAAAATTGAAAAACATCAGTTTAAATCAATTTTTTTAATTTTTTTAAATATTATTTGCTAAAATTTCGTAGTAAGTTTTGTTTTTGTGCATTCAAGGATAATTATATCAGATTATTGCAAATGTGTCTGAAATCGGATTGCGCATGGAGCGTTTTGATTTTATAGATATGGTAATTTCCGTCATATATAATTTTTTAGTTTTGAATATCTCGAGTTCTATTGGAGTTATTATAACTAAATTTTGTGCATTAGTTCTTATACGCATTATAAATATATATAGAAAGTTAATATATGTATATATATGTTGGTATCTTTCTGTAAAAGGTCGTTTTGAAATATGTCGTTTAGTTTCTGCGACAATGTTGCTGTTCGCCCGTTTCTGCAACGGAGTAAGTACGCATCTATATTTCTGTTAGAGACATAAAAAATGCTATATAGGTTATTAATAATATTATATCCTTCACTTGTATCCAAAATTGTTTCAATAT
Organism: Maratus speciosus; assembly: GCA_963932465.1. NCBI lineage: Eukaryota > Metazoa > Arthropoda > Arachnida > Araneae > Salticidae > Maratus > Maratus speciosus. Next base: position 217,850,777 of record OZ010788.1, read on the forward strand.
AAGCTTTTAAAAAATTTACGAACATTTAAATCATTAAAACGTGTTTTTCTCAGAATCAATATTTTTACCGTTTTCATGACTTTCAAATGTTCCATGCGCAACACACAGCTTTCAATTTTAATGAAACTTCTCAGAAATGTCCTCAATATCAGTGTACATATTTGTTACTAGAAATAAACTTTGTTACACGTATTTAAAATTGAAAAATTAAGAGTAATATACAAAATTTATTGAAAAAAATCAATTTTTTTATCTTTTTTAATAAAATTTTCTAAAATTTTGTAGTAAGTTTTGTGTTTATATATTCAAAGAGTATTATGCGAGATTATTGGAAATGTGGTTAAGTTTGGAATGCGCATGGAGCGTTTTGAAATCTGGCAAATTTTAAATTTTAAAATTTAAATATCTCAAAAAATTTTAAAGATATTTTCATAAAATTTGGTAAATAACACTCTTTTTATAGTATAACTATATCCTGAAAATTTCAAAAAAAAATATTGGTAATTAAAAAAGTTAGTTTTCAAAGTCAACTGTACCCTTAAGGGGGGAATTGTTGACAGATATTGTGAAATATAATCTCCAAACAAGGACATTAAAATAATTGAGCGAAGTAAATTGTTTTTCATGTGTCAAATGTGATTTACAAACGTAATTATCAAAAGTGTTTATAATTTGAAAGAAGGAAGTGAAATTGAAAAGTGATTGCACAATCGTAAACAGATATTTTATTATAAACATTTCGCAATACTCAAGAACTATAAGACATTTATAAACTCTAATTTTAAAATACCATAAATATAAATATTGATACAAATTATTTGTTATGCTGATTTATGGCATTAATTTCCTGTTCTTGATTGCTAATAATATTTCATTCATGTATTTTTTTTTCTACTTTTAGTTGTAACTCAGACTCTCAAACTGAGAGATGTATGTCTTAAATCTCTTATTAAAAATTTATTTAACTTTCTATTTATAAGTTTCGGCACAAATTTAAGTTCACAAGTCACACAAATATATGTGTCTTTTTAAACCACATGAAGTTCACATCATCATCACCTGTGGATTAAAACAGAAAAACAAGAAGAATATGTAGATCGATTTACCCTTTCCGGACGAAAACGACCAGATGACAAACAGATATACATAAATATAAGGTAAGCCCAATTTATCTTACCTATGTTTTTTATATTGAGAAATAGATAATTAATTTTTGAGGATAAGAACGAACATCACGCCATTTCTGATAGCAAAGATTAAATATTGCTAACACTTTCTTTGTATCCATCGTTTTTTGCAATATCATATATTTTATTTATTTCGTTAGTTAACTGCTCGGGGGTACAAACTGTGAAAGCTCTATGAATAGAATGTCTAAATGCAGAACCTTTGTATGAAAAAATTGCTTGAGCATTATGAGGGATAATGGATTCTATGGGTTTTCTGTAAACAGTGCGTTCTAATCCTTGGTGCGTCTTAATTAATAATACATCTAAATAACGTAGCGTACCATTTTGTTCTATTTCCAATGTAAATCTAATTTTAGAATCAAGGCTATTAGTCTGGTTAAAAAAATTATTGAGCAAGTTATCTGCATTTTGCCATATGATGAAAATAACGTCTGCGTATCTGATCAATGCATGGGGGGGGGGGGGGATATAATCCAACTTATATATATATCCATTTCAAGAGGTCGTAACATTGAATTCAGCTAATAAATCCTCCTAACAGACTCTCCTCGCTTTACCTTAGTAAAAATTAATCCATGTTCGCAAATAGCCAAGTAAATTTTTTTTTATGTTTTGTAATGTTTTTCATTATGCATGATGTCTCGTGACATTATTTACCATGTTATTGTTTTTTTAAGTTATGTGAAAATTAACTCACGCTCGCTAATAGCTAATTTAATGTTTATTTTATTTTACATTTGCAATGTTTTTATTATTCATGATGTCTCGTGACATTGTTTACTATATTTGTTGTTTTTAAATTATGTGAAAATAATTTCTATCGTGCATGATTTTGAAAATGTCGCCGTTTGTGCGATGAAACCATCGTCATTCTTAATAAAAATATTTTATCACTTTTTATAGCATCACTTAACCTGTTTATAAGCGTTTATTATACATGTTGTTATTGTATCTTAAAATTAAGTAAAAAAAAAAAAAAAAAAAATCAAACACAAAATATTCTGCAGGCGATGGAAAAATTGCAAACATTTGATAAATAATTAAAAATCGTTACTCGAATATTTTATTTGGATTAAATATATATATATATATATATATATTACTGAAACTAACAAAAAGCATTATTGGCAATACATATATATGCTGCAAGACTTGAAAAAGTTGCAAATACGTACATCCAATAAATTATTACCGTTTGTTTATGATTTATTTCTAGCGAATCTGCATATTACAGTAAAAAAGGAATTTATAAAATTGCCAAAACATTATCACACAATAGTAACACATTCAATTGTTTCCTTTTTTATAAATATTTTTTATTGGTAACTGAGAGACAAAAATACATTTTAAAAGCGTAAATATTACTTTTGACACGTTATTTTAAATTATCGATCAATATTCTTATATACAGCCCTGTCCAAAAGTATTAGACACCATGATTTTTAATACATTTTTAGTTTTTAAAGTAAAAAATAAACATTTTATTGTGTTATAAAATTTTATATTAACGTAAAATTGCAATATACAGGGTGCAGTATGTTATCTATCGCCGACCTTTAATTTCTCAACCGTTGGTCTTAGACATATAGTTCCAATTACAAAAACATTTCAAATGAGGTAAATATTTATGTTGTGTCATTATTTAAAGTAAAAAATCAATTTTATAAAAATTACGAAAACTAACTTTTTATACGGTCCTCCAGTCCCTATAGTTATATTTAGTAAAATTTCACTCATATCGTAACACATATAACACAAAAAGTTTGACATATGTACTACAAAAATTTACCCAGTTATTAAATTTCAAAGTTTGAGATTTTTGCACATGATTTTGTCTTTCATTAAGGAATCGGTTAAAAGATGAATTAAAGTAATTCGAGATCAAAATCAAAGTGCAATGTCCTTTTTACGGCGAAACCACCTTTAACTGGTATCACCAAATCGAGAAATCACCAAATAGGGTTATTTCATCTAAAAATTTGAGCTAACTTTTATGGGTCGAACAACATTAAAAAATACCGAAGATACCAGTTAAAAGTGGCTTCGCCGTAAAAAGGGCATTGCACTCTGATTTTGATCTCGAATTACTTTAATTCATCTTTTAACTGATCCCTCAATGAAAGACAAAATCATGTGCAAAAATCTCAAACTTTGATATTTAATAACTGCGACAATTTTTGTAGTACAGATGTCAATTTTTTTGTGTTATATCTGTTATGATATGTGTAAACGTTTACTAAATATAACTATAGGGACCGGAGGACCGTATAAAAAGTTAGATTTCGTAATTTTTATAAAATTGATTTTTGACTTTAAATAATGCCACAACATGTATATTTACCTCATTTGAACCGTTTTTGTAATTGGAACTATACGTCTACGACCAACGTTTTAGAAATTAAAGGTCGGCGATAGATAACATATTGCACCCTGTATATATATATCTATACTCCTATTATAAAGAGGAAAAATTTGTTTATTTGTCGGAGGTAAGCTCTGGAACTACCGAACCGATTCCAAAAGTAATGGTATCAAAATGATGGTGTTAGTCCAACTTAGAACATAGGCTATATCTTATGTCGGTGCCACTACCCCAAAGGGGGTGTAGGAGCAAAAAACGTTGTAAAAATGCGATTTTAGCGTTACTGAAGGGCCTAGAAATATGAAATTTTGAATATTAGATATAAGATATAAATGATGTCTAAGAACAGTTCTTAAACAATTCGAAATTTGAAAGGGGTGAAAATGCACAAAAAGCGTTCTAAAAAACGTTCTAAATGGTAGTTTCTACACAATCTCAGGAAATATCAAACCGATTTTAAAAATATTGGTGTCAAAATAATGGTGACAACGCTTGCTCCAAGATAGGCTATGTTTTATATCGGTGCCACTAACCCAAAGGGGGTGTAGGAGCAAAAAACGTTCTAAAAATGCGATTTTAGCGTTACTGAAGGGCCTAGAAATATGAAATTTTTAATATTAGTTACTTATAAGATATAAATGATGTCTAAGAACAGTTCTTAAACAATTCGAAATTTGAAAGGGGTGAAAATGCACAAAAAGAGTTCTAAAAAACGTTCTAAATGGTAATTTCTATACAATCTCAGGAAATATCAAACCGATTTAAAAAATATTGGTGCCAAAATGATGGTGACAACGCTTGCTCCAAGATAGGCTATGATTTATGTCGGTGCCACTACACCTAAAGGGGGTGTAGGAGCAAAAAACGTTCTAAAAATGCGCTTTTAGCGTTATTGAAGGGCCTAGAAATATGAAATTTTGAATATTAGTTACTTATAAGATATAAATGATGTCTAAGAACAGTTCTTAAACAATTCGAAATTTGGAAGGGGTGAAAATGCACAAAAAGCGTTCTAAAATACGTTCTAAATGGTAATTTCTACACAATCTCAGGAAATACCAAACCGATTTAAAAAATATTGGTGCCAAAATGATGGTGACAACGCTTGCTCCAAGATAGGCTATGTTTTATGTCGGTGCAACTACCCTTAAAGGGGATGTAGAAGCAAAAAACGTTCTAAAAATGCGATTTTAGCGTTACCGAAGGGCTTAGAAATAGGAAATTTTGAATATTAGTTACTTATAAGATATAAATGATGTCTAAGAACAGTTCTTAATAAATTCGAAATTTGAAAGGGGTGAAAAGGGGCGAAAATCGTTCTAAAAAACTTTCTAAATGGTGGTTTCTACACAATCTCAGGAAATATCAAACCAATTAAAAAAAATATTGGTGTCAAAATGATGGTGACAACGCTTGCTCCAAGATATGGTATGTTTTATGTCGGTGTCACTACCCCAAAGGGGGTGCAGGAGCAAAAAACGTTCTAAAAATGCGATTTATGTGTTACTGAAGCGCCTAGAAATATGAAATTCGAAATATTATCTACATATTAGATATAAAGGATTTCTAAGAACAGTTCTTAAACAATTCGAAATTTGAAAGGGGTGAAAATGCGCGAAAATCGTTCTAAAAAACGTTCTAAATGGTGGTTTCTACGCAATCTCAGGAAATACCAAACCGATTTAAAAAATAATGGTGTCAAAATAAGGTTGTCAAAATGACGGTGACAAACCTTGCTCCAACATAGGCTATGTTTTATGTCGGTGCCACTACCCGAAAGGGGGTGCAGGAGCAAAAAACGTTCTAAAAATGCCATTTTTGCGTTACAGAAGGGCCTAGAACTATGAAATTTGAAATATTAGCTACGTATTAGATATAAAGGATTTCTAAGAACAGTTCTTAAACAATTCGAAATTTGAAAGGGGTGAAAATGCGCGAAAAGCGTTTTAAAAAACGTTCTAATGGTGGTTTCTACACAATCTCAGGATATACAAAACCGATCTAAAAAATAATGGCGTCAAAATGATGGTGACAACCCTTGCTCCAACATAGCCGATGTTTTATGTCGCTGCCACTACCCCAAAGGGGGTGCAGGAGAAAAACGTTCTAAATTGCGACTTTTGCGTTACGGAAGGGCCTAGAATCGTGAAATTTGGAATGGTAGTTAGTTATAAGATATCAATGATCTCTAAGGACATTTCCTAAAAAAATCAAAATTTAAAAGGGGGTCAAAATGCGCAAAAAACGTTGTAAAAAACATTCTAAATTACGATTTCTATGCAATCTCCGGAAGTACTGAACCGATTTCAAATATAATGGTGTAAAAATGATGGTGACAGATCTTGCTCCAAGATAGGCTATATTTTATATCTGTTTCCACTAACCCAGAGGAGATGCAGGAGCGAAATGCGCGAAAAGCGTTCTAAAAAAGTTCTAAATGCCGATTTGTCGGCAATATCTCAGGAAGAATGAATCTGTTTTCAAACGTAATGGTAAGACATTGATGCTGACAGCCTCTGCTCTAACATAGACGCTATTTTATGTCGGTATCACTATAACCAAGACTTTGCAGGAGCAAAAAAGCGTTCTAAATTTCGATTTTTGTGATCGGTATGGGCTAGAAACTTAAAATTAGGCAAGGTACATATTTATTAAATATAAATGATCTTTAAGAACAGTTTCGAAAATATTGGAAATTTAAAAAAGGGGTGAAAATGCGCGAAAAACGTCCTAAAAACGTTCTAAATTGCGATTTCTACTCAATCTAAGGAAATACCAAAGCTATTTCAAAAGTAATGGTTGTAAATGAATGGTGACAGTCCCTGCTTTAGCATAGGTTTTATGTTGCCGTCACTACGATCTGAGGGTTGCAAAAGCAAAACATGTTCTAATTTGCGTTTTTTGCACAACTGAGGTGTCTAACACTTTGAAGTATGGCATGGTATTTACTTACAATATGCAACTGCTTTCTAAGAACAGTCGAAAGAAAATTCCAAATTTACAAAAATGAAGTGAATGAAAAGCGTTATAAATTACAATTTTTAAGCAAACTTATAAATCACCAAACCGATTAAAAAAATAATGATGACAAATTTTGGTGATAGAACCTGCTCAAACACAAGCTATATTTTCTGTCTGTTCCACTACCACCAGAGGGTTGCAGGAGCTAAAAACATTCTAAATGTCGATTTCTGCGATACTGAAAAGGCTAGAAACTTTAAATATAACATGGTAGTTACTTATAAAATATAAATGCCCTCGAAGGAACGTCGAAAATAAATTCGAATTAAAAAGGGGTGAAGCGAAGGGGAGGTGCGAAAAGCATTCTAAAAAAGTCCTAAATTACGATTTCTATGCAATTTCAGGGAATTTAAACCGATTATAAAAGTAATAGCAGCAAATCAATGGTAACAGTCTCTGATCCTACACAGGCTATATTTTATGCCGGTGATTCTACCACCTGGGGTTCACAGGAACAACAAACGTTCTAAAAAAGGGCTTTAAAAGCTTTTTAAATTACGTTTCTGTGGAATATTTGGAAATAACAAACCGATTTCAAAATTAATGTTAGCAAATTAATGGTGACAGTTCCTGTTTCAACATAGCCCTTTATGTTCAGAGAGGTGGTAGGACTTGGAATTTGACATGATAATTAATTTTAAGATGTAAGAAGATGGTTTCTAAAAAATTCAAAACTTCAAACGAATACTGAAATGAGCGTATTAAATGAGCATAAAAGTTCCAAAATATTTTCTAAATCATCATTTATTTAGTTTTATTTCGTTTTATTAATTTAAGTCTCATTTCTGCCTAATGCAGTGTAATAATGATGCTTAATCAAACTGTATTTTAAATTGTAATTTTTGAATTATTCCTAAAAGTAATAAGTACCTTTTAATAAAAAAAACCTTTTAATAAAATAAAATATTACCTTTTAATAAAATAAAATATTACCTTTTAATAAAATAAAAATTTAGTTAGTACTTTTAATAAAAATTAGACATATAAATATCACTTGGCATATTTCAAATATTACGAGAGCAAAGCCGCGGGGTTTGCTAGTATATTATAAAATGAAAAATATTTTAGCTGCTTAACTTGGGTTTCCAATGCTTTTTTTGCAGCTGTGCTGAAAAAGGGCCATCTATGAGCAAAATTCAGAAACTATTTTTTTTTTCATTTCCTTAATTTTTTTATCTATTATTATTTTTCTTAATTTTGAGAAGGATTTTTGTCCAAAAGCACTCTCTTATGCCAGCTAATTGATTTCTTAATTGATTTATAAAATGCGTTAAGGATCTGTGGCTCAACATACATATCCAGGTATATTTCAAATATTACGCGAGCAAAGCCACGGTGTTTGCTAGTATATCTATAAATTAATATTCAGTAGGTCCAACTTTGGCTTTAATAACAGCAGCAATCCTTCGGACCATACAGCGTACAAGGCTTGAACATTTTTCTATATTTATGGCATTTCATTCTTGAATAAGAGCATATTTCAAAGCTATTTTTAATGTTATGCTATGTTCTCTGATTTTACGTTTTAATATGCATCAAAGGTGCTCGATTGGATTAAGATCTGGGAGCTGCGCGAGCCAGTCCAACAATACAGTGTTACTTTCTATAATGCAGCGCATTGTAGTGGCTAATTTATGACAAAAACATTGTCTTGTTGGAACTTGACGTCACGTAACTTGGTGACACCAAAAATATGCATTATCGAAGACATAAGCACAGTTTCGAGAGCATTTATGTATTTTTAGCCGTTCAAGCGACTTTCATAAGCGAACATTTCACGAACGCCATCAGCAGCCATGCAGCCCCAGATCAAAATTCTGCCGCCTCAGTGTTTTACAGTAGGCGCCACGCAATCTGGATGATATACTTCGCCGATACGTCGCCTCACAAAGGCCACCCCGGGTGTTCCAAATACCTGGAAAGAAAATAAAAATGACACATCTTAAAATATTTTCATTTTCATTACAAAAACTGATTCTGACAGAATGAAGGTTATTTTTAATTATAAAGAAGGGTTAAAATGTTTACCTCAAAGTTAAATTCATCGGACCACAGAACATATGTCAAATCCTCTTTCGTAAAATGTTGATTTTGTCGCGCCCATTCCGAGCGATACTTCTTGCTGTTTTCTGAAAGCTAAGGCTTTTCCCTGGCTTTGAGGTCTTTTAAATTAGCTTCTGCCAGTTCTCTTCGTGCTGTTCCAGTACTTGTAGTCTATCCAATGTCTTCCGACAGAGCCGCAGAGAGCTCGAAGAATGTTTCTTGCTATATCTAAAATTCTCTTGTATTAGTTATCTGTCCTGTAGTTTCGTTGTCATGCGTTATCTGCCCTTTCTTCTCTTGTTTACGTGAAACCGAGTCTCCGCGCATATCAGATTTCACTGAACATCGAGAACCTTTCAAGAACGTGTTTATCTTTACTTCAGATCTGCCTTGTTCAAGCAAGACCTGAATTATCAATATTTTTCATCAATAAATAGTCCACTTTTTTAGGCACTTTAGAATTAAATGATATAAAATTTGCAACTAGATCACACAAGGAAGGTATTTTGTGCTGCGTGGCAAAACGTTCGAAGTATTTTTCCAAAAAATACAGAATTTTTAGCCTCCAGATGTTGCCAGCCGTTCCAAAAGCATTATCTACGTTTTTATTAACGTTTGGCAACCTCACTTACGACTTTGTATAAAGCGTTTGTTATTGTTTTTAACATTCTTTACGATTCAAGTGTTTTGTAGGGTGTGCCTAATACATTTGGCCATGGATCCAGCTCAAAATAAGTCATTAAAGTTACAAATCATAAAGAAAAATCTCATACCAACATTTCCATTAAAAGGATCATTTTATTTCTTAACATCACTCATATAGTTTTAAAATTATATGAAATAAATTATGCATTTATTTCAGAAGTATATTTTAAAAATCATTACTGACAACAAACACATGTGCTACGTGAATTAAAAGATATGCAAATACTTTTATTTTATAAAAGATTACTGATTTTAATGATGATTTGTCTCTAGAGAATCTGCACAGTGCAATAGGTATGGAATTTATAAAATTTATGTAAATTTAAAATTAGCGACGCATTAGTAACACATTCAATAATTTCCTTTTTTTATAATCTAAATTTCATTTATTGATAACTGCCAGACAAGAAGACATTTTAAATATGCGTAAGTATTATTTTTTAAACATTATTTTAATTTATCGATTAATACTCTTAACACCTCAAAAGAAATCTTTAAACTGACAATGAATAAAATAAATGCTCATTTTAAATTTTCTTTTTAAATGAAGATTTTATTTCTTTACATTGCTCATACAGTTAGATGAAATAAATCATTCGTAATAAATTGATAAAAAATGTATATTATACATATATTCCACTCGTATATTTCAAAAATTCAACTTTTCAAGATCGTTAGATAAAGAATTTTTATGACAAGTGTCTGATATCGAATGATATTTCCAAAACTTTAGTAAAATTTGGGAACTGTTTCTCACTCTTTTAACTAAGATAATTGAATGTATTTCTTCTGGGAAAAAATAATCATAAAACATTAAATAATTTTTTTTGATTGATTCTATCGATGCTGATAAAATAACGTAAAATAGTTATGGAGTATGTCATTTAAAAAGGAAATGGGTTCTTTTTCGGCTTTTTCTCAAAGTTAAAAAAAAATTAGCGAAATATTTAGTAAATAAAACAAAAACATAAACTGATTAGAACTTGCTCGATTTCAGGTTGAACATAAAAAAAGGCAAATATTCGTCAAAAACACTGAAAAAATTATTTAAAATTTTCGAAATTTTTGCCTCAATCGTTCATGCATCACCTACCGGCAACCCGTGCACCAAATTTCGAAAGCCCTGCGCCCAACGGTTTTCGAGTTTTTGAGGTTACATAGATACGCAGACGGATTTTAATAGGGTAGATTTGTTATTTTAATTACTTATTATGCTAAGTATTAAAAGATTGAGCAAAGTTGTCCCTACTGGTTGCTAATATTATATTTAAAGGCTACGTCAACGACTCGGTTTCGTATTCTTTCGTGTGTTTCTTGAATGCTAATTTGGGTGTTTGGAAGTGGAAACACATCCTTTCTGTCCTTTACAATGGACGGAAAATCTCGGTGAAACTGGAGTGTGGGTTATATTTTCCGAATTTATCTGAATTAGTTTTTTACGCTGCTCTTTGCAGCATAAGGTTAAAGTTGTCGTTGTGTGTATCAGACCTCATCAGGAAATGAAAAGCTAGTTGCTGTAATTTGGAGTCTCGTTTCCAACAGCAAAATTCATTATGCAGTTGTGTGGATGATTCAAGGTATTTAGACTAAGCCGTTGTCTGTAGAAAGAATGAAATACTTATTACCCGACTGCCAAGAAGGGTTATGTGTTTCACACGTATCTGGGTATGTGGATTTCTTTATACTCTCGAAACGTCCCAAAGGCTGTATGGATTTTAATGAAGAGGTCTCTATCGATTCGTCTTAACCGTCCGATGGTTATAGGAAGGATTTGTTTTTAGAAATTCAAAATGGTGGCCGTAAAAATACAAAATGGCGGTAAAGACGAAAACAATTTTTTACGCAGCATATTGAGTGGCATATCGTTGGATAGGTCTTTCAAAATGAAGACGATGTTTCATTGACTATTTTACAGTCAGAAGATCCTTTAAATATTACACAACCTGAAAGTTGTGTAGGTAGGATCTCTAGCTTTATTTAACTCTTAACTTTCATAGACATCTTTAGTAGGGTGGGTCGAAAAAAAGAATTTTTTTATTCTCGAAACGCTTTGGTACGGAAAAGTTGCCTATTGTAATAAGAAGAAAAACGGCATTTTTTTTTTTTATCGATTAACATCTTCCATTCGCGCATCGTACTTACAGTTGATGAAAAATTGCAAAAATCGAGTCTTTTCTCTAATTATTTTAAGTTAATTAAAACTTTAAAAATAAACACGCTTTAACTTTGTATGCTTGTTTCCTTGTTTACATAACCTAAATATATTAAATTCTAAACAATAATCTAAATTCTCCTTTCGCGTAACATCCTAGAAAAAAACATAAATTTAGCAATTTTTCGGAATTTTCACCGTGCAACTCTTCGCTCGTTTTGCCAGAACAAAAGGACCCAGAAATCACCACGTGGAGGTGGTTGCACGTAGAGTTCGACCTCCACCCTACCCAACCAACCATCCAGTTGTTTGGTGTGGCACATACATTATATTTGCAACTATTTACAAAGGTTTTCCAAAGAGTGGCATTCTTTGGCTTACTGTGTTTTTTAAGTTTTCTTTTTATATCTACTACACATTTAAAGTCTGATTTTTTGGAGAAATGATGCATAACCGATTTAGACTTCAGTGTTGTTCGGATATAGCCATCTTTAGCTTCATGTCCATATAATTTATTCGAGGTCTCTGTCATAAATTTGAAGCACACCTTAACAGTCTCGGTTTGACAGGAAAACATTTGTATTTCTCTGATGAGAGTAGTAACAAAAGTGATGAATTGTTCAACATCATATTCACTTAGGTCCCGCGGCATTGGTGAATAATACACTGCACAAGAATTCAGATTAATACTTCCCATGTAATCGGAATCTTGAAAGTTTCCATTCGGTACATTTCTAACAGTCTTCTTCTTTGAGACGTTTTTTCTTTCATTTACGATCCTTCTGTAACCAATATCCCGAATATGTTTCCTTTAATCGACAACTATTGCCAACAGAACATTCTCTGTTTGCACAAAAACTCATTTCGTTCTGTTACTGGATCGACAACTTTTAGTAATTCGTCGGATAAATAGCGTGACTTTTGGATTGCTTGAAATACATGTTTTGGTCTGTCAGTAAAATATTTGCTTATTTCATGGCAAATTACACAGTCATGCATGATTTTATGATGAAGCCAACTATTTCTTTTAAGTTTTCGGATGTATCTGATACAATCTAAGGACTCGGTTGGTCGCGGTCAGTCATCTGGAATCGAGCCCAGTACCAGAGTCCCAATTCGTCAAGTCTTCTGGTTAATGTCCCAAGGTGATTGTATTCAAAATGTCCACAAAAATACTGTTTTTCTTCAATCAAAAATGACCTGTCTATATCAGGAATCGAACAATCTGCAGGTTCACAATCGACTATAGGATCTTTTCACAGAAAGTGAGTTGCTACCCGATTGGCGCACTAAAAGATTTATGCAGTTCTGTTGGAAAGGGAATATGTTGGAAAATTGGTGATTAGAAAGCTCATTGAAATGCCGGATGCATATGCTCCACATTTTATGGTTTTCTAGTTGGTGGGAAGCACTGTTATTCCGCCCAGTATTTGTTACAGTAACATCACACCCTACTACTTCTAGTTTTTCTAGTGATATTGATAGTTCAGAGAAACAAGAAATAATACTTTGACTTATATCATTTCATGAAGCCGAGGAAGGAGATACAGGTCCAATATAAGTTGATCCAGATTCCTGGATAAGGTGAATAGTGTTATTATTTCACATTCCTGTGAAATTGGTTGGCATTGAATTTTTAGACGATCAAAGCATCTCATTTTTGTCCGTCAAAAAAAAGACCCAAACTTTCCTAAGGGGTGTGAATCAGCTTTTCAAATCCGTCCTAAAACGACTCTTGTCTTTTCATTTTACACTTATCAACCACATCAGAAGAATCTGTGTCACTTATCCTAGAACACTTCACGCTATGACAACTTTTGACCGATCAAAAGCTCCGAAACGATCGCTGTTTAGCGCTGTTGCGTTAATTTTAATTCTCATCTGCCATTTGGGCTTTTAGTTGATGTCAGTTTGTATTTATCTTCCTTACACTCCGAGTCTTCAAAAGAAGTGAGTTCATCAATTTCATAGTACACTACCACTTTAGGAATTTTAAAACTATTTGAGGAACCACTAAGTGCTTTCTGAAGATCACGAGCATTACGCTTGGCCTTCAAATTTAACTTTTTTGTTAATACAACCGATTTTCCTTCGAAAGATCACGAACCTCAACTCAAAGACACAAATTTTCTTTTCTTTTCTTTTTTTTTTTTACATAAGCATTTAAATAGAATTACACATTGACATCCATGCGGTCTTTTTAATATAATATAAACACCACACCCAACATTTGAATGGTTGGTTGAGTAGGATGTGAATGGAACTCAACGTGCAACCACCACCAAGTGGTGAGTTCTGTTTCGTTTTGTTTTAGGAAAACGAACTAAGAGTTGCACGGTGAAAATTCCGAAAAATTGGTAAATTTATGTTTTCTCTATGTTCTTGCGTGAACAAAAAAAAAAATTGGATTATTGATTGGAATATAATTTATTTCGGTTGTTTTTGTAAACAATGAAACAAGCATAAAAAGCTAAATCGTGTTAATTTTTAAAGTTTTAATTAACTTTAAAAAAATAGAAAAAAGGCGTGATTTTTGCAATTTTTCATCAACTTTAAGTACGATGCGCGAATGGAAGATGTTAACCGATTTAAAAAAATTATGCCGTTTTTCTTCTTATTACAATAGGCAATTTTTCCGCACTAAACCGTTCCGAAAATTAAATATTTCTTTTTTTCGACCCACCCTAAGCTATAGCTCTCATCAACACAGTGTTTATAGACAGGAACTACTTAAAAGTCATCAATTCAAGTAAATTAAAAAAATAGGTAAGTTATATAAAAAATAGTTTCATACTGATGACAAATAATTAATTAGTTCACTTTTTACGCAGTCGGGTTTTTTGATTTTTTAATTTATTATTTATTTCGATTGAAGTGGATTGAGACTTACGGATTCTTGTTAAGTTCAGACTTGTTTTATATTGACACTACCACACTATATTTAAACTAGCGACAATGTTCTATATAATGTTAAATCTTGCAAAGACATTATATTTTGTCAAATGAAAGAAATTACCCATTAAAAACTTGCATTCAAACTGTTTGTGAATAGCCATTTCTGGAGAATGTAATTTTTAAAAAGTAGTTTAGACAAGATATTTTGAGTTATCCTGGTTAGTTTATGTTTACTTAAGTAAATTGTGAATATAACATGTTTAATTTATATAGTCTTCACTATTGATAATTTCTATTATTAACCATTTGGAAAAATGGTTATTGTTCTCGTCAGGGTAGGAAATGAAAAGCATATCTGAAGGCTTTTATTGGTTTAATCCGCATTTTATTTAATTAATGTTTACGTTTTTTTTTTTTTTTTTTTTCAGATCAACGTTTATCATAATGACGCAATAACAAAGCAATATCGAGCTATGCAGTCTTGCTACAAGATATAAAAGTTATTTTAAATTTACATTTAATAATTTTGTATGTTTGATATGTTCCATCATGTTTCTGTCCCTGCATATATTTCATGATGCATCTGATTTTATGTATGCTTTTAAATGATTCTATTCTTTAATTATTCAGGTTATTTTTAAACCACTTTTCTTTTATTTTAAAAAGAATATGAGTCATGTTAAATTATATATAAAAATTTACATTAAAAATGCTGTTCCCAATACAATTTTAACTATTTTTGATCAATGACAGTATTTCTTTGCTAGTTTAGAAGAAAAAGTAGCGGTAATAGGTACATCATTCCTTATTAAAAAAGAACTTTAAAAAAAATGTCTGTGTAAATCATTTATATTCTCTAACTAACACAAAACGCAAATATGCAAAATATATTACAATTACGAGGTAACAAATCAAAGATTACAGACCATCTATATTAACATTTTGTTTTCAACTTTTCAAATGTGTAATACTCGTCTGGTATTCGTTATGAATGTAATTCATGATAGACACTTTTGTTTATTACGTTATATAAGTTTTATTTTGTTATTACGTTATATAAGTTATTGATGAATGGAATATTTAGAGTCACGTACGCAATCCGATAAAGCATAAAGTATCTAAATGTCATGTAAATACTTGGGAAATAATTTAAAGTAGATACTTAAGTTTCTTATGCTTCATAAAATTTTATTTGTCATAAATTTAAATTGACCTTGTACATATACATAAAAAAATTCCGTTTTAAAGTAATATCTGACATTAGACTAGAAAGAAAATTCTATCACAAATGGAATTTAACGATGTGTGGCAAAAATAGATGTTATGTCTTTTCCTATGTTGTTAATAAATATGTTTTCTCACGATTTCACAATATCATAATTTAATTTATACGATATAATAATTTCATATGCATTGAGAAAATACCACACATCTTTCTTTACTTAATTTATCGCCTTCCGTTTCACACCCAAATTTCTCTAATTTAAGCAAAGTAAGTATTAGACTAATCGTTTCAATGAAATTAATTTAGGAAAAGGCATTTTTATTTTTTAAATATATTATTTTGATAGAATCTATATATACAGGGTGCAAAGGAAAGTCACTTTAACCTGAAAATACTTGCGAACGGAGAGAGCTACAGCTATACAAGTGAGGTAACGATACAGTAAAGCGACTACGCCCGATTTATTTCAAACGACAGCAGCACCCCTAGTGGCGAAATTTGGAAAATAGCCATTGCAAATCGAAAACGAAAAGAGGTAGAGCAAATTTTCCAATTAGAAAGTTTTAGAGTATCAATTAATTAGTACGGAACGACATTTGATTCCCACGGATAAGATAAATCGTCGCCTCCATACCCAAAAAAGTCCTTCCGGCCAGTGCCGGGAGGAAGAGGTAGCTTTCATAATCCTTATTTAAAAAAAGCCAAATTATATCATTCAAACACACGAAGCTCAATTTAGTGGAAACCGAATATAGGAGATTCAATACTAATTTTTATCAATATAATGAATGAGAATTTCGCGAAATTAGTCAGCTTTATCCAAGCTGCTTTTCTTTAAAGTAACATATATTTGGCTGCCAAATTCGGCAATTTCTTAAAGTGCCTGTCATTTTAAGACAACATGGTGGATGAGACTAAGCAGTGAACTTGGTCGAGACCTTAGTAATTGCTGTGCACATGCTCACTCACATCGGAATCGGTTGATATATAGGAGTGCTGTCGCATGCAAAAAATCAGATTTTTCAAAATGTCACCCACAATAGAAATTGAAACTGCTATATCTGAGCCATTTTGTAAGGCAAAGACAAACAAAAATGCTCCTGAATCCTTATATCAAGGTCAAATACTTAAGAAAGAAACCTTTTTCAATTTCTAATTTTTTTGCACCTCACTTTATATATATATATATTTTTTAATTTAATGGTCGCCATTTTGAAACAAGATGGCTGATGTATCTGGCCAGCGAACTTGGTAGAGGTGTTGATGTATAATATCCACATGCCTTCTTACATCGAAATAGGCGAATACGTGTGTTATCGCGTGACAAATACAAGATCGTTTCAAAATGTTAGCCATGCTAGAAATTCAAAGTGCTATAAATCAACCATTTTTTAAGATATAAACAAAAGAACAAATTTTCAGAAACAAAAACAGCTCCGGAATCTTTGTATCAAGGCCAAACACATAAAAAAATCTTTTTCATTTTCCAATTGTTTAATACCTCATTTTGAATTTTAAATTTAATTTTTTTAAATGGCAACCCTTTTGAAACAAGATGGCGAATGAAGCTGGCCAACGAACTCGGTCGAGACATTGGTATGTACTATGTACAGACCAAGTTACATCCAAATAGGTTCATAATTGCGCCTGTTATCGCGTGACAAATATCAGGTCGTTTTAAAATGTCAGCCACAAGAGAAATTCAAAATGCTATTACTCAGCCATTTTTTTTAGATATAGACGAAAGAAAAACTGTCCCGGAATCTTTGTATTAAGGTCAAACACATACAAAAAAAAAATCTTTTTCACTTTCCAATTTTTTGGTATCTCATTTAACTTTTTTTATTTTTTAATTTTTTTAAATGGCCGCCATTTTGAAACAAGATGGCGGATGAAGCCGGCCAACGAACTCGGTCGAGATATTTGTATGTACTATGTACACACCAAGGTACATCCAAGTCGGTTCTTAAATACGCCTGTTATTACGTGAGAAAAATCAGGACGTTTCAAAATGTCAGCCACGCTAGCAATTCAAAATGCTATAACTCAGCCATTTCTTAAGATATAGACAAAACAAAAACTGCTCCCGAATCTTTTTATCAAGGTCAAACACATAAGAAGAAAATATGTTTTCAATTTTTAATTTTTTGGTACCACATTTCAAGTTTTAATATTTTTAAAAAATTTTAAATGGCCGCCATTTTGAAATAAAACGGCGGATGAAGCTGGCCAACGAACTCGGTCGAGAGATTGGTATGTACTATGTACACACTGAATTACATCCAAATCGGTTCATAAATACGCCTTTTATCGCGTGACAAAATTCAGGACGTTTCAAAAAAGTCCTTCCGGCCAGTGCCGGGAGGAAGAGGTAGCTTTCATATTCCTTATTTTAAAAAAGCCAACTTACATTATTCAAACACACGAAGCTCAATTTAGTGGAAACCGAATATAGGAGATTCAGTACTAATTTTTATCAATACTAAATCATTATGAATGAGAATTTCGCGAAATTAGTCAGCTTTATACAAGCTGCTTTTATTTAAAGTAACTTATATTTGGCTGCCAAATTCGGCGATTTATTAAAGTGCCTGACATTTTAAGACAACATGGTGGATGCGGCTAACCAGTGAACTTGGTCCAGACCTTAGTAATTGCTGTGCACATGCTCACTCACATCGGAATCGGATGATATATACGAGTGCTGTCGCAGGCAAAAAATCAGATTTTTCAAAATGTCACCCACATTAGAAATTGAAACTGCTATATCTGAGCCATTTTTTAAGATAAAGACAAACAAAAAATGCTCCTGAATCTTTATATCAAGGTCAAGTATTTAAGAAAGAAACCTGTTTCATTTTCCAATTTTCTTGCACCTCACTTTAAATATAATTTTTTTTAATTGGCCGCCATTTTGAAGCAAGATGGCTGATGAAGCTGGCCAGCGAACTTGGTCGAGATATTGATGTATACTATCCACTTGCCTTCTTCCATCGAAATAGGCGAATACGTGTGTTATCGCGTGACAAATACAAGATCGTTTCAAAGTGTTAGCCGTGCTAGAAATTCAAAGTGCTATAATTCAACCATTTTCTAAGATATAAACAAAAGAACAAATTTTCAGAAACAAAAATTGCTCCAGAATCTTTGTATCAAGGCCAAACACAAAAAAATAATCTTTTTCGTTTTCCAATTCTTTATTACCTCATTTTAAATTTTAAATTACATTTTTTTTAGTGGCAACCCTTTTGAAACAAGATGGCGAATGAAGCTGGTCAACGAACTCAGTCGAGACATTGGTATGTACTATGTACAGACCAAGTTACATCCAAATCCGTTCATAAATACGCCTGTTATCGAGTGACAAAAATCAGGTCGTTTTAAAATGTCAGCCATAATAGAAATTCAAAATGCTATAACTCAGCCATTTTTTTAGATATAGACGAAACAAAGCCTGTTCCGGAATCTTTGTATTAAGGTCAAACACATACAAATAAATTCTTTTTCATTTTCCAATTTTTTGGTATCTCATTTTAAATTTAAAATTTTTAAAATTATTTTTAATGGCCGCCATATTGAAACAAGATGGCGGATGAAGCTGGACAACGAACTCGGTCGAGATATTTGTATGTACTATGTACACACCAAGGTACATCCAAATAGGTTCATAAATACGTCTGTTATCACGTGACAAATATCAGGACGTTTCAAAATGTCAGACACGCTAGAAATTCAAAATGCTATAACTCAGCCATTTTTTAAGATATAGACGAAACAAAAACTGCTCTGGAGTCTTTGTATAAAGGTCAAATACATAAGAAAAAAATATTTTTCCATTTTTAATTTTTTGGTACCACATTTCAAATTTTAAATTTTTAAAAAATTTTTAAATGGCCGCCATTTTGAAACAAAATGGCGGATTAAGCTGGCCAACGAACTCGGTTGAGACATTAGTATGTACTATGTACACACCGAATTACATCCAAATCGGTTCATAAATACGAGAGTTACAGTGTGACATAGGTCAGATATATATATATATATATATATATATATATATATATATATATCAATTTTGAACGGAGGGTGGTTTCGGGGTCTGGGGGTCACGATCGATGAAAATATACCAAAATTTTTTGAAATCGCTTTCCTCCGAACGGCTGCAATAGGTAGCTTTTTGTATTGAAAGCTACCTAATATCAGCCACGCTAGAAATTCAAAATGCTATAACTCAGCCATTTTTTAAGATATAGACGAAACAAAAACTGCTCCGAAATCTTTGTATAAAGGTCAAATACATAAGAAAAAATATTTTTCCATTTTCAATTTTTTGGTACCACATTTAAAATTTTAAATTTTTAAAAAAATTTTAGATGGCCGCCATTTTGAAACAAAATGGCGGATGAAGCTGGCCAACGAACTCGGTCGAGAGATTGGTATGTACTATGTACACACTGAATTACATCCAAATCGGTTCATAAATACGCCTTTTATCGCGTGACAAAATTCAGGACGTTTCAAAATGTCAGCCACGCTAGAAATTCAAAATGCTATAACTCAGCCATTTTTTAAGATATAGACGAAACAAAAACTGCTCCGGTATCTTTGTATAAAGGTCAAATACATAAGAAAAAAACATTTTTCCATTTTTAATTTTTTGGTACCACATTTCAAGTTTTAATATTTTTTAAAAATTTTAAATGGCCGCCATTTTGAAACAAAACGGCGGATGAAGCTGGCCAACGAACTCGGTTGAGAGATTGGTATATACTATGTACACACTGAATTACATCCAAATCGGTTCATAAATACGCCTTTTATCGCGTGACAAAATTCAGGACGTTTCAAAATGTCATCCACGCTAGAAATTCAAAATGCTATAACTCAGCCATTTTTTAAGGTATAGACGAAACAAAAACTGCTCCGGAATCTTTGTATAAAGGTCAAATACATAAGAAAAAAAATATTTTTCCATTTTTAATTTTTTGGTACTACATTTCAAGTTTTAATTTTTTTTTTTTAAATTTTAAATGGCCGCCATTTTGAAACAAAACGGCGTATGAAGCTGGCCAACGAACTCGGTCGAGACATTGGTATGTACTATGTACACACCGAATTACATCGAATTCGGTTCATAATTACGGGAGTTACAGTGTGATATAGGTCAGATATATATATATATATATATATATATATATCAATTTTGAACGGAGGGTGGTTTCGGGGTCTGGGGGTCATGATCGATGAAAATATACCAAATTTTTTTTAAATCGCTTTCCTCCGAACGGCTGCAATAGGTAGCTTTTTTGTAAAGAAAGCTACCTAAATGTCCGAAATCGATGAGCGACGATACTACTTTGCCTATTCACATTTCGGAAATGTAGCAGTGCACAATTGCAGATTGTGACGCTGTACTGTGCTGTAATGTCTGTAAAGATTCAATTTCTATGCATTTAAAATTTTAGAATAACCCTTTCAGGGTCAGAAGAATTCTGTTCGTAAACTGATGAAATAATTGACTGACACCAGAATATTCAAACGAATTTCTCAGAAAACAAAAACCCGCTAATTTACCCTTTCATTACAAAAGCAAAATTTTATTAAAATATCTTTGGTGACATTTGTCACTTGTGGAATTAAAATAAGTGGCTAGACCTTCTACCACTGCCCTTGAAAGGGTTAAATCTGTGTCGTCGTATTGAAGAGGCTTGCAATAGACGTTCCATGCTGAAAAATGTGCATGTAGAATTACTCTTACGAATACAAACGTGTATCGTGAGCAATGGCGAACTTTTCGAACATACTGAATATTAACTTTTTATCACTGTGAGACAGTTTGCCTTTTTGTGTGTGTATGATGTTATCAAAATGTATTTAGATAAGTACGTATTTATAACATAAATTGTGTGTATTTCTTCATACTTCTGACTATTCCATTCAAACGTTTACACAAAATGGAGTGCATCGATTTCGGACATTTTGGGGTAAACAGGCGTAGATTTATCTTATCCATGTAAACTAAATGTCGTATTCTATTAATTAATTGATACTCTAAAACTTTCTAACTGGAAATTTTGCTCTATCTCTTTTCGTTTTCGATTTGCAGTGGCTATGTTCCAAACTTCGCCAACAGGGGGCGCTGCTGTCGTTTTCATTAAATTGGTCCAAGTCGCTTTACTGTACCGTTACCTCACTTGTTTAGCTGTAGCTCTCTCCGTTCACAAATATTTTCAAGTTAAAGGGACTTTCCTTTGCACCCTATATATATTACGCTATCGTAAGTGGCACAGAAATCCCGATTATTTGTTATTTGTTTAATGGCTACGCCCGAATGAAACGCATGTCATTGATTGTTGAAAAGCATTTTATACATCTCCATGCCTATAAGAAGAGTTACCATAGGGGGGGGGGGCTATTCTGTCGCCAAATGCAGAGAAGTTTGTCCCCAAATTTAGCGATCCATCGCCAAATTTAGTGACCAAAATTAGTCGCAAAAAGTGACGCCAGCTTGGCGATATCTCTACTATTTTGCCATCTTCCCATTGACATCCATTGTAAACCAATAGGGTTTACTTGCTTACAGAAAATCAACAAATTGGGATTATTTTAATGCAACAAAAACCAATATTAATTTAATGGAGTCAAAGTAAATTAAATTATGAATAAAAGTAACACTGTACAATGCTTAGCATGCTTTACCAAACATTGGTCTCGAAGGGTGGCTAATTTCGTTGTAATTGTTGCAAGTTTGGGGGAAAATAATGCAATATTTAGGCTTACCAAAAATGTCCTCATAACAAAATGTGAAAGTTTGCTAATTTGATTAAAATATATATATATATGTATATGACTAAGACCTTAGAAATCTCTAATCTAAATCATAATTCAAAACCTTTTTTAAATATTCATTCTAATTTTTACTTTGATGATTTTTTTCATATTTTTTGTATATTGATTTATAAAAATAGCTGTAAAAATTCAGGTATTTTTCTGAAAATTAAACTGACAGTTTATTACAGTCATAAAACGTTACACAAGTTTTGGGAGATTACTTTTATATAAGTACATAGATATTTATAAGTTTTATATATTAACATAATCCTAATTTTTAGATATGGAACTTTTTTCAGAATTGATTATTTACGTAGATCACGTTTTTCGGAAAACACAGTTAAAGTTTTAATTTCCTTAAATCTATTTGAAATATTTACCTCAAGTTCTTAAAGTTGTTTAGGATTGTAGGTTGTTTTTAACTTAAACTTATTTTTAGAAATTATTTTCATTCTTGATCCCGTTTTAACTGTAGCTTCCAATTACTTAAATACACTCTTCTGGATGATTTGGGACTGAAACAAAAACAGCCATAATCACATATACAATGATATTACGAAGTAAGTAAAACGGTGTTAGAATAGCAAATTGCACAGTCCTACATACAAAACAATAAAATTTGCGACATTTTCCCAAAACTGGTTATTTGACAATATGAATTACCATAATGTAGAAAAGTAAATACATTCTTCAGATGTTTGAAAAAGTACAGTTACAATGAGGTACAATCGTGGAAAAAAAAGTAACCACCTTTTACTAACTCTGCAAAAAATTATTGTAGAAGAAAGTTACTGATACCACACGATTGGTAATAAAGTCTACTTTTAAATGATGTATATAAAATTTGCTTAAGGGGCCATCTACATATTAAAACGAACAATAACCTTCTTTTTTCAATAGCAGTACACAATTCTGACAGCACAAATGAACTCTACACTCTTCAATTAGCCTAAAAACAAATTTTTACGCAATTCGTACAATAATTTTCTGAGAAATTAATTATTTTAAAACAAGCTTTTTTTAGAGACTGTATCCAATTTGAAGTTCAGTACTCGATTGTTGACCCAGAGAGCCCTCTTCTTGATCAAGGCATATAAATTACCCCTCAAGGAGTGACTGGAGATTGCTAGATTACAGGATAGCATAAAAAATTTAAAAATATCTGGTCACTTCTATCACAGATGGCCCCTTAAATCATCATTTTGCGATTTTTAAACAAAATGAAAACTAATTGGACACTAAATTGAAAACTAATTGGAAGAAAAATATGAAATTTTGGATTTCCATAAAGCAGGACTTAATAAATGTAAATCCATAAAACAAATTGTAGGTTCCAATTCATAATTTTTTCGAATATTAATTTCATAATTCGTATTTCATATAATAAAATTATAAAAATTGCAAATTCAACGTATTTATGTTTGGTATTTTAGTATTATTGCTATACAAAAAATTAACGAATGAGGAGTATAATTTCAGGAGATATTAATGAAAATATGAAAATGTCATTTAACATTAGAAGCACTAAATTTTGAATATTTATAATTCAAAAACTTATCATTTAAATGTCTTGAAATTTGGTGACAAGGCATAGTTTGAACCGAAGATTTGAAATATCCTTTTAAAATGGGGCATTACTGTTGAAAAAAAAAATAAAGTTTGGGTTCATTTTAATATGTAGATGCCCCGCTAAGCAAATTTTATATACATAATTTAAAAGTAGACATTATTTCCAATTGTTCGGTACCAGTAACTTTCTTCTACTGTAACTTGTTGAAGAGTTAGTAGGGGGTGTTTACTTTTGTTTTCCACGACTGTACATATTTACGCAGTCATTGAAAACTATATTTGTTGCATTTGTTCAGAGTTTCCATTAGGTTAAACTATATGAGTTTATAACTAACCTATATATATGTAAAATCCTAATAAGACGAATTTATGAAACGGATATATGAAACGACAGAAATGAAAGGAATTTATGAAACGAATCTTTGAAACGACTTTTTAAACAACTGATTATGTTTCATGGCAATTTCTCCTAGGATATGGAATACTTTGCGATGAAATTAACACCAAAAATCCGTATTGATCCGCAGATCTGAAAACTGGTATTAGAATTTTTAAATTCGAATTAGTTTTCGAAATATTATTTTTTTTTCTAATTTTAATACTTTTTTCTAATGATGGCAACTCAAATTTTAATCATAACAGATATTTTATTTCATATTTCAGAAAAGGTTATTATTTTAAACTAATTTGGCGAACAGTTTGGTCTCCCTTAAATGTATGCTAAGAAGTGTATCATGTTACTTTTATTCATAATTCAATTTACTTGAACAATCTTTCGCCAAATCGAAAGATTCTGATAGAGAAATCAAGAACTCGGTATTTTTATGTTAGCTAGGCGCAGGTGATAAATCGCCAAATATTTTTTCCGTCGCACTTTTGTTATATTTCATTAATTTCATTTAAAATATAATCATTTTATTCATTTTATTTAAAATTCAAAATAGAAAAAAAAGTGAAACATTTAAAATTGAAACATTTAAAATTGATGGCTTTCATTTCTTTCTTGTTTTAAAAACAAAACGAAAAGAAAAATATTAGGCACAGATGTCATATACGTACCTGGGTACCTAATTGGCGCCAAAATGGCATTATTTTGGTTGACATGATAACCCGGCTATTGTTGTTTATTTAATAATAAATGTTTATTTACTTTTATTTCTTTTTTTTAATTATATGAATTATTTTGTTCTATAGTTATCAATTATTTTTTTTATTTACTTTTGAAAATAATAGAAATTAAAAAATACGGTACTACTTAGTTATTCCGTCGACCAATTTCGCCAAATTATATAAATCGCCAAACCACTCGCCAAATTATATAAATTGACATAATTTTTATTTTAAATAACGAAAGAACAAATAAATTAGTATAACATTAATAAATATACAAATAAAACGTCGGAATAAAAATCACTTGATGGCGTAAACAAGTGTAACTTGCTTAAATTCAAGTGAATGTGACATTTACGATTAACGATTATTGTCATTTAATCTCATAATTTGGCGATAGATTTTTGGTCGGCGGGATAACTATGTAGTACCAAAAATATATATGTAACTGGTATTCGAAAACGAGGTTCTCGCCAAATTTTCGTAAAAAAAAAAATCACGCCAAACCTGTGGTGCTTATATGACATCTGGCCAAATATTAAATAATGCAACAAACGATCACA
The DNA here is from genome assembly GCA_963932465.1 of Maratus speciosus. NCBI lineage: Eukaryota > Metazoa > Arthropoda > Arachnida > Araneae > Salticidae > Maratus > Maratus speciosus. The sequence continues at coordinate 217,876,443 of OZ010788.1, forward strand.
TTTAATTTCAACTTCAAATCAATGTTTTAATTTGCCACTCGAAAAAAAATGCTAACCGGCGAGTTGAAAAAAAGCTATTGGCGAGATTTGCATCCGGCTAGCGTAACAGTACCAAGAAGTCTTTGTGACCATGGGAACTTTTATGTAGTTTTATTCGGAAATTTTTTTTATTTTTTAATCAAAATGGAAAATTTTTGGCAATGGTGGCATATACGGCCCCATATTGGCGCGATTTGTTTCTGACGCCAATGTCACATACGCACCGGGTACTTAACTGGCGCCAAAGTATCGTTATTTTGCTTGATATGGTGCGTATATGATATCTGTGCCAAACTTTCATATGAAAGGCGAAGGGATCAGAGCATATTTGTTTATGGCAGTTGATGATTTGAACTATTATAATATAGATGGAATGATGGCGATTGAATAATATTTCGCAACTTATCACCTTTGCCTGGCTAACATTAAAGTACCAAAATGGCACCAGGAATATAAAAAGCGAAGTGGTTAGCCCGGAACTGTTGATGATAGTCACATGACTTAGGCTATTGTTATAGAGATTGCTTTAAAATAACGAGAGATTTTGTATACTTAATTCATTTTATTTTAGCTTCTTTTCAAATGTTTAACTGATCCTCTTTAATAAAAAACGAAAACAACAATTAGATGTCTTAACAGCAACTGATTCGGCCTTAAATTTTTACAACTAAAGGGAACTGAATAGAAACCCGTTTACAGGGCGATCTGCATAGCATTTTTCCGTATAATTCAAACATCTCTAATATTTTAAAAACCCATTAGATTAGCGTGTTTTTAGATTCTGCGGTGTCTGAACGGGGCTTGACGAGTGTAGCTTGCAGGGCCCCTTAGTATTAAAAGCGTAGCTACATAGTAATAAAAAATTAAAAATATAGTTGATGTGTAGAGAAAATGTGAATTAAAGTCTTCTAGTTAAATTTTCCCTTACTCCTACATTTAAAATAACGGATGACACTGAGTTTAAAATATGGTCTTAGTTTTCTTTTTTTTTCCTGAAACGTTTTGCTTCATGGTTACTTTTAAGTCTGAAAGAACTTTAATGTAGATAAATAATTTTGATGACAATTATTCTGTTTCATTTAATAAGTTGTATTTAAATTAATAAGAAAAAAATCAAATAGTAACGATATTGGAAAACTACTAGAATGAGCATTGGGATAATTTTTAAAGTCCTGTACTTAAAAAGTAATAACGGGATCATTATAAGATCACTCCTGTGTCTATCTGTCAGTCTGCCACAGCAATTTTATTCGCAATCTGTGGTACGTGGAACTTTCAAATTGTTTGGCTGAAGTAATACGGACTATTGATCCACATATTTATAGATTATTAACAATTCGGAAATGTACTTAGAAAAAATGTAGAGGTGCTAATTTAATTACTTGAAAAAAATATATATTCTATATATCATGTGGGGAATAGTGTGAAAGCTTTCGTAACGCCGAACTTAAAAATACATTTCTATAAATTTTGGGTATTGTATGCTCAGAAATATGGCCGAAAATGTAATACAAAAATATGCTTTCCACCCATCTATTTCGAATTTACTGAAACTAAAATTATATAAAAATTAGGGGTAATAGAAGTTAAACCTTGCAGGAAAGCCATAGAGATTACCCTATGTCACACAGTGTTTGAGAAAATCGTATTTTCCGTTACATACAAATTTCGATTTGCGGGTATTCAGCAAAGGCGTTAAGGAGCGCTAGTGGTACCTATCGTCGCAGAAGTAAAAAGGGATTATTGATAAAAATTATCGAAACAAATCTCTTGTAATTAGCCTCGATATTAATCCTTAAAAACATGGACGGTTTGGACATCGGCTTTACAGCTTAGGTAACAGCTTTAAAGAATATATTTGTGTCACGCGATGCCCAGTAGTAGTATAAAAACAATAAACGTCAAACTGTAAATAAACAGTGTTAATAAACATAATTACTATGGTATTCGCGACTACTTTTTATTGAGTGGTTCTGTCAGTACACAACAGGTGTCTTTAAAGGTTAATTAAAAACCTATCTGGAAAAGCGCGGCACTGATAAAGGTGGTGTTGCAATTTGCGACCACTTTTCGAAGCGGGTTTAGCACAATGGCAAGTTTAAACTTTGAACAAGTGTTTTGTTTTTAGAAACACTATAAAAAGAAAGTATTATTATTAGGCTGAATTTATGTTTTTGAAATGTCAAATGTTGTTTAAATATGCACTGCTTTTATTGCCAAAACCAAATTACGATCATCATGAACAGATTAGGATAAAATTTTTAAAAGTGTAATACACAATTGTAATATTTGATACCAAAAAATTATTGATACCTTTTAAAATACCAAATGAAGTTTAAATATGCACTACTTTTGTTATCAGCATGTAATTAAGTTCATCATAAACATATTAGGATGAGATTAAAAAAAGAATTTTACAGAATAGCAATATATGATACTACTTAGGCTTCATATCTCTCTGAACGTTCATGGTACATACATTTATACTTTTCTAGTATATACAGCTATATCCAACCCTATGTTGTATAGTTTTTTACGAAGTCTTCTTATTCTTTTACAAGCAATTTTTCTGTAATAATACTGTTGCTAATTAATATATTTATTGTGTGGGAGCCTCTGCGCTCGAGTGAACTCGCACTTTAACATTTATTCTTAATATTACATTTTGATAATAAGAAAAATAGGTATGTATGATAGTAGGTGTGATTGCAAATTAATAAGAAAAACTCGTGTAAAAAAGGCATTTTATATAAAAAAATATGCATTTATTATTTCAGTTTAATTTATATTTTGTAATTCTGTGATAAATGTATTTACTCTTCCAGAAAATTCACAGTCTCACAGTTTTCAACAAATATCATTGTTAAGCAACTTCGTTCACAAAAATTGTAAAAAAAAAAAAAAAAAAAAAAAAAAAAATTGCTATTGATAAATATGATTCTTTTTCTACCCAGGTTTTTATTACCATTATTATATATTTAGAATTTGTAAAAATTACACAACGCATTTGCTAAGCAATTTAAGCCATTGAACAATTAAATCCCGAATGAAGTCACAGCAGTTGCAGGCAGTATAACATGAAAAGTGTTATATATTTTGATATAACTATTGATTTTTAGAGCAATTTACGTAATTGGGTACAAAGTATAGAATATACTTTAAGGCAACAAAAGAAAATATTGATTGTTTCGCGTTTTTCCTAACTTGGATCACAATTAGCTTACTTTAAAATTATATAAAGCAAAAGCTCAAATAAACTCTTTTTGTTCATTTCTGAACGTAGGATTGGAACTCAAATTGGAAAAGAAAAAAATATCCAGTTTTGACGTTTCTGTCGCATTATATAATTATAGATGAAAGAATTCACGATTTAAGGGTTTAGTAATGATTTACATATTTATTTCACAGTTTCTTACGAAAAATATTTCAAATATTCATTTATATTTGTCCATTAAAATAAAATAAAAAAAAAATAAAATAAAATAAATATTATCGATTAGATAATGCCTGAAAACAGCATTTCTAATACACTCTTTAAATTGCATTTTAGAGGAATTTACGTGGAACTACTTCAATAATATAAATCAGAATTTTTTATATTTTCTTCTTTTTTTTAACCGACTTCAAAAAGAAGGAGGCTATCAATTCGACCTTTATGTACGTTTTGGTCCTGTTAACCCATAACTTCCGAAAATATGAACCGATTTTGATAATTCTTTTTTTGTTTGAAAGTGTAAGTCACCCGTGTGGTCCATTCCAATTTCATCAAAATCTGATGATTATAACAATTTTTTTAAATAAAAACTTTAAAATTGAAATCCTTTTTGAAGCAGTCGCCTATTTATAAGAGTTCATCTTTCATGCTGTTACTCTTACCGAGATACGAGATTTTTTCAAAGTGCGAAAACTTAGCCGGACAAGGGCCGAGATAAAGATAGATTTTTCGCTGTGAGCGAAATGAGACTGACCAATCAGAAACTTGCATTTTTGCGAACTTTTAAACTGTTTGCAAAAATGCAGGCTTCTGATTGGTCGGTCTCGTTTCGCTAAGAGCGAAAAATTTATCTGGTTCTCGGCACAAGTTCTGTCATCCACCAAACCGGAATAGATACTAACCGATATCAGAAGTATGTGTCGAAAAGTTTAAAAGCAACAAGTTTCCTCATGTATTAAAGCACAAGTACCTGAGTATGAGTGTGCCTTTTGTGTTGAAGTTACAAAGTACTTTGACGCGTTCTGATGTGTAAGTTTACTGATGGATTGTCAGCTTTTCCACATTCAATTCCGATGTCCGTAGCTATCGATGTGGACCTTAAAGTTTACTCTGTACGGTAACTTTCCGAAGTGCGAGATCTTGTCTGGAAAAGTTACCGCATTAAGAAAAACCCAAATATCTAAAACGGTGCTAACCAACATCCGAAGTGGGTATCAAAAAGCTTACAATCCAATAGCAAGTGACCTTATACATTAGAGTTCAGCAAAGTGTCTTCCTTAGTCAGTGCACAGCACAGTGTTTTTATATCTCAGTACACATAAAATTGCCTCTATATGTCTGTGCACAGTAAAGTGCCTTCTTATGTGTAGCAGCACTGTCCTCGGTTATCAGATTCGGACTAAACAGCTAATCATTGCCGCACTTTTCTAATGCCTTTACTGCCTAAGGATAGGGAGTATTGGTATGAGAATCGCGACATAAGAAAAAAAAATATTGATTGACAGATTCTAGACAAAATCTGTCGCCGTGAATCTTGATGAACTTCCACTATTGCCAAACTAATGCTTGTTAAATTGTCCGCCACTCATACAATCAAACTAGTCGAAGGAGAAACGCCAAATTCTGGAATAGAAAATGCCTAGTTTTGCCATATTTTAGACAAATACGTATGGATAAACAGAGTCTGAGAATTGTATGTCAGCACTCTCATATAGAGGCACCTTACATGAGAAAACAATGGACTATATTCCAAATCTTGGTTCGAGGTTGAAAAAGTCACGTGGTACCAGTAATTTACCCACAGGACTTCTAACTGATAAGAAAGGAAGCTACTACTGCTTTCCCCAATGAATTGTTTCATTGGCTAGCGAGGATTTACATTACGTCTACGGAGCCTTCTCTTCTTTACGCTAGACTTTTCTTCCTTGACCACGTAATCAAGACGCGCATGGAATAATCACCATTGAAATAGATTATCAGAAAATGATAATGCAGTATTCAAGACCACATTTTCAAACCTGAGGAATCTACAGCCTTTTGGATGCCAGTATTTTAGTACAGAAAATTTTGTTTTATTAGATAGAAGATTTTTTGCAATTTAAAAGGACATACTCTATAAAAATTACAGGTATCTAATAAGCCAGAGGTTTGGCAACTCTGTACTTTAGGTCAGCATCCAGATAGATTTTTCGCTGTTAGCAAGACAAGCTTGACCAATCAGTTGCTTATATTTTGCCGGTATGAAGTCAACAGCAAAAAATTCGCAAAAATGCAGGTTTCTGATTAGTCGATCTCATTTCGCTAACAGAGAAAAATCTATCTGCATTCTGGCCACTATACGTGAAGTGTCAATAGAAATTTTAATACATAGTCTGCATTTTGCTTCTTGACAACGGAGTCTTACACAGAATAATTCTTGAATGTTGGCTGTTTTGAATACAATGTACATGTTTAAAAAAATCACAAGTATTAAATGCTAATAAAAACAATACTTCGAATGAAATTACATAGAATTTATTAAAAACTATATGTTTAATAAATAATTTTTGTAAATTATAATTTCTATGACAAATTAAATACTTATTCAGCAGATATTGAAATCAGGATAATTATGTATTGTGGTATGAATAACTAAAAAGTAGGAAATAAACTAAACTTAAAAAAAAATTAACCTTAAAAAAAGCACTAAAAAGAATTAAATAATTCTTTAAAATTATCTAATGAAGGAACATTATCCAATAACCGCACATCGGATATCATGTATCGGCATAAAATCTTTAAATTTAATATGTAGAATTTAATATCCACCAATCGATTTTCTAGAGAATATTTTTACAAGAGATTAATTTACATATTTATGATTTAATTTACGAATATATACATATGAAAAGTAATTATGAACTCCTCAAACTTCTGACATCAGACATAAACTTCCTGCAAGAATTTTTTTAATATCTGCCTTTGTTTGGAAGTTATTGAATTTTAAAATCCATTAGTCATTTTTGGTACACCCTGTATATATATATATAGGACATGATTTCACTCGTATCATATAAACATGCAGATCTTAAGCACCAGCATACCCACATTATATACTCAATGAAGAAATTGTGGTTTTTTGTAGTCGAACAATCGTGATGGAAGAGTGGAAAGTCATTCTGTCGTCCATTGGAACGTTTCTCGAAGCATAAATAATCGAAACCGATAGATGCATCAAAACGTTTATTAATCGACCATATAATGCACCAAATTCAACTAGTTATAGGTGATCCATGTGCAGGTAGTCTCTACGTAATAAAACGTACCGCTAGATGTTACTTATTCGAACAAATTATGAAGATTCAGGAAAAACAAACACTCCAGGTGGCGTGGTTAAATTAAGCAACTCAATAATCGTCAAATTCTACCTCTCCTAGCCCATGCAACGGGTTACATCTTGCGAAAACTGCATGAAGAGGAATACAATACACGATAAATGACAAATCACGTAAAAAGTAGTCGGAAGGACGCGATGAAAGCAGAATACGATACACTGTAAAAAAAAATTCAGAAACGTTTCTGAATATATGGGGCAGCTACGGTGCATGTAATTTTCAAAAACGTTTCTGAGTATTTCGGAAACCTCTTTCGGACATACTCAGAAACGTTGTTGACTATTTCAGAAAACCTTTTAATTTCTGAAATAGTCAACAACGTTTCTGAGTATGTCGGAAAGAGGTTTCTGAAATACTCAGAAACGTTTTTGAAAATTACATGCACCGTAGCTGCCCCATATATTCAGAAACGTTTCTGAATTTTTTTACAGTGTAGGAACTAGCTCCGGAGGGAGTGGGGAAGCGCGGGTGACGGCAATACGAACTATAAAGTTTCGGCGTCAGAATTATTGGGCAAACAATGGCTGGCGGGATTTGAAAGGAATGATGGGAATAGAACACCAAAGAACAAATGATATTAAAAAGGAAGAAAAAGAATTTAGTTTTAGAATAAAATAAAAAAAAGTAATTTAATGGGTTTTATGAGATGAGGCGAATGGATTAAGGTTTTTAGACTAATAAAAGAATACGCAGTTTTAAATGCATGAAATAAAAGACAAGAAATATTAAGGTATTATTAAAGATAGGTAAAAAAGGGAAAATGTTAAGAATTTGGAACAGTTCTACTAAGATAAAAGGGCGAAAATATTATTATTACATACATATATATGTATACAAATGCAAATCAAAATTTCGTTCTGTTTGCTTAGACCTGGAGTTCTGCTGAATGAATTTCCTTGAGATTTACACAAAGATAATTTTTCAGAGATGGTTGTAGTATATTGCATATCGTTTTACGATACATAGTTATATAATTATTGGGTAGAGTTCTATAATAAGATGAATTTCGATCATGAAAGATTAACCATTTAAAAAATTTCTACTGGACGAATTTTGGTGAGACTTGCCCTGTTAGATAGATAATTTTTCAGGTTTAGTTTTATTCGATTGCACAGCGTACTATAGTTATTTAGAAGTTTTACTGCAAATGATCAATTAAAGGAGTTGATCCTTCGCAGCCCATATTTTGTCAGACACATTAGAAAATATACCAGATTAATGGCGTTTGTATCCTTTTTCAGCAATTCAGAAGCACATTTCACGTAAAGGACCATAGTGCTTTAAACCACAAGCGGAATTCATCGCTAAATTTCGTTTGTTTCAAGGTTCGTTTGGAGAAACCGACCAGCGCAGAAGGCCAAGCCTGCTAGTTATACATGTTATTTCCGATTTTCTCTTAATAGAAGAATTAGAAACGCCATCAACATAGTAAATATTAACTACACTACAAGTAAATGTCATCATGTATGAATTAAATAAAACGATCTTTACGGGTTTAATTTTAAAAATGCAGTTGTAATGTGTTTATGCATTAAAAATGTATATTACACTAGATGAACCTATTATTAGAGCCCCATTAAATAAGTAATGATTTCTCGTTTGAGTGAATTAAAATTAAGTGAAAATTTACTTATTTATGAAATTTTAAATGAAAGAATAATGCTTACTATTTCATATATGAATATAGTTCATATAGAATATAGTTCATATAGAACAGTTCATATAAGAGTATATATATTCAGAAACATTACTGATGTCATCACTCTCTTTCTCTTCTGTATAAGAAAGATCTATATATGTATCAATATAAGATTTCAATTTCACACATATATCTTTAATCAAGAATAATTCTAGCATTTAAGAAATAAAATGTAAGTATATTTGTCTCTTAATTATGTCTAATTAGAATAAGGCATTTTAAATTATTAAATGATGCTCTAATAATAAAATTAGCTACTGTGCATGTATGGAAGATAATAAAAAAGCCCCTCTTTTCAACACAAAAAGGGTTTAATATTATTCACTATGAAGAATATATTTTATTTATGCTTTGAAAATTAATTCTGGGATTTATAATTATTAATAACATTTAATGACTCTTTCAGTGTTACCTATTGCAAAAAAAATATTAACGAAGTAATCTAAAAATGTAAACAGAAAAATTAACAAAGCTATTAAAAAAAACCTAGTATTTTTGTGCCGTTAAGCCCCCTTCGTGAATAGGTACGAAAATCTTGATTTTTTCAACAATTTTAAATAATTTCCCTATCAATTGTGGAGGATTACACTAGGAAATTGATCAAGAGTGCTACCAATATCTTTTTATCATCAAGCTTTAAATAGTGTTCTGTGGAATTTCCCATAACACCATTCACATTCGTACGCATTGCTGCCGATGGTGGACACATAACTTAATTTTCGTATTAAAATAAATTACATTTAGTTTACTTGTTTAAGTGTTTATTATTTGTAACATCTGTTCATTTAAGAAGAATGAATCTTTTCCACTCAATGCATTTCCAAAATAAATATCGTTACGTTATAGAACATATCCTCCTCAAATTTACTCTAAAATGATAATATATATATTTAGCTACATGCAAAAATACCTCTGCTAGAACAACACACATCAGAAAGTCTTCCCTTCGAAAATTGTCTATCTCCGCTAAATATATTTCCATCATACAAATCATTCCCGCCAATTTTCTACCTTTTGCTCATTTTAACTAAAAATCTTCTGTAGAAAAAAAAGTCTCAAAATGTTGATATGCCACAAATTGTGGCACTTCTGCATACAATTATTGACTTATTTAATCAATAAGTTATATTTAAAGGCTTCTAATAAAGTTATATTTGCACGTAAGAGAACATTTTTGTGTGCCTAGCACACACTTCTTAGTAAGCCTATCATAGCTGTAGTTTTTCACCAACTATTTCATGCCTATGTATTAAACAATTATTTGAAGATAAGCGAATTTAACGAAATACCTTACACTGTGTTCAATTAGAAGAGTATTTTAAAATTACAAATAAAAAATTATATAATTTACTTGTTTCTAAATATATTGCTTGAAGAAATATATTTCACCCACTTTTATTATAATTTTTTCTTGTTTTAAATTCATTGTAATTGAAGAATTTCAGTTAGCATGTCGTCTGCATTACAATATCCACATCTATTAGCAACAAAATTAATTGAGATGGGTAAACTCAGACGAGTTACATTATTTATTTAATGTTTGAAATAATATAATAAACTGTACACTACTTTATTCAAAATTATCCCATGAGAGCTTTTCCAGGCTTCCAACACGCACTACCAAGTGAAATCTCTAAAATGTTGTTCAGTAATTTCCAACTTATTCTTAAACTTCGAACACTTTTACAGAAGACAAAAGTGCATCACTTTGTATCAGTGAAACCTGAAGCAATAGGTCTTAGGAGAATTTTAAATCTCTTCCATTAAAAAACATTGATAGAATTTCTGGATATTCTAGGACAACTAATGCCTAATGCCATCTTAAAATGATTTTTAAACGAGAAATATCGTTCATTACAGTATTTATTAAATTTGATAAAAATTGCTGTTGCATATTTAGGTAAACTGATTATTAACTAACCACATTTTGTGATAGCTTAACATTTTTAGTACAATTATATTTTGAGTATAATGCATAAATTGTAACTTTTACTAAAAAGTGATTTTGTAATGACATAAGGTATTCTAAGAGAAGAAAAAGAATGCTTCTTCACTTTTTCACATTTATTTTCTGATTTTAATTTTTTTTCTAAATTAGTTGGCTAGATTTATTTTTATTGATTTATATTTTTAAAATTATACAGAAAACATGAATCTGAGATTTTAGATCCCAATTCTGTTCTGTTTTAAAATATTATACATGATTAAGCGAATATATAAAAGAGAAAAATGTTTCGTTATTTAAAGTAGCATGGTTAAAACATTTTTAATATATCCCTAAATGAACATTTATTTTCATATTTTACATTATTGACAAGCCATTTTCTTTATACAAAAACTAAATCTTCATAAAATCGCAATTAACAGTATATTTCATCATAGCAATTTTGAAGAAAAAAAGATATTTAATTTCGATGTATCTGAATTTACATCCTATAAATCAATAACTACTTTGTATTGTTAGCAATAACTTTTTTCTGCTGTGTTCATATTATACTCCCTACGTGCGGAGTAATAAATTCCCTGCGAGGAATTTTCATTAAGATTTCTGTACGAGAAAAAAAAACATTAGAAAAAATATTTCCTAGAAACATTTTCGGTTGTTAAACAATAATACTCCAGTTAATATTAAGCGCGACATAAACAACAATACTTATGTGCCTTAGTCTCTGATATTTATCATAAATATTTTTCTTTTTTCATTTGCCTTTAGTGTATTTTTATGTTTATTTCTAGAATAAAAATTGCAGATAAACATTGTTAACTTCATCACAAATAATAGTAGAAAATAATAATAGTTCAAAACAAGCAAAAATAAATTGTACACTAACTTAAATTTCTAAAATTTAAGTAGGCTTGAAATTTCAATTAAGAATAATTTATATTGCATACTTTACAATTAAGATTAATAATTAATCTTAGTTGAACTGAAATAATCTCCTAGAAATTAGGAACCGCTTTGAATTGTTAGATTATTTTTTTCTTCAGTGTTGTCATACTATACTTACTAAGTGTAGAATGTAAAATTATAGGTGGGGAATTTTCATTAAACTTTGTGCACGATTAATATGGACAAAAAAAGAGATTTGTCGAAATATTTTTTGCTGTATAACAATCATTCCCAATTTAGTATTAAGCACCGCTTAAACGGCAATAATGTGTATAATATTAAAATGATAGGATTGAAATTCGTGCCGATATATTAAGACAGCATGACAAAGGCACAAATGAAATTATGATTTATAACTGGAAAGGCCAGCTATTTCGAACTGCTAAGACTGCACCCAGACTCTTGTTTTTTGCCATCCTTCTCCAGTTTTCATGGAAATCTTTTGTTTAGGACTCTTCTGCGGTTTATTCACTAAAGAATGAGGGGAATCAACAATGGGTCAGGAGATAAGGAGCTCAATCCTACTTGAAGGGAAGTTTCCTCTTTTGCAGGACATCTGTCCCTTTACTTTTAAATCCATTAAAAATCAAAAACATCGCGTGGCCACAAGAAATGATGCCAACACTGATAACAGTTAGAAGGATGGTCCGTTCGCAGCCTTAAGCTCCATCACAAGTGCAATTGATAAAAATACAAAAGCCAGTGCATAAAAACTCGGAGGGAGAAAGCTATGCAGCCTGCCTCCCTCGAATTTGATTTAAATTTGATTTAATCTAAATTATTTCTAAATTTTATTTTCAATGATTTTGATAAACATAGTAAAATTCTCTCTTTTCAAGTAACTTAAAATAAAAGAGGAATTAAATAATTTTCTGTAAAGTTAGAGGGTTTAGGTGAACCATTACCCCTACCCCAGATTTTAAATTTTAATTAATTAAAATTTCTTTTTCGTTTATTTTGAAAAACATAGTAATTTTTTTTTCAAGCAACTTAAAATAAAGGAGGAACTTAGGAAATTTCCTTTAATGAAAGAGGAGGGTTGGGGGAGGAGCCCTATTGCCCCTTCCTGGATTTTGAAATTTAAATAATTAATTTTTTTTCTCTTAGTTTGAAAAACATAGTAAAATGTATTTATTTCGTTTATCTTAAAATTAAATGGAATTGAGAATTTTCGTTTGGGGGGGGGGGGGGTAAATATACTAATTATAAAAGTACTAATTTTTACATCCATAAAAATACATAATTTTTAGAAAATTGGAATCTACAGATTTTTTTTTTTTTGTGTGTGTGTGTGCATATAAAATGCACACTTTTCGCGAACACGGAATATTCATTTATTTTATGCAAAAAATGTGCACAGTTTTTGACAACATAGAATATACACTTTTTTGTATGTATAAAAAATACAGACAGTTTGCACACAAAATGCATACTTTTCAAAGTATTCAAAAAAAGTCACTTTTTATGCACAAATTGTGTACAATCTATACTTTTTTGCAAAAAAAGTGCAAACATTTTCTAGCTAGGTGCATTCAAGAGTGAAATGGCGGTTAGTGTGAAAATAGTAGAGTCATTACTTCCCTATTTGAATAATGTAACCAAGGAGACCAGTTAATAGGCATTGCTTATAGTTCAAGTAAAAGACATTGGCTTCTGAATGTAAGCACCCCGGTATTTATCTTACATCAGTAACTATGGTAACAGACCACGTGGACGATTGACTACTCCTCTTTTTTTTCAACTCTATTTGAGAAATAAGTTAATCAGTATTACTTCCAAATTTGTTCGATTACTTTAATTTATTTGATTTCGTTTTCCTTTTGCTCTATTTTAATTATAGCAGCTAGACATGAAATTAGAAAATAGTCGAAGAAGGTTACTTATAATGTATATAAGAATTTCAAGAAACTTGTTGCTTGCAATCCTAATGTGAAAATAAAGAATATATAGGGTAACTCTAGGATAGATGGCATAGTTTTTAAAGATTGAAATAAAAATTCTTAGAATGCAAATACAAGAAATATTGATGCATATTTAAAATTCTTATACATATATTCATAATATTTTATGCAAAAAATAATTAAATATTGAAAACACAAATTGTTAAACAAAATTGAAATTTAAATGGCAGATGGCCATCTCTCTTTAAAGCCGAGGAGAGATGGCCATTCAATACATGAAAGAAAAAATAATTTAAATAGCAAAAAAAAACTACACATTTCATATAATTAATCATGAAAAACATATAGCAATTTGTAAAGATGCAGTTATATGATAGAAAATCATGTAAAGAAAAACCCATCCATAAAAACGTTAAAATCTTGCAGCTTGGTTGTAAAGAAAAATACTATGCACGATCCAAACTCCACTAAATTGTTGAGTATTTTTAAAATACACAAGAAAATATAAAATGTATGAATTGGAGGCTTTTGCATATGAAAAGGAGCTTGAAGTAGTGCGGCTTCCTCATTATTACTACCATTAAAATCCAACTGAATTAATATGTGCTCAGTGAAAGGTGGAGTCGGCAAAAGAAACAATATATTTTAAATAAAGGTGGCAAGACTGCTTCTGGGGGAGTTTATTTTGCATGCTACTGTGGACAACTAGAAAAACTGGATCAACTATTCTGTAGAGATACCGGGAGAAGGTTTTGTCAAAGAAGGAATAGCAAATGAAAACAAATTCACCCAACATATTATTTTAAGTCCGCAAGATGATAGTGACAGCAGGTGTAGTGAACTTGAAAGATTTCTAACTTAAGAACTATACAAAATCCTTTTACTGCTAAAAAAACTTTCTTTTAAAGAACTAAGTCTTGTCCAAGTGAAAAAATAAAACAAAAAGTATCCCAATAAACACATAGTTGAAAGTATGCTTCTTTGCCCCGCGGAAGATTTCGTGTCAAATGATGTAGAATATAATATGAATTTGAATTATATACCCACACACACCTTGGAGGGAAAAACTATTTTACACTTATGAAGAATGAGTGACATTTGCGGTTGCGTTATTTTACTGAACAATGCTTACTCACCCTTCTTCACTGTTTGTTTTAACCCTTTCAGGGGCAAGGTATAGTCGTGGAAAAAAAAGTAAACACCCCCTACTAACTCTTCAACAAATTATCGTAGAAGAAAGTTACCGGTACCGAACGATTGAAAATAAAGTCTACTTTTAAATGGTGTATATAAATTTTGCTTAGGGGGCCATCTACATATTAAAACAAACCATAAATTCATTTTTTTCAATAGAAATACCCAATTCTGACATCATAAATGAACTCTACACCTTTCAATTAGCCTAAAAACCAGTTTTTATGCAATTCGTACCATAAGTTTCCGAGAAATTAATTATTATAAAACGTGCGTATTTTAAGGGCTGTATCCAAATTCAAGTTCCGTAGTCGATTGTTAACCGAGAGAGACTTCTTCTTGATCAAGGCAGTCAATGAAGCCTGTTAGACAACGGGACAGCAGAAGAAATTTCAAAATATCTACTCACTTCTATCATAGACGGCCCCTTAAACCATCATTTTGCCGTTTTTTAAGCATAATTTGAAAACTATTTGGAAGAAAAATGTGAAATTTCGGATTTTCATAAAGCAGTACTTAATAAATCTAAATCCATCAAAAAAATTGTAGGTTGCAATTCATAATTTTTTGGAATATTAATTTCATAATTCATATCATAAAATTATAAAAATTGCAAATTCAGCGTATTTATGTTTGGGCACATTAGTATTATTGCTACACAAAAAATTAGCACATTAGGAGCATAATTTCAGGAGATATAAATAAATATATGAAAATGTAATTTAACATTAGAAGCACTAAATTTTGAATGTTTATAATTCAAAAACTTATCATTCAGATGACTTGAAATTTGGTGTCTGGGCATAGTTTGAACCGAAGATTTGAAATATCTCGTTAAAATTGGGTATTGCCATTGAAAAAAATGAGGTTTGGGTTCGTTTTAATATGTAGATCGCCCCCTAAGCAAATTTTATATACATCATTTAAAAGTAGACTTTATTTCCGATCATTCGGTACCAGTAACTTCCGTCTACGATAATTTGTCGAAGAGTTAGTAGGGAGTGTTTACTTTTTTTTTCCACGACTGTACTTGTATTCATAAAAATGTTGAGATAATTTAATGACACCAGTATTTAGAAGAGAATTTATTTGTAAACAAGTAATAGCATATTTTCGCAACTTAATAAAGGCGAAATTTTCATTATAAAATTCTGGTGCCAATGTGGCAAATAAGGATTAAAAATATGTGATGCCGTGACAACATCACCGCCCTTCGAGGGGTTAAAATGAAACGCGCTATGAAAAAACAGATTCATAATGGAATTAAATTTGAGTGCATTACTCACTAGTTGCATATTCATGACAACATTTTAATCGGTAAAAACCTAATACATGAAATTTTACTCAGTTTAATGTATGCAACAAAGATTATAGTTCAGTTATAAATACAAAGTATTTTTTTTTTATAAAATGCGGTGAATTTATATTTTATATCGATATTTTGGTCATGGCTGACACAAAAAAGTTATCCCAACGTACCAATCCAGTATAATGTAAATTATAAGACAATAATATATTTATGCTTATGCGTAAATGTGTGTTAAATTATTTTAACCTAAATTAACCTGAAGAACTCAGATGATAAAGGTGGTGTCAGACAAAAATTTGAATTAATCATATATTTGAAGATATTCAGTTTTCCTCTACCATCTGTAGAATTACTATTTGAAAAAAATAAAAAATTCTCACAGAGATTTTAATTGATAAAAGAGGCATTTGACAACAAACGCAAATTGATATTTGGAAGTGTTGCTAATATTATCAAAAAGTTGATTGTATCACGTACCACCTTTAATATTTGAGTTCTTCATATAATATATTGCACAGGAGTTCTAAAATTTTATTATATTATTCAATGTGTATGCCATCTGTATTTCATATGCAAAGCCTCTATAAATATTCAGAGTGCATTACTATTATTTATTTACAAGATTTCTTGCGATACTATTCGTTTGTAAACCGAACGAAATCTTAATTTTTCCTGAAAATATCCGGGATGGCTTCTCAACACATACTACATTATTATTGCCTTAAAAAAACTTTACAAGTATTTGCGGGTAACAAATATAATACCTTGTACCATTATAGTAATTTGAGGATAATGAGTATAAAGCATTGGAAGGTTAATAGCTAAACATGGCTAAATATTTGTATTTCGACGACAAAAATTGCTGCCACGGTTTTCCCGCAGGAGAACAATTATTCTTCTTGTTACATTTTAATGCAATCTATTTAAATAAATTTACATTATATTTGTGATTTATGTAGTGATTTTCTCTGCGATTGAAAGATAGTTTGCTTTAATTATCAAGGCTTTTTTTTTATTGTATTTCCTAATGTTTTAACGTTAAAAATAGGAATCATTAAAGAGGTAAAATCAAATATATTTTTAACGTTTATCTATGTTTAAACTTTATACATTTGTGTCAACGATTTATCTTAATCTCCTTTTGATTGTCTTTCCCAAAAATATTTAATTCTATGAAATAATGAATTGTTGAACGAAAGCGAATAAAATACAAAATGTTTCATCAGTTACAGGATCCCTAGAGAAGTATTGAACATTAGGAATGTATTGAACATGTGAATTTCTTAATTTATGAAAAATAAAGATTCTTTGAAAAAATTTTTATAATAAAAAATAATAATCTAATGAAGCAGTTAACAATGTTATTTAATTATTTAAGTAAACAGTTCGTTAAACGAATATTTCATGTATACATTCAGAATCAGTTATTAAATATTTAATTATATTGATGATTTCTTTGCTCTGTAGAGCAATTGTAAAGATGAATGATTCTGTAGGAGTAATACTATAGACAGTTCATGAAATAACTTCAAGAGTACATAAGCATTTAAGTATGAAAACAGAACTACATGAAGCTATACTATTGCTTCGTACAACTTTAAAAATGTAATAATATTCAATAGAAGAACACTGTTGAATGAATTTAGCTATTGCAGATCAATCAGAAACTTGGACTCACGGAGTTTTTTCCTCCACTAGAGTACACTAAAGGACAAACATATTACTTCCCACATCAGGTTGTTTTAAGAGTAACATTACAAAAGTGTATATAGTTTTGGGCGCTTTGTCTAATTAATCCCACTTTTCTCAATGATTTATTGATGATATATCTACGGATACAGCAAAATTTGAATCACTAGTTTCACTCATTTGTAGGACTAGTTACAGTGTGTCCCAAAGTGGCAAAACTGTGCCATGTTAAGGTCTATCGTGATGATACATATTGGCGTCGAATTCCTTGGCCAAATACACAAGAAGACACAGAACGTGATGGTGGATACCACTCGGACTCCATTTCTTTTTACAAGAAGAATGCAAGTTTCTTTAGGTTTAGAATAAAGACGTTGGTATCATTTAGAGTCCCATGCTATTCTAAATTATTTCAAAATTGGCGATTTATTATCTGGAGTTGCAGTAGAGGAAGAAGCAGTTGAGCTTGATAATAAATATCAGAAAATCGTTACAAAAGGAAGATTCAATCTGCGAAAGTGGAAATTTAATGTTCCTTTATTTGCTGAGACATTCTCACATGAAAACATATGATACCAAGTTATTAGCAAAGTGACGGATGGTTCTCAGTAGTAAGTGGAATCCAAAGATAAACAACTTAATTTTTCACAAAATTACCAATAGAAGTGAAACAAAAGTCCCAATAAAAAGGAGAAATATTATCCGAATCTTTTTTTTTTATTTTATCCATTGGCCTTGCTTTTTCTATGCGTTTCATTTATAAAAAGAATCCTGTTAAATCATTGTTAAATGAATTTAGCTGTTGCAGATCAATCAGGAACTTGGACTTACGGAGTGTTTTCCTCCACTAGAGTACACTAAAGGACAAACATATTACTTGTCACATCGTGTTGTTTTAAGAGTAACGTTACAAAAGTGTATATAGTTTTTGGCGCTTCGTCTAATTAATCCCATTTCTCTCAATGATTTATTGATGATATATCTACGGATACAGCAAAATTTGAATCACTAGTTTCACTCATTTGTAGGACTAGTTACAGTGTGTCCCAAAGTGGCAAAACTGTGCCACGTTAAGGTCTATCGTGATGATACAAATTGGCGTCGAATTCCTTGGCCAAATACACAAGAAGACACAGAACTTGATGGTGGATACCACTCGGACTCCATTTCTTTTTACAGGAAGAATGCAAGTTACTTTAGGTTTAGAATAAAGACGTTGCTATCATTTTAGAGTCCCATGCTATTCTAAATGATTTCAAAATTGACGATTTATTATCTGGAGTTGCAGTAGAGGAAGAAACAGTTCAGCTTGATAATAAATATCAGAAAACCGTTACAAAAGGAAGATTCAATCTGCGAAAGTGGAAATTTAATGTTCCTATATTTGCTGAGACATTCTTACATTCTTACATGAAAACATATGATACCAAGTTATTAGCAAAGTGACGGATGGTTCTCAGTAGTAAGTGGAATCCAAAGATAAACAACTTAATTTTTCTCAAAATTACCAATAGAAGTGAAAAACAGTCCCAATAAAAAGGAGAAATATTATCCGAATCTTTTTTTTATTTTATCCATTGGCCTTGCTTTCTCTATGCGTTTCATTTATAAAAAGAATCCTTAAAGAATTAAGAAAGAACAAGCTTCTATGAAATGAACCATTTCCTTAAGCTTTTATTAAACTGTTAATCTCATATAGAAAAGAACTTCACCTTATGAAACAAAACAAGCTATCTAGTTGTGATCTAAATTTATTATGCGTATGGAGTTACACGCCTTCTGCAAACTCTGTGAAAAGGCACATTTTACTGTAGCTTAAGTACATTATATTTTGAAATATTCTGACGATTGCGTTTATTTAGCTACATCGAAGACAAAAAATTCTCCTCTAAAAATTCAACCCGTGCATTGTTTGGAATTTTGTGCAGCATTTTTACTGACTTGTGTGTTTCAATTTATTTTGAAAGTTATCAACTAACCAATTCAAAGTACCATAGTTCAGACAGATTCCACCCTAACTCTAGCATGGTTGTCAGGTGAAAATTGTTACTTGCAACCATTTGTTACCAAAAGAGTGTCTGATCGAAAATGCTTTTCCCTCTGTGAAATGGTCTCACTTTTCTAGAATTAGGATCAAGATGATCTTGTGCAAGGGATTTACTATCAACTCAACATGTGACTAATGACTTGATTCATTGTGGCTAGTTAACTCGGTTAGATAATGTAAATACGTTTATCGACATTCTGGGTTTGATTTTTGCCTCTGCTTTCTACACAAAATGTGCTTGTAAGATATCTATCTACCAAATATTGTCTTATATTTGTTTTTTCATCTGCTCTACGACAAAGGCAGTACACGTTGAATTGGCGTCTGAACATTCTACTGCTTTTTTCCTAGCTACACTATGTAGATTTATCTTTAGAAAGACTGTCCAAGAAAGATAAACTCTGACAACAAGATGCAAATTGAAAACAGAAGCCATGTTCCTTAAGACATATTAGTATTGTGTCAGTAGAAAAGGTGCAGAATATCAGCTGTATTAATTTAATTATACGGTCCTTTAGAGCTCAATTTATACCTAATTTTGGAGGTTTGTATAAAGCATCAGTTAAGAATGTAAAATTAATGCTAGCGTAAGTTTCTAACTCTGCACTATGTAATTCCGACGAAATTTATTCTATTCTTCTTCAAATAGAAGCTTGTTAAAATTCCAGACCTCTAACTACATTATCTGATCCGGCTGCTTGGAATTCTTAGTTGGCGGTCCTAATCATCAGTTTTCAGAACCATGGCAACGAACAGCTGTTTTTTAAGGGGTCTCAGGACTCTTAAAATTGTAAAAAATGAAAAAAAAGGACCATTTTCAACATTTAATATCTTAAAATGTATTTGGTATTAAGACACAATTTTAAATGGGAATGAAAGATACAAATATGTTCTTTCATTTCAAATATTTGAAAAATTGCAAGATGCAGAATTAGCATTTACAGGGGTCTCAAAACTGTCAGACATTTGACGAGCAGAAAATCGGCATAACAGCTTATGCGCACGATTACAAAATAAATTTTGCAACTAGAATCAAAATTTTGGTGCCTACTTATACCTCAGATTTTAATAATTACACTGAACCTAAATAAATTTGTATTTAAAGCATTTTTATATTTTTAATACAAAGTTGTATTTAGCTAATGCAAAATTTAGAAAATTTCAACAATATAAACCCCTAAAAAAATATTTTCTTTTTACAATAAGAAGGAAATTTTAGGTTCAGTTTATACAGACTAACATGAAATATATGTTTTGAAAATTTCATGAAAAAATATTCAGAAGTTTTTGAGATATCGTGCGCGTTATGCCGAAAAACGACATTTAGAGAAAAATGACTTCAAAGTTTTGGAAACACCGCTTCAGCTATTGAGCGAGTATAATTCTAAATGCCATAACTTCTGTTATAATGGGAATTTCAAGATAACAATTATATCAAAATGTTCAGAAACATAGAAGTTTAACATCTAACAAAATTAAAATTTCGAAAATTTTAGAGCTTTAAGAGTCCTGAGACCGCTTAAAAACAATAGACGTTTTATTCAGATTTAGTACATTTCCATATCAACAATGTAGCACAACGTCAGTGGATTTCTTTTGTCTACTTCATGGAACTTGAGAAAACTTTCGTAGTATCTGATACAACTAATTATTGAAATATTTGAAAGAAATATAAATATCATCTACGCACAATTATTGTGATTATATTTTAATTATTCTTTAGTGTGTTTTAAAATCTTCTTCAGGTTTCACCCGGGGCTGTATGTTTGGAATTTATTTTTAATTGATTTTTTATGGTGTTGATGGATTTGAGACGTCTTTTGACAAAGCAAGAAGAAGGGATAAGTGTTGCGTTTTTATTCTGCAATGCCTAGCATAGTATATTAGGATATAGTATATTTTTATAGTATTTTAAAAGCCGTTGTACCAGCCGAATATACTTTTAGATCTTCTTTAAAAGCCAGACATTTTAGAATTCATAATAAAATTATTCTATATGTAGGCAATGTAATTAGCAAATGGAAGGAAATAAAGTTATGTTTATAAAATTTCATTCCAATAAATTTTCAAAACATTACACTATTTAAATATCTTCCTTCGTCCATAAATAAAACAGGCCAAACGGAAGTTTTTTCTTTTGCTCTAACATCATTACAGAAAAATACCTGCATGTATTTTTAAAGTTAAGTGAAATATGATAAAGGAAAAATGGTGCTTTGAACTACAATTTCTTATTATTTAAAAGGTTACTTCATTTGCATAAATTAAACCCAATTACCAAATTGATAATGGAATTCTTAACGTGCAAAAATATGTTACTAAGAATAAAAATTGCATCACAAATATATCTAAATAAAGATTATTTCAAAGATAAGAATCATGTACAAATGAATGTCTAATTTTATATCCTATACAAATAATAAAAAAAACTATTTACAAAATATTTTTAAATTATTTTCTCTGATATGCAATATATTACAGAGCTCTTCATATTGGTTCTCGATTTAAAGGCTTTTCGCCACTAATATTCTCACAAGTATCGATAATCTTCTGTTTCGGGTCATCTGCCTTTGTCTGGTCGCCCGTGATTCCTTTTTTTCTCAACGTCACACAAATGTATATTTCTACTTTGATAAATGGTCCCCAATAAGAACAGTCGATTTATTATTACCGCATATTTTGACGACCAAATTAACACGAGAATCAAACAGAAGTATTTTAACAAGAATTTATTTTAAAGAAAATGTAAGTTGATGTTGTTTCGCACTTACTTCTCACATTTTTTTTTTTTTTTATTTATAATTTCTGGCTCAAAATATTTTTGTTTGAACGCGCGTTTTACACCAAAATATCCAATAACATTAACTCCTTCAATTTATATAGATACGCAGAATGTGTCAATTGTCGTAAAATATCTGCATATCTGAAAACTCGAGACCGAAATGTACATTATTCAGAATGCATGCGCTATTCAAAAGTAAAAATGCACAAACATATATGTAGGTGTTTGGAATCGAAAACGTGTTTGCTAAACAAAGATGTCCTCTATTCAGTTGTCAGTTAAGGATATTTTATTGTATCTTGCTGCAATAAAAGGGATATTTTCTAAATCATTAATTGTGTCTAGAAAAGTCGAAAGAAAATTTTAAAAGTGCAATTTTTCAGAAAATTAATAGGACTTTTTTTTTTAACATAATCATCTTTGATACAGTATTTAGTAAACTTTTGGTATCTATATTGCCTATTTATTCCCACACGTAAAAAATATTTTCATTATCAAAAAGATATTTTCAGAGTATTTCAATATTTTTGTTTCACATCAAATAAGCATTTTTATTCACATGTAGCGAAATCATACCACAAAATTAACAAAGAAAACGCTACACAAACAATAAGTGCCAGACAAATTTAATTTCAATCATGTGTGTACTTGATGAAAATGATGTATTTGATTTATTTATATAAGATTAAAATATTTTAGATGTAATATACTACGATTGTAAATTCCTTGGCGGAGTACGCTTATGATAAAATCAAGCACAAATGATATAAATTTACTATCTGACATATTATTAAAATTCAAATTTTATCTTAAAACAAAAAATGAATTGATAAAGCTGACTATCATTTAATTCTTAAAAATGAATCATTCAAAAAGCTTTAACTGAAAAAAAAAAAAAAAAAAATCATTACAATGACAATACGATTAATTAATTCTTATTCCATACATCCCGTTAAAAGAATCATGTTATCCCTTTATACAGCTCATAAAGTTTGAAAAGTATAAGAAATTCATCATACATATATTTCAGAAGTATATTATAAAAAACCAATTTTTCAAATTCATTACATAAAGTTTTTCTATTACTTTAAGTGAATGAAATCGATTAATATTTTTCCAGATTTAATAACTTTTGGAAACTGTTTCTCCCACACTTGAATTTTTTTCTTATAGAAAAAAATTGATTTTATTGTTTCTAAAAAAGGAAATATAGAGTAAAACAAAAGTGATTCATTTTGTCGAAGTTGAAAAATGGCATAAAATAGACGTGAAGTGAGTTATTTATAAAAAAAATAGGTTTGTTATTGGTTTGTTCCCAAAATTTCGAAAATCACCGATGTATTTAGTAAAAAAAAAGAAACAAACAAACAAACAAACAAACTACTTATAAAGGTCATGAAAATATTTAAATCACTTAATAAAGAATTAAAAACTCTTTTTCAACAGATCTTTTACTTAAAAAAAAAACAAAATGCAGCAAAATACATAACCGAACAATAATCATACGACCTGCATGATTTAAATCAGATGTAATGCATTATATTCAATAAAGCATTACTGATTTTTATTCATGATATATTTCTAGAGAAACTGCATGATGCAGTAGAAAAATAGATCTATAAAGTTGCGAATGAATTTGAAATAAGGAACAAATTATTATCGCATAATATGTTTCTTTTTTTCTTTAATCTAATTTTGTGAATGAATAAATATCTGATAAAAAGAGATGCTTAATGCCTAAATCCCTCACTAGTTAAGCATTAATGTAAATTCGTTTAAAAATTTTATGTAGCTCAAAATAAATAATTTAAGTGATTTTCATTTAGCACCTCGTTCCAACATTCCCATTAAAAAGGGTGATTTTATCTGTTTACGCCACTCACAGAGTTTGAAAAATATGTAAAGCCAATAAAACATCTGTTTTCACTGTTTCGTCTATTTGAAATACATAAAAAAGTTGCAAATACTTATCTTCAATAAAATATAGTTGATTTTTTTTATTATTCATTTCTAAAGAATCTGCATAAATCAGTAAAAAGGAAGTTTATAAAATTATAAATGCTCTGATGACACAATAGTAACACATACAATAATATTCATTTTTACACATAAAATTTCATTGAATGACAACTAAGAAACGAAAATGCATCTTAAAAGTTAAATGTTACTTTAGACATTTTATTTTAATTTATCAATCTATATTCTTGTGTAGCTGAAAGTAAGTCCTTAAATTTACAATACATAAAATAAAAATTCATTCCAACATTTTCATTAAAATGACCATTTTGTTTCCTTACACCGCTCATATAGTTTAAAAAATATATCAAATAGATTTTACATTTATTTCAGGAGTATATTTAAAAAATCATTACTGACAATAAATATATGTGCTACATTTCTTAAAATATATGCAAAAACTTGTATCTAATAAAAGAGAGAATCTGCAGCAGATATGGAATTTGTAAAATTTAAATACGTTTAAAATTAGCGACACATTATTAACACATTCAATAATTTCCTTTATTATAATCCATATTTTATTTATTGATAACTGCCAGACAATAAGACATTTTTGAAACATTGTTTTTATTAAACGTTTAATACACTTATGCAGCACAAAAGAAATCTTTAAAGTGAGAATCAAATGAATAAGTGCTCATTCCAAATTTTCTTTTTCAATGATCAGTTTACTTATTTATCTTGCTTATACAGTTTGAAGTTTATATGAAATAAATTATACATTCATTTTACAAGTATATTTCAAATAATCAACTTTTCATGGTGATTAGATAAAATATTTGTATGACAAGTGAGTGAAATCGATTAATATTTCCGAATATTTAATGAATTTTGGAAACTGTTTCTCACTCTTTTAATTAAGAAAATTGATTGCATTTTTTCTGCGGAAAATTGAATTACAAATCAGAAAATGAAAATTTCGGTTGAATTCATTCTGTCGAAGCTGAAAATTTAAAGTAAAATAGTTCAGGAGTGTGTGATTTATAAAGAAAAAGGTTGTTTTTTGACTTTTTCTGAAAGTTTCAAAATTTAGCTCAAATATTTAGTAAATAAAACAAAAACATAATCTTCTAGAGAGAGATAAAACGTTCTAGAGTGAGATGCAAATATTTTATAAAGATCTAAAAGTAGTTTTACTGAATATTTTTCGTAATTTAAAATACACATTTTTGTGACTGAAACTAGCAAAGCGCTTTGCTGACAATAAATATATCTGATAAATGATACACTATATGAGTATGCAAATAAATATTACTTATTTCAGGGTTGTTTCAGGATCAGAGAATTTCCAAACCTGGAAATTCGTCGGTACCAATATTTTCTTAAAGAGAACCTCTTCTTAAATAAGGCGAAATTTCGTGTATTTGACCTAGATTCCTTTTTCTATGAAAGAGATACTGATATTCCACCTGGAAAATGCCCTAAATGTGGAAACCTTGCTATTTCTACTTAAAAGAGAAACGGTGTACAGTAGCAGAAATATGTAAAATTACAACTGCATTTAAAATTTAAAAAATATTTGTAACATATATATTTATTATATCGATTTCAATTTTCATAAATCAAACGTTTTGTTTGTTGATAAATACCAGTATACAAAACATTTTTAATGCGTATTTTAGAAAAATTATTTTAATTTATCTATTAATACTGTTATGCATCACAAAAGAGATCTTTAAAGTGACAATAAATAGAATAAATGCTCATTCCAAATTTTCTTTTTTAATGATCATTTTATTTCTTTACGTTGCACATACAGTTAGAAGTATACATGAAATAATTTATACATCTATATCAGAAGTATATTTTTAAAAAATCAACTTTTCAAACCATTACATAAAATGTTTGTATGAAAAGCGAATAAAATCGATTGATATTTCCGAAAATTTAGTAAATTTTGGGAACTGTTTCTCACTTTTGAAAATTGATTATACTTTTTCTTCGCAAAATTGAATTATAAAGCATTAGATAAAAGTGTCTTTTTGATTGTTTTTATCTAAACTATTAAAATAAAGTAAAATAGAAATGAAATATGGAATTTACAAAGAAAATGAATATTTATTCGATTGTTTTTGAAAGTTCTAAAAAACAAAACGTAATATTCGAGATAGCGATAAAAATGTTCTACAGAAGAATGCAAACATTTTATAAAAATCTACAAGTTGGAAATTGCTCGTCAAACGTGGCAAATGAGGTGCGTTCGTACTATAACTAGTTTTATAATTATTTTTTGCACCCCATATTGTACTGAATGTATAATTTTTTGCACTTCATAAAGTGCATAGTCTGATACATCATTAAAATGCACTTCCAATAATTTTTTCCCATTCCCGTAATGTAACGGAACACTTTTGACTGTCCCTGTAATTAAACTATACATCCGATTTTCCTAAAATTTGAAATAGCTCAACAAAATTTTGCAACAACTATATCTTTAAAATTTGACCATTCGGAAGGCTGTAATATCATTAAAATGCACTTGCAATAATTTTTCCCATTGGCCGTAATGTAAAGAAAAACTTTTGACTGTCCCTGTAATTAAACTATACATCCGATTTTCCTAAAATTTGAAATGGCTCGACAAAATTTTGCAACAATTATATCTTTAAAATTTCAGATCATTCGGACGGCTCTAATATCATTAAAATGCACTTGCAATAATTTTTCCCATTGGCCGTAATGTAAAGAAAAAGTTTTGACTGTCCCTGTAATTAAACTATACATCCGATTTTCCTAAAATTTGAAATGGCTCGACAAAATTTTGCAACAATTATATCTTTAAAATTTCAGATCATTCGGAAGGCTCTAATATTATTAAAATGCACTTGCAATAAATTTTCCCATTGGCCGTAATGTAAAGAAAAACTTTTGACTGTCCCTGTAATTAAACTATACATCCGATTTTCATAAAATTTGAAATGGCTCGACAAAATTTTGCAACAATCATATATTTGAAATTTCAGACCATTCGGTTGGGTAGTTTTTGCTCTGTTACATGCGGACAGACGGACGGACAGACGGACGGACGGACTGAACGACGACTATAGGTGCTACGTATTTATATAATTACGAACGCACCTAAAAAATCGTTTTTACTGGACATTTTATGTATATTTCATCTGAAACTAGCAAAATGTTTTGTTGACAATAAATATATCTGCTACATGACTTAAAACAAATGCAAATGTTAGTATGCAAATAAATATTACATATTTCTACTTAAGAGAGAAACAGTATAATGTAGCAGAAATTTATAAAATTGCAACTACGTTTAAAAGCAAGGACATATTTGTAACAAATTTCATAAATCAGATTTTCATAAATAAAACTACATGAATGAACAGCTATCTAACAGAAGAAACTTGGTAAACAGAAGAAAGTGGATAATTTTAGGGCGCTGATCATGAATCATATTTGCAGGTGCCTCCTGATTATACTTCTATTGAAAACAGAAGTTTTTTATAAAATAATTTAAGCATATATCACAGATAAAAAAGTTAAACAGATAAATAATTCGAAATAAAAGTTCCTGATTAAAATGCTTTCATAAAACTTAATGTCCGTAGTAAAATGTCCGGCGTTTCTTGTGGTAATCTCCAATAGTTTCTAATATAGACAGATATAGACATTTATACAGCTACAAAATCATCAAAATGACAATGCAACAAACAAAAATGCCGATTTAAACAATTCCAGTAAAATGAAAATAAAAGAAAAAAAAACGAATTTTATTAGTGACAAAATTTATATGTCCTACAGTTTATGTCAAAAATGTATAAGTACTAATAGTCAAAACAAGATAACTCATTTTTCCTTATGATTCACGTGATACTGTATAGCGCAGTAGAAAACTAATTCATAAAATTGTAAATGTATTAATGTATAACAGTAAGTATAACATGTTCAATATTTCATTTCCATTTTCCGTAAATTAAATTTTCTGAATAGATTACTATCTGACAAAAGGGTTTTAAAATCGTAAACATTATTTCAAAAGCATTATTTTAATTTAACGATTTAAAAGTTTTATAAAGTTAAAAATAAATCATTAAAGTGATAATTTGTTTTATAAAATCTAGTTTTAACATTTCCAGTAAAAATATCATTTTATCTCTTTGCAGAACTCTCAAAGTTTTCAAAATATATAAAATCATTCATAAATTCATTCGAAAAATAAATAAATAAAAATATGCACAGTTTCTCAATATCATAACATAAATTTTTCTTTTGCTTTAGATGGATTAACATCGATCAATATTTTGGTAGATTTCAAAAAATTTTTATAAAACTCTTTTTGCTAGATATTCATTCTTTTTCCAAACTAAGAAAACTGAATGTTTTTCTTCAGAAAAAAAAAACCAGATCTAAAAACATTAAATAAAATAAAAGAAATATTCTTTAATTGATTCTGTCGAAGTTTAAAAATCAAATATAATAGACTTAGATCAAGGCTCTTACGAAGAAAATGTATTCTTTATTGGGTTCTTCCGAAAAAATCCAAAGTCATCACTTTGTTAGTAAATAAAACAGAAACAAATTAACATAAAGGCGATACAAATATTACAAACATTATATAAAGGATTAAAGAAATGTTTTCAGAAGATTTTTCAAGAATTCAAAACATTCTTTTTTTATTAATTAAACCAGGAAAAGAGTATTACTGACAATGAGTATATGTTCTACTTGACTTGAGATAACTGATATAAGTTCTTTATTTAATAAACTGGTAGCACTTATCACATAAGAAACTACATAATTAAGTAAAAAAAAATATTTATAGAATAATAAATGCATATAAATGATTAATAAATATTTTATTATTCACAGAGCTCATAAAATTTCCAATATATATGAAATCATTCATACATTCGTACCGAAAATAAAGAAAGAAAGAAATAAAAATAAACACATTTTCTCAAAATCATGGCATCATTTTTTCTTTTAATTTACATGGATTGAAATAAATTAATATTTTGGTAGATTTAATAAATTTTAATAAAACTGTTTTTCCTAGATTTTTTTTTTTTTTTTTTTTTTTTTTTTTTCAAATTAAGAGAGTGGAAAATTTTTTTCCTCGTAAAAAATATAACTGAAAATATACAATAAATTAAAATAAATATTTTTTCGTTGATTCTATCGAAGTTGATAAATGAAATAAAATTTACTGATATTAAGGCAATTACGAAGAAAATATAATCTTTAATAGCTAGTTCAGAAAATTTCCAAAATCACCGCTCTGTTAGTAAATAAAACAGAAAGAAATAAAACATAAAGGCGATAAAAATATTGCAAACATTTTATAAAGAATTAAAAAAATATATTTTCAGAAGATCGTGCAAAAATTCAAAACATTCTTTTTTTGTTAATAAAACTAGGAAAAGAGTATTACTGACAATGAGTATAAATTCTACTTGACTCGAAATAACTGATATAAGTTCTTTATTTAATAAACTGGTATCACTTATCACTTATGAAGCTACATAATGAAGTAAAAAAAACCGAGCTTATGGAATAATAAATGCATTTAAAATAAAAATGATTTTTAAGATATTAGGTATTTAATTTTTCTTTTTCTTTAATGAATCTATCTGGTTACGTAATACAATAGATAAGAAATAAAAATAATTAACTCCCAGCATTTTATATTGTTGTAAAAATTAAATTTTCCAAATTCCGGATTCTTTTGAATTTGTAGTTATTTCTTTTAGGCTGTTAAATCCCTACTTAATAATATATATTTAAAAAACTAAATATAATATTAATAATTGTTTAATTCTGTGCAGAAAAAAAACACCATTGTGTACAAAATGTAAAATAACATTAGAGAGAGACTTAATCATTTTTCCTGATGTACTGAATGATTTTGCGAAAAATAAAATATGCTAAATCTTATCTTGATTCTAAATCGGAATTGCAGAAGTCATCTGTTTCTTTTGCACAGACCGTGAAAACTATAATGACGAGTATAACTCAAATCCGTATTTACGATAGTAGAGAAAACCAATTTTTCAATGTCAATGCACCACCTATTTTCTTTTAATCTATCTTAAAGGATTCAATAAATTTTGTTTCAAAATAAATGAATTTTAGAAATCGTTTTTCACGCTTTTTCAGTACTTTTCCGAAAGCCAGTCGCTTTTCATTCTTTTATTTAATGATAAATTTTGACAATACATCGCTAAGGAGAACGACCGGGGTATTTCCAATGTTATTGAAATTGGAAAAATAATAGAAACAGAGAAAATCCGAACATTTGATTTCAAAAAATAAATTGGTGAAATTGCCAATTATTTTGTCACTGAGGTTAATTTAATATATTATTTGATAAGTTATAAAAAAAAATAAATAAATTGATGTAAGTTATAAAACAAAAAAAGCTCGACGTCATTATTAACTTTAATGAGTGTTTTCACATTAAGTAGTTATTTTACAAGAAAAAAAAATGAATCTAGAAGATGTATTTTTTCACAAATAAACAAGCTTTGCATTAAATATATTTTTTATTTTACTTTTACAAACTTATAAGGATTTATAAGACCATATTAATTTAGAAAATTATGAAATAAATAAATGTTCTAGTTATAATTTAATATAAAATTTTCATTTTATAACAAAGTTATATCATTTTGGATTTTAAATAAATATGACTAATGTGATAAATGGTAAATTTAATTAAAATTTTACAAATTCAGAGTTAAAACAATTTCTTAAAAAACAAAACAGTTATGAAAATAAATATGATATTGACCCTTCGCTTTTTCTTATAATTTTAAACTCTATTTTTTCATTGAAATTGTCAGATTTTTAAGTTTAGTTTTAGGAGTATTAGACTATTTTCATACAAATGTCTCTTTCAGTTCATTTGCAGAAGAAAATTGTTTATTAGTAACATAAACGCTCCGACATTATGCTCCCCAAATGTTTGCAATAGAATTTAAATTTGACTTTGAATGGGTCATAGGAAAGCATGAAGACTTTCTTTTTTTAACCATTCCATATGTATTAAGATGCCTTGCAAGAAGCATTTTTTTTTTTGTAAAACATCCACTAAACTCATTTTAATGAAACTGTATGAGTTGATGATGCAGCATAGTGTCATAGTTTTCAGGTTCAAAAGCCACGAAATTTGCATTAAATCACAGAAATCCCTCATGAGAAAGTGTCCCAAAAAATATGGAGCCTACGCTGATAAATCGGCTGCAGAATTATTTTACTTATTTCCTTAAATGTTATTTTTAGTATTCTATAATATACAGGGTGTCCGGTCTCAACGGTGTCCAATGGCTAATTCCTAAACCGTTAGTAATAGACATATAGTTCCAATTACAAAAATGTTTTAAATCAGGTAAAGAAATATTTTAAACGCGATTTGGGTCAATAAAAACATTTCTTAAAAAATTACGAAATTTAAATCTTTATACGGTCCCCCAGTCCTATAAGTTATATTTAGTCAAATTTTCCTTTTACACTGATAGGTAATACAAAAAAAGTCCCTTTATTCTACGATTAAAATTGACCGAGTAATAGCTGTTTAAAGTTGGAGCATATTTTTTGCTGCAAATTGTGGGTCATTCATAAATTTAGTCGAAATACAATTTCGTCAGATATAAAAAATGTTTGGCAGTACAATTAACATTGCAATATAAATTTGAAATCTTTAATCATTCTGGCATATGAATGGAAAATATACAATTTGTAATAAACATTTAAGAAGAAAGAAAAAACAGAATTTTTGTTAAATAAAATGATGCTAAATTAACAGCCTCAATTCTTTACAAAATGATACGTATTTTAAAATATTATTAGACTGCACAAGCCTGCAAAAGTTGGGTTATGTCATTTTTTTTAGCTTTTGACAATTGATTCTTATATATATTCTGTGCCGCTGAATCTGAAATTGACCTTCATTTTTAGCTATTATATCAGGATTTTTCGCAAATTGCAAATTTCAAAGTTAAGAAGTTCAATGTTAAAATTGAATTTCCTCCCTTATCTCATCGGACCACTCAGCTGTTTAGCTGTAAGAATCCCACGATAAGCAAGAATATCGAATAATGTTTTTAATAAATAAAATAAAATAAAATAAAAAATATTTTACATACGTTTTATAGTATGAGATTTTCGCTATATTTTAACTTACACATTTGCGATTTGCAAAAAAATTCTAACGTGATGGTTAAAAATGAAGGCCATTTTCAGATTCAGTGTTAAAAAGTGCGTTAAAATCAATTATCAAAAGTAAAAAAAAAAAAAAAAACAACCATCTTCTCTACATTATAGTATTCGATTTTTGTTATTCTTTAAATTTGAAAATTTATGATTTGCGAAATATCCTGACATGATGGTTAAAAATTAAGGTAATTTTCGGATTCAGTGCTAATACATAACAGTTAAAAAACCCAACAATCGCAGTCTTGTATTATCTAATCTAAAACTTTTTTTTAAACTCCTTGGCAGAAATCTATCCGAAATTTTTGTGTTATCCTGTAAAATAAGTATAAATGGTAACCACTGAAAATCTTAATAATATTAGATTGTTATCGGATTTGCGGCAGTATGTAAAATGCAATCTCGATCGGATGTTTAAAAGTGGGTTAAAGTTCGAGTACAAATTTTGAACTGGAAAAACATACATACGATTGTTGAAGTAGCATAAAAACTTATAAAAAAACATAATCTTTGTTAAAAGAAATCATAAGAGAAACAGTCTCAAATCCTGACAAAATAAAACATATGTTATTTTAGCCAATTTGAGACTTAATCATAATACTTGTAGGATTTTTTTTTCAAAGCGCAGATACACATGAAGTAAGATCTTCGAATACTTTAAACACTTGGTATATGATCCCTCAAAGCCAAGCCGAACTCATTTCTATTCAGAGTAGAAAAGTGGCATAAGTCATGCATTTTTGAATTTTCATAACTCGCTCAATTTTAGCGTTATATGAATGGGGCTTTTTTTGTCTTACTTGTCAGTGTAATAAGAAAAAAATACTAAATATAACTTATAGGACCGGGGGACCGTATAAAAATTTATATTTCGTAATTTTTTTAAGAAATGTTTTTATTGACCCAAATCGCTTTTAAAATGTTTCTTTACCTGATTTAAAACATTTTTGTAATTGGAACTATATGTCTATGACTAACGGTTTAGGAATTAGTCATTGGACACCGTTGAGACCGGACACCCTGTATACTAAAAATATATTTGTATCCATGTCAAAGGTGATTTATTTTTTACCAGAAAACATAGTTCATTTCCACTTATAGCACCATGACTTAATATTTTCAGCCCTTTCTAATATTTCGTCTCAAAGCTGTTTCAATAATTTTTGAATTTTGCATATTTTCCATATTTTTTAATTTTTACTATTAGCATTTGATTTAAGATCATACATAGATCAAGCTTAGACAGTCGCAAGCTTATGTTAAACTGACTGGAGTTCTATTTTCAAGATTCTTTTTTATCTCTCAATTCTTTCAAATGACTTTGTTGTATAGGATAGGTCTATCTGTAGAAGGTCTCTTATTATTTTAGAACTGATTCCAAAAGTAAAAGTATCCTCATAAAACATCTTCAATCAAAAACGAAAAAGTATAAAAAAGACCTTTTTAGTGAATGACCTCAGCTATTCTACGCAACAAAAATGAAATGCAAGAGGAAAATTTAATAGAAATGCTCCCATATGCTTAATATTCGATTATGTAGGGCAGTTTTGGAAAGTTTCATAGAGCTTTATCATCTCGATGTCCTGGTTCATCGGCAATCTTATAAAATAAAATATTTCTCACCTCGTACTCAAATAACTGCTGCCTCAGCAACTTCGTAAAGTATATTACGAAGATCGCAACTTCAAATTTTACTTCTGTGCTAAAGATTTTACAAAATACGAAAGCATGAGCATTTTGAAATTGATAAATCACAATTTACATGTAATACGGAAATTTTTACAGGTGGTCTAATTAGTCCAGGGGAAATGTACATTTTACCTTGCAAAAGGTCGGGTAGAAGATTTTATTTGTTTGAATTGTTTATAATGATGCCAACATGGAAAAAACAAGTTTTCTAACAAAAATTTTTAAGGCTAAATTTTTTGTGACCAAAAAACAACAACATTTTGGGACTGTTTTTTTTATTTTTTCTAAATATCTCAAGACTCGTTGCAGTAGCCTATTTTTTGTCAATTACAATATTAAAGAAGATAAAATTCCCTACAACTTTCATAATTACAACTTTTTATACACTCAATAGCAATCGCAGTAGGCCATTTCAAAAATAAGGCATTTTTTTCAATTTATTATAAATTGCAAGAAATGTAGTTTTGCCCGAATTATTCAAATGTTTCCCGCGGATTTAATCGTGTATGTCGACTTCTAAAAATAGGCAGCAGTAAATTACTTATTATCTGCACACTCACGTCTTTATTTTCATCTCAACAGATATTTTATATTCAATAAATTTATATAATTTTAAAAGTAGGGCAGCGTGTAGATGAATGAAACAATTTTCCTATTTAGACACACTTTAAGTGTATACAATGTTAACTTCAAAGAATTGTTTAAAAGAATACTTCAATATTTAGTAAGTTATTGGGCACGATAGTTGCAATTGAGAAAGAATTGTAATAATTTTATAATTTTAATGACTTTTATAATGCATACATATTTTTCCAGGTATCAATCGGATAGGTATGAAAATTTGTGAAAAACATATTTTATTCCACACGACAATGGCATATTTTATTTACCAATTATTGATAATATATGTTTTAATGTTTTACTGTTTTAAAGATAATAAACATTGGATTGTGGTTCCATATAAAAGAGGCGGCGCAAAAAAGAAATATCTATTATGTAAGACATACTTTTCCTTATAGCTACAATAAAAATGACAACAGATTATTTCATAAACTAATGTTATGCATTTATCACTTGTAAAATTTAAAAATTCTTTCAATAAAATATTTGAGATCACTAGTTTCATAAAAATATTTAAAAGATTAGTTTTAAAAAATATGGTCAATTTTTTTCTCCACTTATAACAATAAATATAACAAGAGATTATATCATTTTACCATTCAAAAATATATAAAACTTTAAGATTATCTATTAATATCTTCGCTCAAACAGAAAAACTTACTTTGGTTGTTGAAAAATATGCTTTGTGGCATATTCTAATCTTCTGTATTATGTACTGTTGTGAAACTATATCTGTTTAATGATCTTAGTGATACCATTTATCAAAAGAAATACCAATTTATTTATGATTGTAGGCCATATAAACATTTTTGTTTTCCCATTGATCCCCTGACTAATTCAACTCCACTTTCCGTACACAAAGTAAAGTACGCAATAGGACTGCATAAGCTAAATGAAAAAAAAAATGCATTTTAATAATAATAATTTCTACAGGCTATTTAACAATATTTTCTTCTCTTTGATGGCATTGTTGTAGAATTATTAGCATCCTGTTTCAAAGGAATATCCTTATCATGAATAAGACAGTTATCTGGATCCTCTACAGGTATAAAGCCTAATACTTCCCATTTATGAGTATTTTCCTGCCCTTTCTTCCACTTTCTTCGCGTAACTAGTGTAGTTTTACGCGGAAACATTTACACGCTAATGTTAAACCTATGGTAGCATTCTTTTCAGAATTCTTACTTGAATTTCAATATTTAATTTTTTTTCATATGATACCAGAAGTCGATATCTAACGTTGTGCGTTTTTAATTTTTCGAATTTGGTTGCATTTTTTTAATGAAGATACTTTAAATTTCAGAACGGGTTCCAAACAGTTTTCCAAAATTGAAAGTGTCCGAACATTTAAAAAAAAAATGCAACCAAACCCGAAAATGTACAAGATTAGATATCGATCTCAGGTATCCCACGAAAAAAAAATATTTAAAAGTAATAAAATGGAGGCGAGATATTTGTCAAGAACGCATCCATAGGTTTAATATTACCTTGCGAATGTCTTCGTGTGACTAATTTAGTCTCATAATTCGTATAACTGTGACTTTAAACGCCTCAATACAACAACTACCGTAAAATATTTGAAAATGAAATCTCTACGGAATGCTGTCTTTAAAGAAAAAAAAATATTTTTTCAAGAGAAAGAATATGAAAAATTATACCTGCTAAGATGGAAACCTGTATACAACGGAATATATTTTGGCTTTTTTTCGGTTCGGTTTTCAAGGTTTTAATTAATCAATATTTTACGAAGCTGATTACGTAGTTCAGAATTACGTTTTTAATGATTACACACTTAAAATTTTCAAAATCTGGCTATTAGAGATTTATTAAAATTCTCGTGATAAATTTTCTTTTTAGAGGAGGGGGGGGGGGGGCGCCAAAATCCATGTTTTCCACGGGTGCAAAAAAGACTAGTTTTGGCCCTGAAACACGTAATTTACTGCTACCAATACATAGAAGTTGACATACAAGATTAAATCTGTGGGAAATATTTCAATAATCTGGGCAGAACTACGTTTTTCACGGTTTTGGGCGTATAAAAAAGTTGTAAATATGAAAGTTGTAGAGAATTTTATCTTCTTTAATATTGTGTATTGACATATAATATGCTACGGCAACGGATCTCGAGATATTTCAAAAAAATAAAAAAAGGTCCCAAAATTTTGTTGTTTTTTGGCCACAGAAAATTTAGCCTTAAGAAATTTTGTTAGAAAACTTGGTTTTTACATGTTGGCATCATTATAAACAATTGAAAAAAATAAAATCTTCTACCCGACCTTTTGCAAGGTAACCCCCATTTTTTGGTACATTTCCCCTGGACTAAATAATTTCATAAGAAAATCGTTAGTTAAATTATAGAAAAATAAATTAATTTTTATCAAATTTAAATTTACTCTTGAAGTTTTGATTAGAACGGAAGGATTTTACTATCAATTTTAAATATGCGCAGTAAAATTAGCAAATTATTTCAGATTTTTTAACTATTCATAAATTCTTCAGTGGTTTTATAATTTCTTAACGCATTGTATTGCGAATGCTGATGTTGAAGAAATGTTCAAAAGATGGCTGGTTATAGAGCAAACAGTTTCTGTGTAGACACTTAGTTTAATAATTCAACGAATATTTTCTTTAAAAGTCACACTTTTGACAAACTATTTTTACAGAATTGGAATCCACGAAATACCATTAATTCTGCTCGTGCATGCGGTGTCAGTGTAGGATCTATTGCTTTCAACAGTGATCCTATGAGATAAGTAGATGGGGTTTAGAATTCTACCCATTCCGTACTAATAATTTTTGATTGGCAGAAACGAGCATCTGCGATCTAGTTTATGTTATGATTCAGGTGCATTGAATTAGGCTATAAATACAAGTTATTAAAGAGTGGCATTAGGAATATAAAGAGCTCATCTGACTGAACGCGATAGTAAATACACTCGACTGAGACTGTTTTTATTGAATGTTTTTATTCTCTTTGATTGGTAGTGCTTTAGCAGTGTTTTGAGTTACTTCGAAGTCTATATGTTAGGATTTATTTGCTGTTATTACGAAAAAAAATTGTTGCATTAAATTATTTTAGTCGTGCTAATTTTCACGTGTTCGTAAGTGAGAATGTACATGATTGAGACATTTTACTATTGCTAATTTTCTGATTCTCCTGGTAATAGTAAATGTAACTGTTAAAAGACTGCGCTTTTTGGATAGAACCCGAGCCAAATTTTTTATCAATTATTTTATTAATATGTCAAAACTTTCGACTGCAGTCGTCTTTAAAAAATGTTCACTTAGCTTTAAAACAGGGAAAAACGGCTTGTTAATTTATAATTCAATCAATCCATTTCTGGCCTGTCAAATTATGTTTTATTAAGCAATATGTTAAGATCGATACGGATGTGTTGTATGTGTTGTATTCGCAATATGTGTTGCATGTGAATGTGTTGTATTCTCAATAGCTGCGAATTTTCATTTTATAATTTTTTTATGGAATTTATTTACTTAGACATGTTCTAGATTATTTTATGAACTATACTATCTCCAGACTTATTTTTGGATGGCTATTAATATTCATTCATTTTTACTCTTTCTTCCAAGGGGAATAAATTTATAACATCACATGATATATGATTAAATTTCTACTTCAGTCGTTTTAAAATGTTAAAACCACCACAAAAAAGGATAACTTTATTTATACTACAGTGTGTCCTCTGGAAAGCGTAGGTGAGAATTTAAAAACTCTATACGCTAATAAAACAGCAGAAAGATAATTTTGAAAAATGCAAGCTTCAACAGTGGAATATGCTACTGTTACAGTCAAATTCTGCTTAGCTAATAAAATTCAAGTTTGCCCGAGAAACTTGTGCGATAAAATGTTGTTTTTCTCTGAAGCATTTTGTTACGTTACTGAAGTTTATTTTCCCAACAAGGAATCCTTTAAAGAAGTGAGAAGATCATTGTGCGCTGTCAGATTCAGAAATTAACTGAATATTGTTGCTATTCCGTAATGATCATACAGTAACGTGACATTTTGAAACGTATCATTGAAAACACATTCCGCTGCGCAAATTCAGATCTAATTATGATAATAGAGCAGTTTGACCATTGGAGTATAAAACAAACAAATACGTTTCGGTAACTTCTTTGTTTGTTTGTTTTTTTTGAAATTTCAGTAGCGTTTCTTTTGAAAGACTCTGTAATATTTAGCTTTTAAATTCCATTCATAGAATGATTTTGGATCAAACACGAACCCAAAAATTTTAAATAGCATAATTAATGTCCCAAAACTTACGACAGCAGTCGTCTTTTGGAAAATGTCACTTGACTACAAAACAGTGAAAAATGGCTTGATATTTTATGATTAGATGAATCCTTTCTGGACTGTCAAATTATGATTAATTTAGCAATAGGTTAAGATTGATACGAATGTGTTGTATTTAAAGTCAATAACTGCGAATGTTGGGTTTGTTAAATTTTTATGGATATATATTTACCTAGACATCTTTTAGAATCTTTTATGACATATGCAATCTCCAGTCATATTTTCTGAACATCATTCATTGTGTCTCTTTCTTCCAAGGTGAATAAATTTAGAATAGTCCATGATATATGACTAAATTTCTTCTTCAGTTGTTTTACAGTGTTAAAACCACAACAAAAAATGATAATTTTATTTGTAGTATAAAGTGCCTCTGAAAAGCGCTAGTGGGAATTTAAATAATCCTTTTCTAATAAAACAGGAGTAAGAGAATTTTGAAACCGGGGCTACAACAATGGAATATGCTTTTGATACGGAAAAACTTTGCTTAACGAACTGTGTTCAAGTTTATGTCGAGAAACTTGTTTCGGAAACTCGGAATGTTGAAAAACGTAAGTTGAAACAGCGTAATATGCTACTGTTTTGGTCAAATTTTGCTTAGTAAACAGAGTTCAAGTTTGTATCAAGAAAGTTGTACGACAAAATGATATTTTTCCCTGAAGAGTAATATCACATTTTTGAAATTTATTTTTCCAACACGAAATCATTCAACACTTACCGGCGCGAAGTAATTCTGTTTATAAACTGATGAAATAACGGACTGAGACCGGAATTTATAAACGAATTTATTAGAAAATACTAACTTGCTTATTTTCACGTACATTATAATAGGAAAATTTTAATTAAATATTCCTGGTGCCTTTTGTCAGTTTTGGAAGTAAAATTAGATCCTATCCAGTTCAGCAGTAAATTGAATATTTTAGCTATTCAGTAATGATCATACAATACCCTAATATTTTGAAACGTGTTATAGTAAACATGTTCCGTCACGTAGACGCCGATCTCGCAGTTATAGGAGAACATTTTGTACATTAGAGTATAGAACAAATATATATGTTTTCGTAACTTTTTTATAATTTCACCTGCGTTTCTTTTGAAACAATCTGCAATATTGAACAGTTTAATTCCATTAATAGAATTTGTTCTTCAAGATGAGATTTGAAAGAACAGGACAATGATTTATGAATTAAGGGCATCGTTGTTCTATATATACTACAATTGTACTCCTACATCAGCCTATGTCGTAACTATACAGTGTGTCCACGTATAATCTGACCGACCTTTATTTTCGCAACCGTTGGTCGTAGATGCATACTTCCAATTACAAAAATGGTTTAAATAAGGTAAAAAATTGATTTTAAAGGGATTTTGGTCAAGAAAAACATTTATTAAAAAATTACGAAATTTAAATTTTTATACGGTCCCCGGTCCTATAAGTGATATTTATTAAAAAGGTACTGTGACACTAACAAGTAAGACAGAAAAAGTCCCATTCTTCTAACATTAAAATTGACCGAGTTATGGAACTTACAAATGCATGACTTATACCACATTTTTGCAAATCAAAACAGATGATTTAGACCCCTTTCAGGGGTCGTATATAAAGTACTTATTTAAAGGTATCTGTGGTTTGAAAGAAATCGTACAACTATTACGATTGAGTTAACTTTATTAGTTAAGTTTCAGATTAGTTAAAATAATTGTATTTTAGCATGCCTTGTATTTTGTAAGAATTTGAGGCTAAGATTTTTTTTAACAAAAATTATGTTATTTTCATAAAGTTTTATTTAACTTGCAACGATCGTCTTTCTAGTTTAAAATTTGTACTCGAACTTTAACTGACTTTCAAATGTCCGATCGAAGTTAAAATTTTACATACATACTTAAATCCGATTACAATGTGATATTATTATGATTTTCGACGCTTACCATCTTATGCATATTTATGTTAGAGTTATATTATATGTTAGAGTTATGTTAGAGTTAGTTATAACACAAAAACATTTCGGATAGATTACCGAACAGTAACAAGTTTAAAAAATGGTTTTACATTAGATAACAAAAACCTGCGATGGTTGTGTTTTTTAACTTTTA
This sequence comes from Maratus speciosus, assembly GCA_963932465.1. Classification (NCBI taxonomy): domain Eukaryota; kingdom Metazoa; phylum Arthropoda; class Arachnida; order Araneae; family Salticidae; genus Maratus; species Maratus speciosus. The sequence continues at coordinate 217,917,485 of OZ010788.1, forward strand.
TAATTACGTTTCATGTATTTCTTAACGCCAAATAAAAAAAATTACCTTCATTTTTAACCATCATGTCAAGATTTTTCGAAAATCGTAAATTTCAAGCTTAAAAAATAGCGAAAAATCTGATACTATAAAATAGATGTAAGGCTTTTTATTCAGTTTAATTTTATTTAATTCAATAATTTATTCAATTTTGTGGCTTATACTGGGTTTCTTACAGCTAAACAGCTCAAGGGTCCGTTGAGGTTGGGAGGGGAGGGGGTGATCAATTTTAACTTTGAGCTTTTTAACTTTGAAATTTGCGATTTGAGAAAATTCCTGACGCGATGGTTTAAAATGAAGGTCCTTTTCAGATTCAGCGCTAAAAAATACACGTTAATCGATTTTCAAAAGCTAAAAAACATGGCACAACCCAAAATTTGAAAGGCGGTGTAATCTAACAGCATTTTAAAATATGTATCATTTTTGTAAAAAATTGAAGCTGTTGCTTTTCATCCTTTTATTTAACAAAAATTCTGTTATTTTTATCCTCTTATATGTTCAGTACAAATTGTATATTTTGCAGTATTATGTCACAATTATTAAAGATTTCTCATTTATATCGCAATTCTAATTTTACTCTCAACCATTTCTTTAATATATCTGACGAAATTATATTTCTACTAAATTTGTGAATGACCCCTAATTTGCAGCAAAAATTATGCTCCAACATTAAACAGCTATTACTCAATCAATTTTAATCGTGGAATAACGGGACTTTTTTTGCCTTGCTTGTCAGTGTAACAGGAAAATTTTACTAAATATAACTTATAGGACCGGGGGACCGTATAAAAATTTAGATTCTGTAATTCTTCGCTAAATTGTTTTTTCGCTTCAAACTTTTTTATCTAAACTCTGCACCTAATTTTGACCATTTTTGTAATTGGAATTATGCATCTAGGGCCAACGGTTTCGAAAATAAAACTCGGTCAGTTTATACGTGGACACACTGTATATGTGGGGTTCACAACCATAATAGACCAATTCCAATTTGAGAAAAAATGAGATAGTCCATTTAGAATGTGCATAAAATATGTTATATCAATTCCCATAGTGAACCAAGTCTGTTTTCTCATACTTTCTCATATATGTCATCTATTTAGAGACTTATTTACTGTAGGAATGGATAAAACAGATTTTATGCCCCTTCTAAATGGACTATCTCTTTATTTTCAAAATGGACTTGGTCTAGTATGGTCGTGAACCTCTAACATTTGCAATGTTAGAGTTCAATCACCGTATACTTGTACTTATAGGATGTTGTCTGAAGTTTAAATATTTTGTTAAAAGAAAAGTTTATTCACATCTCAAAATGACTAGCAGTATTTTGGATTCTAATTGAACTGCCACAATACTCATTGTTCACGAAAATTTAATGTCAAATCACTGTTGCCATTTTCTTCTTATTAATACTATTTGCCTTATTTAATAACATATTTCTGCCATTAAACAATTCGTATTAAAAATAGTGGTAGAAGAAACAAAGCTTAAATGTAGCAACCATGCAAATACGAGAATATGTGTAGGGGAGAGTAGCCGAATTTGGACCACTTCACTTATTTTCAGGTGTAACTCACTTAATTTTTGGAATATCTGCAAAAGATCATTACACAGTGTCAATCTATTTATCTACTAATTAAATAAATATTTAGATCAATTTCTATGTGAAAATCTTAAATTTTATTTTAATTTGAGAAAATTGTCAAAAGTGGTCCAAATTCAGCAACTGGTCGCCTAAGTTGGACCCCCAGTCTCCTAAATTGGACCAAATAATATCAGGTTGTTTTAATGACTAGGGAATATAACAAATTTTATTAAAAGTAAAGTTTGTGACTAATGAAACAATCAAACAAAATTACAGCAATGAAATATAATGAAATCAAATCAAATATCTGAAAATAAGAGTAATTGTTTTAAATCAAAATGTATTCAAAATATAAATCAAAGTTATCAGTAATTAAGAATAGAAATTATGTAACTAATTGTCAGTTACTTTAATATCATGTAAGAAGTGATGAAAAGCATATACATGAATTTTGTTTATTGTTTTGTTTTCCAGCGCACACAATATGGAACCCCATAAGGCGATCTGAACACTGAATCATTTCTGCTATTTTATTTTTCTTACAAATTAGGCAAAACCAATCATCACTGTCTAGATTTTTCTTTTTAGATTCTGAATTATCAGACTTTTTTTTTTTTACAATAGAAGTTTTCTTTACGTTATGTTTGTAGTTCTTCTCTTTCATCATTTTCTTGCAAATTGCATTACGCCTATTTTTTAAAACTCGATGATCCCATTGCTTTTGTGCTGTGAAAGCTTCTTTTTTGCCCTTTTTTCCCATTTCAAGGACTAGTTTATATGGCGATGATGTTTTTGGCTCCCTCTGTACTCTGATTTAACTGAATTTAGCAAGGGAAATAACATTTCTAATTATTTTTTCGCTTTTGGGGAGGATTAGCAGCTGCAGCCTTGTTGCAGGTCAATTTCTTTACAACTTATTGTCTACTTTTTGTTTCATATATCTTTAACAGGTTTTGAAGTCACGGATGTTTTTCTTCCAGACAGTTTGCCTATGTCTTTTTTAACATTTTCATCAAGGTTTGAGATTTTATGCGTTTTAATGGCAAAAAAGTGTAATTCCACCCTCCAGAACTGTAAAAAGTCTTCCTCCACAAATATCCTGGAGGAGGAAAATGTTTGAATTCAAGTCTGTAAATCAAATATGCAGTAGGAATAAAGAAGTCAAAGAAAATAAATACAATTACATACAGGATAAAAGACATTGCAAACAAAATTTATTACATGTAAAAATATTTTTATGTTTATATAGGCCTAAACTGTATAAAAAAAATAATCCAGATATACAAAAAAAAAACTTGCTTGGAGATAGTAATCCATTATAAAATATAAAAACAAATAGTGTACAATGCGTACCGTCCTCAAAATTCATTAATTACTTTTCAAGTTTATGATGGCATACCTGGTCCAATTTAAGAAACTTAAATTGGCCCAATTAAGGAAACTGTGCCATTTTTAAAACAGTTAATTTCAAGACTAAGAAAAAAAAACGAAATCAAACAAATCCACCAGAAAAATATGCGCAATAAACCGATGAATTCATATATGTATATGAAAACATAACAGCTTACCTTAGTTTTAAAATATTCACTTACGTTTAGTAGGAAAAAATTAGATAAAAACAGCTAACTTTAGATTTTTTTAAATTATATGAAAACAGCACGTGGTAGGTGGCTGCTTCTTCTAATCATGTGTGGTGTCATTCTGATGAGTAGGATTTCAGCGGTAGATGGAGTCTCTTCCTGTAATTAACGGCAGAATGGCAACGGTCTAATTAAAACGGCGGTCCAAATATGGCTACTCTCCCCTATCAGTGTGTTAAGTGGATTGCAAATATAATCTGTGTAGCACATCAAGGACACTAATTAGAAATGCGCATTTCCTGTAAATGTATAGATTGATGTTTTTGTAAAATTATTTAATTAGAGGATCTATCGCTTACTTTCCAGGTTACAGAATATAGGTGAAAACCATATTTTTATTGAAAATTATTAAAGATTTTTTACATTTAATATATATATATTTTAGATTGCGCAAACAACACTAAAAAGCATTTTTATATGAAAAATATTAATAATGTATACAATGAAAGTTTTGAAATTTCATAAAAGCGATACTTTCGTAATAGTGCATGTCAGGCGTAAACAGCAGATGTCGCCAATGATTGCTACTAACAGTACCATTTTTTATTCTGATATTTTCACTGGTTTAATCACATAGTTCGATTACATGTCTTATAAATTTGAGTTTTATTTAAATAATTTTATTTATTTGTGGATGCAGTTTTCATTATAGAATATTAGCCGGAAACAAACGTAGTGTTATTTATTAGTTTTAATTGCAAACAGTTTATTATTTTGTAAGCGAAATGCGCACATTGAGATACATTAAATAAATATTTTTGAAAACAATTTAAAAAACCATAAACAATTATTAAATTGGGATACAGAAATTAAGATACAACAACTGCATATGAAAGAACATTATGTTTCGTATTCGACAGTCAAAAATTGTGCGATGGCTAAAAATTACCAAAAATTACAATAAAAGCAAAATGTATTTGCTAGTTGCAGCCACCGTCATTATGACGTCCGTATTATTCGCGGACATGTTTTAGCTTTATAATATAGATTTAAGGTTTATAGACCGATATGTGTATCTACAATTATAAGTAGCTCGTCTGAAAATATCAAGTACTCCTTTTATTGAATAACGATTCACTTTCAAAGATAATAACTTTATTTTATTTTAATAATTTATAGTTAATTATATTTAAATTAAAACTGTTTATATAATAAATTAAATTCGTTTTATACAACTAATCTTTTAGGAAGATCACAAAATTTTAAGGCATTATTCTCTAGTAAGAATAGCATATCATGTTTTCTTTTGTAATTTAAAAATATATTTCTTTTTATATACTGTTTTCTCAATTATTGTCAAAAAAATCTTTTTCCACGGTTTTGAAAAGGCGGAAAAACTTCCAATGATATATTATTTTCACACCCATCTGGTTAACCTTTATTTATTTAATACAAAAAAAAACCCGATAAAAAAATCACATAACGATGTTATTGAATTAAACACTTAAGTAATGGTCTCTGTCAAAATGTTATTGAAAAAAATTGTTTATGGTATGTTGGGAAATATTATTATGTCAGTAAAGTAGGATAGTGAATTATTGCTTTATTTTACACTGATTTTTGGAATATTTTCCGTTATTTTCGTGTATGCCCTTGTTAAAAGTGAATTGTAATTATTTATTTTTTGTTTTTGATAGTTTCATTTTTTTATCTTTTTGATTCCATGTTTTGGTTCCCTTTAAATAGATTAAATAAAAAAGAGGATGGCATAAAATAATGCATTTATTGAGCAAATTTCTAGCTTAAATATATTATTGAAGTAGTACCATATGTATTTTTTTCTGAAAACAAAATTCTCTTCTCTGATATGATTCAACTTTTAAGATACTAAGGATTAGTTAAAAATCATTGCAATTAAATATTTAAATCACCATGAAATTGATAAAATTGACTGATTGAAATTGATAGAAAAAAATCTCTTTCTCATTAGCATATTAACCTGATGTTTAAATTTTCATGTTATAGTAATTTCTTGCAAACGAGAATCAGCCTCTTTAAGATCACATTCGTAAACTCAATACTTCATTAACCAAAATATCCTATCTTATCCATTTAAAAAGGAACGCGATTGGTGTATGTTAATAATTTTAATTAGAAAATTAGTTATCTTAATCTGTACTAAAATACTGGTAGCAAAGATAAAAAGTTTAGGAATGCTGCGTGTCCTGCGGAAATATTCGTTAACCGATATGCCACAATATTATTAAAATAAAAGTTGTAACATTTAAACGTTTTGTTTTACATGTTTGTCCTACTTTCTTATTTTTTATCTGGTCATTAATTTTCCTTTATTTCCTTTTTCTTAAAATCTTTTCTTTTTACTTTTTCTTTTCAATTTCTTTCTGACTAATTGTCCATACTTTTTCCAAACCATTAGTATTTCTTGCCCATTTAAAAAGGAACGCGATTGGTTTGTGTTAGTAATTTTAATTCGACATGAGTTAGATCAATCTATACTAAAATACTAGTAGAAAAGGTAAAAAGTTTTGAAATGCTGTGCGCCCTCGGAAATATTCGTTAATCGATTGTACCACAATATTACTAATATAAAAGTCTTTACTTTTAAACGTTTTCTTTCATATATTTCTCCTACTCGGTTTTTTAAACTGATTATTCATTTTAATTTATTTCATTTTTCTTAAAATTCATTTTAGCTTATTTCTTTTTTCTTAAAATTCATTTTACCTCTATTTACATTGCTAAATTTCTTTTTCAATTTCTTTCTGCCAATTTTTCATACTTTTCCAAACCATTAGTGTTGAAGACTCATATAAAAAGACTCACTAATACTCAATACACATAAATTAAAATTACTTTATTGCACTGTTATTTATTTAAAATATCACAAAATAAGCCGCTCATGGCTGCGTTTTTACAACGAAACATTCTATCAACTCGTATAAACAGACGATATAAGACACTGCCAATAATACAAAGCATCAATACGACCGAACATACATGCCCCTTTGGACAATTTTTCCCCAAAACAATGGATAATTTTCGTTGTTCTTTACCATAATTGAACCACAAATTGGAAGACGGGAACAAACACCACTTTTTGACACATTCATTTTTCAAGACTTTTACAGTCTTTAGACGTAGCGCTTAATTGTGAGTACGAAGAAAAGAACAAAAACTATTTGCTTCGTATAGATTCATGCAGTCATAAAAATAGTTAGTTGGAAGAAGGACACAAATCCTTCCTTTATTCCCTTCTTCCAACTATCAACTGTACGAGTATAGAAATAGCGTTTCTTTTAACCTGTTTTTTTTTTCGATAAACAAAAACGCATCACTATTGGTGGGGGATGCGATACTGGCGATCTAATAGTCGCCATTTTAGAGCGCGTTCAGCAAACTTTACCAAAGCTACCAAAGTTACCGACCAATTGTAGGGCAGTATGAAATAAAAATCAAGGCGAATTGCGACGTCAGTTACAATTCAACAATGGCACAAACGAAAGCCTGTTGAACTGTAGCTGACGTCACAATTCGCCTTGATATTTATTTCCTACTGCGTTACAATTGTTTGGTAACTTTGGTAGCTTTGGTAAGATCTGCTGAACGCGCTCTTTGTTGTGTTTGAGACTGCATTCGTTTAGCGTCGCGTCGTGGAAATTATTAACTTATAAATTTGATTATTTCATTATTAAATTATATTGTTTATTATTTCAAATTATTTTGTATATAGTACATGATAAATTGGAAGAAGGGAATAAATCCAACCTATTTACATATACATGTATAAATTAATATTATATATTTCAGCCAGCTCTATTAGTAAATAAATCAGAATTTATATTTTCTTCATTGTCATTGATATCACATGAGCCTATAAGTTGAAAGTAAAAAGTTATAAAGTTTTTTTTAATTATCTGCATTCTTATTTTTTTTTTATTTTTTTGATTTATTCCTTTCTTTCAATTGGTGGTTCGATTTTAGTTTAGAATCTTGAACATTAGTTATTTCAAGTTCAACAATAGAGTTGAACCTAAACCTATAACATTTTGTGCGTTATCAGAAAGAAAGACAACCAATTTTTCCTCTCCTAGCAAAAAAACCCCTTTAAAGTTTCTATGAGGGCTTTCGAAGTTAATTCAGTAACAATTTCTAAATGGATTGCACGTGTTACAAAACAAATAAATATGACTAGATATATGTTATGATGAAATAATTTACGCTGGTATTTATATTCTATGAGAAAAGATCCAGTGAAATGAACACCTGCCCAATTAAATGAATAGTTCTCAATTACTCCTTCTTTTAGTAAATTTCCCATGATTTGTGGACATGACATGGTTTTCGCTTTAAAGCATATAATTATAAAATGTTTTCCTACATATTGCACGACCATTTAAAGGCCAAAACTTCTGACTTAACTGAAAAAGTAAAGCTTGTGCACCTAAATGTAAATACCGTTTATGAAAGTATTCTGCTACCAATTTAGTAAGTTTACTTTTATTATGTAGTAAAATTTGAAAAATTTGGTTGGCATTTAAGTTTCTATTTACTAACTTACCTCCTACGCTAAGAAGACCTTCTTTATCAAGAAATAGATGAATGTTCTTTACCTGACTATTACGATTAATATAACCTGATTTTTGCAAGGATTTTATTTCCTTGTCAAATAATTCACGTTGAAGACTTTTTAAGAAAAAGTTTCTGCTCTGTTGAGCTCTTCGATGCCCAGATGACGTTCCTCTTGTTCTTTTTTACAGTTACTAAGAAACTCCAAAATAAATTCTACAATACGAATTATCTTACTACAGTTATTACTTAAACCAATCATATCATGCACAAAAGAATTAATAAAAACTGTGAAAACAGATTTGTTCTTAAATTCACTTATATTAAAACTTTTGAGTTATTAAAACATTGAACCACTCCACCATAACTCATGTGGGTTTAGCTTTTCAGAACTAACTGCTGCACAAAGGTCAAGTTTGAAAACAGTTAATTGCTTTAAGGGGGAAACTATGGATTTAGTAGTCACTAATCTTATAGATACCTGACCAGATTCTGTTGCTGATTTGCAGTAAATTACCGCACCATAGGCTACTTCAAACGCATCGCTGAAATCATGTAACTCGATCATAATAGCATCTTTGAGTAAAATACACTTACTAATCTCAATGTTATTAATTAATTGTAAGGTATTAGAAAATTCTTTCCAATCCTTAGCTTCTTTCTCTGTAGCAAATCATCACCTTTTAATTGTAATAACCATAACTTCTACATGAATAATTTTGCTTTAATTATAACGGGAAATATTAAAGCTAAAGGACCGAATATACTTGATATAACTGACGACACTTGTCTCTTAGTGACATTTACATCATTATGAATTTTAACATTGAAACTTAAACAATATTTTTTCGATTTCCACAAATCACCTAATGCTTTAGATTTTTCTGAATCATCAAAGGGTTATATTTATCATTTGTTTGACAAAGTTGTGGAGTATTACTGCACCATTTATGTAATATCATTTCTCCACTTTTTAAAACTTCTATCAACTGAATTTGGAGTTCTAATGTAGAACTTAAAGAATCAGCTCCAGATAGAATATCATCTATATACATATCTTCTCACAGTACGGGTGCTGCTAAAGGAAAAATGCTTCTTTCATCCTTAGACAATTGAAGTAGTGTTCTCATGGGCAAAAATAGTGCTGTAATGAGTAACTGTAATTAATTCAAAATATTTAATTAGTTCATTAAGACCTTCCTTCCATAAAATTTTTGCAGCTTCCTCTGATCTGGATGAATAGAGATTACTTTATACATTTTTGAATGTCTGCAATGAAGGCGACGATATATTTTCTAAACCACACCATAATTTAGAATAAATCATCTTGCATTATACCCCTGTTTTATTGAATAGAATTAAGCGAGTTTCCCATAATCGTTAAAGAACTCTCAAAGGTGTTAATATAGTTTTTTCTATTCCTATACACACTCCAAGATAGGGAATGTAATAGGATCCATTTTCTTCCTGACTTTCGTTAACTTAAACCATGTGGCCTGTACTCAAGATCTTTGCTAGACGATTCCACAAAGAATTTAATTTTTTCGTCGCAATTTATTTTGAATTTCCTAAAATAGTCGGATCTTCTTTTAAGGGCATTTTAAAAATATATTTACCGTTTGATTTTCGCGTGCATACTTTTCTATTAAATGTTTCTCACAAATTAAAATCTCTTTACTTTTTGGTTTTTCAATCTCGGTATTTTCTACCTCCCAGAATTTTCTAAGTGTCTTTTCTAGGTTAGTTTCTTTCTTTATAAACCCGCAATGAATTTTGTTTTCATTCTCTGCTGGAAAACTTCCCGTTACAACAAAACCGAAAACTGTGTCTTGCAGAATAACATCAAAATTATTAACGCGAATTTGTCCCGGTTTCAAAAGTTCATAATATATTTCTGCTCCTAAGAGCATATCTGCATGTTCTGGGATCTTGAATTTATCATATGCTAATTTTAAATTAAAAAAATACTGTATTACGATTTCAATTGGACGCGAAGGCGTTAAATCTGCGTTAAATTATTTTTTTTTAACTACCAACATCTTCAAATTTTTCGCAAAATTTTCATCTCTATTGCATATTGATGCATTAACTTCATGATTTATTACCAATGTAGCATCATTTAGATCTGACACTAAAATGTTTATTCTCCATTTTTAAATGCATCAGTTTTATTAAATGGCGGGATAGAAAATTAGACTAGCTGCCTGCATATAACAAACACTTTACTTTATATTTACATCCCAATTCCTCAATAAGAAAACACATTACAGTTTAAAGTAAAACTTTGCTCTTTTTGTAACAATAGTTACTAATAAAAGTTTTCTGGACGAACTCTTCAGCCTTAGCGTTCAAGATTGATATGCCATTATTTGTTACCCTAGAATCTGAACACTCTTCCACATTTACTATCCCTTGTTTATTTTTTTTTTCTGATGAAACATATTCTTTCATATATTCATATATTGTGCTATTATTTGTTTTGGGGAACTGTATAGTTTTATGATGATTTTTTTACGAAAGCAAATGTACTCTCGTGGACAATTTGCATCTGAATGTAAATTTAAACAGTTAAAGCATAAGCTGGTGCATTTTATAACGTTCACTCTTTCATGGACAGACAATTTTAAATAATGATGGAATTTTACAAGAGTGTGATGTTTATGGTATAAAACACAATTTAATGTTTTAACATGAGATAAAAATATTTTAGCTGCACTTTTGGAGCTAGTATATTTACGATTAACTCTAAAATTCTCAGTAAGACACTTTCGGCGTGGCGTGAAATATAAATCAATCTCTGGTCCCAATTATTCCGGTAAAGAGTATTTATCTTCTTGTCTCACACTAATGTGAGAAGCTGTTTCTTTATCTAATGTTTGATATAATTTATCCGATACTATGAGTTGTTTTAGAATCTCGAAAATGAAGACATTTCTTAAATTTAAATAATATTCCCAGTTGTCATTAGACGTGAAGCAAACTATACATAAGTCTCATTTGGTTGCTTAAGAGATTTCTCAATTGCTCTAGGCAAGAAAGGCGTTGATTTAAATTCTTTTATTTTTCATAATTCCCAATATCCATGTCATGAAAGTAAGTTATTATGTTAGATTCTCTATCCCCATAATACATTTAACAGAATTACTGCTTTATATTCTTCTGGATCATTTTTAGTGTTAAAAGCTCGTTCTAAAGAAGAAAAGAAAAAACCCCATCTTCCAGGACGTATATGAATTTTTACATTCAATTTTCGAATGCTTTTCATCAATTTATCTAACGATCCTAATTTTATTTCAACCTCACTAATATTAGATTTAGCTTCAAATTTAATATTAGCCAGTTAATAATTAGCCAGGAGTAAACTTTTGACGAATTTCGTAACGCGGAACAATGTTAGCACTTATCATTTATGTCGGCGTTTCAGTCAATTTAGAATTCGATTGATTCAGAGACATGAATAAAATCGTTGAACTAATTCCTGGACGTTCCTTCGTTATTTCACAGACCATGTTGAAAACTCGTATAAAAAAGACTCACTAATATTCAATAAACACAGATTTAAAATACATTAGTGCATTATTATTTATTTAAAATATCATAAAATAATCCTCTCATGGCTACGTTTTTACAACAAAACATTTTATCAACTCGTATAAGCAAACGCAGACGATATAAGACATTGCCAATAATACAAAGCATAAATACAACCAAACAATTAGTATAATAAAATGGTAAAAAGCTTGATTCAAAACGTTCATTGTTTATTTGAATATTTTTTAGAGTTCATTTAAAGTTTTTAACTAATTTAAATTTTCTCTTTTCCCTGCATCCTTTCATATTTCATCTTATACAACCAAATTGCTAATGATCAAAGTCTGCATTTTCACAAAATATGTTTAAATGGTTACTACTATCCTATACATAAAAATGTAATATCTGATATTATATTTCCGATTATTTTATTTTTCAGTTTATAATCGTTTATCCTTGAAGCACAGCATAAACGTTAAATGTTTTAAATAATTCACATAATCAAAAATATTTATGTTTTTTCACGGAAAATGTCATTTTAGTTCAACTTGGAATACATATACTTGAAATAAAGATGGAATTTTTCTATTAAAATAGATATCAGCTAGAAATAAAAAGCAATTGTTAAGTCATTCCATTTTTTATTTTATTCTTTGATTATTTTAACATCATAAAAATTACTACAAAAGGTTTTATTTAAACATGCTCTTTTGTTTCTTAATCACAAATGTATGATTCCATTTCACATGATTATACCGGGTGTCCCAAAAAGGACTGACTGATTTTAAAATTCAATAACTTCCAAACGGTGACAGATATTAAAAAAATTCTTGCAGGAGGGTTATGCATAAAGACAAAAGTTTTATTACAGTGATTTTCGATTTTAATTCGAATTACATACAATAGATGGCACTGTAAGCAATAGTCGCTAAATACAGGCTCAATTTTTGGTCCTTTCTGTTGTTCCATGCAGAAAAAGGAGATGGAAATTTATTATCCGGGCCACGAAGTACCAAAAATCGAGCCTGAATTTAGCCTCTATTGATCGCAGCGCCATCTATTGTTTGTAATTCGAACTAAAATCGAAAATCACTGTAAAAAAAACTTTTGGCTTTATGCATAACCCTCCTGCAAGAATTTCTTTTTAATATCTGTCACCGTTTGGAAGTAATTGAATTTTAAAATCAGTCAGTCCCTTTTGGGACACCCGGTAGTTGATTGTGAGGATTTTAAATGGTTCCTTGTATGAAAATATGAAATCATTGACATCAAAATAAAGCTTTAGTTTCTCTTCAAATATGACCTTAATTATCACAAAATACACAAATCATCCAAAATTCAAATTACTTGTTTCTAGAATTGTATAATTGCATCTAATGCATTTCGTAAAAAAATCAATAAATATCTAAAAGTAGGTATTTACAGTTTGAAGCTATGCTTATTGTTTTTAAAACAAAAGTATTCTACTCTAAGTAGATTAACCAAAAAATATTATTAATTCCTATATCCCCAATATCAATTTCTCAAAATAACCCATATATCAATTTCTTTTAAACATTTTGTATCCTATTTATTTCAGTAAGATTTCTAACTTTATTTATAGTATATACGTTCTGTAATTCAGATCAATAATTCAATTTTGTCCCATTATAGTATATTCCATTCAACTTTATTTACTGCACCATTAATCATGCATAAGTAATCAGGCAGTTACAAATTTCGACAGAACTAACATAGAAGTGAATTAAAAATAACACAAAATTTGTTTTTAGGAGATAAAAAGAATGCGATATACAAAGTACATAATATATATGTCAAATTAAATGAAATAAATTTACATAAAACATCACTAGGGAACGGAAAATATTTGCATTGATGAATACTTTTTGTATATTTGGGGAGGGGCACTACTAGAAAAATATGTATATTGTAATGACAATAAAAAAAAAATTCCTTGCTATCCAGAAATTGTTATATGTTTATTATGTCTGTATATAGTGATCTAATTTATTTAAAATTTCAGGTATGCACAAATAATAGAGATAAAAAGTACCAAATATATAAATAAATATAAATTTATTTAGAAAAGAATTATCAAAACCATCCCAAACATTGTTTTTTTTAAATAGCAATACTCAAGTTTGACTCCATAAAAAAATTATACATCCTTCAATTAGCCTAAAAACAAATTTTCATGAAATTCCTACGATTAGTTTCAGAATATTAATTATTTGAAAATAAGCCTATTTTAGGGGCTGCATCCAAATTGATGTTCATTACTTGATTGTTGAAATGCTACAGAATGACTACGTCACTTTTATTAATGTATTATTTCTTGCCATTTGACTCCCTTAATAAGTTTCGACTATTGCCAGCCCAAATCTTTCAATAAAAAGAGCAAAATGTATTTTTTTTTCCAATAATGCTTTATACAATTAATAGATGCCCCCTTAAACCCTCATTTTGGCGTTTTTAATCATTAGTAGAAAACTAAGTTGGTGAAAACATTTAAATTGATAATTAGCATAAAGCAGGACGTAACGAAAATAAATCTATCAAAAAAATTTTAGGTTTCAATTCATTTTTTTCGAATATTAATTTCATAATTAATATTATGAATTTTTGTAATTACATATTCAAAGTATTTATGCTTGAATTTGATATTATTATAGCCACAAAAAAATTATAACTTTGGGATTATAATTTCAGGAGATATGAATAATAATATGACCTTGTAATTTATCATTAGAAGTTTTAAATTTCCAATGCTTATAACTCAAAAACTCATCATTCAAATGACTTGAAATTACATTAGTAGACTTTATTTCTAATAGTTTTGTAACAGTAACTTTTTCCGATTAATAATTAGTAGCAGAGTTAGTAGGATGTGTTTACTTTTTTTTCCACGACTGTACATATTGCCCTTGTATGCTAACTTCCGTGCTTGGAAGTGGAAACTCATTCTTCCTGTCCTTTCCAATGGACGGAAAATCTTGGTGAAAGTTAAGTGCAGTTTATAATTTTTAGAATTTATATAAGTTAGTTTTTCATGCGGTTGTTTGCTATAAAATGTTAAAGTTGTCGCTGCTTTCTCAGACCTCATCAGGTAAAGAAAATATAGTTGCTGTAATTTCGAATCTCATTTCCAACAGTAAACGTCATTTTGTGTTTGTGTGTACGTCTCTATTTATTTAGGCTAAGCCATCGTCTGTATTAAGAATGGAATTATTATTTCGATTAAAGTGGATTGAGACTTATGAACTGCTGTTAAGTTCAGATTTGTTTTTATATTGGCAGTACTACATTGTACTTACACTAGCGAAATTGTTTCATATAATGTTAAATCTTGCAAATTTTGGATAAGGAAAAAAATTACTCAATAAAAAGTCTCATCCAAACTGTTTGTGAATAGCCATTTGTGGAGAATGTTACTTTTTATAGTTTAGATGAGATATTTTGAGTAATACTTGTTAGTTCAAGTTCACTTAAGTAAATTGTAAATATTAAATGCTAATAATCTCTAGTCATTACTGATAATTTCTATTATTTAAATAAAATATTTTTGTAAGTTTTATATGTTCCATGATGTTAGTGTCCCTGTATATATATCATGACGTTTCTAATTCTGCATATGTTTTCAAATATTTCTTTTCTTTAATCATTAAGATTATGTTTATACCATTTTTCTTCTATTTTAAATACTTTAAAAAGAAAATAAATCATTTTAAATGATATTTCAAAATTTAATTAAAATTTTTTTCGCAATAAAACATTAAATATTTTTTATGAAACACATTATTTCTTTGCAAGTTCAGAAAAAATGTAGCGATAATGTATGAATCATTATTTTTTTTTAATAAACATTGTTAAAAATGCCTGTTTAAATATTTAATATTCTGTAATCAGCACAAAATGCAAAATATATTACAATTACTTGGTAACAAACAATTGAAGAGCTAAGTGGAAGAACATGTTAAGTAGCAAAAATTACATTTGAAGAAATTTGAAGTGAAAGTTTTTGCTGTAAATTTTAATGATTTATTTTCTATTTGATAAAATGTGTTTAAAATATTAACAGGTATGGTAATAAACTCTCTCAGAAAAACTTATTCATATTTCATTTTCAAATATTAAAAATTATTAATATTACTGACATTATTAAATATTAAAATATTAAATATTAATGAATAATGTCTTAAATATTCAAGACTATCTTCTCTCATAACGCTTTCATCCAGAAGATAAAAATTTTTTTTAGAAAATGTGGCTTAACATGTTCTTCCACTCAGCTCTTCAATTACGAACCATGTATATTATATTTTTTTCCAGTTTTTCAAAAGTGTATTACTCATCTTTCACTCGTTTTGAATGTGATTCATGATAAAAATCTTTTGTTTATTTCATTAAATAAGTTCGATTTACTCTTTATATTGCTGTGGAAAATATTTACAGACTCGTACGTGAACAAATAAAACATGAAATATCCTAATGTCATGTAAATAGATGGAAAATAATTTATTGCAGATACTCAAGTTTCTTATGCTTCATAAAATTTTATTTGTCATAAACCTAAATCGGCTGTATATTTATAAATAAAAAATCCCACTTTAAAGTAATATCTGACATTAGACTAGAAATAGAATTCTAACACAAATGGAATTTTACGATATGTGACAAGAATGGACATTTTATTTTTTTCTCTATAATTTTATATCTATATATAACCTCTGTAATCTTTTTCATAATCTTATAAAGTTTTTTATTTAAATGATTTAATAATTTGACCTTCATAGAATAAATCAGACATCTTTCTTTATTTAATGTATCTTCTTACGTTTCAAAACCACTTTTTAAATAAAGCAAAAATATGTATTAGACTGATTATTTAAAATAAAACAATTTACAAAACGACATTTTTATTTATTACATAAATTATTTTGATGAAATTTGGTTTTAAGTTTTTACAGTTTTTGAAACAATAATGCAATATTTCACATTTAACAAAAATGTGCTTATAACAAAATGTTATAGTTTACCAATTTCATTTCAATAAATATAAAAGGTAAGTTACTAAGAAATGAATTATTTGCTATCTAAACCATAATGAAAGACCTTCTTTAAATACATCCATTCAAAATACTTCTTCGATGATTTTGTATATGTTGATTTATAAAAATATCAGTAAAATTTCTGGAAACATTCAGATAATTAAACTGATAGTTCAACTGTATAGAAGTTGCTGGGGATTACATTTATATAAAAAGGTTTGTCAGCTTTGTTTGTAAATATAATCACAATTTTTGGATATAGATAAATAGTTTTTTTTTTTTTTTTTTTGTAAACAAAATGAATTTTTTTTTTTTTTTTAATCTGTTCTTATAATGGACTGTAAACGTTTAATTTCTTTTAATTGATTTTATTTACACATAAACGCTGCACAAAACACTTACACAAATATAAACTTGAATAATTTGAATAGATTGTGAGGTATAATTAATATCCATCGCGTAGTTTGGATAGAGTATTTTGATACGTGTTGATGGTTTGACGATCAACAGCTTAATAATATTTTTTACAGACTGCGCGCTAGGGGGAGCTAGTTATACTTCCGGAACGGAACATGCCGCCCGGGGATGAAATATGAAATATTTCAGCAATTAATATAAACATAATACAATAGATAACTAATTAACACTACAAATGATACTAAAATCAAAAAATACTAATATACAAAACAATCAGGATAATTGCTTTAAAATAATATAAATAAAATATAATGATGCATAAACTTTAGTTAAGAGTCCTGAATGGGCAACAGCATATTTTGGAAATGCCTCTTAAAAAGATACCACTTGCAGTTTTAACTTTCACTGCACGAACACTGTTGTCCTTGCCTGGAATTATTTCCATAATCCGAGCAAGAGCTCACTTACATTGTGGGAGGTTTTCTTCTTTTAATAACACTAAAGATCCTACATTAACGTTTTCTTTTGTAAATTACCATTTACCGCGCTGCTGCAGGTGATTTATGTAGACAATAGACCAATGTTTCCAAATGCATTGAAGACATTTAGTAATTAATTGCCCATCTATTGTCAGAAATACTCACAACATTAGGCACTGGAATATTATTAATGGGTCTGCCAATTAAAAAATGCCCTGGCGCAAGCAATTCAAAATCATTTATGTCATCAGAAAGCAGAAATAAAGGTCGGGAATTTAGGATCCCCTCAATTTGGACTACTAAAGTTTCAAAATCATCTAGAGTGATTTTACTTACGGCCCTAAGCAAATTAACTTAACACCAGCTTCCCATAGACCGTCAAAATTAGGAGATCGCGGAGGGATAAATTTCCAAGTTATGAATTATTCGACAAAGAAATTTGATAATTCCTCGTTGTGAGTGGTCAATAATTTCTTAAATTTATTTAATTCTGTTGATGAAATCTTTAAATTTAGTTGCATTGTCAGAAATTAGCGTATTTACTTTGCCTCTCCTGGCGCAAAATCTTTTAAGCGCAGCGATGAATTCAGCAACGGATAACTCACTTACTATCTCTAGATGAATATCCTTGGCATATAAATATGGCCACATAACTTTTGTAATAAGTGCCCTTTCTCTGATTTTTGTACTTAATGTGGAAGGGGCCACAAAAATCAACACCTGAATTGGGAAACGTGTGGTTAGTGTTCCGATGAGAGGTCTCCCATTAACTGATCTAATGTTTTGGGGTTATGCCTGAAACATGTGACACCCAAATGTGCACTTTGTGCAATGCTTTTAGCATTTATAGGCCAATATTTCATCCGTACCTGATAAACTTATCCCTGAACACCTATGCGTAAGTACCTTTTATGAAAGTACTCAAAAATTAATTTAGTGAGCTTATGATCACTGGGCAGAATTAATTGGTGCTTAGTAAGTCATATGGTAAGTCAGAATTGATTAATCTGCCACCTACTCTGAGTAATAACCATTTATCAATGAATGAGTCTAATCACTTTAATTTACTGGAAGAAGGAACAATTTGCATCTTTCTGAGTGCTGCTAATTCAGAAGCGAACTTACCTTTCTGGGCCGTTTTTACTAATTCTGTGCCCGAAAGCTGATTCACGTTTATAGCTCTACGTCTGGTGCTATTCAAAATTAAACTAAATATCCTAATTAGTTTGATAAAATTATTAGAAGAGTTATATAATACATTTAAAAAGTCTCAGTTATTGTTCATAGTCAGTAAGGTATAATCTAATTTCAGTTCTTATTCGCATTGAAAGTCTGTGACAGTAGAAAATTGGTTGGGAACTATAATGTCCCTTTGAAAATTCTGGAAGAAATTCTGGCCCAAACCACCACAAATCATTGTTGATCAGATCTTTGGCTGTTGCACCTCTGGAGATGATAGCTGCTGGAGTGGATTTTGAGGATACATGGTTCCAATGATAATTCTCAAAAATACACTCATGTCCAAAATTAAGGTCACAAATATAAAATCTGTGAAAACTGATGAATATCATGAGTTTCTTGAAGAAATGGAAATTCGCCGTAAGAACTAGCCCTCGAGATCTCCGGACCTCAGTCCTCTCGAGCATGTTTGGGATGGTCTAGTAAGAGCCATTTCACAGCGTAACCACCTCTGAGGACCCGCCAGGAGTTAAAAGTCGTGCTTTTGGAAGGATGGGCTTTGTTGTCAGAAACATTTATTGACAGTCTCATAAAATGTTATGAGAGCTCTTTGTGCTCGAGGCTTGTATAGCAGTGCACAGTGGTAACACTCCATATTAGGCAGGCTTTTTTCCCAAGATAAATGCTTTATCTTTGATTCATGATCTAACACTTTTTGATATACCCTGTATATTTATTCACAATTAAAATCTTTTCCATATTGTTACTTTGCTATATTCTTTCTCCCATTGTAATATACCTCTGTGCCAAATGTCGTGGCAACACATTGAATAATTCATCAGTTTTCGCAGATTTTATGTTTGTGACCTTAATTTTGGACATGAGTGTAGACTGGATCTTGCTTATTCGGTTGGCAACGAATGTTTTAAGTTTGTGGGGTGGTGTATTAAGCCAAAATAGAACAATTGAAGAGTCGGTCCATAGCCACACCTTTTCAAAGAATAGATGTAGGATATGAATTATCTTTTGAATCAGTTTTGTCAAAATTAGAGCTTCACACAACACTAGTCGCGGGATGTCATTGACTTTAGTTGGGGGGGGGGGGCACACGGGACTTGCTGCACAGCAGATTAGAACCTGTCCAGTTGTGGAGAGAGATTTTATGTATATGGCTGCTCCATACTCCTTTCCAGAAGCATATGAAAATCCGTGTAAATCTAGACATGCTATGTTGTCAGACAAAACATACCACGTAATTGTAAGGTGATTTATTTCTCTGAATTTAACCCGAAAATTTTGCTATTCCAGAAAAGAACTGGCAGGCAGATGTTGATTCCAATGTATCGTTAATTCCCACAAATTTTGCATGAAAATTTTTGCTTTGATTAGAATAGGTCCAGTTAGGCCTAAGAGATCGTAAATTTTAGCAATTTGTGCCAAAATTTCTCTCTTAGTATAAACATCTTTGGGTGCGATACTAATTTTAAAAGTAAAATGATCCGACTAAGGTTTCCAAAGCATCCCTAAAGTTTTTACAGAAATTTGCTGCGAGTATTCGTCAAATGCATACTCTGATATTGCTGCGTCTTGTAATAATTCAGGATGATTAGAGACCCACTTATGTAAGTCGATCCCTCCCCTTTTTAAGATGAGAATTAGTTGAGATTGCAAGTCCTCTGCGTCTTGTAAGGAACCTGCACCAGATAAACAATCATCAATGTACATGCCGTTATGAATCACTTCTGCAGCTTTGGGAAAATATTTTCTTTCTTCCTCAGCAAGGGCCTTCAATGTCCGCGTGGCCAAAAAAGGAGCAGTACCAGTGCCATATGTAACCGTGTTTAGTTCAAATATTTTTATCGGAGCGTCCTTACTAGACTTCGAAAGAATATTTTGCGAATTGCTTTGCAGTAGGTCGATTATTATCAGCCTGTGCATTTCCTTAGTGTCTCCGGAGAATGTATATTTGTGGGTATGGAATCTAGTTATAATAGAAAATAAGTCTTGCTGAACCGTTCGTTCATTTAATAAAACTAGGCGATTTAACCCGAGCTCCTCGGGTTACAGAGTACAGGTGAAAACCATTCTTTTTTTTTAAATTGTAATTATTTTTTGCATGTAATATATACTTTAGATTGCCCACTAACATCAAAAAGAATTTTTATCTGAAAAATATCAATTATGCAATCAAATAAAGTTTTAAAATTTATTGAAAGCGATACTTTCACATGTCACCGCATGCCAGGAGTTATTAGCCAAAGATTTTGCGACTTACGGCAGTCTTTCCGATCATTTCAGAGCTTTAAGCACGTGGTTCAATCACATGTCTGTTAAATTTGTTTCTTATTTACATTAAATTATTTATTTTTCTATAGAGGAAGTTTTAACTTTGTTATGGAACATTAGACGAAACATATGCTGAACTTTTTACATTGTTTTAAGGGCAAGCGGATTAACCTTCCGTAATCGAGCTACACTTGATAGAGATAAATTAAAAAATAATTTATGCTTGAAAATCTATATATATATATATTACGCTATTGTACGTGGCACAGAAATCGCGATTAATTGTTGGTTAATTGTTCAATTGGTTAATTGTAAACAATTGGCGGTTAATCGTTTAATGGCAACGCCCAAATGAAACGCATCTCATTTGTTTATTGTGTAATATTTTTAAAAAGTGAAAAACAATAAATAAATAAAAAGTTTAATTAATAACTATCGAACAAAACAATTTATATAATTTTAAAAAATACAATAAAAGTAAATAAACTATTTATTAATAAATAAACAACTACATCCGGGTTACCATATCAAACAAAATAACGACACTTTGGCGCCAGTTAAGTACCCCGGTGCGTATATGACATTGGCGTCAGAAAAAAGTCGTGCCAACGTAGTGCGTATATGACACCTTTTATTCATCTAATTTAAACGACAATAAATAAAAAAATAAATGAAGGTGCTTTTTCAGTATAGGTACTTGGCGAAATAGAGAAAGGTCCATGGCGAGAAAAGAAATATTTTTCTGGCAACCGATTTAATCCAAATATTTTTTTTTCAAATAAAACTACATAAAAGTGTCTATGATCGCAAAGAGTTCGTACTTTTATGTTAGCTGGGTGCAATTCTCGCCAATAGCATTTTTTAACTCGCCATCAGCATTTTTTATTTTTCGAGGGGTAAATTAAAACAATGCTTCGATGTTGAAATTAAATGGTTTATGGTATTATTTATTCTTTTTCTTTTCTTTTTCTTTTTGTAAAGATTTTTTTTTTTTTAAGTGAAAGTCATGAATTTTAAAAGTTCTATTTTTAAATTAAAGTCATCCATTCTAAATAAAATGATTGAAATGAATATATTTTAATCTGAATTAACGAAATATGAAAAAAAGCGACGGGTACAATGTTTGGCGATTTATCACCTGTGCCCGACTAACATAACTGTAGGGAGTTCTCGATTTCTCTATCAGAATCTTCAAATTTGGCGAAGGATTGAGCAAGTAAATTAAATTATGAATAAAAATAACATGATACAATACCTAGCATACATTTAAGGGAGACCAAATTGGTCGCCACGGGCGGCTAGTTATTTAAAAAATATAATAACTCAGTCAATTAAGATACAATTTTCAAACAAATTGCATTTCAAAGTAGATTTTTTTCTTTATTTGACGGTTTAAAAATTGAAAATGTGCGATATTTAGAAATTTAAAAAATCGCTGACATAGCACGTATTTTAATTTCAATTTATTTTTTCAGTTTTTATGAGAAAATGGCAACAAAAAGGTACAGTAATATATTATTTTCTTTCTTCCGTGATTAGTTTCTCTTTACTTTCAACCCTCCACGACTTTCAACAGAAATGGAGTTCTTAAGTTGCCACAATTACAAAAAATGTATTAAAAACTACAAAAAAATTAATACCTCAAAATTAAATTGAGATACAGCTTTCAAACAAATTGCATTTAAAAGAGCATTTTTTTCCTCATACGACGGTGTAAAAGTTTAAAATGTGCGATGTTTAGAAGTTTAAAAATTTGCAGTAGAAAAAATTGCAAAACCAAAATTTCATTTCAAATTTCAAAGTGTTGCCATTCGCAGAATGACGTATGCGTTACGCACAGATATGTTTGTCCTTTATAATATAGATAGAATTAAGTGAATAACCACTAGATGTATTTGAACTTGCATTGTAGACAACTCTTAGGGGAGTGGATATTTTTTTCCGGTTTATACACAGCATGATGTGGAATGTAATATGATAGCTTATTTTCGTTTTCATTTTTAATTTGTGTCATATGCCCCAAAAATTCGTATTCTTTCATAAAAGCTGTATATAAATAAAATGCAAATAAGATTTGTGAAAATTGGGCTCTTTGGAAAAGTGGGGAACCTTAATGTAAAAGAGAAAGTTTCGTCGTGAAACGATCCAATTACAATATGATACATATTTATATAGCCACGTTATACATTAAATAATTAAATAACTTTGGTTAAACTAATAAGAGAACTTCTTAAAAGCACCATAAGAATTTTAATGAATGCGCAAAACCTTTCGAAAAAACTAGTCTTTCATCATCATGCGCAGAAAACACGTCTTATTACTTTAAAAACTTACTAATTTTAGTCAGTCTTTCTACTGTTTTCAAAGTAGTAGAACGTGTTCTCTGCACCTGAAAACTACTTCTTTTGAAAGGCCTTGCGCATTTATTAAAATTTTTATGGTGTTTTTAAGAAGTGCTCTTTATCTTATCATATTATACAGTTGTTTTATTAAAAAGTATATTGCTTGCATCTGTTCAGAGTTCCATATAATTAAAATATATGAGTTCACAAAAATAAAAAAAAAGTAAATCATACGTAGAAGATACATGAATTAAAAACTTCTGGTTTAAAATTTCGGATACTGCTACTTTTAACAGAACGGATGATATGGAGTTTGAAATATAGTCTTAGTTTTCTATCGAGGTTAAATAAAAATATGAAAAAACTTTAATGAAGGAAAATAGTTTTGATGATTATTTTCTTTTTCAGTATAAAAAAAGAGTATTTAAGCTAATGAGAAAAAATCGAAATAATAATGATGCAGGGAAATGAGATATGATAATTCTTTTTAATTTTGCTCATTAATCATAAAGAAAATATACATGTATGATAGTAGGTGTGATCACATAATAAAGAGAAAACTAGAAAACTAGTCTAAAAAGTAATTTACCATATTGCAGTGAGTATATTATTCCAATTTTATATAAATAAATAAATAAATAAATATATATATATATATATATATATATATATATATATATATATATATATATATATATATATATATATTTACCTCTGTGAAAAGATATTTAACATTCCAGCAAGTGCATTGTAGCACATTTTTCGACAAATGTGTTTGTTACTCATCTTTGTTTTACAAAATTGAATAAAAACAAAAATAAAATTTTTACTATAAATATAGAAATTTGATTTTCAGACCTGTGTCTAACCTAACTCTAACAAATATCTAGAATTTCCAATATCGTATAAATTACATAACACACCTGCCAAAAAATTCTGCACGACAACTGAAAGATTAAATTCTAAATGTAGACACAGCAGTCACCGGCAGTAGAACAAAGTGTTATACATTCTGATATAATTATATATATTTAATGCAATTTAAATTATTTTATTCTACATAATCTAGAATAGTGCTATTGCGAATAAGATTATCTGAGTTAAGTGTGTTCGCTGGTTGTTGGCCAAGGTAGCTCAATAAGTATAGCGTTTGCAAGTTAAGTCAAAGATTTTAGATTCGACTGCCGACCTGGGTATATTTTCACACAGTTGGCAAAATCCAATTCGTAGACGTTTTACCAATCAATGTGATTGAGTTAAAAATGTTAGCCGTTTGAGTGCGGAGGAGCGCGATATCTCTCCTCTTGTTGTGTTCCAAAATTGCGAGAAGCGCTTTTTGTTTTATGCTATAATTGTGGAGAGTGTGATAGCGCTCCTATTTGTTGTATCAGTTTTGTGTGCATTTTAAGATTGTTGCACAAGCGAAACGTAAGATTTCTGTGTATATCGTCGGCTTACAAGTATATATTTTTTAATATATACCCAAACACATTTTAATTTTTTTCATATATCCATAAGATTTGTTCCGCATTCAAACTAATTTAAATTATTTTATTCTACATACTAGAATAGTACTATTGCGAATACTATTATCTGAGAAAAGTGTGTTCGTCGCTTGTTGGCCCAGGCAGCTCAATAGGTAGAGAGATTGCAATTTAAGTCAAAGATTCTCGATTCGACTCCCGACCTGGGTATATTTTCACACAGTTGACAAAATCCAGTTCGTAGACATTTATACCAAACAGTATGATTGAGTTAAAAATATAACCGTTTGAGTGTGGTCTCTTTTTATATGCCAAAATTGCGGGAAGCGCGAGAGCGCTTTTCGTTTTATGCTAAAATTGTGGAAAGTGTGATAGCGCTCTTATTTGTTGCATTTTTTTGGTGTTCATTTAAGCTGGTTGCACTAGCGAAGCGTACGATTCCTGTGTATATCGTTGACTTACAAGTATATATACATACATACATATATATATATATATATATATATATATATATATATATATATATATATATATATATCTATATATATATATATATATATATATCTATATATCTATATATATATATATATATATATATATATATATATATATATATATATATATATATATATATATATATATATATATATATACATATATATATATATATATAATTATATATATACATATATATATACCCAAACACATTTACATTTTTGCCATATATATCCACAAAATTAGTTCCGCACTCAAACAGTTAAAGTGTTTCTGCGTGTCCATTGTTTAATGGAGCTTCATTTCCTGTTGTAGACTCTGTTGAGCTGTCTACATGGCAGACAACATGCTATTACCAATACGGTTATTTGAGTGAAATGTGGCTGCCAGTTCACAGGTAGCTCAATAGTGGATCTTTGGCAATTTAACTTAAAGGTCTTGGGTTCAATTCCCATACCAGGCATTTCTTCACACAGTTCGAAAAATTCAGATCGTAGCTTTGATACCGGAATCGATGAGTAAGATTGCATTAAAAATAACAAATCAGAAAAGAAAAGTGCAATTTTTTATAATTTTTACTTTCTTCTATCTTGACAAGAAGAAAGTATTAGTTTCATGAAAATTTTCGAATTCCAGTTTTCGACGGATTTATACGTTTTAGGGGTCAGAGATTCCAAAAAACATGTTTTTACAAAATGTCTGTCTGTGAGTCTGTCTGTCTGTCTGTCCGTCTGTCTGTCCGTCCGTCTGTCTGTCTGTATGTGACACAAATTTTGTGGGCGCTCTATCTCAAGAACTAATGCACGGAATTTAATAAAAAATTATATTCAAGTAGTCCCTGATATAGATTGGTGCTGATTAGTTTTTGGTGTAAATCGCCCTGCATGTGGCGCTGCTATGTAGCATTTTTCAGGATTTCCGCAAAAGCTCTATCTCAAGAACTAATGCACGGATTTTTATAAAACTTCAGATTCCGTTAATCCTTGATATGAATTGGTGCTGGTAACGTTTTGGTGCAAATCGCCCAACAGATGGCGCTGCTATGCTGCATTTTGAAGCATTTACACGATTTTCGTAATAGCTCAATCTCAAGAAATAATGCACGGATTTTCATCAAACTTCAGATTCAGTTAGTGCTTGACATGATTTGACGTTTTGCCTCTTGTGGTGTAAATCGCTCAACAGGTGGCGCTGTTATGCTGCATTTTTTGAGATTTCCGCAATAGCCCTATCTCAAGAACTAATACTTGGGTTTTCAACAAACTTCAGATTCAGGTATACCTGGATATGAATTAGTGCTGTTTATGTTTTGGTGTAAATCGCTCAACAGGTGGCGCTGCTATGCAGCATTTTTCAAGATTTCCACAATAGTTCAATGTCCAGAACTAATGCACGGATTTTCATCAAACTTTAGATTCAGTTAGTCCTTGACATGAAATGATGTTTTGTACCTTTTCGTTTAAATTGCTCAACAGGTGGCGCTGCTGTGCTGCATTTTTTGTGGTTTCCGCAATAGCTCTAGCTCCAGAACTAATGCACCGATTTTCATCAAACTTCAGATTCCGGTATACCTTAATATGAATTAGTGCTGTTTATGTTTTGGTGCAAATCGCCCAACAGGTGGCGCTGCTATGCTGAATTTTTCAGAATTTCCCCTACAGCTCTATCTCAATAACTAATGCACGAATTTTCATCAAACTTCGAATTCAGGTATACTTTGATGCGAATTGGTTCTAAATTGATGTAATTTCTTATACTATTTAAATGATTTAATTGACGTGATTTATATAGAAGAAAGTTTTGTGATGGCCACAACATACTAGTTTTTAATTCGAACCACATTTAACTTTTTCGTTAAATCACATAAAGCAAAAACGCTAATAATGTCTTTTTCAATCTGGAACGTAGTTGCACTTATTGAATTTAAAACGCAAAAATATCCAGTTACGAAGTTTTCTGTTGCATTATATAATTGCGGATTAAAGAAGTCATGATATGGAAGTTTTAGTAGTGATTTTCATATTCAGTTGATACTAGTTCTAGAGAAATGTTTGAATTAATTATTTATCTGCGTCCGTTTTTTAAAAGACTGAAAAGAGATTTAAATGAAAGATATTATAACTGGAAAAATAATGCATAAAGACTGTATTTTTAATACACTCTATAAAATAAATTTTACAAGAAATTAATTTTGCAAAAACGCTAATAATGTCTTTTTTCAATCTGGAACGTAGTTGCACTTATTGAATTTAAAACGCAAAAATATCCAGTTACGAAGTTTTCTGTTGCATTATATAATTGCGGATTAAAGAATTCATGATATGGAAGTTTTAGTAGTGATTTTCATATTTAGTTGATACTAGTTCAAGAGAAATGTTTGAATTAATTATTTATCTGCGTCCGTTTTTTAAAAGACTGAAAAGAAATTTAAATGAAAGATATTATTACTAAAAAAATAATGCATAAAGACAGTATTTTTAATACATTCTTTAAAATATATTTTGCAAGAAATTAAGTGGAACTTCTTCAATAATATAAATTAGAATATTTGATATTTTCTATTTTTTCTGGCTATTCAGGCCACAGGAAATCTTGTATTAAAGCTCGTATTGACCATTTACTACAATCTAGAAAACTTCGGTCGAAAGTTCGAATGGAATTGAAGACCACAGAAGAATCTCGACAGAAAAATCGAGTATCTAATGATTCATAAGTCTTCATTTCTTTGCGACATTAATATGGATACCAAGACTTTCTTATCATATAATTGTTATCACAAGAGGACTTGATTGATACTGAAAATTAAATACAGTTTATAACAGATAAATTTTTTATCAGAAATCATTGATTTATATATTTTTAAATTCGGAAAATACTATTACATGCGGATTAATAAAAATATATTCTTTTAGCTTTTTCTTACAAAATTAATTAAATGCGAAAAAAATAAATAGCACAAATATTTTTAAAATACGTTTTTATAGCAGATAATATTCTTACATAGTACGTATTTCAATTACATTTTATTATATTTTAAAGAAAAAAATGGCAACAAAAATATATAGTAATCTACTATTTTTCCTTTACTTTCTACTGAAATAGAGTACTTCAGTTGACACAATTAGAAAAATTGCTTTAAAAACTACAAAAGAATTTATATTTAAAAAATAAAATGAAATGCAGTTTTCAAACAAGTTGCATTTAAAAGTACTTTTTTTTTTATACGACGGTATAAACATTGAAAATGTGCGATGTTTAGAAGTTTGAAAAATTGCAGTAGGTATTATCAGTATTTAACCATACAATGATACATCTGCTTCGTTTTACGGCTGCCTTATGTAACTGAATGTTATTTTTTATGGATGACATTTTAATTGTTGTCCGAAAGAAATCAAGGCGGGATTTGGTTTAATTATGAATTCCATTTGAGCCATTCAACCTTGGTTTCCGAGGTTGAGGTATGTGGTGAATATGAGCTTATCTTGTTATTTCTCTAACCCGGATATATTGATTTCTAGGTGTAATTTTGGTTTATTTGTTTAAAATAAGGACATAAGGTTTGTTGGGGTAACTGGAACCACGATGTAACTGGGCATAGGCTATTTTATAAAAAACTGTTGGTGTTTTTTAAGTTTAAGCTTTCCTGAGCAATGTCCCTTTATCTCTACTTCTTAAAACAACGTGTATCAACTCAATCATAACTCTCACTTTGCTGTGGTAGGTTGTCAAAAATTTACGTTTCTTTCTTTAGAAACAACGTCAATATGGTTGAACTTCCTCAAATTTTTATTAAAATACTGTAAGTACTTTTATTAAACAATCTTTTTTTTAAAGATTACACATATAACTACATTAATATTATTAGGTATCTATACATATTTACTTCATGTTTTAAATGTAAGCCCTGTGTCCCAGTTACCCCATAAATGTTTCAAGAATGTTGTAACAGGGACATGTATCCGGGGTAACTGGACCATGATGGATCCAGTTACCCCAATAGTTATAAATAATTTTTTTGTGTTTCTCTTATTACGGGAAGTAAATTTCTGCCTTGGTTTTTGCTCACAATAAAGAAAATGATAGAATACCTTAATAAAATAACGTAATGAAATTTAAAAGAAGCATATTGAGTGGTATCAAACCAAATTTCTTGAACCCTTGAGAGGCGGTGATGCCGTTATGGCATCACTTAATTTTAATTCCTAATTGCCACATTGGCACCTGAAAATTATAATTAAAATTTAACCTTTATCAAGTACGCGAAAATATACTTTCACATGTTTTCAGATAGATTCCCTTGTAAATATTGGTGTCATTAAATTATTTCGACATTTTACGAATGCAAGTACCTTGCCCCTGAAAGCCAGATAGCCAGACCTTGAAATTGTACTATACACAGGGGTCGCATTCTATAGGCATAGCTGCCAATTTTTACGCTTTCTTGCTACCACTAAAATTTAATAGAGATTTTCGTTTTGCTTAATCATAAGATTTCGACGATTAAATAAGACGAAATTTACTATAATATTTTAGTGGTAAGAGGAAAGCGTATAAGTTGGCAGCTATGCTATAGGGAATCTTTTATTGTCCCTACCACTATTTTGGAAAATAATATCTTCATCGCAACTTTCTTTAAGTAACAATAAAATTTTCCCTATATATTGCGACCCCTGGATAAAGATAAAGTACTTAAGTACTTACGTAGCCTTTTGTTCAGAGATTTACCTTGCTATTTTTTACTTAAAATACCCATGTGACTTTTATACTTATTATCTATACTAAAGTACATAAGTACTTAGTTAAGTTTTATATTTTTGGTATAAATAAATCTAATATTTTCACTTTTAGTGCTTTTTTTAGGCACACTGACAGCAAAGGTTTCCCTAACAACGCTGTTTATTGACATATAATTTACATGATCTGCCTGGTTTAAATTTTTTTAAGTTGTTTACAGTTTTTCAAACAGGAGCTGATATCTGATATGAAAAAAATTAAGAGCGTGTGGAACATAGACCCCCCTGGTCGAGTTGCCCCATTTTTTGGGGCAACTGGACCCATGAAGAAAGAAAGATGAAATATGCATATTTTTATATTTTTAAATCTTAAAATGTGATTTTGAGCATTTCTGTCTGATAGAGGGAACCTAACTGAACACACTTATAGAAGTTCAGATTTTAATTGAAATGAACATTAGCTTTTTGAAGCTGAATTGTCAGAAGCTCCAGAGTCACGTTGTAAAATCATGTCCCAGTTGCCCCAACTAACCTTACTGTATGTTTTCAGATAGCAAAACCCTCCGCGCTACAGCGCATGGGCTTTGATTTTATCAAAATAGGGGATAGCGGAGTTTTTTTAGATACAATTTTAAGAATGCATTTTTGAGAAAATAATATCTATTTATGTAAAAACAGTTTTGTAATTAAAATTTATAAAAAACGATAACGCTTAAAAATTTAAAAAGTTATAGAACATTTTTTTGCTTTTCGCGAAACACAACTAACTTTTTTTTTTTTAATTGATCGTTTCTTTTAAAACTGGAAGTAATTTATTCAAAGACGGGATTGTTTTCTCCTTGAAATAAAAATCGTGTACACTTTGTCTAATAAAACTGCAAACGAATTCATCTCTACCTGTTTTTTCAAAGACATTCTTTTTAACTCTTTTTTAGATGCACATAAATCAGGATTACGCGTATCTCTTGCTTCTCGGTGAATCTTTTTAACAGTACTACTAGAAACCCCGGCAATTTGACTGGCTCGTTTTGTAGAATGAAGTATCGGAGCAGTTAATTTTCGTTTATTAGCTTCTAGATCACAAAATTTAATGAAATTTTATATAATTTTCTTACTACCACTCCGAGAAGATTTATTTCTACTCGAACTATCCATTTGATCACTAAATATAGAAGTCTTAATTTGAATTAAAACGAGATATTAATAGAATTTTAAACTTTGATCGGATGTAAAAAATAACAAACAAGAAAGCGCGAATCTTATTGTCAACCCAGACGAGAAGCGGAGGTAAAACTTCGGAAAATGCCCATCTCAGTGAAACACCTCTTTGGATAGCAGAATCGTCCCATAGTGCTAGGCGCAGCTTTCGAAAACGAACAGTTTATGGAATTTAAAACAACAGCAATAATGTATGTTGATGAAAATAATTTTATTAAAAAATAGGGAAGGACGGATAAAGTGGGGATTGGGATTTTTCCGCTGTGTAGTGCACCCGCCACGCAGAAAACAGTCGTCCCAGATCCTGGTAGTATTGTCTGCGAGTTGCAAGCTGAAGGCTACATTTTTAGAGTTCTGAACTCATTTTATAGTTTTTTCAAATTTTTGATTTTAGACAACAAGTACACGTTATTGATTATAGATAAAAAATATTAAGTGTTATAATTATTTGCTCTTGTGCCATTTCATAAGTTGGATATAAACTTTTAAATAATTGTATGTTTGAAAACGTTGAGTCATTTATATTATATGCTAGACCACACAATTTTTGTAATGGCGTCATTCCGGGCAAATTGGCCACAAAGAGATTTGGGAAAATGACCAGATGGCTAGAAATCTCGTAAGCGATTTTTTAATTTACTGTTCTTATCAAATTAGTACACAAAAGTACTTTCTTTGAAAAGAAGAAGACAAGTCGGGGCAAAAACTTCCACAGAGAAAGGCCCACCATTAATCTCGACATTTGCAGTATGCATGCCTGCTGGGTGTATTTGTGTTACTCCATTTGATATATTAATACCCATTATTACTGTTTATATTGTATCAAAACGATTTAATATTTAAAATATTATAAAACACAATACTTATTCTTAATGTGCTTTACTTTAGCTTGTTTTTATTAAATATACATCCGGAATCAATGTGATTTGTTCATTTACCTATGCTGGTTATTTTACCCAACTTAGGCGGGCAATGTGGGAATTTCATAGGTCTTATTTTAAAGTATCATGTACATTTTAAAATAAATTTTCAAAAACTGATTAAAAAGGCATCATAAAATTTCATCAATCCGTAGCCACCATAACCTTCCTTCCCTACACATATCAAATATAGTAAAAGCACACAGTTTTATACTCAGTTTTATATTTTATTTTAAACTATAATCTCATTGAAAATTTGAATTAAAAAATTCTTTTTTTTTTTTTTGCTTTAAACGAGCAAAAATTATTAAAATGAGTTGATAATTTGATTTTGCTTCACGATCGCAAGAAAAAATTTCAAGTTAAAAATCTTCCATCAACGAATCATATTTTTATTTTAAAATATAATTCCAAATACTTCTTATGCAGTCATACAAAAATATTTTTTATTTTTCCTACTCCAAATTTGGAAAATAAATCCGACACCATTGGGACACGCAGATGTCGTGATACTAGTAGTTTTTGAAAGTGCAATCGACTATAATATTCGTCTTTCTATTTGTATCAGTCTTCAAAGCGAAAGTGAACTTTTTTTAGAAAGTATAAGGACTTTTTTTAGAAATAAGGAGTAAATTATATGTGTTATATTAATGTATTTATAGAACGTAGAATCAAGGAGATATTTCAAAGCTGCTTAAAAAAATGGCTTGTTTGAAAAAATCTCACAAATATAAGAAATATTTTTAATATTTTTAATACCAGATTTGCCCGGCTGGTTCATCAATGAAACCAGAAAATGAGTGGGAATTTTTGATGTTTTTTAATTTGTTTTTTCATTTTTGGTCGTCCTGTTTTTATAATTGTTATTTCATGTATGTCCCTTAGCTATTATCATAGTTAATTTTTTTCTAAGTATGTAAAATATACATATTAAAGCAGAAAAAAAGCAAAATATTAATTTTATAACAAACATTACAAAGAATTCCAAGACGGTTTGTATGGAAACAAATCCTTCAGTTAGTTGCTATAAAAGACTACATATACTTTTCATACACAGAATGCACTCTGATTTTAAAACTTGACAAAAATCGGTGTTTCATTGTTTTGTTTTCAAGTATGGGATGATTTGTCATTATTTTGAATATGCAATGGAACACTGCGTCTCCACGTATTTTAATTCAGATCATAGGTATAGCAGTAAATAAGATGTATGTATTATTCATGTTATCAAACTTTGTTTATTCATATTCAGTCGCCACATTATCATTTAGTTTCGATTGAAATAGTATGTTTCTTTGGTCGTTGTAAAAAAAAAAAAAAATAGATTTGTCTACTTTTAATATATTCTATTGAATAAGCGTTGTTACACGTATGTATCAAGCAAGAAATTGCTTATTATTTGATTTTTTTACGATGGGGAAGACTCTTATCAAGAAAACAAAACTCTCTATAATATACATTAATGTAAATGGTGGCCAAAACTGTGGACACTTTTGGAAATTTTTATGTTTTTTAAAATGTATATGCTTATAGAAAAAGTTGCGTTTCACAAAATGCAAACTCTTATATATCATCTCAAAGAAAATTTCATACTAATACAAAAAATAAAATACAAATATTTGCAATAGAAAAGAAAAGTTAAGTGGCAATAATTATCGAGATATATTAGATACTGTGAGTTATCAGTACTAATTAGGTTAGCTTTATTTTTTATTACAGTTTTACATTGATGTTCCAGTGAGCTCGATAATCTTAAGCTCTTCCTTCTTTATTACAAGATGCCAGGAAACTATTATAGCCTCAATTAGTTCCCTTTTATTTGGTGAGCGCAACATTCATACTAGAGTTTTCAAAAGATGCCACAAGTTGTCGGTGCCACAGTATTGAGATCAGGACTGTTTCCTGGCTATAACAAGAATTCAATTATCTCTTACTAAACCACTCTTTCGATATTTTTTCTTTGTAGCAAGGAGCAGAATCGTGCTGAAAAATAAATGAAGCACTGTTGGGAAAGAGATCCCAGATGATAGGTATAAGTTTTGGTTCTAGAATAGTGTCAATGCATTTTCTTGCATTCAGTGTTCCATTTATTACATGAAGGCGACCGATACCGTCTGCTGGAATGCATGACCAAATCATAACAATAACTGGGTTTTTCACATTTTCTGAATGCAGTCAGGATGTAGCTCATATCCTATTCTACTTTTAACATATTTTCGCCCATCGCTACCGAATAACAATATTTTAGTTTCATCCCCCCATATAATTTATGACCACCAGTGATTTATCCAATTAATGTGTTATTTTGCCCACTGTAGTCGTTTTTGCGCTTCTGTAAATTGAAATAAGGTTTTTTCGTGGAATTTTACCTTTTTGTCCAACATGTCTTATAAAGCTAGATGAAAAATTAAGCTTTAATGCTAGATAATCTTCTTCTGATTGTTCTTGAACTGTAAGAAACACTAAAACAATTCAGTACACTTCTGTTGGCCGCTGATGACATTCTTCTATCTTGGAGACATAGTCTTTTTATTCTTCTGTCATCAACAAATGTGGTGCACCTTTTTATGCCTTTTCCTGCTTTGTTTTTTATTGAATTTGTCTCTTGATATCGTAAATAAAACTTTCGGACTCCAGATGTAGTCACTGAACCACCCATTTCAATTTCAGCGTAGTAAAGACCACATTCTTGTAACAAAATAATCTTATTTCTCATTCTACGTGTCCATTGCACTCTTTTATTTGACGTCATTGGTTCTTGAATAAATATTAAAAATATTTACAAAAATTCCTACAAAATTATTAGAAAGTTTAACAAAAATTCTTACTTGTAATTTGATTACATAAAAAAAAACAATCTTAATTGTACAGAACAATGCACAATAATGACTTGTTCAACTTTAAGCATGATGCCAGCTTCTGCTGGCAGTTACTAACAATTGATTGTTTCCCAGAACAAGAACAATGATTTGACAGGAAAGTTAGAAATTACAATCCACTTCATCACTGTGGTTTTCAGATTAAAGTAAGCATAACTTTTTTGTATTGAAAATATTTGAATTCTGTTTTTTGTATTGAAATTAGTATTATATTCTCTTTAATAAGAGTTTGGGTTTTGTGAAACGTAATATTTTCTACAAGCATGCAAAGCTAGAAAACAGAAAAAATTCCAAAACTTTCCACAATTTTGGCCACCATTGTAGATACTATATTCAAAAGTGATCTTATTTATCTCTATTCACTGCAAGAAGTTATAATAAGTTAAATATGAAAGTCTACTTTTTAAAATAGGTAAATAATAAAGTAGAACCATTGCTGTACTTAGAAAAGAATTAAGTTCCAATGGCTGCGACGTATGAATCCGAGAGGATTAAATTGGCATAATCTCTTTTCGCACTGCAATGAAACTTAAAGGGATCAATAGCAACGACATAAAAAAATTGGTCTTTTAAGTAATAAATTAAGTAAATAAGAAGTAAATAAATAAGTAAATATTTAATTAAATATTAAGCAAATAAGAATCTTTCCGGACCAATAGGAAGAAATTTCTTAACCTACATAGTTCTGCAATACAAAAATTCTATTGAGGTTGTATAGTTGATTACGCTAGGCAAAAAACCTGGGTTGAGATCATGGCTTGAAAATTTTTTCACAGAGTTGGAAAATTTCTACTCATATCTTCACCAATCCAAATGATTATGCTAGAATAATGTAGTATGTATTCTAATTAGTTGAAGATGTTTGGGAGAAAAAATTTAAGAAAATCACGTTATTTTCAAAATCTGGAAAAAAAAGAAAGAAGTATTTAGAAAACAAAAAAATTGCAAGTTAAATTATCTTTTCTTTTCTTTTTTTTCTTTTAGTAGTAGTGTCAATTCTACTTTGCTAAATGTTTTTATTATTTATTTTCTGCAATGTTTACGGCTTCTACTGCACATATAAAATGCAAACCGAAATTTATTTCCGACTGCTTATAATTTAAATTCTGGTGAATGGATTTTCATGAGTAATACACTGTTAGTAAGATATTTTTTATGGAAGGTTTTAGAATGATGCATATTGTTTTACGGTACTTATATAAAGAATTATTGGGGGAAGTTCAATAAAAAGATCAATCGCGAATATGAAAGTTTAACCTTTAAAAAAAAAATGTACTGGGCGGATTTTGATGAGCCTTACACTGTTCGTTTGATCATTTCTCAGAGATGATTTTACTATATTGCATGGCATTCTATCGTTCTTTAGAAATCCTACTGTAAATGATCAAGTTGGTCGTTAAAAGCCTAAATTTTGTCTGACACATTAGAAAATATAACAGTGCAATGCCTTTCACATAGCTGTTATGAATGCTTAAAGACATTCCAGGTAAAGCTCCATATTGCTTCAAAACACAAGGAAAAATTCACTGATATATTCCTTTTTTTAATCCCGTTTGGAGAAACCGACCAAAACAGCGTAGCGGGTGAAGCCTGCTGGTTATATTTTATACTTAATACAACCATTACAAACATTATCAACATAATGAATATTAATTATACTACAAGTAAATGTCATCATCTATGTATTCGATCAAAGGCTTTTAGGAAATTTAATTTAAAAGATGCATTTGTAATGCGTTTATGCTCTACAAATTCGTATTACAATCAGTGATCATAATATTATATCCACATTAAATAATTAATGATTTTTCGTTTTAGTAAGTTATAATTACTAGACAATTTACTTATTTTTAAACTTTTAAGTGATATTGTACTGATTACTGTCAACTGGGGGAACTTTGGCCCATTAAGAGTAACTTTACCCCAAGAGAAAAGAAAAAGATTAAATCTGCTATATATTGTCTACATCGCGTGAGTTATCGACAATGTCTTGGTCTCAAAATATAGGTGGCAGCATTAGCTTAAGGCTGACAGTTTGCTGTAAGTATTTCGCCAAGTTTCCACCGTGTCACAATCAATCAAGCAAGAACGTGTGAAGACAGTAAGAATTTAGCTCTTACAACTTTTGTCTGCCAACTGTAAATTAGTTCATTTAGAACTTGGTAAGTATTTCTTGTTATAACCTATATTATAGATTAAGGCTTGTTGTAGGATTATGCGTTGTCTTTCCTGAGATAAAAAAAAAAGCGTTTTTCTAAGTTAAGATAACTTTGGAACAAGATTTGAAGTAACATTAGCCCAACCAATTATCATTTAAATTTTCGTATATAGGGTGACACATAAATACTGTGACGTGATGAAAATGTCAATTTACTTTAATGTTTTTTTCGCGTTTTTTCTTTTAAATATTCTATTATTTTATTCATATTCCTCATACTTTTCACTGTCGAATTGCTATTTCTGCTGATATTAATTCACTGTTTGTCGGGAAAAAAAGGGTGTGCAAAGGTTAATCCTGCCCCTCCAACAACTTCCCCCCCCCCACTTCCTCAAACAGACTTCGCTGTTTGGGGATCCTGGAGCAAAAAGCTTGTGTTATCAAGCACAAGTCCCTGGATTCCATGAAAGACTCTATGGAAAAAACCTTGGCCGAAATCATGCCGAAAATAGTCTGTCGCGGCCATCTTGTAGAATTTCCAGAAGCGCCTACACCCCTGGATTTCCGCGGGAAATAGCCATTTTGAAGGATCTTGCTTGTTTCTTCTACAGAATTTGCTTATCTTTCGAATGGTGAATAAAACGAGTTGTTTTGTACCTTCAGTTAAAAATTACGTTTTTTAATTGCGTCACAGTATTCCTGTGTTACCCTGTATTCTTCCTGTCAATGCATAAAAATCGCAAAAAAATTAATAAACTCTTAGGAAACAAATCTGAATCTGAATAGAATCTATACCCAAACGTCCAGCGTCTTAAAATGATGACGAATGACTTTTCCTCTTTATTATGGATATATCTCAAGAATAAATATTTTAAAAAAATGCTAATGGCATAATATGGACTATTTATATTTATAACTAGGACTTCCCTCAGAGGGATTAGTCTGAGCGATATTACTGAGAACATAGATTTAATAATAACATGTGGAAGCAATGAAAATGAGATGTTATCTTTAATTGTCCATATACGGCGAAAAATTGAAATGATGAAAATAAACGAATTGTAGAATTACAAAATCTTATACATAAATTCGTATACACTGTTTAAAAAAATGGGAAATCAAACCAGTCAAGACAGCCAAGCATGATATAAAATTGAAAGTACGCAATATATTAAAAGTAAAATAGAAAATGAAACACTAATTTACTTATATCGGAGTTTTAGCTGTAAAAAATGATGTCAAGAGCATAATCAGACGCTCCGCACCAATTTGAGTAACTTTAAATGACAAATATATGATGTTTAAAAAGAATGGACTATACTTTATATGGTGTGTGCTCCCCCGGAATAGTTAATATTGTACAATATCTGTTTTCCACGGATGCAATGAAGTTGTCGATAACATTTAAGGAATTCTCTTCTCAGAATCTAATATAGTATCAAAGTACCGAATACATCAAAAGTGGCATGCAATGCTTCGTTAGGGTGTGTTTTAGATATGCTCGATCGGATTTAAATGATGAGTGTATGCTGGCCACTACATACGCTGTATTGTTTTGTTTTCAAACATATTCTGCACAAGTTGAGCTGTATTTAGCATGTATTAAATAAAAGAAATCGGCAATGATTACAACATAAAATATGACACAAGATCTGAATATATCGTCTGCATAACTTTTGAGCTGTCAAAGTGTCATTTGAAGTAATTTACAAATCCATGCATATTTATTCAGCAAATCATGCAATCTAACATACGCCAATATGAACCTGATTACAAAATTTCACCAGAATAAGTTAATATATAAAAAATCTACTAATGATAATTGAGAATATGACCTTATGATAAAATGTCTAGAAAAATGAATCGATAAAAAATTCATATCACATTTAAAACGGCACTTCCCTCTGTTAGTGGCCTTGGCGAGAGAGAGAAAAGCCTAGAGAAGGAACACTTTAACAAGTACTTTCGGGCAACCTACTCACTGTTTCATACAGATCTTTATTCAATATTTACACAATTTATTTAATGCTAGGTGGGTATCTATCAGTTTTGTTGCATTTAAATCGCATGTTTTGCGGAGGAAATGCAGCATTATGAAATATTTAAAGTTGCTGTACCTAATAATTCCAAATTAATGGTAATTGAGATCGCTTTCCGTTAATTTCATCTTTTTAAATTTTAAATTTTTTAGAAACCATTCATAGAGACAATTGTATATTTTAAAACTAACTCGAAGCAAAATTTCAAGATTTTGGGCTCAGCAATAACAGAGAAATAGAAAATTTTTGAAAGTTTTTTGTTTCTGCACTGTTTTTTATAACGACATTTTTAGAAATTGTTCTATTGCGAGAATTTACGTCATGATAAATACAGCCATGTCAATTTTCATGTTTATATTCCTAACAGTTCCATGTTCTTCGTTACTTAGGTCATCTTTAGATCTTTTTCCGCTTTGTTTAGTCTTTCTATTTTTTAGAATTCGTTTTACAACGAGCATTTACATCTTATTAATTACTACCATGACAAAGTTCTAGTTTCTAACCCCAACAGTATCCCAAAAATTTCAGTATTCCAAATAAATCATAGTTTAGAACCTTTCTAGAAATTTTTACGTTTATCCGTGAAATTGAACCTTTTAGAGAGCGTTCATTACGAGTATTTACATCTTAAAAGTAACTACCGCACCAAATTTAAAGTTTCTAACCCAATCAATATCGCAGAAATCACAATTTTAGAACTTTTTTGCTCCTGCAGCGATGTAGGTTCTTGCACTGACATAAAATAGTATTTTTTTCGGAGCAGAGATGGTCAATAACATTTTTTAAAGTTGGCTATTGTGGTGACGATCCATCACCAACACACTTGGTCACGCGACAATAAAGTGGTAGTACAAATGATAGAAATATTACCCGATCCGCGTTGTGAAAGATCAAAAGAGGGTAATATTAATTAATAAAATAGGAGGAGAATAAATTTTGAATAAAATTATACGTCAATACTCAGAATCGACTTATTTAACGTTAAAATTTATATTCAGGATTCAGTGGGTTGCATAGATAATTATTCGATTTAATATTTTCTAAAATTAAACTCTTAAAACTCATAAATTTAATAAACCTCTGAAAAGAAAGAATAAGAATAATGCTTCAAAGAAAAGATAGGAAATGCACATATAGAATCAAATTTTATTATTTTGAAGCACATAACTTCCATATATCAAACATAATTACTTTTAAATGCATCTTAATTTGACAGCATACTCAGTTACATGTAATCTCATGACAAGATAATTATGAGTCATATCTTTGTGGAATTTCGGATTCAAAACGTTGGTTGAAGTTCTCACAGCACAAATAGATGGGCCTCTTAGCCAAGTTATTGACAAATTTCCAACGCTGATATTTTAATGTTATGATTAGTCCATAATAATGACAAATACTCATAACTGCATTAAAATTTTGCCTATAAAATATTAGACACAGAAAATCCTACGCACACAACATAAATATATAATAAAATAATGGCCATATATTAAGTAATGAACTCACCATATACCTCAGACGAAAGGGGCGAAAACACTTCCTGTAGAGCACTGATAGTTCTTATCACTAGGTAGATTTGGTCCGCACCTTTCAAATTTTGAAAGTCACTTTTGACCGAGCACATTAAAGTTCATATTGTCTCTTTTGGCTGAACTCTTTATACAATCACGGTGATAACTGGAACTTTTCGGTGTGGCATCCCATCTCATCCGCTAATGGCAATCAGAAAAATGGTGGTGTGGCATCCCATCTCATCCGCTAATGGCAATCAGAAAAATGGTGTCACACTCCTAGGTCAGAGTTCTGTCCATAATCAATTCAGGATGATGAAAAGTTTTCGCAGAGTTCCATCCATCAATAGTCATTAGAAATGTTGGAGCCCTCCGAGATCAGACTTCTTTCCATATCCGATACAGGGTGATGCAGGATTTCGCAGACTTCAGCTTATCAACCTAGCCCTTTTGGTCGCAAGACTAATCCCAGAGCTTCCTTCAGGAGGACCGACATAGGTGAAGACAAAATCCAAGTGTCTCTTTTTTTTTCAAAATCTTCCTCCACAAAAAATGGGCGTATTTCATTAGTACAATATGATTTTTTTTATTCGTCGATTGGTGCTTCTTTCTTACTGGTGCGCCTGATCTCTTGGCTGTGGTTCGCTTTTGATCCCCTCTTCTGGGCGTCCCCGTATTTTTCCAACGCGTAGCATATTTTTTCTCTTCGTTTACGGGGATCTGACGTCACCTGTGATCTTCGGACCCCCTCTGCCACACACGATGATACCAATAAATAGTAGCCCTGTCAGTGCTAAGTGCATCATAAATAATTGTGACTGGCTTTATTATTAACATGTCTTATATGGCGTCCATGTGCCCTTCCTATAAGTTTTATTGCCCTATTTTCGTCTGAGGTATATGTGAATTTTTATCACACTATTAATTTTCATATAAAATATTACAAAATTCTTAATTAATTGCCATATTACGAAATACATTCAATATTCACAAACCTTAAATTTTTACAAATGAAATGATACCAAAAACATATATATGCATCCATATACTTATTATAAATTATGATTTTTCTTTATCTAAATACTCTTAAGATTTTTTTTAAATTTACTTTATTTATTTTATAAAGAAATATTTGTCAAAATGCCATTTATTATTTTCTCTTGAATAATAATAGGTTGTTCTGTTTTGTATAAATATTTTAATTGTATAACAAGCTGTGTGTATAGATTTCTATACCACAGCTATGTAGTTTCAGAGATAACACTTCACAAACGTACAAGCATTAATAATATTATATACTTTATAATATTATAACGCTTTATAATATTAGCATTAGATGTACAGATACAAAAGCCATTTATCTGTTACAAGCTAAAGGGCCGGCGTTGCCCAGAATTTGAAGGATGTTTGTTCTGAAAAATCAATTTCAAAATTTAACATAACACTTAACGTAATTTAACAAAAAACAAACATTAAAAAAAGCAGTCGAAATGTTGTTGAATGAATCATATGAAAACGCTACATAAAAATGTATAAATGTATATAACAAACGCAAAAGAATACAGCTATAAATGAACTTATTTCAATTTATAATTGGAGCAATAATGTTAAAATACGCCAATATTTCCCTAATCGGGTTTTTATTATGCTTCAATACATTTTTCAAACTCATATGACGTTTTACTATATCCACCATGCCCTTTATATTTCCAATATGACGTAATATTTTCCTCTTTCACGTGGAAACCTTGAAATAGAAAAGTTATGAAGTTATATTCACTTTCATTTAAATTCGTCAAACTATTTATTTCATTTTCTTATTTCACGTGAATATCTTGCAATCGAAGAGTTATGACGTAATATTCACATTTTTTTAAAATTCGGCAAACTATTTATTTCATTTTCATTTTTCACGTGGAAATCTTGCAGTAGAAAATTAATTGTTGTAGTAATAATTTTATTGTGTTTTTTAATTGTTGGCAACTGCTATAATGAAAAATGTTTAAATTTGATAAGAAATTGCTGTTAAATTGGTGGTTTTTTATTAATTAAAAATTAACTATAAGTTATTTCGATTCCGGATTACTTTAGTTGTCTCGGCCATGTTTTAATACACATGTACGTATCTCTTCACAATTTTGGCTTCCAAATTGTGGATTTTTTATAGAATTACAAACAGACAGATAGACAAGTTTTCATTTTTATATATCTCTCTATTCTATGAAAAGTAACTAACGCTGTCACCGCCGCCGCCGGTTTTTAATTTTTTGTGACCGGAGGTCTTTCTTCGTTAATATTAAGAAAACTATTGCATACAAATATATGAAAATCGGTGGTATTATAGCAAAATGTTTGATCAACACATTAATGCATGCAGTTTTCAAATCGAAGAATTTTTTTAAGAGATATTTAATGCTAAAGTTGGACAAAATCGTTCCATTAAAAAAAAAATTATAAGAGCAAAAGCTATACATGGGAATTTTATCA
This sequence comes from Maratus speciosus, assembly GCA_963932465.1. NCBI lineage: Eukaryota > Metazoa > Arthropoda > Arachnida > Araneae > Salticidae > Maratus > Maratus speciosus. The sequence continues at coordinate 217,960,479 of OZ010788.1, forward strand.
TTTTTAAATCATTTTATTCAATAGAAGTCTGCAGATTTCATTAATTTTTTTTTTTAATTTGACTCATTTTTTGAGGTTATATTTCTATTTTAAATTCAAATATTCAACATTTTGACAGATATTTTTTACATATTTTAGAAAATGGTATTAATTTAAACTGTTGCCAACTGTATAAACAGCGCAAACAATAAAGTTTGCTTCAAATAAAAAAATATTTATACGTTACTATTATAAACAGAAAAAACCTTCAAATTACAATTAAATAATTAGGTATAAAAAGCAGGCACTTATTGGAAATTACGCCATAAAAATTATATTTACATGTGAATTTTAAAAGAGAAAGGATGTTGTAAAATAAATTCATTAACATGCGTTAGAAATCTGAAATAGAACAAATTACGTCACATTACACTTATTATGCAAAATGAACAAAAAATAGTATTGCAAAACAGTTTAAATTTAAAAATTGCGCGAGACAAAATATTAGAGGTTAAATATTAGATTTTTCAAAATTTTATTATTTGTCGTTTGATGTGAGGTGTTCAGCTATAAGTATGCAAATTTTTATGTTTCAACATAATTAGGGGCTGAGTTAGAAAAAATGCTTTAAATACACAAGTTAGAGCCCAGAGGGTTAAATATTAGACTTTTCAAAATTTTATTATTTGCTGTTTGATGTGAGGTCAGCTATAAGTATGCAAAATTTCATGTTTCCAACTTAATTAGGGGCTGAGTTAGAAAAATTGCTTAAAATACACAAGTTAGAGCCCAGAGGGTTAAATAATAGACTTTTTCAAAATTTTATTATTTGTCGTTTGATGTGAGGTGTTCAGCTATAAGTATGCAAAATGTCATGTCTCCAACTTAATTAGGGGCGGAGTTAGAAAAATTGCTTAAAATGCAGAAGTTAGAGACCGGAGGGTTAAATATGACTTTTTCAAAATTTTATGATTTATCGTGTTATCGCAAGTGTTCAGCTATAAGTATGCAAACTTTCATGTCTCCAACTTAATTAGGGGCTGAGTTAGAAAAATTGCTTAAAATACATAAGTTAGAGCCCAGAGGGTTAAATATCAGACATTTTTCAAAATTTTATTATTTGTCGTTTGATGTGAGGATTTCAGCTATAAGTATGCGAAATTTCATGTCTCCAACTTAATTAGGGGCTGAGTTAGAAAAATTGTTTAAAATACATAAGTTAGAGCCCAGAGGGTTAAATATTAGACTTTTTAAAAATTTTATTATTTGTCGTTTGATGTGAGGTGTTCAGCTATAAGTATGCAAAATGTCATGTCTCCAACTTAATTAGGGGCTGAGTTAGAAAAATTACTTAAAATACAGAAGTTAGAGACCGGAGGGCTAAATATGACTTTTTCAAAATTTTAGGATTTATCGTGTTATCGCAAGTGTTTAGTTATAAGTATGCAAACTTTCATGTCTCCAACTTAATTAGGGGCTGAGTTAGAAAAATTGCTTTAAATACACAAGTTAGAGCCCAAAGGGTTAAATATTAGACCTTTTTCAAAATTTTATTATTTGTCGTTTGATGTGAGATGTTCAGCTATAAGTATGCAAAATTTCATGTCTCCAACTTAATTAAATTAGGGGCTGAGTTAGAAAAATTGCTTAAAATACACAAGTTAGAGCCCAGAGGGTTAAATATTAGACTTTTTCAAAATTTTATTATTTGCCGTTTGATGTGTGGTGTTCATCTATAAAAGTATGCAAATTTTCAAGTCTCCGACATATATAGTTTCTGAGAACGGGCTCTGTGACAGACGGACAAACATACAGACAAAAGAGTGAGACAGGTAGGGTTTCGTTAGATGGACGAAACTCTAAAAACATGCTGCGGATGACTGTAACGACATCCTAAAATTACATTACCATCAGCGATCTACCAATCCCGAATTTAGTTTATATTCGTTTCATATATTCTTATTCTTTTTGTGCGGCCCTGTAAAATAATTATCAATATTATATACAGTAAAACCTCTGAATCGCTGACACCCCGAGAATGCAGAATTTGTCCTCTATTTAGAGGTGACCGCTACTGAGAGTAAAACATGTACAGTTATTTAAGAGTTGGTAATCGAAAAAAATATCCGCTAAATACAGGTATCCGCTAATCGGGTGTGTCCGCTATGGAGGTTTTACCAGTAAAACTTCTGAATAGCGAACACCTCGGGAGGGCAGAATTTGTCCTCTATTTGGAGGTGTTCGCTACTGAGAGTAAAAAATGTACAGTTATTTAAGGGTTGGTAATCGAAAAAATGCCCGCTAAATAGAGGTGTCCACTAATCGGGTGTGTCCGTTATGGAGGTTTTACTGCATAATAATATCATCCTTTACAAGAAAATTGCATGCTGTATGATAGACAGACAGACATCCAGAGAAAGATAACCTCCGGATCAATAAACACACATGTCTTTTGTTTTAATCATCCACAATTGTATGTCATACAACATGCCAGATTTTATACAACAGGCTAAAAACGGTCACCGTTACGGAATACTGTATTATTATTTGTTTGCCCACCAAAACTGGTTGCCACGGGTTGTTGCAAGGTTTGTGATCACGTGGTTGAAACTGATCTATTCAATATTACTGCGTTCGTATTTTTTTTTTATTATTATTTGCTCCATGTGTTCAAACCAGTTGTCTACGAAAACATCAACCGGTGAAAGTGACGCACACCAAATTTCTATGACGTATGCAGATAAATTGTGCTTTTTTAAGAGTTTTTTCTATATAATTTTTAAACGGTTTGGAACTTATTTTTCATAGTAGGTGCATTCAGTAGGCGACCCTAATAGGTACCTTCTGGTGCAATCAGAAACGAAATCCGACAAATATTTTTTGAGTTATGCTTGACGAAAGGTTTTTATTAGGCTTTTTTTTTAGTAGGACATGGCGTTAATATCCTTCGTAGTAGTAAAGTGTCCGGACAGTAATATTTCGCTGAGTATTAGCCTTCGCTTCGCTCAGACAATAAATTAAAGCATTTGCCTCATGAATTCAGTTCCATAATGTAGTATAAAAAATACGCAAGCTGATTATCAAAAAAAAAAAAAAAAAAAAAAAAAAGCGGAAAATTACATTGTATCTTTCGTGTGAATTTTTAATGAGTTCCAAAGAAATCGCATATCTCACATTCTGCTGTTCTGCTATCTATTAGACCAATTTGGAAATAAAAGAATATTTTTTTCATTTAATGTAAGAAATAGCAATTTTTTCCAGCATCATAAAATTAGGACAATGGGCGCTAATGGGTTAATGTATGTCAAGGTTTTCTAAAGGCCAGTCCAGCAATAAAAGTTCAATCAATTTTGTTCTTTCAAAACAAAATTTATTTCTTTCGTATGAATAGAAAAAACCGATATCAACAATTAAAGTACTTATTCTTATATTTCTTATACTTATTCTTATATTATTATTTTACTCTTCTGTAGCATTATAATATACAAAACATTGATTTCTCATAATTTAGTGTTTTGCATTACTGGGCTGTTGTTTTTTTTATCTTTACCGCAAAGGATACCCACAAATTAATTTCTTAAAACAAATGATAATGATACAGTTTGAAAAGTTTTATTTTCTTTAGAATAAAAGTCATTTAATGTTTAATCAGAAAATGTAAAATTCTTTCAACGCTGCCATATGACGAAAAATACATATTCGACAATTAGAAAATATAAGTATTATAATCTCTTTTGCAAATTTTGACCTGCATGTAAAGAGATCTTTGATTACACACTCAACTACAATTTTTATTCTTTATCGGCAAACTTTCAAATCATTGATCACTTTCCGGTTAACAAAGGTAGAACGAATTTTTATTACAGCTACCGTATTTTGAACTTAGTACTGCCGCAATATATAAAGCCATTCTTGATATTCTTACCGCGTATTTACTTGCTAATGAGAACTTTGTAGTTTTCAGTTGATCAGTAAGATCAAAATTTCATTGATTTTTTAGGAGTACTTTCTCCTATCGTATGTTAATTGAAACGTTTAACAAGCTTTTGCATATTATTATGAAAAAAGATAATGTTTACAAAAAGAAGTTCATTTAGATGTCCATTTATAACGACTGTGTTAGTTTCTAATGCTTCAGTTAACCACGAGGAGAATTTTTTATATTTATTAATAAATATTAATTTTTTTTCAGTTTTCGTTTGTGTAATATAATATAAATAGCAACAGTAATTTGGCTCTACTGTGACCAAAATGTATCACGAAAATGCTTTATTTAAAATCCATCTACAGTAGATATCATCTTCAAACATTTATGAAACATTTTTAGGGCTTCTATAAACAGCTAGCAATCATCAGTAATTTATTTCATGTTCGTTTGAAAATAATTTAATGTGATAAGAATTTTCTCTGTGCTGAATTTCCGAAGTGGCGAAGATTATTGAGCAAAGAACATGCATTAATTTTTTTTCGCAATGAAACTTTCACTACAAATTTGAACGTTGCAAAAAGCTTTTAAATACGAGTTTTTATAAAAAACAACATAATATTGATTTGTATAAAAAGTATAAAGATTGTAGAGAATCCGTCGTAGGTGATCCGAGAACAGGTTGACCATCCATTTCGATTAATGATCAAGATATATATAAGGTCAGAGAATTTATTCTTGGTGATCATCGTTTTGCAGCAAGAGACACTATCATAGGTGCCAACGTTTACGTTTTTTCGCTGCCACTAAAATTTAATAAAGATTTTAGCTTTGTTTAATGAAATTTTGTGAAATTTTGATGAAAGGTAATATTTAATATAAAATATTACTGGTAGGAAAAAAGCTTAAATGTTGGCAGCTATGCTTTATTGAACGAGTTCCTATATCATTGGGTTCCTATCAAGCAATTTTAAAAGATCATTTAGGGTTGCGACTCGTCTTTTCGCCAGTTGTTTTAAGAACTTTGTTCTAAAAACAACAACCTGCTCAAGTGGCCAAAGTGGCAAGTACATGCTTTATCAAAGCAAGTCCTTTCTAAAATGCATTATTACCGAGGATTAAATTTGGATATATGCTTTTGATACTGAAGCAGGTCAACAATCAAGTGAATTGCGCTTGAAAATTAAGCAAGACCGAAAAGAGTGCGTCAAAGCGTCTCAAAAATCAAGGTAATGTTGGCGGTTTTCTTTGATTTTCTTAGTGTTGTGCACTATAAATTACTATCAACTGCCCAAACTGTCAATAAAAATTATTACTTGAAAGTTTTGCTTCTTTTGCGTGAAGCAATTTTTCGAAACCTGCCTGAGATTTGTGGGAAAATCTCATGGTTTTTACATCATGATAATGCACTTTCTCACTCTACAATTAATATTTGTGAATTTTTAAATAAACATTCCACAAATATGGCTTCACAAACTCCGTATTCATTTTAAATCGCACCGGGTGACTTTTACTTGTTTCCACAATGGATATTGCCACTTTATGGTCGCTGCTTTGAGATCATTAATTCGATAAAATAAAAATGCCTACGAGCTCGTTAAGGGTTTCACAAAAACTTGTCTAATGAATGTTACGATGATTGAAAAAAAACGTTGTCAGAAGTGCATTACAGTCGGAGGAGATTAATTTGAAGGAGATGCAGTAAATGTTGACTAATAAATTTGTTTTTTCCTCCATTCCGGAACTGTTTGATCACAGTAGTATGTTATATTACTTCAATATAAAATCATTATCTACTGCACTGTGCTTGATTATAAAGAGTAGTTTAGAGGTTATTTTATTAACAATAGATGAATTCTATCATTTTTCATTCTATTAAGCTATATGGTATATATTGATTCAGTAATTTTTCTAGTTGGAGCAACTCTTACTGGAAAAAAACCTAAAAAAAAAAAAAAAATTGCTATTATGATTTTCCGGAATATCTTAAAGTGGTTAATTGGCATCTAAATTTATATGATAAATGAGTATTATTTTTCGCTGTGTTAAATAAACAAAAACAGTTTATTGATAAATCAAATGATTAAAAAATGGGGTACAGTTCAAAAAATCGATTCTAAAAAAAAAAAAAAAAAAAAAAAAGAATAAAAAATTTATTCGAAAAAGACTATTTGTTTCTATTTCCTTATGCTTATAGTACCGTGAATATAAAACAAAAAGGATATTTTGGAATTGGCATCATTCCGAAAGTAATAGCGACAAATATGATTTTGCGTATCTGCACTTTAAACAGATGAACAGGCCGATGATATTTGTATACAAAGGTCATTTTCTCAATCAGCTACATTACCAAAACTATCTTATAATTACCATTGTATAATTATAAGAAACGTATTGCAGAATAAAACCAAACTTTAAATTTTAAAAGAGTTTTTCTAAAAATGACATTTTTCACATTGTCGCATTAATATCGTGAGAACCACTCGACGGATTTCCTTTAAATTTTAATGCAAATATTTAGAATTGAATTCAATATGACACTACATTTTTGTTATGGATTTTTACTATTATTTTAAGACGATTGTTATGGCGATACTTTTTTCTTGACTTTCCAAAAATATGAAAATTTTGAAAACACTCTATTCTTCGAAATAGCGAATGCGCTAAATATTAACTCTGTTAAATCATTTTTATATCAATGTGTCAGAAGTGTACTGATTAAGTGTTTATCTGATACATCATTTTCATAACAGTCTCTTTTATACGGATGCGGTGCACGAAGTCAATATTGCAGAGAACGCCTGTGGAAAGAAGAAAACTTTGCATTCTACAACAGATAAAATTCTATAAAATACATGCTACTTTGAGAAAAATAACAACAATAACAATTTAACAGAATTAAAAATAATTGTATTACCTTATACTTTAACTCTTCAACTTTAAAAATCTTTTATGTCATTTAAAAGCCTAAAAGTACAGACTTCCGTGTTTGAGTTTTAGTTTAATGAACATATAATTTTAACGTAACGCATTGCCGTAATTTCGTTCTAAAGTTATGTCGTTCATGACATCGAATTTTATAAAGTTAAACTTATAAAAGCTTATAACTTTTCACATAGACAAACATTGTCTTGGTTCTCTTAAAATGAATCATGGATTATACATTTTATATTTCGCGCCACGAAAATAAATAAATATATAATTTATGACATTTTAATTATTTTAGGTGGCATAGCAACCCGATGTGTTGCATTTAAATTGTATGAGAACTTACGATTTTTTTTATTTTTTTTATTTTTTTGAAAATGTAAATCTAGTTTTATTACACGTTTAAGAAAAATATGTAATATTAATTTGATTAAATACTGAATTTCAAGTAATAAATCATGCTACAATGTAGGTTAACCCTCAAGAGAAGCAAGGCTTCCCGATTCATGAATAGATGGGTATGTCATTCCCGTGTGTCTTTAACCATTAATATCTTATGATAAAAGTTTCCGATTTAAGGGATTTTTTTTTCAATCTAAACCTCAGACAGTGTAAAAAAGATTATTTTTATAGAAGGATTATAAACACAAGAGTATTATTAATATAATAGAAAAAAAACAAAAGTTATTAAAAAATTGTCAAAATATGGTGTTTTATTCAAACAATTACATCTTATCAAAATTAGCAGATAAAAACTTTCTGCCTACGGCTTTTAAAAGAGAATTTCATATACTTTTAAATACTTATTAGGTCATTTAGCTTTAATTGAAAAAATATATTCATTTAGTTAGGTAAATTTCGGTGGTTTTAAAGTAATATGCTTTATTAAGCATATAAAGTCATTAATAGTTTTATTAATACAAATACTTATAAATGAAAGAAACGGGTAAATAAATATTGTTAAAAATTAAATATTTCAATAAAAATACTGTAGAAAATGTGATATTTATGATTTACTCACTACAAACTGTGTAGCAATCTGCAAAGGTTTAACTTACATATTTAAACTATACGCTAGAACTAAACAATAAAATCAAACTAAATAATGATATTAAAAATATGTCAGGATTATTTTTAAAAAGTTATTTCAGAGTTCTGATGCTATGAGCAACTGAAAACAACCCACATAATTTAACCAAAAAATATCTTTATGTAAAGTGACAAAATATTGACGTTACAATAGCACTAGGTGGCGTATACCCATAGAAAGTGATGGAACAGCATCAACCTCATTTTGGAGCAGTAAAAAGCCATTTTGGAGCAGCAAAAATGCTCATTGTGGAGCAGAAAATAACTACTTTGGAGCAGCAAAAAGCCACTTTGGAGCAGAAAATAACTGTTTTAGAGCAGCAAAAATGCTCATTTTGGAGCAGAAAATAACTATTTTGGAGTATCAAAACGTCATTTTGATATTCCTTGAAAAAATTCACGTTTTTTCTTCAATTTTTTGACAAAAGTCGTGTCTTTTTCTGCAATTCTTTGATGAAAGTCGCGTTTTTTTCCGCGACTCTTTCATAAAATTCACATTCTTTTGCAATCCTTTGACAAAATTCGCGTGCTTATTCGGACCCTTTGTTGAAATCAGCATGTTTTTCGCTAACTTTTGACGAATTTAGCATGTTTTTCGAAATCTTTTGATGAAATTTTTGGGTTTTTTCCACGATCTTTTAATGAAATTCGCGTTTTTTCACAATCTTTTGACCTCGTTTTGTTCCTTTTTGACGAAATTAGCAATCTTTTGACAAAATTCACGTGTTTTTTGCAACCTTTTGATGAAATTTGCGTTTTTTAGCGATATTTTAACGAATGTAGTGTTTTTTCACGATCTTTTGACAGTGTTTTGTTCGTTTTTTGATGAAGTTAGCGATCGTTTGACAAATTTCACGTTTTTTCTCGCGATCTTTTGACGAAATTCGCATGTTTATTGCGACCTTTTGATGAAATTTGCTTTTTTTTCGCGATATTTTAACGAAAGTAGCATTTTTTCGCGATTTTTTGACCGTGTTTTCACGAAGTTAGCGCTCCTTTGACAAAATTCACGTTTTTTTCGCGATCATTTGACGAAATTCTCATGCTATTTGCGATCTTTAGAAACAAATTCGCGTGTTTTTCGTGATATTTTGACGAAAATCTTGTGTCTTTCGCGATCTTTTGTCGAAATTTGAGACCTTTTGATGAAATTTGCGGGTTTTTTTCTCTATTTGTTAAATAAATTAGCATTTTTTCACGATCTTTTGACCATGTTTTGTTCGTTTTTTGACGAAATTAGCGATCGTTAGACAAAATTCACGTTTCTCTCGCGATTCATTGACGAAATTCGCTTGTTTTTCGCGATCTTTTGACGAAATTCGCGTGTTTTTCCCGAGCTTTCGACAAAATTTGCGTCTTTTCGTGACTTTCTGGCGAAATTTGAGTTTTATTCGCGATTTTTTAACGAAATCTCGTTATTTTCGCAATCTTGTGACTGTGTTTTGTTCGTTTTTTGACGAAATTAGCTATCCTTTGTTAAAATTCAGTTTTTTTCGTGATCATTTGAGAAACATCGTGTGTTTATCGCGATCTATTGACCAAGTTCGCATGTTTTTCGCAATCTTTTGGCGAAATTTCGGAGGGAAATGATCGACTTGGCTCAAGAATTATTATTGAATTGGCGCAGTTGGGCGCAATTTTGTTGAAAAATCATCGTTTTGGCGCAGAAATGCCCAGCATTATCGATTTGGCGCAATTGGAGCAATTGGCGCAGCTGTTCCATCACTGCATAGACTAACTACATTTGCCTATATTTCAGTTAGAAATCACATCTGAAGATGGCGGTGGCTGGGGATCGCTAGTGGGGATATCCGACTTTTTGCCCTCGCCTACTCAACGTTACAATTTATGAGGTAGAAACACAATTAATTCACCCCTGTGTATTCATTACCCAGTATTGCTCTTGAGAATAAAAAAATATTCAAAAACAAAGCCCTTTTTTAACGTTTCATTAGAAAGAAAAAACCATTGCCATCTTTTAAGATCTAACTTTTTATTTCGGTGTTAGTGATATGAAAATAAAATCAGTTTGATGAAATTGTATAAATATGACGTCATGTAGACGATCTTATCAACAAACGTTTCTGCTTTATGGATTAAAATAAATGCTTACAAAATGACATTTTTTCGTTGATTCATTCCGCATTTAGCGGCCTTGTAAAAAATTTTAAACATCGTCTTTAAGAAATAATGAGTTGAAAATTAGTATTTTCCCTTTAACTTTATGCGGCCTAAATATAGGGTAATAATTCTCTAGTTCAGTGTTTCTTAAACTTCGGGATTTCGCGGACCCCCTTTAATATGATATTCATTTCGGGGACCACTCCCAAATAACAAAATTTTTCTTATGTACGATAAAAGATTTATATATTTTAATGACATAGATCTTATTTATTTTTCATTAGAGATGTTTCGTGTTTAGTTGCAGAAAAAATCAGTTGCATTAATAAGAAAAGTGGCACACATTTTAAGACAGTTAAAATATACATACTACTATTTTCCATGAGAAGGATGCTCCTGTTTTTTTTCTACGAGATGTGCAATGTCTGGCTCAATGTTAGAAACATGTATTCTCAAGTCTGGTTCGAGATTCAATCGAATTTTATATTGTTTTTTATGTGTACAAGGCTAGAGAAAGTCTTTTCACACAAATATGTTGTACAGAAGGGAAGTAAATGCTTGATAACTTTATAATGCTAGTTCGGCATACGTATTTCTCACGCACGACCAAAAATTAGGAAGGCTAATCACTTAGAAAGCAATTTTCATGGAACCATCGCATGATAATTCCGCAAGTTGTTTCTGCTCTAAGAATGTTAAGGATTTCTTTTCACTAATGTCTTGGAAATGAAATGGATCCCTCATCCACTTATTTTCTGACTTTGATGAAGGAAAATAAAGTCGGAAAGCTTCTTTCAAGTTCTTTAGGTGTACAACGAAATTTTCAACAATATCAGGGGAACTTTTTTCTTCAGAGGTTTGTAAAAAATCGAATAATGTTGGGAATGATTCAAAATTATGATTTTTAAGTTGATTTGCCCACAAATCAAATTTTTTATTGTTGCTTCTACTTTGTCTTGGACTTAAAAATTGTACGGGAAAATATGTACCGATGTTCCTTGTAAGCTTAAATTCAGCTCATTCAGAAAACTGAAAGTATCTGTCAAATATTCCACCTTGACAAGCCAGGAGAAATCATTGAATCGTTCTTTCAAATGACATTTGGAATCCAATAAAAATAGCCTTATTTCATCACGCAGTGCAAAAATGCGATTCAAAACTTTACCTATTGACAGCCAACTAAATTCTGTATGCAAAAGTAACTGTTTGTATTGCCTACCAATTTCTTCGCATAGAATTTTAAAAAGTCTAGAATTCAATGGTCAAGCCTTGATAAAATTTACAACCGAAACAACTTCGTTGAATATATACTTCAAATCATCAGGCATTTTTTTCGGGGCGAGTGGTTCACGGTGAATACGACAGTGTGTCCAAATTACATGTGGTGTTTTATCTTTAACCAAGCTGATCAAACCATTAATAGATCCACTCATAGCTCTCGCCCCATCTGTACTTATTCCGACGCATTTTGACCAGTTTATTTCTTATTGAATGAAACCGTCTAAACATGTGAATAGTGCTGCGCTTGTTGTGTGAGATGGAATGGATTTGTAAAACAAATAATCTTCACATACCTTACCACCAAATTCATAACGAACGAAAGCTAACAAATTCGCATTATTTGAAACGTCTAAATTCTCATCCGAAATGCGAGTAAGTAATCTCTAATGCGAAAAAAGGGCTTATTTTTACATCTTCAATTCATTGGCTCTCGATATTTTCACTTAAGTCGATGATTCTGTTCGTAACAATATCATTAGACAATGAAATTAGATTTAGATCCTTTGCTGCTTTTTCTCCAGTCATTTTTGTGACCATTGCTTTAGCAGCAGGCAGAGTTAAATTCTCTGCAATCGTATGAGGTTTTGCAGACTTTGCTACCATCAAAGATGCCTGATAAGAAGCAAAAACAGCCTTTTCATTATTGGAACCAGTTGCGGTCTTTTCTATTAATTTCTGACTTGTTTTCAGTTCTTTTAACTTGCTTTTAAGAAAGTCAGTTGGTTTGTTTAAATACTATTTATGCTTAATTTGTAAATGTGAGTTTTGCTGTTTTCATACATTCATTTGACAGTATATCGTGACAAATAACACAAACAGGCTGATCTTCATTATTAATACAGATACTCGTAAATCCCAATGTTAAATATTCTTCAGAGTACTTACGTTTTTTTTTTCCTTTGCGGTAATTTCTTCTCTATTAAATTGTGATTTATTATATCCTCATCACTTATATCGACTCCACCTCTTTACCATTTATTTTACCAGTCTTTAACCACACATTCATATCTTGAATTAAAACTATGTAACAACAAGAGAGACTAAAATAAGAACAGTGCACGTAAAAATGGCAATGGCTAGAATTCACTCACTAACATTTTCACCTGCCTTTCGCCTTTCTAGATAAGATGATGTCTGGTCACGTGATTGCTACTATGGCAACACGAATTAAAATGACTGCATATGTAAAGTGCGGTGACAAAAGAAAAAATATTCGGTAAAAATTTTTGACTTGCGCAGAGATGAATTCAGAGGGTGAAAAAAAGGAGGGGTTGGGATTCTCTTCCCCAGCATTGAAAGATTTAGATTTTATGTGTTTATTTTATACTTATTTATAATCCTAGATTACAAATTCTAGTCTTGCATTTATCCACAACTACAGCTTCTGAAATTCTGCCAAAGAAAAAAAACGTCTGAATTCAGCACTGGACTCGAGGACCCCCATCTGTAAGCTCGCGAACCCCTAGGGGTGCGCGGACCACAGTTTAAGAAACGCTGCTCTAGTTGTATGAAGGAATTTAAAAATGTTTTGTTCAGTCTCCTTAGTTGAATAATAACAATAACAAAACTAAGATCTAACATTTATAGAAGACAATTTGTTGACAGTTGATTTCTTCACATTCTGAATAAGCTGATTCGTAGAGATGAAAGCATTTAAATTTATGTTTTATTCTTTCGTTTTTATTTCTTAGCCTTTCGTTATGTTTTCATAATGGGTGCTTATTGCTTTAGTAATTATTTGATAAAAACTGTGATAGGAATATGTGCATGTGATTTTCATAGTTTAAGAATCTTGAATTTAGAGAGAGTTTGTTTGAATATTCCCATGATGTTTGAAATGGCTTCATAATCTACGCTTGATATACAATTATTCTTCCTTGATACATTTTAAGGCAATCTATATAAAGAAAATTTTCTGAGGATATTTGTGACTTATTTACTGCCTTTTTTGCGATTAACAAATATTTTGCTTTAAATTAATAAGGCTATTATTTTATTATATTTCCTACTACTTTTACTTTTAAAATAGAAATCATTAAAGAGGTAAAATGAAAGACTTTTTTTTATATAATAACCTTTATCCAAGTTTAACCTTTATCCATTTGTGTCAACGATTAATCATTTTAATGGCCTTTTGATTATCTTTCCCCAAAACATTTAATTCTATGAAATAATGAATTCTTGAAAAAAAAAGCAAATAAAATACCAAATGTTTCAACAGCTACAGAATCCCTCAAGACATATTGGAAATTAGGAATGTATTGAACACATAAAATTTTTAATTTAAGAAAAATAAAGATTTTTAAATGGTTTTTCTTATAAGATAAAATAATAATCTAATAAAGAAGTTAATAGTGTTATTTAAATGATTTAAGTAAACGGCTCGTTAAACTAAGAATCTGAAGGAAAACAAATGAGTGCTCACAACCATAGTAGACCAAGTTCATATTGACAAAAAAAAATGAGATAGTCCATTTAGAAGGTGCGTAAAATCTCTTTTATCTACTCTTACGGTGAAACAAGACTGCTTTCCAATACTTTCTCATACTATATGGCATCTGTTTACAGACTTGTTTCAGTGTGATATGAATAAAAGAGATTTATTTAATTTTGTAAATGGCCTATATCTTTTTTTTTACAAATTGGGCTTGGTCTACTAAGGTTGTGAGTCCCTCAAATAATATTCAGAAACAGTTAATAAATATTTAATTCTCTTGCTGATGTCTCTGATCTGTATAGCAATCGTAAAGGGGAATGATTCTGTAGGAGGCGTAGCGTTGTGTCGAGCTCTTCTTTATACGCTGTATCAACCACGCATAATAAAATATTATCCTCTTGTACAGCTTAGCTTACTAGGAAGAAGCAAATGAGCTAATTTCTTAGGCTATTTGGACACGTATTCAAATGTTGTTTCAAAAATAATTTTTTCTCCTCATTTAACCCTTTCAAAGTACTTCTTATGCAAAATTGATAAAATGATTCATCGACACCAGGATTTACGAGAAAATTTATATGGAAATGAGTAAAAGCTGGAACAATGGAACAATGCGAGCAGCTGAATGGATTGCCTAGTTGCGTTGCAACTTTACATCCAGTGGATAGGTGATTGTGTTGCAAGTGCATTAGGGAGCCTTAAAAAAAATAATGTTTACACGTGGCTGGTAGCCACAAAATTAAATTTACTTTTAAGAAAAAGAAAAGACTAACAAAAAATGACAAAGTACATAAGTACTAGTATAACATATGTTGAAAAGTAAAAAAAACAAAGAAAAGAAAAAAATAACTAAAAAAGAAAGAAAAATTCCATTAGTTCCAAAAAATAAGCAGGAGAAGACGAAAAAGCTACCGGGGAGTGCCCCATAAAAAAAAGACTCTTTTCAGAGACCATACATTAGTTTAAATATAAAATGCTAAAAAACTAGCAGAAAAACATTTTTTTTTTTTTTTTTTTTTTTTTTTTTTTATACTGTATGAGTGAGTAAAAGCTTGTCTTCACGTACATTAAATGAATCAAAATTTGGTTTTAAAATTCCGGTGTCAATGTGGCATTTAGGAATTAAAGTTTGGTGGTATATAAAATGTAACGGTGCCTTTCAAGGGGTTAATATCCAATTTCTATATTTCTACATCTTTACTACAGCTGCAGTAGATGAAATTTTGGGTCAAATTCTTGGATGCTTCTTGGTCCGAACACTTTACTGATTTAAAATTACCAGATCCTACATTTTATAAAAATTACAGAAGTGACATTCTGCGGTGTGTTAATTAACTGATGTCTGTGTTAGAAAGTCAAGTGCTTTCATCTCGTGAAGGAAAAATTTTGTAGTTCATTATTAAATGGTTTATATCACTACTGGAAATGCTCGTGTACTTGAAGAAATAACTGTACTAATTTCAACTAACGCATGCTGGAAAGTAGTGGGTGCATCATATTGCGCAAATACAAAGATGAAACCCAAAAGTATGTTGCGAAATTCCTTTTCCATTCGTCACCATCCCAATTAGTTGATTCGAGACAGTCAGCTTTTCATAGAATAAAATCTGTAGAACATTCATTAATACCTAACCCCCTGAAAAATATAGAGTATAGAAAATTCATGAAATAAATACATGAGTATATAAGCATTTAAAACGAAATCAGTACAACATGAAGTAACACTACTGCTTCTGGAATTTTTACTAATGTTATAAGACTTACTATCCACTCAATATAAGCAGCAGGTTAAAACAGATTAGCTGTTGCAGATAAATTAGGAACTATGACATATTGAGTTTTTTCCTCAACTAGAGTTCACAAAAGGGAAACATTATTTCTCACATCATGTTGTTTTAAGAGTAAATTAAAAAAGTGCGTATAGCATTTGATGCTTCGCCTAATTAATGCCCTTTCTCTGAACGATTTATAGATGATACGTCTGCGGATACAGCGAGATATAATAGGGAACATTGTAATGTAGTTTACGTACGTTGTATTTTGCAAAATTCTGATATTTGTGTATATTTACTTACATCAAAGACAAGAGTTTCTCCTCTGAATATTCAACATTTGTCTCGTTTGAATTTATATGTAGTGTTTTCACTGGCTGTTGTTTTGCAAGTGATTATGAATGATAGAATCTAAGTAATTCAAAGTACTATAGATTTGACGTATTCCACCATAACTCTAGCATAGTTCTCAGCTGAACTTTATCACTTGAACCCTTTGTTGCAGATAGAGTATGTGATATCGAAACTACTTTTGTTACAGCGAAATTGTCTCACATTCATAGAACTTGCACCCAGCTGATCTTGGTGCAGAGGATTTACTACTGTAAAGAACTAATTCATTACAGAAAACTAACATTTTCCACCGATAGATGGCGGTAGTCATCTGAGGATAGAAGATAGTTCTGTTTTTTCGAACTCCGAAGCGAGAAGCTGGAGTGAGCGCGCAGAGTGTTTTTTTTTTTTGTGTGAAGGTGACTCGACGAGTGATGTAGTTAAAAAAGTAGAAATTGTTACCGCGATAATATTTTGTGTTCGTAAATTTGTGTTTTGTGAATGTCATATTAAATCAAGAAAAACCATCCGATGGCCTCTTCATTTATCAACTGTGTTCATTGTTAAAGTATACCATAGTCTCCTACATTACAGACGAGTAAAGATGGTGGCAGCCCGGTACGATTCCATTGTGAAATGACCAGTGTTCTTAAGTAAAGATGCAACTAGCAAGTAAGCCAGTTCCATATATTTTTTTTATTATTTATTAGTACCTTGAATCATCTGTTATCGATTAAATTTATTTTAATCTGGATTAACTAGATTTATTTGCTTGCGTAAATGAATTTCAAACTTTAGAAAAAGTGCGGGTTAATTGGGCATATTTCATGTACTGATATATACTGAACTTATTCCCATCATATCAAATAAAAAATTTGAATAATATTGAAAATTATTTCATTAAGCTGTCCTCTTTATAAAATATTGTGTTCTTAGGCATTTTATCTTAGAAATATTAAGATCTGTTCTTAAAGTTGAAATAATAATAAATAAAGTTTATTTATATATTTTGGGGGATACTTATGATGGTGATAATTCTTTTGAATCAAAATGATTTAATATTAAATGGTATCATTTCATTCTTTAAAGGAACGAGATTTTGAAAAAAAAAATTCCAATCTTAACATTTTGTTATTTGGATCGATGCCAAAATTACAAAGTTCGAAAGAAAAAGTGTTGAAATGCAGATGAATTCTGTTTTGTTTTTCTTTCTTTATTTGTTTATTTAGTTTATTCTAAAAATAGAATAGATGAGGTTTTCGTTCTTTGATTTCTGATTGAAAAGTGAATGTGGATTTGATATTTTTTTTTGTTATTTTTAAAGAAAAAAGTTATTGAGTTTAAAACGGAAAAATAAATAATTCTGTTTTGTTTGTTGAGTTTATGTAAAAAAATAAAAAACTTGATAAGTATCGAGTAAAAGATAAAAGTGTTATTTTCATTTGGGAAAAGAAATTGAGTTGAATATTTTGTAATTTACTCTTTTCATGTAAAGAAATGAAAATGTTAAGTGGGTTATTTTAAATATTTTTTTGCTAGTAATTTGTTATGCTTGCATAAAAAGGGTTGAGAATTAAGAAAAAATCTCGTATTTACTTAGTTTGATTGGTTTAATTTTAATTGCGTAATTTAATTATTGTTTTTGAAATAAGTGTGTTTATTGAATAAAATACAGTTCTGAATGTTGAAAAAAAATTCTTTTATCATCTTAATTGTATTTTTGACACAATTACATATTTACTTATTTAATTTGTTTAAAAAGTTGCACAGTGTTTAATTTACTAAGAATTTGATAGAGGTGGATTTTAGAATTGCTTTATTAATTAAAATTTATTATATCGGCTTAAAAGTTTTGTTGCTAGTTTAAGTAGGAGACTTCTGAGTTCTATTAATTAGAAATTAAGCATTCTCGATTTTGTTTCGGTTTATCTAAAATTAAGATGGCCTATTTAGCAAAAGCTAGAAGAGCAGAGTTGTTGGAAATTTGTGATGAATTGGAATTGGAAGTTGATCTTTCGAAAAAGATTCCAGAAATTAAGAAAATTATAGTAGAAAGCGAAGTTTACAAGGAAGAAGAGGTTAGACTCATGTTAGACCGAGTAATAGAAGATAGGAAAACGAGAGAAGAGAGAGAGAAAGAAGAGAAAGAAAAAGAAGAAAGAATTCGACAAGAAGAAAGGGAAGAACGTATGGCTAAGGAAGCTCATGAACATGAACTAGAATTAAAAAAATTGGAGCAATTGCAAAGAACTTCTGAACAGAACGATGGATCAGGAAGAAAGGTTGATGTCGGACCAAAAATACAGTTGGCACAAATTGTTCCGAAATTCGACGAAAAATCTGATGAGATGGGTCTGTTTTTAATTAATTTTGAGAGAAGAGCAGAGATAGCTAAAGTTTCGAAGAGTGAATGGGTTGCATACTTGTTAGCTGTTTTGCCCACAGAGGTTACAAACATGTTAGCTAGGGAATCGCCTGAAGATGCGATTAACTACGATTTTGTTAAAAATCTTATATTAGAAAGATATAAGTTGAATAGCGAGAAACTGAAGCAATGTTTTTATCGGCATCATAAAACGCCAGACAAATCTTGGAGGAATTATGCGCAGGAACTCACTAGTTATTTTACAGCCTGGATTACAGAATTAGGTGTTGAAAAGTTTGATCAACTTAAAGATTTAATTATTACAGAACAGTTAAAGTTTCGAGTGCCCGCGGAAACAAAAGAACATTTTCTAGACAATTGGTTAAATTTTGTGACGCCTTTAGATTTGGCTAAGAAATTGGATGACTATGAAAGTATCAAAGAAAGTTTTAAAAAGAAAGAACTTCCGAAAAAGACCATGTCTAATTTTCGATCCCAATTTAAAAATTCAAATAACTTTGACTACAAGAAAGAAAGTAAGGATAATAAGCCTAAATTGCCAATTAAATCAGAATCATTAACTGGGAATCATAGAGAAAGAGAATTTGATAAGAAGAGAACGTTACGTTGTTACGAATGTGGATCAAGCAATCATCTTCGTCCTCAATGTGATAAACTTAAGAAATCGCCAGAAATCATTTCTCATGTTAAGGTGGAAGTTGAACAAGATTCGTCAATAACGCCTTATCTTAGTGTGGGGAAAGTAAACGGCGTACAAATGAAAATTTTGAAAGATACCGGTGCGACAATAGATTTAATTGCACAAAGGTATGTCAAACCGCATATGTATCTGAACGAAAAAGTGTGGGTACGGGTGCCCTTACACGATGGTCTATTCTGTTTACCTCTTGCAGAGATTGAATTAGACTGTGAAATGGGACATGTGATAACTAAAGCTGCTGTCTCAAGAGACTCTGTAGATTTAGGAAGATATTTGTTAGGAAATAAAACAGCCGCTTTATTTGAACATTGTAAAGAAGAAAAGGCAGTGAAAGAGCATATGATTAATGCTGTTCAAACCAGAGCTCAGAAGAAAATTCTGGAAGCAGAGAAGGTTTCTCATGAAGAACCTGAAATGCACGAAATTTCTGATGAAACTGTAGAAAAGAATCATAGCAATAGTATAGAAAGAGAAAACAAAAAAATGGAAGCGAAAAAAGATAAAGATAAATCAGAAGAAGAGAAGTTAGAAAACCAAGAAGACTCAATTTTGCCAATATGTCAAACTGTCTCAGTACAAGAGCTTATAAAAACTTCTCCTAAGACATTTTCTGAAGAACAAAAGAAGAGCAAAGAGCTAAAACCTCTTATCGAAGAAGCTAAAAAGAAAAATAGCAAAGATAGCAAATTTATTTTGGAGAAAAATATGCTTTTTTATAAAAGAAAAGATAGGAATGGTACTGAAATAAAATTATTAGTTGTCCCGGAAAGGTTTCGTGAGCAGTTAAAAAATTTTTGTCATGAAACTGTTGCAACTCATTTGGGGGTAGCTAAAACTAAAGATGCTTTGTTTAAGACTTTTTATTGGCCAAATTGCTTTAAAGATATCGAAGATTATGTAAGAACTTGCGACTACTGTCAACGAGTTGGAAAGCCTCAAGACAAAAAGAAAGCACCTTTACAGATTGTTCCAGTTATTTCAGAAATATTTACAAAGCTAAATGTTGATGCTTGTGGACCTTTACCTGTCAGTACACTAGGGAACAAATACATAATAACTGTAATATGTTTAGCTTCGAAATATCCTGACGCGGTTCCTACACCTAATTTGTATTCTACGACGATTATTGATGCTTTATTGCAAATTTTCTGTAGACTTGGATTTCCTCGTATACTACAAACTGACCAAGGAAAGTCATTTATGAGTGTACTTACAACGGAATTCTTAGAGAAATTTTGAGTTAGAGTTGTGCGAAGTTCGGTTTATCATCCACAAAGTAATCCAGTTGAAAGAATGCACAGGACTTTGAAACGGATACTCAGAGTACTTTGTTTAGAATCTGGAGCTGATTGGGAGAAAGTACTGCCTCCTGCCTTTTTTGCATTAAGAACTGTAACTCACAATAGCACTGGGTTCAGTCCAGCAGAATTAGTCCATGGCCAGAACTTAAGAACTCCAATGATGCTACTCTATGAAAAATTGACTGAGCAAGATATAGAAGAAGATAGTGTGATATCCTATGTATTTGACTTAATGAACAGAATGAAGAAATGCCAAGAGCTCGCTGCAGAAAATATGGAAAAAGAGAAACAAAACCAAAAATATTGGTATGATATAAAAGCAAGAAAACAAGAGTTTAAAGAGGGAGATCAAGTTTTAATTGTGGCCCCGTCCAAGCCAAATAAACTGTCAGTTAGTTGGATAGGATCTGGAGAAGTAATGAAGAGATTATCAGAAACTAACTATGTTATATACGATCCTGAGAGAAAGAAGTCCCAAGTGTATCACGTAAATATGTTAAAGCCCTATCATCAAAGAAAAATAGAAAGTATAAATTTACTGGCTATAAAAACAACATCTAACGATGAAGAAGAGGATGAAATTCCTAAATTGGATGAGGAAAATAATGACAATGCGTTGTTAGAAGTATTGCAAGACATACAAAAAAACAACAGATTAAATGAAAGTCAACGAGAAGAATTAGGACAACTTATTGGAAAATATGCTGACTCTTTTTCGACTGAACCAGGGTGCACGAATCTAGCTGAACATGATATTGAGCTGGAATCAGAAAAACCAATCTGTGCCCGGCCTTATAAAATGTCGCCTAGACAAACGGAAATCCTTAAGGCCGAAGTCGAGAAAATGCTGAAACTGGAAGTCATTGAGCCAGGTGAATCTGACTTTGCCTCTCCGTTAATTTTAGTTGAAGTTCCAGGCAGAGAAGCGAGACCTTGCATAGATTATCGCCGTTTAAATAAAGTGACTCGCACAAAATTTTATCCTTTGCCCAACATTGACCAGTTAATAGAAAAGGTGTCTTCAGCTAAATATATTTCAGTTTTAGATCTGACCAGAGGTTATTGTCAAATTCCGTTAACGAAACGTGCTCAAAGGTATGCAACTTTTGTGACAAATTTTGGGACGTACAGACCTTTACGCCTTCCCTTTGGTTTAAAAAATGCTCCGTATGAATTTAGCCGACTTATGGCTGGATTACTTAGAAACTGTGAAGAGTATGCGGTGCCTTATTTGGATGATGTTGCTGTCTTTTCTCAAACTTGGGAAGATCATCTAAAGCACCTGGAAGACGTTTTCAAAAGACTGAGTGAAGCAAACCTGCATATTAAACCATCTAAATGTCAATTCGCTCAAGCTTATGTAAAATATCTTGGACACTTAGTGGGTCAGGGTCTTAGAACTCCAGGAGAACTGAAGGTTCAAGCCATAAAAGAGTTTCCAATTCCTACTACTAAAACTCAAATCCGATCCTTCTTAGGTTTAGCCGTATATTATCGGAACTATATTCCTAATTTTTCTGTAATTGCAACGCCTCTCACTAATTTATTAAAAGGAAAAGTTCGCAATTCAATAGTAAACTGGAATGACGATTGTCAAAAGGCATTTGATGAACTGAAAGGTAAACTCTCTGAAAATCCTGTCTTATATAGTCCTGACTTTTCGAAACCTTTCATCGTTCAGTGTGATGCTTCAAATTTGGGAATTGGTATAGTGTTATCCCAGCTGAATGAAAATAATGAAGAACATCCTATATTATATCTGAGCAAAAAGTTTTCAGACAGAGAACGAAACTTTACTACCACCGAAAAAGAATGTGCTGCTATTGTGTTTGCAGTGCGAAAACTACGATGCTATTTGGATGGACATCAAAAATTTCAGATCCAGACGGACCACAACCCCTTAGTATGGTTAGATAAAAACAGCGGAACTAATCCTAGACTTTTAAGATGGGCCTTACTTTTACAGTCCTTTAATTATGAAATTGTTCACAAAAAAGGAAAACATCATCAGAATGCTGATAGTTTGAGTCGAGCCCTAAAAGCCTAAGTTTGATTAGAATGCTAATATGTAAATATGATAATTTGTATAACAGTTAAATTTGAATTTATTGTTTTGAATATGTGTAAATTGTTTTTCATTTGTATCTTGAGTATAATGTTTGAATATTTATAATTTTTATCTGTATTTTATATATTTATGTTTTCATGGTGGAAATAAGTCAGTTGTGGTTCACGGTACTAAATTTTGTTTGGAACTGGTGCTTGAAAGCAATAATTCACAAAGAAACTTTTCCCCGTCGACAGTGAAAAGTTTTCTCCAGGTGGGGAGGAGTCTGTAAAGAACTAATTCATTACAGAAAACTAACATTTTCCACCGATAGATGGCGGTAGTCATCTGAGGATAGAAGATAGTTTTGTTTTTTCGAACTCCGAAGCGAGAAGCTGGAGTGAGCGCGCAGAGTGTTTTTTTTTTTTTTTTGTGAAGGTGACTCGACGAGTGATGTAGTTAAAAAAGTAGAAATTGTTACCGCGATTATATTTTGTGTTTTGTGTTCGTAAATTTGTGTTTTGTGAATGTCATATTAAATCAAGAAAAACCATCCGATGGCCTCTTCATTTATCAACTGTGTTCATTGTTAAAGTATACCATAGTCTCCTACATTACACTACAAACTAAACGTGTGACTAATGTCTTCATTCGTTGTCCTGACTGGGTTCCTCAGTTGAATTATGTGAATACATTTATAGACATTGCGGGTTTCATTTTCGATGGTGCGTTCTGTACTAAATGTGCTGATAAAAGATCTATTTCCGAATTGCCGTCTTATATTTGTTTTTTCATCTGCTCTGTAACAAAGACAATACACATTGAATTGGTGTCTGAACTATCTACCGCTCTTTTCCTAGCTCAAATATGTTTGTTTATATGTAGAAGAGATGCCAAAGAAAGATAAATTGTGACAACGGCAGTAACTTTAAAACAGCAGCCATGTACCTTAAGATATAGTTTGTGTTGTGTTAGAAATAACAGGTTCAGAATATCAGCTGTATGAAGCGAATTATGTGATCCTTTACAACACCATTTAAAACTAAATTTGGAGTTTTGTAGAAAGCAACAGTTTAAAGTGTTAAATAATGTTATCCGGAATTTCTAACTCTGCACTACTTAATTTCGACGAGATTTATTCTATTGTTTGTCAAATAGAAGCTTATTTAAATTCCAGACCTTTAACTGCATTATTAGCTGATCCAGCTTGTTTGAATTTATTGACGCTTTTATATTTCTTGGTTTGCAGTCCTATTAATCTATTTTCAGGACCCTCGCAACGAATCATTGTTTCATAATAAAAGGGGACGTCTCATTTAGAAACTTTGTTTGTAATTCTGGAACAGTTGGTACAATGAGTATTTGCATCAACTGCAACTCGTTCAAAATGGTGGAAAAGAAGATGCTATCTCAATATTGGAGATTTGGTACATTACCATTTCAACAATGTAGTACCACTTCAGTGGACAGTTGGTCGTATTACAGAATTTATTTCAAGGAACTTAATAATTTCGTGTTTGAACTTTAACAACTGAAATTGCTTTGAATATGAAAATATTTAAAATAAGTTTAAATAGCGTGTACTTACCTTAAGGGGTCTTGTACCTTTTAAACGTGTCGAAAATCAACGAAAAACTTCAAAGTTTGAATTAATCTATCTTCAAAACCTTTTTATGTATAAACATGAAATTTTGGATATTGATTAAACAGATTCTGCTTTGTAATATGCTACCATTAGAAATTTATTAACACTTTACAAAATTTGTGTATTGTTGAAATCAAAATAGTTCTTTTTTTCACCCCATAAGTTATTGCGCGCATGATATCTTGAGAAAGTATGTATGGATTGTCATGAAATTTGGCAAATATACTAAACAAATATGTGTGTTTAAAATGATCTACTTTTAAGTATTTACAATGGTAATATTTTTAGTCATGACTATTTTTATTCATTAAAAATACAAATTTTTTTTTTTTTTTTAAGAAAATATTTTTTTTTATATGGTTAATGAAATAATTTTAGCCTAAGAGTAGGTCATTTTAAACACACATATATGATTAGTATCTTTACCGAATTCCATACCAATCCATACATACTTTCTCAAGCTATCATGCGCGCAATGACTTATGGGGGTAAAAAAAAGGCTATTTTGATTTCAACAATACACAAATTCTGTAAAGTGTTAATAAATTTCTAATGGTAGCATATTACAAAGCACAATCTGTTTAATCAATATCCAAAATTTCATGTTTATACATAAAAAAGGCTTTGAAGATAGACTAATTCAAACTTTGAAGTTTTTCGTTAATTTTCGAAGCGTTTAAATGGTACAAGACCCCTTAATGTAATTTTATTTTTCTGCATATTATTGTTCAGTCCCTTTTGAGCTCTCTTTGAGGTTCCATTTGGGGCGGTATGTTTCATATTTAAATATTGTATTTATGTTTACTTGCTTTTCTATAGTGTAGATGGAGTTTATAAGCCTGATATAAAACCATTCGAATCATTTTATTTCTTTACACCGCTCATAAAGTTTGGAAAATATATGAAATTCATCATACATATATTCCAGAAGTATATTATAAAAATCCTATTATTCGAAGTCATTACATAAAGTTTTTCTATTACTTTAGTGAATGAAATCGATTAATATTTCCCGGATTTAATAACTTTTGGAAACAGTTTCTGCCACACTTTGAATCCTTTTTTTCTTATAATAAAAAATTGAATGTGTTGTTTCTAAAAAAGGTACTGATACAGTAAAAAGAAAGTCATCCATTGTATTGACGTTGAAAAATGATATAAAGTAGACACGAGGTGAGGAATTTATAAAGAAAATAGGTTTGTTATTGGTTTGTCTAAAACATTTTTAAAATTGCCGCTGTATTTAGTAAAAGAAATAGAAAGAAAATACTGATAAAACAATGAAAATATTTAAATCACTTCTTAAAGAATTAAAAATCGTTTTCCTAAAGATCTTCTATTTAAAAAAAAACAAAATGAGGGAAAAGGTATAACTGAAGGATAAATAATCATAAGATTTATGATTTAAAGGAAATGTAATGTATTATATTCAATAAAAGATTACTGATTTTTATTATGATTAAGTTCTAGAGAAACAGCATAATGTGATAAAAAAGTAATTTATAACACTGAATATGGATTTATATATTAAAAAAATATATTATCAGTTTTTTTTTCATTATTAAAAAATTATAAATGTATAAATGGCTGAAAAAAAGAGATAATTGCCTCAATCCCTCAATTAACCTTTAATACCTAAATTCCTAAATAGTTTAAAATCGTTAATTTAATTTATCGTTCAAATGTCTTATGTAGCTAAAAATAAACTATTAATGTGATTTTAATTTGGCGCCTTATTCCAACATTCCCATAAAAAACCTTTTATCTATTTACACTACTTATAAAGTTTGTAAAATATGTAAAGTCAACAAAAAATCTGTTTCCGGAAATGCGTTTAAAAACATATTTTTCCCAGTTATTACATAAAAAAGATTTCTGCATACTTTAAATAAATTAAATCGATTTATATCGATAAAAATTTCGGAAATTGTTTGTGTCGCACTTAGAATTATCACCTATATTCTAAGAAAATTGGATGTTTAAAAAAAAAATACAATACTACAATAGTACAATATATGAAGTACAGTATTAGCATTTTCTTGATTATGCTGAAGCTACAAAACGGCGTAAAATGGAGTGTTGTATTTGCAAAGGAAATAAATTCTTTATTAGACTCTTCTAAAAATGTCTAAAAGCATCTTAACATTTAGTAAAAATCCCAAAACAAATTTTTCTGGAGGGCGATGAAAATATTGGAAAAAAAAATGGATGGAAATATTGGAAACATTAAAAAAAATTATATTTTTAAAACAGAAGCTAGAAAAAAGCATTTTTGGCAATACGTATATGTGCTGCATGACTTAGAATAGTTGCAATACTTATATTTAATAATATATTATTGATTTTTATTTGTAGTTTGTTTTTAGAGTACATGCAAGGTGCAGTAAAAAATGAACTTATAAAATTGGAAATGCATTAGCGATACAATAGCAACACATTCAATAATTTTCTTTTTCATAAAATTAAATTTTATTTATTGGTAACTAACTGGCAAATATACATTTTAAAAGAGCAAATGTTACTGTAAACAAGTTATTTTAATTTATCGATCAATAACCATATATAGCTCAAAATACGTCATTAAATTTACAATACATAAAAAAAAAATCTCATTCCAACTTTTCCATTAAAATGATCATTTTATTTTCTTTACACCGCTTGTACATTTAAAAAAATATATGAAATAAATTATACTATTAATTAAGAAATATATTTAAAAAATCATTACTGGCAATTAATATATGGTACTTCATAAAAGATTACTCTTTTTTATATATGATTTATCTCTGGAGAATATGTATAGTGCAGTAGAAAGTTAATTTTATGAAATTGCAAGTACATTTAAAATTAGAGACACATTTGTAATATATTAAATACTAGCAGCCTTCGCCCGCTACGCTGGTCCGTTTCTTCAAACGAAACTTTAATCAAACGAAATATATGGGTGTATTTGATCTTTATATATAATTTTTTTCTCTTTATATATAAATTTATATATAAAATCTTTATAATTTTATATATAAATTTTATAGCCCTTCATTTATCTCTATGATCTTCCGCATTGCTGAAAACAATATGAACGTCATTTCGGTGTCATACCTTTTAATGTCCCAGAAAAAATTTGGACTGTTAAGAAGCAAATCTTTTAGTTGATTATTTACAATTGAAGATGGAAAAGAACGGAAGAACAATATGTAGCATATTAAATCATCCCTGAAAATTGAAAAATGCAAATCTCATCAAAATCCGTTCAGTAGAACCTTCTAATAAGACTAATTTTTTATAATCGGGTTCATCAAATTATAGAACATTCACCTATAATTCTATAGCAAAGCAATGTAGAACAATATGTGTTATGTTCTAAAACCTTTCCTGAAAAGTTAGCTAACAACCAGTGCTAATTCCACCTAACGTAACTCAGTAGAACCTTTTTTGAAAAGGCTATTCTTTCCAAATAGGTTTCACTGATTAAAGAACTTTCGCACATAATTCTATAACTAAGCAACGTAGAATGATATGTGCTAGATACGAAATTTTGTTGAAAATTTATCTAGCGAACAATGCAAGTCTTCTCAAAATCCATTCGAAAGAACGCAAGTTATAAATGGTCGGACCGAAATTGCTCTTTGTATTTTATATGTGGTGTAGATAGTTAAATATATCTTTCATATATAATCGCGTTAACGTGATTGCAGAACTTTCAGGAATGTAGCGTAGGCTATGCGCCGTAGACCTTCTGGATTTTTTTAGAAACTCTACACACCCTCCATAGCATTAACATGTATACTCTCATATACATAGTATATAACCTCTGCCTGTAGATTTTATCCGACTTTTTTTAAAACTACACCACTGAGAACTTTCCTCATAGCTCCGTAACTAAAAATGTAGAATGATATGTTAAATATTGAAACAATCCCTGAAATATTACCTAATTGTGCAACATCAATTAAAATACGTTCTGTAGAACTTTAAATAAAAGGTAATCATTCGCAATCGGGTTCACCTAGTTTTGGAACTTTCTCTTGTAATGTGATTTTCTGCAATCTGATTTGTTGTCAAGTTTGTGCTTCAGAAAAAAACAATAACCCATGAAAACTTCGCTACAGAGAAGTATCCACGCAAGAAGTACCAAGCCTCACAAAAAATGATCTAACTAACAGTGGTAAGTCCCATAAAAATACATTCAGCAAAACTCAAATTATAAATGGGTGGAAAGATAAATTTGCATTTTACATAATTACAGTATATGTGTCTTTAATAATTGCATTTATCTTTCTTTATAATTTTTCCAAATGCTCTATAACTAAGCAACATATAATGAAATGTTATATACTAAAACTATTCTTGAAAAGTTATCTAACAGTGCCACTTGGATCAAAATTTATTCAATAGAATTTTTTTTAAAGGCTAACCTTTAATAATAAGGTTCACTTAATTCTTTAACTTTTTCCTTTATCTCTATAACTAAGCAACGTAGAACACTGTGTGTACACAAACCCCGTTCCAAAAACATTACCTGACTAATAGTGGCATATCCTATCAAAATTCTAACAATCAGAATGAAATGTAAATTGCCTTTTTAAATAGGTAGTAAAGATGATGATGATATGATTTTCTGTAATAGAATCGTGAAGTTTTTGCTTCATACTTAAACGGTGCTTTCAACATTATAGCTAATACACCGATTGGCGACGATTTAACGATCGGCGACGAAGTCTCCGATTACGGAAGATTAACCAGGAATCTAATGAACAACTACCCAAAGAAAGGTGAATATATGGCTTTTGTGATGCTTTTATGTTAGCCTGTTGCAAATAATAAATAAAAAAAAATTGTTTCCGTACCTTATTCTTATTTTATTATTTTCATTCAAGATATAAACGTTTCACTCATTTCATTTAAAATACGTGCCTTACGATAATTTCATTGAAAAACTGAAAAGTAAAACAATAATAGGAAATAATACCACAACTTAAAACAAAGAACTATTTTTAATTTACATACGCGAAATGTAACTACTGCTATTGGCAAATTTTAAAATGCTAATGGCGAGATTTACACACGGCTGACATAAAAGTACCCATTTTTTCTTCTTATCCAGGAGCAAACAATAAATCGCGATGTATTATTTCAATTCTAATTTCTTCTATTGAAAAGGTGGTACTTATGTATTATCTGAATCATGAGATAGGTCGACAAAAATGATTGACAATTACCAATCTTGTTTATCGTTTGCCAATTACGTTCAAAAAAGAAACTTAACATTCTTAAATACATAACCTTGTTAAAAATGCCAAATTGTTTAAAGTAAATAAATAAATAAAATATATAACCTAAAAATACATACTATAAACCATAATTTAAAAAAATCTATAATACAAAAATAAATTTAAAACTACAATAAATAAACTATCAAATGGACAGAAAATAAGGGTTGCTGCAATTAGTGTAATTGTCTTGTATCTGACACGGCCCGGATATAAGTACCAAAATAATTTTTAAGTCGTACAAACATTGCTTTCATATTTTTAAAATTTTCGTTTTATAATGTTAATTTCTTAGTGAATCGCTTTCTTGTATTTTAAATAAAATCAATATATTTATTTCTTTTTTTAAAGGCGTTTGTGTTTATTTTTTTCAAACTCATATAGCCGTTTTAACCCTTAAATGTCTGATTTTTCAAAAATCATTGTAATAATGTTTCTCGGCTTTCATTTTTTAAATAAATCATGGGAAAAATACTTTAAAAATCCCATTTTATTTTAAGTATGGTTTACGGCTAAAAAACAGTTTGTTACTAATCGGCAATAATGGTCTTTAATTGAAAAAAATAATTTTCCTTGATAAAATTCTATAATATTAAACACACAACAATTTTAGGAACTATAATAAGAAATAAATTTTACTTGCTCACTGCAGAAAAAAATAGGGTATTTCGCAAGCTTCCAAACAAAACAAAAAGAACAAGTAGCAACAATTGAAAAAAAAAACTATCTTTATTCTTAAAAAGTACAAGTGTTGCGATATACATGTTGAAAATCGATTTAATAATATTTTCAGAATGTATTTTATTGGCAACATTAGGCAATATAGCTTCAATATTATTCTAATATTATTTTAGAAGCCTTAATTGGGTATGTTGCCAAAAAGCAACAACCAGCATTTAAGGGTTAATTCTTTAACCAAAAGAATTAACAAAAAGGTTTAACTTGAATTTATTCCGTTGCTATAGTAACAAATGTACAATATGAATCAATAATCCCTTGTAATGTTATATATTTCGAGGTTTTGGCGCCAAAGACATCGCCAAATTAGAAAAATATAAAATATCTCACGAACTATTGGACTTAAAAGAATTTGGTTAGTACCATTCAATTATGCATACAAAAATACACTAAAATATGTTATCAGTTGAAAAATAACTATAAAATCAGATTTTTAAGGAATTTTTTAAAAGTTTTCGTTCTCTATTTTACCCCACTTAGGGGTGGAGTTTGGGAAAATCCTTTTTTAGCGGCACTCTATGTGATAAGAAGTATTTTTAGCCCAATTTACATAATTTTAGGTTCAGTAGTTTGGGCCGCGCGTTGATTAATACGAAATCGAGACTTTCTTTTATATATATAGATTTTCCTTTTTTTAAATCCAAATTTTATTTATTGATAACTGTCAGACTATATTTTAAATCCGTCCATATTACTTTGAAAACATTATTTTAATTTATAGATTAATTCTTTTATACAACTCAAAAATAAATCATTAAAATGACAACGCGTACAATAGATTCCCATTTGAACATTCCCAGTAAAATGATCATTTTACTTTGCTATTTGATCAATTTCTTTACATTTCTGATATACAGTCGGAATGATATATGAAATGAAATATATATCTATTTGTGAAGTATATTCAAAAAATAAATAAACGTGTCAAAGTCGTTAGATAAATTTTTTCTATCATTATTGAATGTAATCTATTGTTACGCTGGCCGATGTTGAATCTAAAGTCATAGCATAAAACATCAATGGATCCGCTCTCATTAAACAAAAAATATATTTATTAAAAATAAAAAGGTAAATCATGAAATTCAAATTATAAAATTCTGAATTAGATGTCCGGCGTTTCGCCACTGAAATTAAGTCACATCAAAGTTTGTTACAGTTGCTTAGTCAAATCTTTTGCTCGTAAGTCAAGATATGGTTTCCATTCGAATCACAATTTATCGCAGTGGGGATTAAATGATCGGTGGAAGTGAATTAGCTATTCTATGCGACGCACGCGAAGGGGAGTCTACCCTCGCTATCAGCCTGGACTGGATAGCTCCGACTTTTCCTAAACTCATCCGGAAGTGTCTAACCTTGCCGGATCTCAATGAAATCAACCTTTGAATTATCCGAATGATAAAAATCTACCTCGGAGTTAAGACTCTGATCCTTCAACCGAACTGGAATCACAATTCCGATCAAAAGCTATCTAGAATGTCTCTCCTTTCCTTATATCGTCTCGACATCTTCTCAGAGAACTACGACTATTTCTCATAGACATTTAGACCATTAGTACGTGTTGTCACTAACAAAGTCAAATATCATAGGATGAATGAGATCTCATGAATGAGAAAGTTTCGGTTAATACTTTTGGAATCTCCGGGTGATCTTCGGCAGGATGAAAGATAGGTTTCCCCGCCCTACACATTGAAAAAGTCTTCACTTTAGTGTCTACTATGATGATTGGTTATGACCGATCGAATCATTTCAAGTTTTGGGGCATGTTTCAGGACTTAGCCAAAATTTTGATTAGAGTTGATTTTATGTTGGTTTTTCCTACGCTGATTTCTTAGCAATATGTAGGTGTTTTGAATGATATATTGTAGATTTCTCACGCTATTAATATTTCCACAAATTTAGTAAATTTTCGGAACTGTTCTTCTATTTTTTGAACTAAGAAAATTTAATGTATTTTTTATTCGGAAAATGGGCTTATAAAACATGAAATAAAAAGTACGTTTTGAATGATTTTGTTGAAGCTGAAAATTAAAGTGTAAAAAAAAAAAGCATAAATTATGACATATACAAAGAAAATGGGTTCTTTATTAACTTATTCCCAAAGTTTACAAAATTACTGCAATATTTAGTAACAAAATCAAAAACAGGAATAAATGTATGTGTTACATGTCTTAAAACCGATGAAAATGTTAATGTGTATTTTTTTTTTTTTAATTTCTACTTAAGAGTTATCTCTAGAGTAACCATATAACGTAGTAGTAATTTACAAAATTGCAAATGCATTTAAAATAAGGGACATATTAATAAGTAACATATTTTATATTTCAATTTGGATGTTCATAAAACAAGGTACATCATTGAATAATTATAAGAGAACATAAAATTTTAAATGCATAATTCAATAGCTAGAACGGTGATGAAGAATCTAATTGAGCCGTATCAATTGAATATATATCTATTTAAACAAAAAAATCATTTTTAAAATAAGTTATATATATGTATCACAGAAAAAATAAATTAATAAATAATTTTAAAAAAATCTGTTTTAAAATATCTTTATAAAAAATTAATAACATTTAATGTTACATATAATGTTTTTAATGTTGCATATAATATTTTAAATATGGAGATAAAAATCATTAAAATAAGAATGGAATAAGTGACAGTGTAATTAATAACGATGTTCATGTAAACATTTCCAGTAAGATGATTAAAAAAATATATCACTGCAAAATATATATTTTCTACAATTTATTACAAAAATAATATAAGTACTAATATACAAAACAAGATTACTGATTTTTACTTATAATTTATGAGAAGCTGTATAGAGGAGTTGAAAAAAAATTCATAAAATTATAAATGTATTTAAAGTAAGTGACATATTAGTAACATATTCATTATTTCATTTAAATTTTCGATAAATTAAATTTTGTGGATCGATTCTGATGTGACAAAAGGATTTAAAAATTTGCAAACTTTACTTCAAAAACTTTATTATAATTTAAATATTTAATACGTTTATACGGCTAAAAATAAATCATTAAAGCTATAATGTGTTTTATAAAATCTCATTTAAATATTTCCAGTAAAAAATATAATTTTATCTTTTTGTCATTCATACATAGATTCCAAAAATTAATCAATAAATAAATAAAATTAAACACAGTTTCTCAAAGTCGTGGTATACATCTTTTCTTTTACATTACATAGATTGAAATCAATTAGAATTTCTGTAAATTTAATAAATTTTGTTAACTCTTCGCCTTACATTTTCAATTTTTTTAAATTAAGAAAATTCAATGATTTTATATTAAATAGCAGAAATAAAAACATACAATAAAAGAAATGAAAATTTTTTCATTGATTCTATCGAAGATGAAAAATGAAATACAATGGACTTGGAGTAAGGAACTTACGAAGAAAATTTATTCTTTGTTGGATACTTTTCAAAATTTTAAAAATGGCCACTGTGCTCAGCAAATAAATAAGAAACAAATTAAACATTAAGGCGATGAAAATATTACACATATTTTATAAAGAATTAAAAATAATTTTCGGAAGATCGTATTAAAATGTAAAACTTTTTAATTAATAAAAACAGGAAAAAAAGAATTGCTGACAATGAGAATATCTTCTACATGATTTAAAAGATCTGATATAATGTCTTTTATTTATTTAATAGTCTGTTACTGAATTTTATTTCTACGTTATCACGAAAGAAACTACATAGCGAAGTAAAAAAGAAAAATGAAGTTATAAAATAATAAATGCATTTAAAATAAGACTAATTTATAAGATATTAAATTAAATATTTCATTTTTCCTTTTCCTTAATGAATCAGTCTCGTTATATGACGCAGTAGATAAAAAGAAAAGTGCCCAGTTAATTGATGGCATTGAGAACATAGACTATTCACACTAATTGTATATCTTACTCTTATTTCAAAAAATAATGCCCCTCGAAAAATAAAGAAATCGACAAAAATTTATTTAACTAAATTAAGGGGGGATTAGCTCTCCCATCCCCTATTTATACTTAACCAATGAATCTCTAAATCTAATCAAGGAAGCTTTTTATTAGAATAAACCGGTATACCAAATTTGAAGCAAATCTAATAATTCTGCCTGAAAAACCCATTTATCTAAAATATGGCGGGATTAGCACCCCGTTCAAACCCTTTATACTTAATAAATGATCCCCCAAAACTATTGAGGGAAGCGTCTTATCATAGGGAACCTATAGGCAAAATTTGATGCAAATTGGATAACTCTGCATGAAAAGCCCATTTAATTAAATTAAGGGAGATTAGCCGCCCGTTCCCCCCCCCCCTTTATACTTAACTAATGAAGCCCCAACTATAGGGAAGCACCTTATCAGAATGATCATATTTACAAAAAAATCGGAATATTTATCAAGAGTTATCGCGTTACGTACATACGTACATACAGAACCTGCGGGCGCATTAGCTCTGAGGCTTTAATAGCCTGTGCACTAAAAGCCCCAGGATATTGTTATATTACAAAAATTAAATTTTCAAACTTCATAATTGTTTTGAGCTTACAGTAATTATTATTATTATTATTATTATTTTTGCTATTAACTCTTTTACTTTGCAGAATATCATTAAAAAACTAAATATACTATTAACTGTTATCTTTTTAAGCGCAAAAAACAACTATCGAGCACGAAATGAAAAAAGAAAATCAGAAAGTGCATTAATCATGTTTCTTGCTTTACTGAATGATTTACGAAAAATAAAATATGCTAAATCATTTCTCAGTTCAAAATCAGTATTACAGAAGTAATCTATTTCCTTTGCACAGACCGTGAAAACTATAATGACTAGTATAACTCAAATCCGTATTTACGATAGTTGAGAAAACCAATTTTTCAATGTCAGTGCACCACATTTTTTCTTTTAATATATCTTAAAGGATTCGATAAATTTCGTTTCAAAATAAATGAATTTTAGAAATCGTTTTTCATGCATTTTTAGAAGTTTTCACAAAGTCAGTCTCTTTTCATTCCTTTATTTACTGATATATATTCGAAGACAAATCACTAAGGAGAAAGATCGGGGTATTTCCAAAGTTATTGAAATTGTAAAAATATTAGCAGAGAAAATTAGAACATTTGTTTTCAAAAAACGAATTGTTAAAATTGCCAATTGTGTTGTCAATGAGGTATAAGATTTAAAAATTGATAAAAAAAAAAAAAAAATACATTACATTAACACAACAATAAAAAAATTGGTTGAAGTCATTACGTACGTTACACTGTGTGTTCAGTTCATATTAAATATTTATTTTACATGAAAATTAACAAAGAAAGTAGAAGATTCCTCCTAAATTTTGAAAATTATGAAATAAATAAGGGTTCTAGTTATAATCCAAAGTAATAAAATTTAAATAAAAATTTGATTTTGAAACAAAGTTATTGCCATTATGTTTCAATAAATATGATTAATGTGACAAATGATGAAACAAATTCAAAGTTAAATTCAAAGTTCAATTATTCAAAAAACATTATGCCGATAAATATGAAATCGACCTTCTGTTTTATCTTAAAAATTCAATCTCTCAATTTTTCATTGAAATAAACAGTTTATGAAGTTTTGTTTTAGGAGTATTAGATATTCCCATCCAATGGCATTTTTTAGTACATTTGCAGAAGAAAAGTTTAATTTTTACATAAACTCTACAAAATTCTGTACCCCAAAAATTATACATAGTGTTGAAATTTAAACATTGGTCATAGGAAAACATAAAGATTTTTTTTAAATCATTCCTTATTGACTTCGATGCCTGGCAAAAAGTATATTTTGCTGAAACATCCACCCAGCTGATTGTAGTAAAAACGAAAAGGGTATGAATTGATGTTGCAGCATAGATTCATAGTTTTCATGTTCAAAAGTCACGAAACTTGCATTAAATCACAAAAATTCATCAAGAGAAAATGTTGACAAAATCATTTTGGTTAGTCGATTGAAAAATTATTTTAGTTGTTTCCTTAAATCAAGTAAAGTATTTGTATACACGACAAAGCTGATTTGTGTTTGCTCCCAAAGCATTGTTAGTTTCTACTTATAGCGACATGACTTGACATTTTCAGCACATTTGACTCTTTCTTATCAATTCTGTTTCAATAATTTTGGTATTTTCAATATTTTCAAAAATTTACTATTAGTAAATGATTTAATATTCTACATTAGTTACGCGGAGACATTCGAAAGCTAATGTAAAACTTATGGGAGTGTTCTTTTCAAATTTCTAGTTTATATTTCAATATTTTCAAATGAAATTTTTGGCACAGGATAGGTTGGTCTGTAAACGTATCTCTTCATTTCAGAACAGTTTTCGAAATTAAAAGTATCCTCATAAAAAATTGAAACTGAAATGTAAAAAAGTATAAAAATGTTCCGTTTATAGATTACCCGCAGCTATCCTATGCAAAAATTATAAATAAATAATTGTAAAATATTGAAATGCAAACGAAAAAATTTAATAAGTATTTGCGTGGCTAATGTAGGATCTAAAGACCCTTCCAAACCTTGACATATGATTTATTTTGCTTAAATATTTTCAAATTTCACACAACGAAGGGGTTTTTTTCGTCGATAGTCTAAAAATATATTGATTACCACACACTGTCAACTTCTTCCTTTTAACTAAACTAATATTTCTTAAGAGTGATAAAAATACATTGAAAAGGCAAATAAATACCTTTATGTATTCAGATAGACCTGTTTCAATAATTGAGGCAAATAGCGCGAAAATTTACAAAGATAGGGTCGATATAGTGAGTTGCTTCCTAAAAATAGCTTTATTATGAGGGATTTTCCACACCTTTTCAATCAGCTCACTATATACAAGATTTGACTGGAATTTTTATTGAAGTTGCCCCAAAATACTGAGTACGAAATTATGAAATAAAAATTTTGAAATCTTCCGCGCACGCGCAGTTAAAAATTATCTCATAAAAATGTCCATATCTCATCAAATTTTCAATATATTCATGTTTTAATTACAGTATACTGTTGCTACTACTCTTTGGCAAGTTTTCGGAAAGTTGTGTTAAATTTGCTTGAAAACTCCGTACGCTATAAACAAAAAAACTTTTGAATTTTTCACAAAAACGTTAACATCTTCACGAATAGGAGTGCTATGCTTCCAGAAATGGATACAAACGTTGAACAGGACCAAAATAGTCATTTACCAAAGTGACAAATCATTTCCAACCTTTTCTGTTACATAGGTGATCGCAAATATTATTTTATTATTAAATTTATTATTATCCCCCTAATTGTACCTCCCGACAAATCTTCATCGAGAAATATAAAATCACACATGTTCTTTACATCCTAGAAGTTCAAGAACAATTCGCCCAAAATGTTGGTAGATATTCGACAAAACGTGTGTAATTGAAAGCATCCAGTCCTTCTACCTTAACTTTTGGAGGCCAGTGTATTATAATTAGTATTTGCCTTACAAAATAACAGACTTTTGTCATTAAACAACTCGTTATTAATAAATAGTGGTAGCAAAAACAAAGCATGAGAATGCAGCAACTATGCAAACATGAGTATACAGTGTGTCCATGTATAACCTGACCGACCTTTATTTTCGCAACCATTGGTCCTAGATGCATACTTCCAATTACAAAAATGGTTTAAATAAGGCAAAGAATTATTTTTAAAGCGATTTGGGTCAAGAAAAAAAATTATTAAAAAAATACGAAATTCAAATTTTTATACGGTCCTCCGGTCCTATAAGTGATATTTAGTAAAACTTTACTGTGACACTAACAAGTAAGACAAAAAAGTCCCATTCATCTAACATTAAAATTTACCGAGTCATGGAACTTTGAAATGCAGGACTTAAACCACTTTTATGCGTCTCAAAACAGATGATTTCTGCCATGCTTTCAGGGATCGTATTTAAAGTACTTAAACTTATTTCAAGGTATCTGCGCTTTGAAAGAAATCGTACAAATATTACGATTAAGTTTTATTAGTTAAGTTTCAGATTAGTTAAAATAATTCTATTTTAACATATGTTTTATTTTGTAAGGATTTGAGACTATGATTTAATTTAACTAAAATTGTGTTATTTTCATACGGTTTTATTTAACTTTCAATGATCGTCTTTCCAGTTTAAAATTTGTACTAGAACTTTAACTTACTTTCAAATGTCCGATCGAAGTTAAATTTTACATACTGACGTAAATCCGATGACAATGCAATATTATTATGATTTTCGACCCTTACCATCTTATACACACTTATATTAGAGGATAACACAAAAAAATTCGGATAAATTACAGTCAAGAAGTTTAAGAAAGAGTTTTAGATTAGATAACATAAATCCGTGATGGTTGTGTTTTTTAAATTTTATAATTACATTTTATGCATTTTTTAACGCTGAATAAAAAAATTACCTTCACTTTTAACCATCATGTCAGGATCTTTCGCAAATCGTAAATTTCACTGTTTAAAAATAACAAAAAATCCTATACTATAAAATAGATGTAAGACTTTTTTATTCGGTTTAATTTTATTTAATTCAATAATTTATTAGACTTTTTGGCTTTTACTGGGTTTCTTACAGATAAACAACTCTGGGGTCCGATGAGGTTGGGAGAAAAGGGGGGATAAATTTTAACTTTTAGTTTTTTAACTTTGAAATTTGCGATTTGAGAAAATTCCTGACGTGATTTTTTAAAATGAATGTCATTTTCGGATTCAGTGCTAAAAATTACATAAGAATCAATTTTCAAAAGCTAAAAATCATGCCACAACCCAAAATTTGAAAGACAGTGTAATCTAACAGCATTTAAAAATATGTATCATTCTGTAAAGAATTGAGGCTGTTGTTTTTCATCCTTTTATTTAACAAACAATTTGTTATTTTTATCCTCTTATGATATTCGGTACAAATTGTGTATTTTGCAGTAATATGTCAGAATGATTAAAGATTTCAAATTTATATTGCAATGCTAATTTTACTCTCAACCATTTCTTTAATATATCTGACGAAATTATATTTCTACTAAATTTGTGAATGACCCTAATATGCAGCAAAAAGTATACCCCAACTTTAAACAGCTATTACTCGATCAATTTTAATCGTAGAATAACGGGACTTTTTTTGCCTTATTTGCCAGTGTAACAGGGAAATTTTACTAAATATAACTTATAGGGCCGGGGGACCGTATAAAAATTTAGATTCTGTAATTCTTCATTAAATTGTTTTTTCGCTTCAAACTTTTTTTATCTTAACCTTGCACCTAATTTTGACCATTTTTGTAATTGGAAGTATGCATCTAGGACCAACGGTTGCGAAAATAAAGGTCGGTCACGTTATACGTGGACACACTGTATAAGCAATAGTGTGTTAAGTGGATAGTAAATATAATCTGTGTAATAGATTAGGACACGTAATTAGAAAAACAGATTCCATGTATATATGTGTAGATCGATTTTTGTCTTGTAAAATTATTGAATTAGCGGATCTATCTCGTGCTTTCCGGGTTGCAGAACATAGGCGATAACAATATTTTGTATTGAAAATTCTAATATTTTTTTTTAAATATGTATTTTTAGATTGCGCACTAACAACACTAAAAAGCATTTTTATGTGAAAAAAAAATAATTTATTCAAATAATGTTTTCAAATTTCGTAAAAGCTATATTTTCGTATAAGTGCGTGGGAGCAGTAATTAGCATAAGAAATTTCCAAAGGTCACTGCTAACAGCGGAATATCTTTCACTGGTTTAATCACATAGTTCGATTATATGTCTTGTAAATATGAGTTTTTTGCATATTATTTTATTTATTTATTGATAAAGTTGTCATTATAGAATATTAGCTTAAACAAATGTTGAGTTCTTAAAAGCGATACATTCGTATTAGTGCATGTGAGAGGTAATTAGTAGGAGAAATCGCCAAAGGTCGCTACTAACAGCAGCATTTTTTTATTCTGTTAATTTCACTGGTTTAATCGCATAGTTTATTAGTTTACTAGTTTTAAGTGCAAACAGGTTAATCTTTTATAACCTGATTACACGCAATAGAGATATTGAGAAACATGTAAAAAAAATAATTTTTGAAAATAACTTTGAATACCATAAAAAATCAGTAAATTGAGACACAACAACTGCAAATATTACAGCGAATTATTTTTCTTATTCGACAGTGCAAAAATTGAAATTGCGCGATGCCTAAAAGTTTTAAAAAACTGCAATAAAAGTGAAAGTTATTGGTTAGTTTTAGCCACCGTCATTATGACGTCCGTGTTATTCGCGGTAATGTTTTAGCTGTATAATATGGATTTATGATTTGTATGCCGACATGTATATCTGCTATTGGAAACAGCTCGTATGAAATATCAAATACTCCTATTTTAGTGTTCCGTCCTTAAAAACTGATAAAGGAACCATTATAAGCTCACTCCTGTTTCTGTCTGTGTGTCTATTG
Source organism: Maratus speciosus (assembly GCA_963932465.1). NCBI lineage: Eukaryota > Metazoa > Arthropoda > Arachnida > Araneae > Salticidae > Maratus > Maratus speciosus. Next base: position 218,000,903 of record OZ010788.1, read on the forward strand.
CAGCCATTTTACTCGTAAACTATGGAACCTGGAACGTTCAAATTGGGGGAAGTAGTAAAGTATATTAACCCAAATATTTACAGATTATTAATCATTCACAAATATATTTAGGGAAATGTAGAGGGGGGTGTAATTAAGTTACTTGAAAAAGAAACATTTCCTTTGTGTATCGTGTGAAAGTTTTCGTAACGCTGAACTCAAAAATACATTTCTTTTAATTTTAAATATTACATTTTCAGAGATATCGTGTAGAATGTAGTGCAAAAATATGTCCCCCCCCCCTTCTATTTCCAAATCTACTGAAACTATTATTACGAAAAAATAGAGGTAGTAGACGTTAATTTAAACCTTGCAGGAAAACAAAAGCGATTACCCGAGGTCATATAGTTTTTGAAAAAACCGCATTTTTCCGTTGCTCACAAATTACCATTTGCAGGCATTCAGCAAAGGTGTTGAGGAACGCTGGAGGTACCTATCGTAGCAGAAGTATAAAAGCATTGTCGATAATAATTTTCGAAAAAAAAATCGTCAGGAATTAAACGAGATAGTAATCCTTAAAGACACGGAAGGTATGGACGTACATAATGACAGGGGCGGCGTACTCTATGTACCATCGGCATTTAAAGCCCAGACAACAGCTTTTAATGATGTATTTGCGTAATGATATATCCAGTAGCAGTATAAAAGCAATAAACGTCAAATTGTTAAACATAGACTAATTTAATTAGAAATAATCGCATAAATATCATGGGATTCGCGACTAGTTTGCATTGAGTAAATCTCTCAATACGTCTCCCTCGTCTTTGAAAGTTAATTAAAAACACATCTGGTAAAACGCGCCACGGACCAAATCGATGTTGCAACATTTGTGACCTCCTTTCGAAGTACGGTTACCACAATGGCAAGTTTAAACTTTGAACAATGTTTTTTTCCTAGGTACACTGTAAAAAGAAAAGAATACTTTTACACTCAATTAAGTATTAAGGAATGCCAAATGAAGTTTAAATATGCACTACTTTTATTGTCAGTGCCGACTTTAGTTTCATAAACAGATTAGGATAAGATTAAAAAATGAGTTATATAGAATAACAATATTTGATATTATTTAGGCCTCATATCTCTTTGAACTTTTATGGTATACCCATTCATACTGTTTTGGTATGTACAGCTATACCCATATACCCAACTCTACGCTGTAAAGTTTTTCACAAAGGAATATAATTCTTTTAGCAACGATTTTTTAAAATAATATAGATAATAATTCATATATATTTACTGTATGAAACCTCTGAGCGCAAGTAATACTCGCAGTTGACTGTTTATTTGAATAACTATTCAAATTCACATGTAATAACTTTATTTTATTTTAATAATTTCAAGTTAATTATATTCTAATTATATCGGTTTATGTAATAAATTAAATTCTTATTGTACAACAAATCATTTAGGAAGATCGCAAAATTTTAAGGCATTGTGCTCCACTAACAATAGCATATCATGTTTTCATTTATAATATTAAAAATACATTTTTCATATGTTTTTTATATTGTTTTCTCTAAACAATCTAAATTGTCAATATGTAATAATTGTCTAAAAAATCTATTTGGCGGTTTTGCAAAGGTGAAATAATTTCCAATGATATATTATTTTCCCACCCATCTGATTAGCATTTTTTATTATCTAATACGAAAAAACCCGATAAAAAAATCACATAACGATGTTATTGACTTAAACATTTAAGTAATGGCCTCTGTCAAAATGTTATCGAAAAAAAATTGTTTATGGTATGTAGGGAATATTATTACATCGGTAAAGTAGGATAGTGAATTATTGTTTTTTTCACTTAATTTTGGAATATTTTTTGTTATATTTGTGTATAATCTTGTTATAATTGAATTGTAATTATTCATATTTCTTTTTGATAGCGCCATTAATTGCTTTACTCTTTACTCTTTTGGCTATCTTTAAAATGATTTTAAATTAAAAGATGACTTATAAAATAATGCATTTGTTGAACAAATTTCTAGTTTTAAAATATATCTTAAATAGTAAAATACCTAATTATTTTCTGAAAGGAGAATTCCCTACTCTCCTATGATTTAACTTTTAAGATATTAAGAATAATTTTAAAATAATTACAATTACATATTTACATCACCCCTGCTTGAAATTGCTAGAATAAGTCTCCTTCGGCTTAGTATATCAGCCTATTACTTTTGTAAAATCAATTTTTCATGGTATAGTTATACCTTGCAAATGAAAATTAGCCTTTTAAAAATCACATTTGTAAGCTGAATTCTTCGTTAGCCAAAACGCCATTTCTTGTGCGTTTAAAAGGGAACGCGATCGGTTTATGCTAGTAATTTTAATTTAATATTAGTTAGCCGAATCTATACTAAAATACAGGTAGGAAATAAAACATTTAGGAATGCTGCGAGTCTCCCGAAAATATTCTTTAATCGAGGCATCAAAGTTTTACTAATATAAAAATCGCTAAATTTAAACGTTTTATTACATATATTTTTTCGACTTTGTTTATTTTTTAACCCTTCATTCATTTTCCTTTATTTCCCTTTTCTTAAAAGCCGCTTTACCTCTCTTTACATTGCTAAATTTCCTCTACAATTTTACTCTGGCTAATTTTCCATACGTTTTCCAAATATTAGTATAATCTTTCTGGTAGTTACTGGAGTTTTACTTATGATGTAACGCTCTCTTCACAGATGTGTTTTAATAAAGAATACGATTTCATAAAAATAAATGGTGAAAATATTCATTCAAAACGTTCATTTATGATTTATGTGAATTTTTTATAGCATTAATTTAAAGAATTTTTCTTTTTTCTTCACATCCGTTCACACTCCGAGCGTCTTGAGGGATTCTTTGAATTTTCATAAAAATGCTTATAAAAATAATCTTAATGTAAATTTTCATTCCCCGCTTCTTTCTAAAATACACTTCATACCCCTGTATTTGATATTACATTTTAAAATACAGTTATGTTAAAAATATTTTTACAGCAGGTTTAAGTTGTTTTGGGGAAACAGAAAAATACGTCCAACCCGCTCAGAGGGTTCATTTTCAATCTTATGCAACCAATTCGTTATAGACCAAAGGCTACATTTGCACAAAATAAAGGCTTATTACTATTCTACACATAAAAATCTAATGTCTTATATTACTTTTTTAATTTATCTTACTTTTTAGTTTAAAATTATTTACCCTTGTAACATACTTTCAGCATTAAATGTTTTGAATAATTCCGATAGTGAATAAAATTTTCTTTATTTTTCAAGCGAAGTGTTTATTTCAATTCAACATGGAATTCATATAAGTGGAAATAAATATATAATGTTTCTATTAAAATAAATCTCATTTAGAAATAAATATTAATTGTTAAAGTACATTTTACTATATTCCTTGATTACTTTAAACATAATAAATATCACTATAAATGGTTTTTAAAACCTACTGTTTTGTTTCTTTATCACAAATGTATAAACTATTTCAAATGGTTACAGTTAATTGTGAGATTGTTAAAATAATTCTTGCACAAAAATGACAAATTCTATCCCTAAAAATAAAGCATTTGTTTCTCTTGAAATATGACTTCGAACAGCTCAAAATTAACAAATCATCCAAAATACAAATTACTGCCTTTTGGAATTGAATAATCTGACCTGAAATATTTTTTAAAAAATTCCGTAAATTTAATCTAAAAAGAAATATTTTTTTTAAAGATTAAACATTAAGGAGCATTGCAATTTAAAAATAAATAAATTTTGAATCTAATATGGATTTATTTTAAACATTTTGTATCCAATTTATTTCAGTAAGATTTATAATTTTATTTTTCATATATTTTTTTCTGTACTTCTGATCAATAATTCAATTTTGTTTCCTTATAGTATATTCTATTCAACTTTATTTACTGCACCATTAATCATGCGTAAGTAATCAGACGTTTTCCGATATCGACACAACTAATATACTGGTGAAGGAAAATAATACAAAATAGCGATATTTAGAATTTAAGGAAGGGGATATACAAGAGATACAAGATTAAATCACAAATTAAATTAAATTAATATACATAAAATATTACTAGGGGTTTAATATGATTATAAAGGAAGTAAAATATTTCAATTAATAATTATTTTTAGTATATTGCTACTAGAAATATTAATTATAGGCTAATGACAAAAAAAAAATTCCATGTTATCCAGAAATCATTATAGTCTTATTATACACTATATAGCCAAAGGTGACCGGTCACTTGCGATTTTTAACGTTTTGTTAAGTATCGAGAAAAATACATGAGGAATTAAACTGAAACTCCAGGTGTGTAAAGAGTATAGTATAGGTCATATATTTCCGCGAAGATTTTTTCCCGAAACCCCATAGGGGATCGTCAACAAATTGTAAAAGAACGAATATCTTTTGGATAACCCTGTAAAACCTACTGTAGCAAAATCGTTCAAACTCGAGATTATTAATAAGCAGCTTATTGTAATATACTGCGTTCATTTTTATGAGGATCGCATGTATACTCGTAGAGAAATTAAGGTTTTTATACAAAAAATTCCCAAATTTTGCCAAGTTTTTTTTTTTTATTATAATTTGCAGAGCTCTTAATAAAAAAAAAAGTTCTTTTCAGATAATATGACGAACAACATTGTACATAATACTTTGCAATCAGAATTAAAAAATAATAAAAATTGGATGAAAAAGGAGCAAGTTTACTAGAAAATGTTTTACTGTGCATGCGCGAATGCAATCAAAATAAAATGTGCATAATTTGTTTGCTAAATGTATGGAGCAACTTTTGTAAAAGTCTCAAAAACATAGTTTGAAAAGTCTGTATCCATATGTCTATTGATTAGTGCCAATTTAGCATACACAATATTGCACGTACTACTGTGTTTGGATACAACCCCTCATATTTTTGCTTCATTTTGGGAACAACGGATTTTGATCTTATTCTATAAACGATTATTATCAGACTTATCAGATATGCTTACTAAAATTTTATCTGTACACTGTGGGAAAAAAAGGTGTAAAGCTACAAAACTAGTTTTGTAAAGTTACAGAAACCTGTAGCTTTACAAAAGTATCTACTAAAATTACACCAATCTTACCAAATTTTTTTCTTTAGACCGGGTTGCAGTTACATAAAAAAGTTCTAGGAATCCCAGTTTCCTAAAAAAATCGTAGTAACCGTACAGATTTTTTGATTTATGGTGCAAAAGTGCATTTGTTACATGAATTTTTGTTGTTGTCGTTACATGAAACGTTCTTGGAATACGAATTTCGTAGAAATATTTTAGTAAGTTCAGATTTTTTTTTATAGTGTGGGGGAGGTGGGGGATAAATGGGACATTTTTACAAAAATGTTTATTTTTAATGCTTTTTTAATGTTATTATCAATATTATATATCATTAGGTATTTGACTACCTCTGTGCACCATATTTAGTCTAGGTTATTGTTATACAGTAAAATATTGTAAAATTTAAAAAATGTTATTCTCTGTCCCAATCATCCCTATAGCAGGGATGAATGGCACACTAATAGGGATGGATGAGACACCAATATTTTTCTCCCTGTATTCATTGTTACATAGTTAAAATGTATAATTATAAACTTATATGTATTTATATTTGTAATATATGATCTTATAATATGGGTATTATATCTCAGCGTTACTTATCGCTTATTTTACTGCAGTTTTAACTTGTAATGCAAGCTTCGACTGTCTATCTGTTCCCCTTTCCCACTTAAGAGACATTTTAGATATGAAATGAAAGTGAAAAATGTCTTTGAAATGCGGCATAGCCAATATTTTTCATTCACAAATTATTAATAAATATTATTTCAATGTATCTTAGATATCATGCACGAATGCAGGGGTCGTACTTGTCCTGAAATTTTACGACCGGGAAACTTCTCGGTATCAGTACTTTCTTATGGAAAAATCTGTTCTTAAATAAGGCGAAATTTTGCGCGTTGAACATAGATTTATTATTCTATAAACAAATAGTGATATTTGTCCTGCAAAAATCCCTTAAGCGTACAAACACTGCAAATGAAATTATGTTAGGGAAGGTGCGAGTGGGAATTTATTAAAGCACAAGTTTCAGATTCAATATAATTTACCCCATCTGATCAATAAATATATGCTACTTTTAATAATTTTATCTATTTTGATAATGTTTCAATAGCAATTTTTTGATAAACTATTTAACCTTTATAATAACTAGCGAACTTGCCCGGCGTCAACCGGGTGCGTCAAAAAAAAACAGGAATTACGAAAAAACTCTGAAAATCTCAATAAGATATCGCGAAAAAATTTTTAATCGCTTCTCAAATTCTGAAAAGAGAAAATATATATATATATTATGTTCAAAGATTGCAAGTTGATTCCTTTCACTAATGTGGAAAAATAGTAGCAAATTGCTAAAATACACTAAAAATCACATACAAAATTCCCGAAAAATTCGAAAATTGCTATACGAAATCCGAATAAACTTTATTGAAATGAGGGCAGAATGTACTTTAGGTCAAAAATGGAATGTAAAAAAATTGCAGCAGATCGCGAAGAAACGTAAAATTTGCATTAAAAATCACAAAAAGTTCAAGAATCACGAAAGTCAAAATTTACTATAATTGGATAAAAGTTTCAAATCTAATTCCTTTGACCTGTGGGCTCTCTTAAAATTTATGTTTTGGAAATCATGCTAAGCATTAGATCATGTTACTTTTATTCATAATTAATTTACTTGGACTCCCTTAAATATATTTAACATAATCCCTTAAGTTAATATTAGTTTTTGTTGCATTAAAATATCTCAATTTGTTGATTTTCTATAAGCAAGTAAACCCTATTGTTTTACAGTGGAAGTCTATCGGAATTTGGCGAAATACTAGAGATATCGCCAAGTTGGCGTCACTTTTGGCGACTCATTTTGGTCGCCAAATTTGGCGATATATCGCCAAGTTGGCGACAAATATAGCGTTATTTGGCGACAAAACTGGATCTCCCCTACGGTAACCCCCCTTATATGTATGGATATGCATTGCATGCTGTTCAATAATCGAATAAAAAATTCGCTAAAAATTCGAAAATCGCTGCACGAATTCTGAATAAACTTTTATGAAAAGAGAATAAAATTTACTATATTGGGTTAAAAGAAAGAAATCGCATTATTTTTCCTAATGTGGAAAAATCGAATTAATATAATCCCTTAAGTTAATATTAGTTTTTGGTCCCGGGTTCGATTCCTGGCTCTGGCTAATTTTTCACTCCAGTTGGGTTTATTGTATTTAATGTTTGAATGCCTGTATAATATTTATATATACCTTTAACTGTTGAATGCAGGCGTTATTTATGTGTGTATGTGTGTTTCAATATATATTGTATTATGAGTGTTTTATTATAAATATTAGTTTTTGTTGCATTAAAATATCTCAATTTGTTGATTTTCTGCAAGCAAGTAATCCATATTGGTTTACAATGGAAGTCTATGGGAATTTGGTGAAATATTAGAGATACGCCAAGTTGGCGTCACTTTTGGCGACTCACTTCGGTCGCCAAATTTGGCGATATACCGCCAAGTTGGCGACAAACACAAACTTGGCGGCATTTGGCAACAGAACTGTGTCCCTGTACAGTAACCTCCATATAGGTATGGGAATGCATTAAATGCTGTTCAATAATTGCATAAAAAATTCACTAAAAATTCAAAAATCGCTGCATGAATTCCGAATAAACTTTTTTGAAAAGGGAACAAAGTTTACTATATTGGGTTAAAAGAAAGAAACCATATTCTTCTCACTTATATGGAAGAAATCGCCTCGAAACTTAAAAAAGTGCTAAAAATCGCATAAAAAATTTAAATAAAAAAAATCTAATCAAAAAATCGAAAATCGGGCTTCGAGGTGCAAAACTTCATATATAGACGTACATTTTCTCCAAATTTTGTAGCTCTACGTGCAGCGGTCTCTTCAGAACACCGTCGACACACTCACTCACTCACACACAAACTTTTTTCTTTATTATTATAGATTTTATTGATTTATTCATAGGGAAGTTTTTAATTTTTTTTTTTTTTTTTTTTTTTTTTAATGGATATTAGCAGTAAGAAAATGATGAACTCTTTATTTTGTTTTAAGGGCAAACGAATTAATCTAAATAACAACAGTCAATTATGATACAGTTTTTAAACAAATTGCATTTGAAAGTAAATTTTTTCGCTATGCGACGAATTTGAAAATGTACGATGGTCAGAAGATTAAAAAATTGCAGTATTGAAAATTTCGAGACCGAAATTTGAGCGTGAAGTGTTGACATTCGCAACATGACGTCAGCGTTACGCACAGATACGTTTTTGCTTTTTAATATAGATACTTAATCAGTAAAATATAATAAAGATCAGTTGTTAGGATGAGGTTATCAAATGAGGTTCTTATGCTTGGTATTCTGGAATGAAAAACTGCAATTTTCACCTTCTCATATCCACATTAATCATTTTTTTAAATTGTATTTTGTTTGATCATTTAACAATCATTTTAACTCAAAACTTGAAGTCACGATTGTCAGCAGCATCTTTTATGTAAACAGACGCACCCTTTACTTGAGATTCTAATCTTAATTCTGGAGAATAAAAATTTCCGTAATTTATGTTTCTTAGACGCATTTGTGTTAAGGTGTTTAGTTTTATCTAAGAAAATGATCGTTTTCTTTTAAATATGACTTCATTTTCGCTTAAATAAGCATTTCACCTAGTGTCTGAAACTTAGTGTCAGTTACACATGCAGAAGGAAAAACAGTATAGAATCTTTAAGATGAAAAATGCGTGTTTTCAGAAGCAGTATGTCATTTTCCGTTATTATGCCCCTAATATAATATTCTGCTCCTAATGGGATTTTACGCCATCAAACTCTATACAACAATTTTTATCCACAATTTTTCCTTTTTATCAGAAAATAACATGAGTAAAGATAAAAATACCTCATTATTTCTCTTTTGTCTGTAATAATGAAAGCTATCTAATTTTAACCATTTTGAAGAAATTTCATACAATGCTTTTAAAATTAAAATATAAAAGTGGGAATATTTAAAAAAAAAAGATTGTGCGATCACATCTACAAACGAAGAGATTTCAATTTAAAATATATATATATATATATATTAGTAAAATTGGTTCAGCAGAAAGATCAGGGCAGATGACTAAAAAACACACTTGTGTTTTAAATATATAGATTATATAAAATTAGTAAAAAATAAATTAAGCAAATTATGTTATTTTTATAAAAATTATAGTAGAATGTCCTAAAGAATAGCATTAAAATTTTATTATTCGAGAGAATTTTGGACAAAAACTTCAGGAACATGATATTATTTTAAACCACGAATTATTCGTTTGTCTAACTCGGCGAAGCATCCAGGCGAGAATCATCAATTTCTGTAATATAAATCGCTATTATTTGCATGTCACCTCTCTGCTATAAAGACAATCTAAATTTTATAAAACATTGCGTTTTATCAGTGTGTGATTTCGATTACATTATTTTCAAAAGTGAAGCATTTTCACCTGTTGAAGAATTTCAAAGCAGCTGGACTATGAAAATGACGCACTTCTACAAAACATAATTCAGTTTTAAGAATTAAAATACAAGGTTTTTTTTTAAATGACGTCATTTGCATCCGCTAAAGCAATCCACTTTTACAATCCAGTCTGCAACTTCGTCTATAGAAAAGTATGCATATTACGTCATTATCACGGAATAACTGACAATACTCTTGACATAGCCCATATTTTAATTTTAACTTTTTTTCAGGTTTTAAGAGATAATGGCAACAAAAAGATACAGTATCTCCTATTTTCGACTATTTTTCGTTTTCTTTCAATGACTTTAAATAAAAATGGGGTATTTTGTTGCCACGATAAGAAAAATGGTATTAAAAACTACAAAAAAATTAATATCTCAAAAATAAATTGAGATACAGATTTCAAACAAATTGCATTTAAAAGAGCATTTTTTTCTTTATACGACGGTGTAAAAATTTAAAATGTACGATATTTAGAAGTTTAAAAATTTGCAGTAGAGAAAATTGCAAAACCAAAATTTTATTTGAAATTTCAAAGTGTTGCCATTCGCAAAATGAAGTATGCGTTACGCACAGATATGTTTGTCCTTTATAATATATATACAATAATTAAGATACAATATAATTTTTAATAATAAACAACCTATATAATACGAGTACAGTTTAATACTAATAAATAGCATAAATCATTAATTTATAAACCTATATAAAAGTTTTTAGTTAATAAATAAATGTTTTTATATCTCTAGGGATGAAAAAGACTGTCCCGTTGATCCCCATTTAAATTGTCCCAGTCATCCCTATGATATATAGATTCAATTGTCCGCTATTTTGCCTCAGAAATTATTGTGTCACATTGGTTAATATGCACTCATTTTATTTACTAATACTTAAACTTCAAATTAAAACTACAACATATCTTATTTGTTTATATTGTATAAAATATTTGACAACTTAAAATTTTACAAAAAGTTACTTTTAAGGAGAGTTTAAAAAAATGCAACTTTGCAAAAAAATGAAAAGAGCCATGTGGTTTTGCTTTTGGTTCTAAAGAACACTATGGTACGGCCATAGATGAGAATAGAAATCAACTTAAAAAAACGTTCATTGCATGAAATATTGAGAATGTCCCATCCATTCTTTTTCCCATTAATCCCTCAGCTCCCCTACATTGAAAAGTAACGTGCAGTTCAATAAGTTAATTTATAAATTTTGTATTCTTTTATTTTTTAATCTTTTAACTTTTTTGAGAATTACACTATAAAAATCTTCCTTTCACAGCAATAAAAAAGATGCTAAAATGTAATGGTACATATTTCACATATATGAATATCTTTTCCATAATACTGATTGAATCTTTTAGGTAACTTTCGTAGTACGAGTAATACGTAGTACTCGTATATTTTCACCGATTAGGAAGTCCAAAACTCAAAACCACCCTCCGTTCAAATGATGATTTATCTTGTTTCAAAACTGAGGTTGCTTATTAAGTGAAATCTAAAAATATATACAAAAAAATTTGAAATCCATATTTATTTTGTATTTAAGTGTTAATCCTTGATACAAGGATTCCTGGGCATTTTTTGTTTTGTCTCTAACTGGAAAAAAATGGTTGAGATGTAGCAGTTTGAATTTCTAGAGGGTTTGCAATTTTGAAACAAAATTACTGATTTAAACTAGTCTTTTGGGCCACCGTAATACTTACCCAAAATCGATATGCATAATATAAAAGATGGAAATAAAACATGTGCAAACTATTTATAAAATGCATTGCAATTCCAAAATAAAATTTAAAGATATATTTAAATATTTTTAATACATAGTAATGCTCTATTACTGAAATGAGGATACTACTTGATTATCCCGCAGACCAATTTCGATAAATTATATAAATCGCTAAACTAATCGCAAAATTATACAAACTAGCTGCCCTCGGTTACCACTGTGGTCTCCCATAAAAATTATGTTTGGGAAAGCATGTTAAGCATTGAATCATATTACTTTTATTCATAATTTATTTACTTGGATTCCCTTAAATATAATTAATATAATCTCTTATGCTAATATTAGTTTTTGTTGCATTAAAATATCTCAATTAGTTGATTTTCTGTAAGCAAGTAAACCCTATTGGTTTACAGAGGAAATCTATGGGAATTTGGCGAAATATTAAAGATATCGCCAAGTCGGCGTCCCTTTTGGCGACTCATTTTGGTCACCAAATTTACCGATATATCGCCAAATAGGCAACAAACTTGGCGGCATTTGGCGACTGAACAGATATATAGATTGGCATTTTAAATAACGAAAGAACGTATAAATTAATAAAAGATTAATAAAAATACAAGTAAAACGTCGAATTAAAAATCACTTGATGACGAAACCGACACGTGTTGTTGTTCTGTTCAGTGTCAAGTGAATGTGACATTTACGATAGGCCATTTTTATATTTAATCTTATAGTTTGGCGATAGTTTTGTGGTCGACGGGATAATCGAGTAGTACGGAATTGCGTAAAAGAAACATCCTCATAACTCTAAAAGTTATAATCATAGCCAAGAGAATACTGCGTCGGATTAAGCGTCTCATTTCTAATTAAAATACATCTTTGAAATGAAATTTTATAAATACAGGGTCATGTAAAATCAAAAGTTGTGAAAAATAGGATTACAAATATCTCGGCAACTAATTATCCGATCGACTTCATTCTTTAATCAAAATTTATTTTTTTATTATCTTTTATGGTCACTCTTTCAAATAAACAATTTCGAAAATTTTTGAATACCTTTTATCAGAACGAATATTTCGAGAGTCCGAAAAAAATAGTTCCGAATAATCGAGGTTACTGATATTCAATAGGCGTCTTTCCATTATTACATACTAAGTGCACACCAAATTTCAAGTCTCTATATCAATTTTTTCGGGAATTAGAGCGTTTACAGGCACACACAAATAGACACACGCAGACGGACGACATTTTTTTCTCTAAATATATGTTTTTCGGAATCTCCAGTGTCTGAAACGTGTAAATCCATAAAAAAAATTTCGATATTTAAAACGATTACAAGACTTACCCTATACTACGTATGATGGATAAGTAAAAATCAGAGATTAATTTATGAATTTAGTGAACGTGATTTCTCCGAAATTTTCTTTAATTGCTGTAACCATTTTCCCAATCATACGCTAAAAACTAACAAAAATATAATTTGCTGAACAAATTGGAAATAAATAAGAATTGCACTGTTATGCAATGCTTAAATATTATCATATACGTTAGCGTCAAGTTATCGCAAAAATTGGCGAAATACTTTCAAATTTCGCGACCATAAATAAGTACGCAAAAAAAAGGCAGATTTGGTAAAGCTGCTGAAATTCTTATTCAAATTCACGATTGACGAATCTCCTCTTCTAGGGTTCTTCGCATTTTAGCTTCGTAAAAAAATTCAGTAAAATTAGCTTGGAGTAAAATTTGCAAATTCTAAAACCAATAAAGGGAAGTTACCTTTTTTTCCCCGTACAGGCCGGAAGAATTTTGCAAAAAAGATACATGTTTACTGACAATGCACTAAATCTTATTGTGCTAAGGTCTGGAAGTTTAGGAATTATTAAAATATGTTTAATTCCATAATTCCCAAGAATTGTTACAGTTTGGTACATTTTGAGAACCCATTAAAATTAACCACCACCATAAAAATGTTAATAAAATTCAAACAAAATAGTGAAGTATTAAAATTTAATTTTAAAACGTCTGCAATAAATCTCAGTCAATATTTTGGTTGTAAAGCTGCAAAGTGCATTAACGGCACTAATCATTATAGAGCGCAAAAACGTTCGATATTTCAAAGAAAAAAGAGTCCTTGCTTTGGTGAATATCATCGTATAAAAAATGTGACCGGTTTAGTCGGTTAGCAATAACGTCTATTAATTAATGTTATACTCGAATTTTATTCGGTTGTAGTAAACTTACAGACATTGTGTCAAGATTTAACTTTTTAAAAGCTTATATCTGTTTTTGACATACTGGGTGTTTCACTACCAGACCGAAAAATTTGCAGGGGGCGTAGCAGACACAGAGGCGACTCGGAATCACATAGCAATGCAGGGTGGGAAATGTAATCCTATTGAGATAGAGGGTTTGTTAGGGGCTGAATCATCGTGATCGAAAATTGACATTTAGAGATCAGAAGCTTGAAACAAGTCATGACTTTCCTATAATGAAGTTGCCCGAAGTTTAGTAAAGTGGACACCGCATTGAATCTTAGATGTTTTAAAACACGCCGAGCATCCGTCGGACGTTCGTGGTAGCAACAAAGATAAGTCATTTCAAAACGCTCCTACTACCTCTGATAAGCTGGAGGATAATCAAAGATGCAGGAATGAAAAGCCTTCGAGGAACTTCGAGGAACTTTATTATCCGAAAAATCATGACTTATTTTAAACTTATGTTCTTAAAATGTCAATTTGCTATCAAGAGGATTCAGACCCTAACAACCCCCTATCTCGTTAAGATTGCGTTTTCGACCCTACATTGATATGTGATTTCGAGTCTTCTCTGTGTCCCCTACACCTCCTGCAAGTTTGTCCGTCTGGTAGTAAAACACGTATTTCGATTTTTCGAAACATTTTACCTTCAGACAGCAAACAGGAAATTTTTGGGTAGTATGACGGCTTAAAAATTGCAACTCCGATAGTCACATTAATTTTTAATCGTTGCAAAACATATATAAATGTGGGTATATTTTAAATCGTAACTGAAATACTACTTTATGGAATGACCTGCAATTTTGGATCCGCATATTTGAAGCTTAAAAAAATGGATTTATATTAAAAACTTACAAGTTATTATACAATTTTTTTCAAAATTTATTTAAAAATTGTAATATTTTTAATTCTATATTTTTTAAATTCTATATTCATAGCTGTGAAATTTCGAGATATTTTTAGTACCACTATAGAAATACCCATAGAAATATTAGACTTATTTAGGGTAATAAAGAAGTCACGTAAAATATTTTGGACACTTACTTGAAGTGTTAAGACGAAATAGCAATAAAAAAAGAATCACTTAGAAATTCTAAAAAAAGAATGCAAATGGAAATTAAAGTATTCCTAGGGAAAACTTTTCCTTACAACTGAGCAGCGTTTCCCTACATCGCCTGCTCATATGAAAACTATGTAATATGGCTTCTTGTACAACACGGCATCTCACCTCAAGTTACCCTATTTAAAAATTCATTAAAATTTTTTTTTCGCAATACAACTTTAAATATTTTTTTTCAATGACAGGATTTCTTTACTAGTCTAGAGAAAAAAGTAGCGATAATATATACATCAAACATTATTAAAAAATAAATAAATTTTGTTAAAAATGTCTTTTTAAATAACTAAGGGCTCTCAGGACTCTTAAAGCTTTAAAATTTTAGAAATTTTATTATTTTTAGATTTTAAACACCTATCTTTTCTGTACATTTTGATATAATTGTTTCCTTGAAATTCCTATTATAACAGAAATTATGGCTTTTAGAATTATACACGGTCAATAGCTGAAGAGGCGTTTCCGAAACCTTGAAGTAATTTTTCTCCAAATGACGTTTGTGGCGTGATATCTCAAAAACTTCGGAATAGTTTTTCATGAAATTTTCGAAAAATATGTTTCATGTCAGTCTGTATAAACTGAACCTAAATTTTCCTTTTTATTGTTCAAAGAAATGTTTTTTTAAATGATTATATAGTTCAAATTTTCTAAATTTTGCATTATCTAAATATAATTTTGTATAAAATATATAAAAATGCTTTAAATACAAATTTATTTAGGTTCAGGGTAATTATTACAATCTGAAGTGCAAGTACACCGTAATTTTTTCATTCTAGTTTCAAAATTAATTTTATAATACTGCGCGTAATCTGTTGATTTTCCACTAGTCAAATGCCTGACAGTTTGGAGTCCCTTGTAAATGCTAATTCTGCATCTTGCATTTAAAAAAAAAAAAAAGATGAAATGAAAGAACATACTTACATCTTTCATCCCAATTAAAATTCTGTCTTAAAATCAAATACATTTTAAGATATTAAATTTTGTAAACGGTCTTTGTATTCATTTTTCCAATTTTAAGAGTTTTGAGAACCCTTAATATTCACTAATAAACACAAAATGCAAATATGCAAAATATCTTACAGTTACGAGATAACAAGCGATTACAAGCGAAGTATATTAATTTTTTTTTCAATTTTTCAAAAGCGTTGTACTCATTTCTTATTCGTTTTGAATGTGATTTATGACAGAAATTTTTATTTATTTCTTTAAATGAGTTCTACTTGCTCTTTACATTGCTGGCGTAAATATTTACTGTCACGTTCGTGAACTAATAAAACATAAAGTATCTAAATGTCATGTAAATACTTGGAAAATAATTTATTGCGGATACTTAAGTTTCTTATGCTTCATAAAATATTATTTGTCATAAATCTAAATCGGCTGTGTACTTATACATAAAAAACCCCTACCCTTTTTAAGTAATATCTGACATTAGACTAGAAATAAAATTTTATCACAAATGGAATTTTACTATACGTGACACAAATGGACATTTTACGATATGTGACACAAATGGACATTTTACGTTTTTTTTATGCTGTTAATAAATATAATGTTTTTCACAATTTCACAATATTATAAAATGTTTAAATTACATGATTTAATACTTTTATTTGCATCAAATAAATCAGACATCCTGAATATATATATACTTTTAATTTACTTTTAATTTTTTTATGAAAAATTTATTTTTATTTTCATAGTTATTAGGAAAAATATGCAATATTTGATGCTTACCAAAAATGTTCTTGTAACAAGATACGTCGCTTTATAAATTTGATTTCAATTAATAAAAATCGTAAGCTATTAAGAAACTAAAAATCTACAATCTAAACCGTAAAGTAAAACGCTCTTTAAATATGTGGATTCAAATTATAACTTTGATGCCTTTTCTTACATTTGTATGTTTATTTATAACAAGTAATATAAAAATTTTGTTTTTAAAGTCAATTCCTACTTAGGCCACCAAAGAAAAATTTAATATAATCAAGCTAATATGAGTTTTTGTTGCATTAAAATATCTCAATTTGTTGATTTTCTATAAGCAAGTAGGTTTACAATGGAACTCTATGGGAATTTGGCGAAATGTTACAGATATCGCCAAGTTGGCGTCGCTTTTGGCGACAAACTTGGCGGTATTTGGCGACAGAACAGGTCCCCCCCTACGGTAACCCTTATTGAAAATACTTTCATTGAAATTCAATAACCAATGGCGGCCATTTTGTTTCCCATGCAAAACTAAAATTAATTAATTAAATTTAATTAATTAATTAATATTTGAAAAAACTTTATTAACATCAATTGTCATCCAGTACAAGTTTTAAAAAATTTATTTCAACCTGATAGGATGAATAATGAGTATTTTATTAACGATTGAAAATTTGTACAAGATAAATATATAAATATATAAATAAATATAGGGAGAGTGTGAACTAATAGTAGGAATTGAAAAATAGCTGTCAAATTTCAAGAAATTTTTCAAATATATAAACTCATACTCCATTATAGTCACAACATTACGTATGTTGGTGATTAACTTATTTAAAATGTCCTTCAGTTTTCTACATAAATACAACCGTAGTAATTTCATATAGTGAGTTTTTTGTAACTGATCGTTGATAACGAGAATGTTTCAGAAAACAGTTTTTCTTTAAATTTATTAGAAGTATTCACCCCAAGTTCTTAATCTTCTGTAGATTTTTGATTCGTTTTACTTCATTTAATTTTAATAATAAAAGCTCATTTTTTTCTTGAGTCTCTTTAAACAGTTTCTGAATACTTAAATACATACTCCTGGTTTCAGACAACAAAAACAACCATAATAGATGATCTTACGAAGAATAAAAGAAATTTTTCTTGGACAGGAAATTTCACAATTTTACAAATAAAACAATGAGATTTTGCGATTTTTGCCCAAAATTGGCTATTTGGAAAAGTGAGATATCTTAAGAGGTCTGAAGATAATTAAAATTGAAAAAAAGAAAAGAAGTGAATATTTTCAACATTTATTACCATAAAATGTATACTTCTTAAATGCAATTTTTAGAGAAATGAAAGACATAAGTATGTTGTTTCATTTCATAAATTTAAAAAACTACAATATGGAGAATTGATATTTATAGGGAGTTTCCAACACTCGGACATTTGTCGAGCAGAAAATTGGCATGACAACTTACGCGCAGGTTTGCAAGAATTTTGTAGAATAAAAATTTTGGTCCCTGATTATATTTAAGATTACAAAAAATAATCTGAATTTAAATAAATTTGTATTTAAAGAGTTTTTATATTTTTAATACTAAGTTGTATTTAGGTAATACAAAATTTTGAAAATTTCAACAGTACACCTAATAAAAATTATATTACATTTGAAGAAAAAAAAGACATTTTAAGTTCAATTTATTTAGACTAACATGAAACATATATTTTATAAATTTCAAGAAAAAATATGTAGAAGTTTTTGAGACCGCCTTTTTTTGAAAAATGACTTCAAAGTTTCGGAAACGCCGTTTCAGATCTGAATGAGTAGGATTCTAAAATCCATAACTTCTGTTCTAAATGGAATTTCAAGGAAACAATTATATCAAAATGTTCAGAAAAGGTAAGAGTTTACAATATCAAAAAATAAACATTTTGACCATTTAAGAGTCCTGATACCTCTTAATTTAGAAGAGAAAAGTTGAAGAGTGTTTATGAATTCGGCTCCAAAATCGTCTGTCTGCCTACTCTCTAACTCAAGTAAATAGACTCGGATTTTCATGAATTTCATATATGTTGAAGATGTTTACCATGGAATTTTCGGCATTGAATGTGAAGTGTGCACCATTAATATTTCAATGACAGTAGCGGTAAAATAAATTCCGTTACATTATGGTCAAAAGATAAAAATCGTTTGCAGTGTATTTTAAAGACATTATACTGTTTCAATTAAAATCAACTGAAATTTATATAAATCACAAAATTTCACTACAAGAAGATTACTATTGAATAGGGTGTTGTTCATAGCATTCATCGCTCGTTTATAGGGGTACACAGAAGAAATCAGCTACACTAATGTTTCTGAGTAATAAATGTTGTATGTGCGTTTTCTATTTCGGTACTCGCTTTTAAATTTAACTAATTTATTGCATTTTACTCGTTACGTATAAATTCTATGTCTCGTATACAGAACTACACAAAAAAAATGATGAACTATTCTTTAATAACTGAACTCAATTTTTGCATGCATCTGGTTTTTAGATACAAATCTATGTATAATTTATATTGATACTCAAAGAATTCGGATAATTTCCCGACTGTGGATGTTGATTTCTAAAATTAGGTTTTCAAATGTGTTATGCGTTTCCAAACTGTTCAATAAGATATCATATTTCAACTTATTGAACATCGAAAATTTTTTAAATTATTCTAAATGCGTTGGAAAGTGTTTCATAATCTGTGCCTGACGCATGATTTTCTTTTCTTTCTTGTTAAAAAAATGAATTTGCAGCATTTCTTCAGGGTTTTCATTAGTTTAAAAAAGATGAGTCCCTATAGTAAAAAAATATAAACTTACTTTATGTCTAGTGAAAATGAGGTTTAAAGACTTCTGATATAAAATTTCGGATATTTCTGCTTTTAACAGAATGGATGACATGGACTTTGGAATACAGTCTTAGTATTCTTTAAATTTCCTATAAATTTTTAGCTTCGTGGTTAAATTAAAATAAGAAATAAATTTAATGAATGTGGGGAAATAATTTGATGATAATTATTCTGTTTAATTTAAGAATAGTCATCATCTTCAGTATGGGTTAGGCTAAATCAGCCTGTTCCGGCTCCATTGATCAATCCATCGGAGCGTAGGTCTACCTCGGTCACGGTAACCTCTGGGTCTGTAATTCAGAAGCTTTTTTGACAATCGGTCATTACTCATACGCTCTACGTGATTCTTCCATTTATTTTGATAATCTACTATTCTGTGGTTGATGTTGCATATTTTTAAGTCTGAGCGTATGGAATCATTAGTAACTTAAAAAGTAAATAATAAAAAAAAAATAATAAAAATAATAGTATTTAAGCTAAAAAGAAAAAAATCGAAATAATGATACAGAAAAAGTGCCAGAATTGATATATGAAGGCATAACAGTCACAATCAGCAGAAAATAAAAAGCATTACCTATTTTGATATAATCACGGATATTTAATGCCATTTACAATATTTTACCAAAATAGCACAAAAAATCAAAATTTATTTTTTACTATTGATATGTATAGTTGCTTTTCTAATCGGTTTATTATTGCCGTTATTAAATAGTTTGAGTTTTCAATGTCGTATAAATTACATAATGCGTCTTCCAAATAATTTATGTGTTACAACTGACCGATTAAACCACATATGAAAGCATAACTGTCTCAGACAGTAGAAAATAAAAAGCATTATCTATTTTGATATCATTGATATTTAATGTAATTTACAATATTTTATTCTGCAAACTCTAGTATAATGCTATTGCCAATAAGATTATTTGAGTGAAATGTTCGTAATCTAAGTCAAAGATTTTTGATTCGACTCCCAACATGGGTATATTTTCGCTCGTTTGTCAAAATATATTCATAGATATATTTACCAATCAGTATGATTGAGTTAAAAATGATAGTGTTACTAGGTATCCATCGTTTAACGGACATCCATTGCCTACGGTGTATTCTTTGGTGCTGTCTCCATGCCTACCAGATGCTATTGCCAGTAAGATTATCTGAGTGAAATGTGTCCACCGGTTGTCGGCCCACGTAGCTCAGTTGGAAAAGCGTTGGCAATTTAAGTCAAATGTCTTCAGTAGGGATTGACCGAATACCGAATAGTTGATTCGGTATTCAGTGGTTCGGCATGTAAACCGAATATTCGGCTTCGGCCGAATACTTAAAAGTATTCGGCCGAATAATTGCAGATAAGTATTTTCTTAGAAGTAGAAGAATTCTCTTTTACTTAGCAGAATAATAGGCTAAACAAGGAGTCTCAATATTATGTGCATGAGCTCAGAGTTCAACTACACTACAAAAAACAAGTCAAAGGCCATTTTTAATTTTAAAAAACTTTTTTCCTTCCTAAAATAGCCTACATAGATGTGAAATCAAAACAACTGTCTGCAACAGAGAAAAAAAAAGTAAGGAAGATGCGCATCTTTCCCTTATCATATAATTTTATTTTCTTCTACATTAGTTTTTTTTTTATTTAGAGTTATTTAATGTGTATTTTCTTTAATATACACATCAAATAAGTACATCAGAGTTCATATATGTATATCTAAGGTGCATATTAAAGAAAATAAGTATACTCGTATACCTATCCTATAGCTTTTATAACCATTATATCAAAATCGCTCAAATTTCTTTTCTTCATCACCACAATGTTAAAATATTAATCAAAATAGAAATATTCTGTGAATAATTTGACAGAAAATAATTAACTGTATAAACTAATATGATAGGCTTTGTATTTTGAGAACATTCCTATTCAATATGTTTATAATGAGACTTAGATAATCAGTAAATCAGCTAAATGACAACATTGTTTCTTTGTATTTAAATTAACTTTTGTTTTTCTGACAGCCCTTATCCTCAATAATACCCTGTACAGTTTAATACTTTCATAGGCTATTTTGGGGTATTGACTAGTGATAAAATAATAAATAAGTGACGGATTAATGAATTTGTGAGTGGAAAGAAGTTATTAATTTTTTTGCGTAATTAGATTTAAGAATAATAAGCGGTCAAGTGCGAGTATTACTCGCGCACATAGGGTTC